>JAVKLA010000057.1:9607301-9629487 GCA_034782735.1 Sagittarius serpentarius
TTCTATTCTATTCTATTCTATTCTATTCTATTCTATTCTATTCTATTCTATTCTATTCTGTTCTGTTCTGTTCTGTTACCAGCCACTTCCACAGTACAAGCTCTTCATTAGTTCTTTCTTTACTTAACATACTCTTTGATGACTTGATAACAATAGTTTAAAGAGCTGACCGGGGATCACTACTGCCCATTTGTAACAAGTCCTCAAGGATGGTTAGAGGGGAAATAAAACACCTTTTTCTTTCTTTTTTTTTCCTTCCTCCAGTTTCAAGAAACTGTAAATAAAATGACCAAAGTAAAAGTAATTACAGGCTTTTCATCCTGGCATTGGTCTCAAGCCAAGTTATGGAACAGCTGATCCTGGAATAGATTAATACAAATGTAGAGGATAATATAATTAACACCAGTAAACATTCATTCATAGAAACTACTCCAGTCAAACTAGCTCAATATCATCTTCCAAGCTTATAGATTTCTGGTGATATAATGTACATTTGTAAGACATCTCACTTGATGCAGTATGACATTTTGACTAAGAAGCTACAGTGATAAGAAAATCATTGTGGCACACATCACATTATTAAATTTTTCCTACCTGGTAAGATTCATAACATAGCCAGAAGAAACATTATTCGTCAGGACCTTCTGTTGAGATGCTATGTCTTCTGGCTTGATGCTATTTAATACTTTTTGTTAATGAAGGAGAAGCAATCATAACATTAAGACTCATTAAGTTTATAGGTGACAAAAACGCTGAGAGAGTGGTCAATTATAGATACAAGTCAGGACAGAAAGCAGTTCAGATAGCTTTGTAGCCTGGATTCAAGTGCCAATAGGCATTTTGGTACTTCAGAACATGTATACAGGGTTGAAGCACGTATTTAGGATTGTAGCCTATGGATTTTGCTTTCCCAGAATTGGACACCTGCCATTCTGGATGCTGCAGGTCTAAAGGCTCTGGGATATTTCTTGTCAATTAACAGTTATTTTAAAATATACTCTTAGTTTGAAGGTACAGCCAAAATACCAAGCACAGATTTTGGATATGTATTCAGAGAAAGATTATTCCCTAGAAGAAGGGCATATCTCTATATGTTATGATTATGCAACTGCTATTAAAATAAGACCTAATTCTGATGGCTGCATTTCAAGAGTTATTTTGAAAAGTTGTGGAGTGCACGAAAGAGCCAGAAGATTTATTAGAGACAGGAAATAATTCCTTGTGTTAGGATACCATAAGTGTTTATCTTGACGGATAAAGAGTAGTTGATTACCATCTCTAAATACCTGCATGAGATAAAGAAAACTGGTTAAAAAGGGTTCTTCAGTTTAGCAAGGATATATTAAGACTCAAGGTCTGAGTTGATGCCAGATGAATGCAGACTAAGAAAAACCCGCCTGTTTTTCACAGTGAGAATAACTAAGCATTGAAAGAACTTCAAGGGTTACAGTGCAACTCTATTGCTGGAAATTTTTAAATGAAGATAGGATGCCTTTCTAAAAGGTGTTCTACTTTATCCGTAACTTTCGGGTTTGCAGCAGTGATTACTTCAGAAAAATCTTATACCATGCAGAAAGTGCAACCAGATAATCACCATAGTCTCTTCCAGAATGCAATATGATCAACAGGGATGGGCTTTCAACTGTGAGATACTATTTAAAGCTTTCAAGAGATTGTAACAGAAATTGGGCCACAGGAGTGTGTGTTAGGGACAGTTGAGGTGGACTAGATGTCAGTATGGGTAGGAAGAAACAGGTTACCCCATTCCACGTTATATAAAAGCAGTCGGAGTACAGTCACAGTGGTAAGGCCAAACTTGTGAACATTTTAATTGAACAAAAAGAATATCAGGTCATGTAAAATGTTGCATTTTTATTTTTTTTTTAAATGTGTAAAAATAAATTCTGAGGAAGAAAAAGAGAGCACTCTATTTGAAAATGTTGAAATGGGATTTTTTGATAGCAATTGAAAACTATTTCAACTGGTTTTGGAATTACAAGCTCACTAAATTTAGTCCTGTGGGACTTCAGTACAAAGGGGCCTCCTCCCACAAACAACAGCTCTTGTGAGTAAGAAATTCAGTCCTAGAAATAAATGAGAAGTGATCAGCATTGACAGATGACATAAACCTGGGGGTTCCCAGGCATGATTTGGTGCTTATTAAGAGCAAAAGTAATGCAAGATTCATTAGTGGTGTATATTCTCAGACCTCCTACAGTATTTGGTGCTCTGTGGAGCGTGAAGAATGTTCTGTTCAAAAAGCATTGCACAGCTCCCCATCAGTAAACTCTCTCAAGAAAAGTTTCCTACATGAATAACACTCATTTCCACTTCGATCCTACACCTACTTTCACTGATGCAGGCAGCTATGGTAATTTATTATTGTTTTTACTTCATCTGCTATTGTTCACTTTTATTCTTCAAGCACAAAAGAAAAACCTATATATGGTAAATAGCAACACTTCTTAGGAATAGTGAGTAAAGGATCATGCATGCTACACCATATTTGTATATTGATTTTCTCTCATATTGGTGCATGAATGCAAACAGAGATTATGTGGGTAGGTTTTCTACTGTTAAGGCAGAAATCGAACTGGACTGGTAATCATGGATCAAAGTCTTGCTTACGGTATTATACATTTTTGTTCCCATTATGTGGTTTGATGAAACTGCATTTTTTGGAGGATTTTCCAATATTACTTGTACCTTACAACAGCCAAATTAAAATTCCATTGTTTTCATTAGTACCCCATTTGAAAGAACAGACGAAATGATACTTCATGTTCTAAAATGAAAATGCCATTATGCCTAAAGATAATAGGACTGAACATCCCGAGAGCAATTTTGATGCTTGTAATACCACATAGATGAATAAGTTGCTATAAATTCGCATAGCTTTTGTTAGAGGCGAGTATTATATACAGTAGTAGGACTGGGAAGAAAGAATCGGTGTATTTGGCAGGACAGCTTCTGTAAGTATATAAACACTTAAGTATACAAATAAGCAAAACATTCTTGATCATGCCACCAAACACAGTAATAATTTTTTTTTTGCAAAGTTTGCATTTTTAGAATTAATTTTGGAGGTCAGCTGTGTTCATGGATGTTGATCTGTCTCCCAAGTAAATTCAAAGCACTCCAGACACTTAACAGAAGATATGGTATAAAGACAGTGAAATGATTACAGCTGAATCAAAAGTAACTCTCTGAAAGTGCCACTATGGCATATAATGAATTTATTAGGGCGCAAGAAATATCACCTAGTAGGTTTCAAATGACTATGAGACACAATGAATTTAAATGTTGAAAAAATGGGTCTTTTATTTATTTAATTTCAGTTCTTCACTGAAAGTTCCAGTATGCAACCTATGTATGCCAATAATTTGGGGGGGGAAATAAATCAATACAAATAAATTAGGTCTTTGAACAAATTCATTGGTTTTCCAAATTCAATACTCAATGCCAAAATGAGAGGATGAAATAAATTTATGTGCTGGAAACATAGTCATTAACTTTTAAAAGCAGGCAATAGTTCATTTAACAAAACTGTCATTTTACAAAAATCTTTTGAAAATGCTACTTGCATCAAAGAAAATGAAAGTTCACTATCTAAGGAAGAACAAAGAGAATAAATGCAAATTTTTTATGGTGATGAAAAAAATTGATAGTTTCAAGTAAAAATATGTTCCTCAGTATTATATTCTTCTTGTTATTACACAAGAAAAAAAAACAACTTAATGTCTTTCGGTTCTGATAAGTTAGCACAAAGTTTTCATCTTACTTGACTAAAAAATCTGTTGCCTTCAGACAGCCTGGGATCTGGTCTTTGCTTTTCACACTCTAATCTGTCAATATTTGATTTTTATTGTGCATGCTTATGAATATGTATATACTTATAATTGAACATGATTTCTACAAGCACAAACAATGCTGTTGGCATTGGGTTTCTTTTTTTCACTGTATACTGGTATAGTAACTTGTCTATGATAATGGAAAACTTAAGTAATGATTTGGCACTCATGGCATGCATGCATTTCTGGAAAATTTTCTTTTCAAGTGTTAAGTGCTGAAAGCCAAATCTGAGCTACGTTGTACTTGTACACGCACACACACACACACACACACACAGACACATCCTGATAATGCCAAAGGCAATTATGGACTCAAAACCAGAGATCTTTGGAACACAGAAAGCTTTTTTGTTCTCTGTTTGTTCAATATCTGTTAGATAAGACCCTTGCCTGTGACTGGGCATCCCACAGCTACTATGGCAATACAAATCAAAATGACACCTCTGAAGACCTGTGTGCATTTCTTGTGTGGTTAAACATGCAGCTTATGCAGAAATTATGTATGTAATGAGTGCTTGTTACCCCTTCAAGAACATTCAGTTTATTTGGAATGAGGTACAAACATATTTCTCTGCTGTACACATGCTCCCATCCAAGCACAGTATCTTGGTTTTCTAGGTATCACCATGAAGATACCTAAATGTCAGAGCAGCACAGGGTAATCTAAGACAAGCCCTTAAGTGACAGCATGACCTGGATCATTTTATGGTTCCTTTTGGCTTGGAAGCATTTGTGCTGGAGTGCTATGGAGCAAAGATTGTTCCTGGAAATGAAAACTGTTGATGCATACTGACTGACGCATTTTGGAGGAGTCAGAATAAGCCTGCAATAAGTCCTCAGCATTTCTTCATTGCTTATAAAGATGCCAAAGAAGATAAAGGCATTTTTAATTATACTTTCATGACTCTCATTCCTTCTACATTTCTCTTCAAGAGAACTGCAAAATCCTGTTTTCATCCTTGTCTTTTCTGTTTTAATAATAGCTCCATTTGGAGTCATAACCACCTGTGAGGGCATTCAGCTATTTCTTCTACCATTTTGCTTATTTTTTGGATCTGCCAAAGTTCAAACCTCCTCCACAGCTGGACTGGCTGCAGACCAAGTATCTAGGAAAGTCATGTCAGGATGGGATACCAGCTCTGTAGACAGACCAGCTGCTGCTGAAGTATTAGTAATAAGCAGTGTAATTTAAGACAGCCTGGTCCATCTGTTTTCATTTTAGTAATGACAGTAAGAAGATAACTTGAACTTTCACACGGTATGTCTCTGAGGGGTTGGGATGATGGCCTGGGATGTGAAAAGGCCTGGTTCATATGCCTCTTCTGTCTGATTTTGAAGAAAATTTCTACCCTGAATTAGGCAGGGTTGGGTTTCATACCACAGTCTCTGTTTCTGCCCGATTCTGAGCTGAGATGTTCTTTCCAGATAGTGCAAAGTTTGGAACCTGAAACCATCTCCTGAATCTGAAACTTGCACATCCCCAGTTGACACCAGCACTGCCATGATAGCATGCGTCACTTCCAAAATACCTCTCTGGTGAACATTTTGCAAGAACTTCTGTACATACTGACTTTGATGAAAATTTGTTTTTTTCAATGGTTTTATTTGTCAGCTGTTTGACCAATGTATTCAACAAGAGTGGTCTCCTGCTTGAGCTAGTTGTTCTCAAATAGTATAGTTCTACCTTGATATCAGAGGGAAGAATTGTAAATGAAGGCATTTATGGTGCAAAGACACTGTCCTGGATGACTGATAGGCAGTAGCCAAGCCAGTAGAAAATTTTTGGCTTACTAAGAAAGCAGAGAAACCTAGTTCAGGAAAGAAAAAATGGAGCTTTGAGAAGCAAAGATCAGAAAACATGTTTAGGGAAATGGAAGAGCAAATGGCAGGATTAAATAGGGGCTTCTCTTGGCTTCCAAACAAAAAATTTAAAAAAAAAAAAAGCACTCAGAGTATAATGGGAGGATAAATGAAAATGTATGATAAGATAGTATATAGCATGGTTTGAGTAAATAAATTATTTACAGTATATCATTTTATATTTTAAAAATATTTTCTTAATTTAAAATAACCAATTGCATTCTGCTCAAACATTTCACCTTGAAGGGAGCTGTTCTTGGTGCAGTATAGGCAAAATACTGGCAATTCAGTCAACCGTGCCCTTAGTCTGCAAGACAAAGGAAATAGGCTATAGTTTAGCATTGTTCATTAAAATCCACAGCAGTTATTCCTTTAAAAATCATTATTGTTCTAAATAGTGTCCTACTTTCAAACTAGAAACTTAAGCTAATATAAGTCCTATGGGTCACAGACAGCAATCATCTTGGTTTCACAGGAAACAATGCTATATTGTTCCTATTACTCCAGATTTGCTTCCTCAAGGTGCATCTTTTCCTCTCATTACAGAAAACTGGTCAGGCACCGTTTTGCCTCTAGGTAATTTTCATTATTTCAGTGAATTGATGGTCTGATGGTTCAGTTAAAAGTTACTTTGCCTTCCTGGGAAATTATTTATGCTGTTAAAGAGTAGAATTCTTCTCTGGGTTTCAAAGTGAAGTTTTTTGGTATTAGCTATTCCAGTGGTCCCTTGCTAGGCAATTGCCATGGGATTACTTTTAAACCAGGTACACTGATTTAATGATATGTAGTTTGGAAGGAGGTTTTTCCCATCTTTCCTGCACTGCGGGGCTTTGTTGCCCAATCAGCCCCAGCTCTTCTGCTAACAGTGGCAGTAATGGCAAGTGGAGCTCGGAAGGCTGACAAAGGAGCAAGGAGGCACTGTGCAGAGTTCTTGAAAGCTTTTTCTCCCCTTTGGCTTGTTCATGCCTGCAGGATGTACAGAATGAATTGTACGTCAGGTCTTTTAGAAGAGAGGAGAGTTTCTTTGTACAAATTATTTTGTGTGTATAAAGTCAGAAATGTATGTACCATGGCTACTTTTCTTTAAGCTGCAGACAAGTGCTTTTAGATACACAGAAAATAATTGCCTCTGGAAGGAGTAGTTTATAACAACAACAAAACAACAACAACAATAATAAAAATTATTATTATTATTAATAATAATAATAATAATGCTGTTTGGAGTAGTGCAATGAGGAAAGTAGACATAGCACATACATGCTGGGTCTTCCGTATGCGAAGAGACAATTCAGGAATCTCAACAGAAGTTGACTTGGCTGAGGATAGAAGAACTGAAGTGGTAATTTAGTTGGAAATTGTAATTTACTGTAGCTATTAAAAAAATGCATTCAGTACATGTTGTACAGAAACATGCTTGCCTCTGACAGCAGTCACAACATTGGTGCTTCCAGTTGGGGCTCTGCATTTCAGCAGTGGCGATTTCCTCTTCCCACTAAGCATAGTCATCAGCATTCATTTTCTCTTAGCTGCATCCTCTCTAAGTGTGGTTAGAGTACTGTAGGAGAACCAGCAAATTCTCCTCTTACTTCCGCTTTGCATCAGTAATTCCACTGAACGAAATTAATTGTTCTCCCAGTCTCTTGGTACATTATCTGTCAGTGTGTTGCCATAGGTTAGAATACAGCAGAGAGCATACAGTATATATAATAAGTCTGTATGCACAGCTGCTGCATGTATGACTGGCTCTGCCTTCTTCATTGTGAGAATTTTTGTATGGATCTCAGACAAGAAAATAGGTTAGTGTTTAAATGAATGAAGCCACTGACTATCCTAGGATTTCATCTTCACTGGGTGCTTGTGAGACATCTATGGGTCTTTGTGGGATACTTGGGAATTTGCACCTCCTTGTAAAATTTGACCAAGTCACAGTTCCTTTATATAACTTGATGAACGGATGTTTTGCAGAGAAGATGAAAAGTTCTGTTGTAATAAACAGCAGGGGAGGGAAGGGAGGAAGGGAGGGAGGAAGGGATTGAGGAAGGCAGGAAGGCAGGAAGGAAGGAAGGAAGGAAGGAGAAAGGTGGAGAAGAACAGAGGAGCGAGCAGAGAAGTAGTTGTGCATGTCCTCAAGGATGAAGGCATCAAGTTTAACTGTGAAACAAAGGAGGAAAATAATTGGAACACTCTTTAAAAGGCTAAGAAGGTTATTATATTTAGGTAAAATAACCTTAACACCCTCATAGAAGTAGCCCAATTTAGCTTTCGCCATGGAATCAAGGGGTGTGATTGACTCCGTGGATCATCTGCAAGTGTCTGCAATGTTTTTGTCCTCATCTGAGCCAATCACTCTCCTTTTTTAATCACAGGAGAGAAATGGAAATGTTTGGGGCACATTCACCTCCTTCTAAAGTGTACCTCTAAAACAGATCAGACAAACCATATACTAAAAGTACCAATTTATCTTCATTAAGTATAGAAAGGAGGCCACAGTGTGCAGGTCATCTGAAGAATTTACCTTCTAGACGTCTAAAATCAGAGGAAATGAATCCTACCTGAAAGACACTGATTCAGTTCATGACTAAATGGACTCTCTCATGATGATAGACTCTCTATGACATTTAATTTCTGCCTCAGTTTCTGTCTGCAAAACAGTTGAAATGCACCACAATTTTCTCCCACTCTCAGTTTATCAATCAGGTTTATTTCAAAGACCCTGGAAGCAGGGACTCTGCCTTACTTTCCCAGTATCTTCCTGTCCACTGTCTAGCCCCACTCTCATTTGCTGTGCTGGGTATCATGATCATACTATTCAGAGGAGCAGTGACCTGTGTGTGTACTTGAATTGTGTGTATCATATTGTACACAATGAGAAGTTTGCAGATTGCTTTGGTTTATACCATTCTCAAGCAACTTCTCCATAGATGTGCAGTTCTAGAAACAATAAATGAGTAAGGAAAATGTAAAGGCTTGGCACGTTTCCTAGAGAGTCTTTGTTTTCCTTTCTTGCTCATCCTTCTGCCTTGACAGACAACATTTGAAACGCTATCATAACTTTTTTTTCATGGTTGTTGGGTTAGTTCCTGTCAGTAGAAGCCTCTGACTCCTTACACCTTACACCTGTTCCTGTGAAATGATCTCAGTTGCTGTGGTGTAAATCTTTCTTTGGTGCAGCAAACCAGATGAGGGAGCTGATGTAGGCTAACAATAAGCCATCAGAACCAATGGTTACTAGCCCACATCAGTTCCCTGGTGCCATTCACTGCACAGAGAAAAGTGCTCAGGATTAGTGGAATGAAAATAACCCTTAGCCTGTGAGCAACCCACAAGGCTCACTATGTCATGATGTACTGCAAAACTTCCTACTTGTAACAGCAGTGACCTCGTTTATTAAGGCTCTGTCCCGTAATGCCAAATACACAAGGCTTCGGAAATGACTGTCCAACTTCTTGGGGTCACACGTTTTTTACTGGCACAGTACATGTGAAAATGTATGCATTCATCTAACAGAGGCATGATGGAAGCACCCACAGGCTTATCAACCTCTTCCAAATATATCTATCTCAAACTGATACACTTAACACATAGTAACTTTTCCTTTTGCTTCATTGTTCTAAGTTTCTCTCCCCAAATCCCACTCTCAGATTTTTATTTACCTTTGACTTCATGTCTTATAGTAGCTCACTTATTTTACAGCAGCCTTCAGAGATTCTTTAGGTAGAAGTTATTTTTACTGAATTAATTTTTCTACATAATATTTCGCTATAGTAAAAATACCCACTGTTTTAAATGCATTTGTTCATATGCTCTCTGTTACTAGAATATTAAGCTTTAAGTTGTCTCAACTAATGAAGCCATTGTGCCTCTGCTTGGGTGAGTTGTATGTACATTCCTTGGAGGATTAAACTTCTACCAATTTCTTCAGTCTTCTGACGGTTTGCTGTAACAGGACAGACTTACCTACCTATTGCAAATGACACCTTCTGCAAAGACCATTTTCTAGAAAGTCAAGGTTTGTTACAAGAAGCAATATAATTTATTAGGTCAAGTCTGATGTAGTCAGACAAAACCCCATAAAAGTTCTCAGGCATATAAACTCTTTGTCATGTCTGAAAGAGAAGCAACATACTTCAAGCAAAGTACAGAAATTGGTCTCCGTTCAGTTTCATTACTGTTAATCACTGTGACTGTCTGAGAGAAAAGGATAGTTAACATCTATGAAGCTGAGGGAGCTGTTAGTAAGGAGAGAGGTGGTAAGGTCAGTAGCCTCTACTGAGTGGAGAGAGAGGGACAGATTATTATCCCCTGTGGAGTCAGGAGGGTTAGCAGAAGAGATACTGTGAAGAAAATCATATAATGTGAGATAAACTAGCCTTCTTACTGAGCTCTTGATCTTATGATTTTTACTATCCAGTAAAATAATAAACTGTATATCCAGACTCACCTTCTGAAGGTTTAGACACCAAAAGTGACCACAACTGCTTTGAAATGGAGGAATGATGACAAAAAAGAGACTCTTGATTTTTAATGATTAGTCCTTTAAAAGCGTACAGTCTGACCTCTCTCCCCAGCATTGAGGCTCTAGTGTTTATAAAAGACTTCTTATGTAAAGGCATACTCATGTGCATGCTACACTTGCCATAAAGACCCCCTACTGCCTGATTCATATCTCAAAAGAAGATAACAAAGTCACTCAAAGCTGAAATTAGGGCAGGGAAGACACAGCCTGCAGAAGGGGGGATTTTATGTGGCTTTGTTACAGAATCTGATGAATGATAGTAGCTTCACATTTGTGGTCACGGACCCATCCAGAAACATCAAGTCTGGAAATTCGAAGTGCCTTTCAAAAATTCACTCATCCAGAACGACTACTGAGAGCCTCTGCCTGTCCAAATAGATCAACATTTCCAGAGATACCTAAAACTAAAGGAAATTAGAATGGGAAAGTTTATTTAAATTCTATTTTATATGAGCATTACTGTACAGATGCTCTCAAAACACTAAGAAATACTTCATATGTGGTGTTTTTATGAAGCTTAAAAAATCAGCATGTCAGTGAACAACTGTCTGTATCTCACCACAATATCAATTTATTTTCTGTGCTATTATTGCAGGTGATTATGTAGTCATGACTATATACTTCGACTTAAGCAGAAGAATGGGATACTTTACTATTCAAACATACATTCCCTGTATATTAACAGTTGTTCTTTCCTGGGTATCCTTTTGGATTAAAAAAGATGCCACACCAGCAAGAACAGCATTAGGTAAGTTGTTAATAATTCCCTTTTCTGCTCTCTTTGGGTAGTTCCTACACTACCGTTTTAAAATATCTGCTTCCTTTCAAAGACACCACTAGCTATGTGCTTTGGATTATTGCTACCACATCTTGCAGACCCAGATCTACTTATCACTGAAGTCTCTGGTTTTCTGCCTTTAACCGGGTAATTAAAAGTAAACTACTCTGACCCTTTGCAGTGACACTGCCACCTATTTTGCATAATTTTCTAGAATTAATGTCTATCTCCTTGTTCTCACTATGATATTTTAGTGACATTTTTAAAGAACAAATTAATTGCACTGCTGGCTTCCTTCCTTTCTGAAACTCTCCCCCACAGGGCATTATGTCTTATATATACAGAAAACTGTGGGATATAATAATATTAACTCATGCAAAGTGTTTTAGCTTGCGTGCTTGAAGTTAAGCACCACAATGTTTGTATAGATATTTTTCATAGATTGTGGAGATTTATGCTGGTATACGTTTTCCAGCAGCTCATTTATGTCAGGACCAGCATGTGCATTTTGGCATTGTGCTTTAGGATACACTTACAAATGCTGACCATTTATTCTTATTTCTATAGGAAAATCTGCAGCATCAAGGGCATAGGGCTCTCTAATAGCCAATTATAGGTGTGCATCAGAACTGAAGGAAAAACATTTTAGTCCAGATTGTGGTTGCCAGGGCTGTCAATACTAACTGATTCAGAAATCTACCAGTCTAGGAAAAAGGGGAGGCTACGTCAAGGTTTACATGCCTGTTTTCAAGCGTAGAGGTTACCATTCCCATCTATCTGTTCATTGCTTTCTCCTGCTGGAGTTTGTTACCATCTCCAGTTAACCAGCTGGAGCTCTAAATCATTTTAGTTTGAAAGAACAAATTATTAAAAACTGACCTGCCTGACTTTTTGGACTGAAATCAGACGGGAAGCATTTGTAGGAGCAACTGAGTCCCCAGGTTTGAGAGCGTGTTACTGCTGCAAGGAGAGACTGGAGGCCAGGGCTGTGAAGAGGCTGCACCTCCTTGGAGGACACATGACGGCAGCCTGCAGCAGGCAGGGTCTTCTCGAGTGCTGCTGTGTGCTGACAAGCCTTCGTTCAGTCACAGCATAGGACAGGCCATTTGTACAAACCACCTCTGTCTCCCACTCCCCTAAACAGCTGATCAAGAGTCATCAGTACTCCTCATCCTTTTTCAACCAAGTAACTGTTTACCAGAAATGGTGGTTACTTAGATGTGAATCCATTTCTGTTAGCTGTCTTTCAAACACCATGTAGAGGTGCTCTACCTGATCTCAGGAGGAAGACACCTTGCTTACCAACACAGCCTTTATACAGTTGTTCAAAATGACTTGCTCTATTTCAGTCTGTCTCCCTCCTGCACTAATAAATCTGAGCAACTACCAATTCTGAGGGTGCTGTGGTTTCTAGCATAAACCCCCTGAAGGCCTGAAGGGGAAAAGAAAAATGAAGTGCTAAAAAGACTTTGAAGTCCATTCACTCTGAATGAGATTTTAGCTGCTAAGTCTCTTGAACTTGTCCAGAAGTCTGACCCCACCTTCGAAGTCCTTCACTCATGCAAAAAACATGCAGTCATCTATTCAGGGTGCACTAAGGCCCAGGTTACAAACGTTCTTCCTCCCCAAACTTCTAACGCTTTAATAGCTAAGTAACTTTCAGGTGAATGATAGAAGAAATATGTTACCAAAAATATCCTCTAAGTGTAACTCCCTCACTAGCCACAGCTTTATTTAAGCAATGAAGCTACATGCCAGCCATTCCTGCTATCAATCCTTAGGCATCTTCCCAGGGAGATGTTGTATCAGCTTTAATTCTTAGTGAGTGACAAGGGGCATTCTTCCAAACCAAGGGCAGCTCAGTAACATGAAGCAATGGAACAGGATCAGTAGAAAGAAAAGTCTCAGAGAACCTGTAATAAGACAACTGCAAGCAGCCAGCACTGGTTCACAATTTACAGATAATTCTGTATTAAAACCCATTTTGCATGAGCTCAGCACAAGACCATAACCTGCTGGATTTGCTCCAGGAGTTTGTAAAATTAACAAGCATAGAACTTCTGACCATTGTAAGTCATGTGGCATCACGTGGGTCCAGTTTTCTGAGGTTATTTTCTGAGAAAGGAATAATCAGTCCTCACGCCCTTCATGTGAATGCCAAAGTGCCTTTATACTGTGGCTCCAGCAACATGACAGACCCTAAGACTTACAGTTATTGTGTGACCCCCTCCACCTCCAGTTCAGCACGAAGACTATGCAAAGGTGAGGACTGAGCAGCTCTACAACTGCCTGTTCCTGGCTGTGTAGACTTGCCCCTGATGGCCGAAAAATTGAGCAATAGGCCTTTAACATACTTCTCTGCTGAACTCCTTTCTTCTTAAATTGGGTGACTCAGTGGAGATAAGGAAATATTGACCATGCTCCATCTTTTTAAATAGGAGTCTGAAGCCCCCTGTGCAAGCAGAGTCACACAGCATCCATTTGGGTTATCCTTCTTAATGCATAACAGAAAAGGGAGAAAAGGCATCTAACAGTTTGCATTACTGATTTTCTGTAAGCAGCGTTCATACCCTGTCCCTGAGGGCAGTTCTCCACACCACACAGCCCCATTTTCCAATTAATTAGACATGGAAGTAAGTTAGATCGCTAGTCAGAACAGTGTAACTCTCCGTGCCTCACCTCCTCAGCCGGCAGGAACTTCAGACAAAAAATGTATCCATATACCGAGGTCATGAATTTGAAGCAAGAACATAAAAATTAGATGTTCCAAGGCTATATTCAATGGCTATCATGACTAACTCCTAAAATTCTGATGAAGAATTAAATAACTGGGTTAAAATACAACTTTTTTATAAATAAACTCAAATGACAAGAAAAGAATATACACATGGGTCACCTCTTTTTGTGCACAGAATCCTGTTGCTCCCAAATTGGCAATGGCCTGTTGACTCTTAGGATGCAGTAAGCAGCTGTTCCCAGTTTGCTGTAGGTCTGCTTGTATATAACAACTTATAAATCTGTCTGAGCAAGAGCACACATCCACATTTGTATAGTGGCACATGGTAAAATTTTGAGTAATATAGCCAAAGGCAAACTGCTGAAATTCTCCTGCTTATTAGTCGAAATTAATTGTAGACTTGGTGCACCAAACCTGCTCCAAGTATAGCTGCATTAATGTAAAGAGCTAGCATCAGGGAAATATTTCACTGTCTGAAATTAATGAGTAATTTCCTAAGCTATTGGCAACCACTCACAGTTACACAAAGGACAGGTTTTACCGCTTTCTGAATAATGATAAGTAAGAAGCTATTTCTGTGCTGGAAAAAATAAATGCAGTCGGGGTATTTGGCTGTGAAGGAAAAAAATGGGACCATAAGTACCCTTTCAGCAGCACTGTCCAGAAGCATCAAAGTGCTTTAAAAACTTGGCATCATAGTCCCTTTTTCACATGCACTTTGAGGGGCTGAGGCCCAGAGTGGTAACATGACTCACTCCAGGCCATCTGAAGAGTCAGTGGGAAACTGGAAATAGAATTTGAGTGTTGGATGAGAACTGTGTTTTGTGATCCCAAGTTATTCTGCCCTCCATTCAAAGAGAAAAATGAAAGGCACTCTGCTGTTTCTGCTTGTCTCTAGCAATCAGAATGATCTTCTCCCAGTGTTCATAGTCAAGAGCAGCCAGCAAGTGTATGAAGAAAAGTTATGATCTGGAAAATAACAGGTTGTTTTCCTTGAAGATGAAGGGAATTAAGTTAAACTGAAGCTTTCATCCTAGTTTCCCCTGACTTTTTCAAAACGGGTGTAATATGTAATAGGACTAGCAGTTACTACAGAGCAACTTCAAACTGCTGTTTAAAAAAATACAGCAGGTATCAAGGCCAGCAATGTGTTGATGTAAAAGAAGATACAGATGGTGTTTAATAAAAAATGAACTATCGCTTTCCTTGCCGTTCCACCTTAAGCTCATTCACCAGAAAAACAAGCAAGTGCTCTGAATGGGTGCCAGACCAGAAAGGTGGAGAAATTAAGTTTATAAACAAGTGATAGCATGGGTAGAAGCAGTACACCTTTCCTCCAGTGTCCCACCAACACACCTTTAGGAAAATAAAAAAAAATTAGCCTTGCTGACCAAAGAGTTTCTAACACTGAACCTCCTGCTACCTCACTTTGGATATGGTTGTCCAATAAGCAGCTTTTGAACAATAATACTTTTAAATAACTGTTTAGGCCAATGATCTAAAGGTTAAAGTGTTCTTATGCATTATGTATCCCTGCATCATTTGATCTCTCAGGCAGTCCTTTTTGATTTACCAAATAGCATCTTTGGTGTGGAATTTGCTCAGAGAATATAAATGTCACAAAAGGGTATTTATACACAAACTTGTAAGCTCCCACTTACACTTGTCTGCCTGAAAATTTTGAAGCCAGGTTACTTCAAAGCTGTCCTTGGCTGATAGTAAAATTCTGTTGAAATAGACAGTTCATGAGCACTGTGAATTTCAAGAACAGATGCAAAGCTCACTTTGCCATACGGGCCTCCCCAAAGTGAGAGACTTAACAATTTCATCTGGCAAGGTTTATTGCATTTTAAACCACTCAACAAACTGAATTTTCTTAGCATGAGAGATAAAATGAGCTAAGGGCATGGAATCTAGATATTCTTTTTGGAAGTAATGAGTGCTGCATTTTATTCATATATGCATATCTATATTCTGACTTGTAAATGTACAGGAATACAAAACTGTATCATCTGGTGCACCTTCTTTCTCCTTGCTCTCTGTATGTATCCCCATAAGACTAATTTTAATATTTTAAAATTTGTGCCAATGTGTTAGATGTAAAATTGATACGCTCGACAGAATTTTTATTATTTCAAAAACTCATTGCTTGTTTATGGTGTGAGCTTGAATCCAAGTTCAAGCCTCAGCTTAAAAGAAGAGTGATGCTTTTCTATTGGATTTCATATCATAAAAATATTTTGTATAAATAATAGAAGTAAAAATATATTTGTTTTACCTTTGGATGTTTCCGTCTGTGCTCAGCAATCTTGCCTCGTGCCCTCACTGTAATTTGAAATGTGATGTATAATCCAGATATTATGATGGCTTGTGATAATGCTAAAATTTCCTTTCCCCAAGGTTTTATATTCTGGTAGCAAAATGTGATTTGTTGTCAAAGAGACTGAGGACGGAGACTATTAATACTTTAAAACCAAAACAAATCTTACACCATTGCTGTGTCTATAAATTTAGTAGAACCTACTTTGTTTCAATCAGCTAAAATTAGTCCAGAGCCATCCAAAACTCCCAAATTCTGTATCAGTGAGGCATTTACAACATGATTTACTGGGCTGGTTTTGCTCAGTTCTCACCTAGAGCTTCTAGGTTTTCAGAGTCTCAAGCATGATTGGGGCAAGCATTTCACATTCAGCCTTAAGGCAAGGATATAGGACTCAGGCTGAGTTGAGGACTTCTATGCTTAAACACAGAGGCTAATGGTAATTTCTCCTTCAATTCTCTGCCTTACTGTCCATAGTCACTTTGGAAGCTGGTCGTCATTACAGATACCTGCACAGTACTTCTTGTCACAAATAATACAAAGTTATACCTCCATTTCAGTAAAAATAGAGGAAAAATATTACATTGTCAATACAGCATTCAGTAGGAAAATTGCAGACCTTTGCAGAAAAAAAATGTTTTTGAGCATTGCAAGCTTCCCCCCCCCCCCTTTTATTTCTTTTTAGCCTTTTAATAAAAAAAGTGTCCTAAAGTAACCTGAGATCCTATCACAGGGTGAGCGGGAAATAAAAACTTTCCCTTGAGTCCACGTAAAAAGCACACTGTATATTGTGCTGGAAGAACACTATAGCTTTTGAGGAATTTTTTAAACGTAGTAAAATACCTCAGAGCAGGTGCATGTACATGTGGCTCTGAAAAGGACAGATTTGTATTAGCAATCTAAATGTGCGTTAGAAAGTGTTAAAGAACTTCATTTCATATTGTAGAGTATGTCATAGTCTGGATGCAGTTCTTCTGAAGTTAGTGACTCCCAAGGCCTGAGTCAGGGTCGTACAAAAAGACTAATTAAGCTATAGCTAGCAAGGGCCAAATCAAGGCTAGTGAGTCAACACAGTTTGCAGTTGGGCATCTTTGCAGTTGGCTACTGTGATGAATGGCTAAGCATGGGCTTTGTCTCTGGAGCTTTTTCAAAGCATCAGCTAGCTACAGAACTGATGTTGAGGGATCTGAAGAGGTTGCTGGATCATGGCAGCCACATGTGTTTATACTGGGAGGTGGCACAGATGACAAGAAACAGAAATATTTTCCCAATAGCTTTTAGATGTCCAAGGTACACACAAAGTCCACATTTCCCACTTCCTGTCAGCATTGCCTTCATCTTGATTATTAGGTTGCATTTTTTTTAGCGAGTTGGTTGGTTGGTTTGTTTCTGGGTAGTGGTTGTTTAAGGAATATAATTAGTTATTATTTGTTGCAGAAGAAGATTGAGGCCCAGGCAATAATCTGCCTCTTGGCTCTTCCAGGGACTTTCTGACAGTTTCCATGGGGAGGGTTATTCTTGTGAATCACTGTAGTTTCTATCAAATGCTATAAATCAGGGATGGGCATTCCTTCATAAACAGAAAGTAGTCAAAAGTAATCCACAGACACTTATTTGTCTCCGGAGTGCTGTTTGTGGGAAGTAATTTTACTATAAGGCATAATTTCAGACATCCCCTGCCATTTCAAACACTGTGTACCATTGCAAAATATCACTTTAACTATAAAAAGAAAGATTGCCTTATAGTTATGTTGTTTTTAGAGCAGGTTCTCTCTTGAGACTTATTTAAGTGAGAGCTTTATTTTTCTTCCTAAGCCATTGAAGACTTTTATTTTTTCTATTAGAAGGCTTGCAGTTCATAACAAATGATTAAAAGCATCAGTCCAAAGTGGGAATGAAAAGACTTCTATTCCTCCGGAATGAAGAGAAATTATATGAATTACCAGGAGCCAAATAACTGACACCCCATAGATTTCATTCGAGGACTGGTTTTATTGTTTCCGGATATTTCACACTAAGTAATTCTTGTTATATTCATTATTACTAAATCAATCTAAGATGTGATGCTTTGTATGAATTAAAAAGACTATTTCCATTAAGGTTACATCTGAAGTTTGTATGAGACTCTGTTTTCCCTTATTCAGAAGGAAAATAGCAATGGAGGACTCCCAAGGAAACAGTGGTGTGGAAAGATTTTTTTCAAAATTCATGATCAGAACTTTGCAGCAAAATTTCTTTTCTTCCCCCCCTCCTTTTTTTTTCTTTTTTGAGCACAAGGTTTTTCATGACAGCAGTACTGCTGTGGAAAAAAAGGTTTTCCTTCATTGTTTTCTAGGTTTCTTATTTTTTACTTTTCTGGGTTTAGTATCTTTTCTGCTTTATACATTTCTTCAAAAATGTATTCATTCTCTCCTTCTCCCTCACCCCCCACTTCCAACCTAACTGTGACCAGGAAAAGGAAGAGATGAGGAAAAGCACATTGAGAGGCACGGGAATGTCACTTTTGCAAAGATGACTATAAACAGCTGAGGAAATCTTTGTTTACAAAATACCACTGGCTCTACTGAAGTTATTTTTCATTATTTTTTATACTACCAAATGAAATTAATGAATTATTTGGGTATGCTTTGGATTTCTGTTTGTATGTTTGTTTTCAAAGAGTCTTCTGCGACATGGAGAAATGATGTTGCACACAATTAAATTGAGTTTGTCTCTGCAGGCATCACCACAGTATTGACCATGACAACTTTGAGTACCATTGCAAGAAAGTCATTACCCCGTGTCTCCTATGTCACGGCTATGGATTTGTTTGTGACTGTATGCTTTCTATTTGTCTTTGCTGCTCTGATGGAGTATGCAACCCTCAACTACTACTCAAGTTGCAGGAAACCCAACTGTACTAAGAAGAAAAAGTCGGTAAGATGGGAGCATTTAAATTTCTTTTCTAGCACGTGCATGGCTCAGAGAGCAGAGAATCATTCAATGACAGCCTGTAATTCCATGATACTCTGTTCCTCCAAGCTCTTCCCAGTTTGTGGTATGATCTGCCCTGAAAGCTGAAGGAAAATAGTTAGCAGCAGTAACAGTAGAAGCAGTTATGTGCATGTTGAGTGAAGTCTGTTTCTAACAGAAGCAGCCTGCTGACCATGAGGCAGCAACCCTGCCTACGCGTCTTTTGTCCTCCAGTTACTGTGCTGGTAGTCATAAAGGGCGCCCACTGAAACAGACTGCATAGCTTGTTACACAAATATATGCACATCAATGTATATTCAAATGCATCTGCTATTTCATGGCTTAACAGCTCTAGGAATATTTTTGAACATTACAAACGGGATTTCAATGTCTCCACTGGTAACCAGTGCTTGTTGTTAGCCCTATGCACAAAGGGGCTTGTTCCTACATATGAAAACAGAGGAGCTCGCTTACAAAGGTTTTATATATGGCTGCATTTTTGGCCAAAAAGACACTTCCAAGAGTAACACCCAGACACACACAAAAACTGTTTATTTAGAACCAATTAAAACAATCATGCAGGAAGAATTGCCTGGTGTACTTTATAATTGACTATGAGAATGACCAGGCGCGTTATAATAGTGAAAAATTTCAGTGTGAACATAGGGAAGGGGAAGTAGGTTGTCCACTCAAGATCAGTGGAAAATCTCACGTGTTTGAGACCAGTAATTGGAGATGTTGGAAGCCATTTTGCATAATGGAGAAAAGAAGGACATTTGAAATCAGAAATACAAAGCCAAATAGGAAAAATGCGAAGGAGGAAATTGAAGAGAGAGAAGGCTAAATTCAGGGAATAATAGGTCATGAGGTAAAAAGGGACTGAATGAAGAGCTATAGAAAATGACTGAATGAAGAACTAATGAAGGAAAAGCTGAAACAAGTATGGAATTAGAGAAAGCCTAGAAAGCCATAGACTTAGTCAATGAAAACTCCATTAAACCTCTAATAGCTTCTTGTAAAAATGCATTGCACACAAAAGGCAAAAGAGTGTTACCAAAAGAAAAGTATGAGACAATCAAAATGTGCTTGCTTATGATCAAACTAAAATTGCCATCCTATAGAAAGACTGAATGAAAAAGTCATGAGTATCTTTGCGAGTAAGCTGTATTTCCAGATGTGAATGAAGATGAGGGAAAGCATGCAACATTGATGAGATTTAAATTAACACAAGAACAAATGCTTACTTAGCTATTGTTTGCTAAATAAATAAATGTAATGGGTTGAATAAAGATTTAAAGTGGATGGAAACTAGGTGTGCATTCTGCTGAGGTTTCATGTAGTTTTAAAGTGTACAGAATATTATGCTGAATATATAGAATACTCAGCATGACATGTATGGACAATGCATTTAAAGGCTTGGTTTAAGGAATGCTCTTGAACATTAGATGTATATGAAGCAATAAGTATGTTTTCTTCTGAATAGTTCTTTTGTTATCTTTATTTAAGCTACCTGATGTCAGTTTTGGTCATGTGATGGTAAGTAAACTATTTTATTCCGTGAGAGCAATGGAGGCATGAATGTTTGGTTGACATTTACTTGCAATAATTCCTGAGAAAGCTATAATGCTATGTTATGCTTTACCCTGACTTCACTATAAATATTGGTTTGCTTTTTTGTTAAAAGGTCAGTTTGTTTTTGGCTGTGGCAGAGGAACATAGCTGCCTCTTTCTGTAAGGACTTATCAAATGATTTAGGAGGGAGAAGGGTCAAGTGTAGAATATTGTGTGTTATTTTTACCTCAGAAATTCTGTGCGTCTGCTTTATACAATACTGCAGTTTCTCATTACATTTTATAAAAAAAGTAATAAGCACAAGTTATGTCATAAATTTATATGGAGTTTTAACTGAGTTTCTTAGAAAATAATTCATTTATGCATATCTGTAAAATCTTAAGCAAGCTTTCAGGTGGATTTTCAAATAGGTATCTAACCACTTTAAGACCGCTCCTAGCTGACAGAGATTAAAGCAACCAAATTAATCTCTGTATTATCAGGGCATTTATTTTATCTTCTGTCCTGAGCAGATAGATGATACAAGAATATAAAAAAAATAAAAAACAACCACCAAGCTATTGATAGATAAGAAAGTTTGCCTTGCAGAACCGGGGCACTTATTTATCTTCACTTACCAAAATCGTCTGGAGAGATCTAACTTAACCTTTCTTTTTTTTAACATCAATATTGTAGCCAGCCATAGAAAATTTCAGTCCCCGAGTAGGAAATTTTCATAAAGGCCTGCAATAAATGAACAATATGTGACACCGTGGTACAGCAGAATTCCATGTATACTTTAGTCATAACCTTTTTCTCCCCAAAGTGCTACAGTCAAAAAATGTTTGCTTGTACAATAATCTTAGACCTTTTCCATGTGGCAGCACATTGTAAAGCTCTGAAACCAGCCACCTGAAACTTTACAAATGAGAGAGAAGACCATGAGGGAGTAATTTCTGTCATCTAATCTCAGAGATAAAGTCATTCACAACAAATAGATTTGCAATAATCTGCTTCTAAACTGCAATCTGTTTACAGTCGACAGCACAATGCACCTGAGAGATTTTAGCCATTTACTTATGATGAGATGAATTGTGTCCTAGAAGTAATTGGCTGGATAGCATAGAGCAGTTGTTCAGCTGCAGTTACCTATGCTGGAGATGCCAGCATCCAAGCAGATGGATGCCACGTCAAGTTCTTAGCTCAGGGACCAGCATTTCAAAAGAAGCGTGGCCAGCAGGTCAAGAGAAGTGATTCTCCCTCTCTACTCTGCTCTGGTGAGACCCCACCTGGAGTGCTGTGTCCAGCTCTGGAGCCCTCAGTTCAAGAGAGACATGGACCTGCTGGAGCGGGTCCAAAGGAGGGCTAGAAAGATGATCAGAGGGCTGGAACCCCTCTCCTGTGAGGACAGGCTGAGAGAGTTGGGGTTGTTCAGCCTGGAGAAGAGCAGGCTCCGGGGAGACCTTATTGCGGCCTTCCAGTACCTAAAGGGGGCCTATAAGAAAGATGGGGAAAGGCTTTTTAGCAGGCCCTGCAGCGACAGGACTAGGGGAAGTGGCATTAAACTAAAAGAGGGCAGATTTAGACTAGATATAAGGAAAAAAATTTTTACAATGAGGGC
>JAVKLA010000057.1:9629587-9641319 GCA_034782735.1 Sagittarius serpentarius
GAAGGTGTCCCTGCTCACCGCAGCGGGGTTGGACTAGATGGCCTTTGATGGTCCCTTCCAGCCCAAGCCGTTCTATGATTCTATGATTTTTAATGAGATGGGTAGTAGTATCATGTGCCAAACCAAGGGATTTGTAGAAAGAAAATGAAGCCAATAGAAAAAGGAATATTTCCACTGAGGCACATCAGCCATATCACGGAACTTTTTCACATCCAGAGTGAAAGTTTTCAGATATGCCCTAACACCTTCAACGGGAAATGTTGAGTACTTCGTAGCAGGCATGATGCAGAGGCATGAATAGCTTGTCAGTGCATACCCAGGATGCTCCTGCAGGCACAAGCAATGCTTGGCACAATCACAGGGAGTGGAAGGGCCCCAAGTTGGAGAAAACCACACTGACAGGACTGGAGTCTGCTTTGTCAAGTCGGTGCAAACAGGCAGCAAAGCTGATGGGACCTTTCCTAGTGATGCCAGCAGAGGAGGTGACATTTGTGAGGATGGAATGGGTGGCTTGATGAGAGAGGAGACTATTGTGAGAAAGCATCTTTCATGAAAAGGAAATGGTGTGACAGAAAAGCTGACAAAGCGTGAATAAGGAGTACATTGAAGAAGGAGTGGTCTGTGGGCGCGAGTGGTACTGTGAGGATGTGTGATATCAGTGTCCTATTTCTTAGCACGGATAGTGTGATAAACACTAAGGGGACACGCCTATACTGAAATCATCACTATCGGTTGCTGACCATATCTGTTTTTATAAATCATGGTGAAGAGACAGCGAATGCAGTCATACTAGAGTGGAGATTGTTCTGCAATTAAATGGGGAGGGGGGACATCTTCCTTATTTTTCAGAATCCATTCTTAAATGTAGTAACTGAAAGTGTTTAAAGCAACTTGTAAATAATATTCTGACAGGCAAGCGAACTCCTAAGTGTGAAAAAATGTTTACTAGGAAATATATGCTTGAGTTACCCATGTAGAAAATACACCTAGAATTACTCCATTTGCCACTCCACAATGTCTCTGTGGAAATTCATCTGAAAAGGCATCTTTTGAGGGACAGAAAGATGCTCCCTAAATCTAGAATTCCTATAGTATTGACCGCTTAATCTCAGCTCCCGTGATTTTTTCCCATGATTATTAATTGTGATCTGCATCATCCATGGAAGCTTATCAAACTGTTGGTTTCTTTTTCTCTCCTCAGAATTATTCTGTACTTGATATGAGACCACCAGCTACAGTCATCACATTGAACAATGCCATGTATTGGCAAGAATTTGAAGATACATGTGTCTATGAATGTCTGGATGGGAAAGACTGCCAGAGCTTTTTCTGTTGTTACGAAGAGTGTAAATCAGGCTCATGGAGGAGAGGACGGATTCACATAGACATCTTAGAACTGGACTCTTACTCTAGGGTCTTTTTTCCTACATCCTTCCTGCTGTTTAACCTGGTCTACTGGGTTGGATACCTCTATCTTTAAATGTTGCCTGTAGTGGTGAAGACTGCTGTGTTTTCACATTGCGGAGGGATGGTGAAAGCGCAGAAAAAGTGAAGGACACGGTCAGTTTCATCTCAAATTACAAAGGCCACATTAACCTTCACCATCACAGAGCCTGATGAAGAATTTTAATATGTAATTGCCTGAAAAAGAAAATCGTGGAAGAATTCTCTCCTTACTGCTATTCCTTTTAAGGAAAAGATTCTTACAAATTTCAGCTGAATTTGTAGTGTAAGCGATGTTTATGAATAATTCTTGTATATTAGAATCTCTACTATTCTCCCTTGGCATAGAAGCTATACACAATTCAGGCAAAGGTTAAATATGTCATTTTTGTTTTTCATTCCCATACTTTCTTAAAAATGCTGCCATATCCCTGAGGCTCAGAGCAACATACACTGGCGCTGGCAAACAAGCCAAAGCCGACGAAACCACTCATTTGTATTCAAACTTGCTTGAGCTATGTCCCACAGGTTTTGGAGATATTTTATTGGTGACTTCCTTGCTATAGAGAAACCACCAAAAGACAGTAAGAAGTGTCGCTGGTGGGATCAAAACATGGACGTTACTTTCTGCAAAGGTCTGGGATTCATGGAATTAGCCACTTACCTACACATATCGGTTTTAACTCAAGGTGAAAAGGCAAAGGTATAAGAAAGCTATTATTTTGATATAAATAAAAGACTTGCCTATCTCTGAGGCAGCTGTAGGCATAACTTCTACAGTTTTTCAAGCTTTTAACTGTCTTTTTTATGACTGGTTAAACACAGGATGGTCACTGATTTCTAAAGTACTCGTACTTGAAGCAGGACAAGATTCCTGCTTGTTTATGTCATTGTAGCAGATCATAGCTGATAGGCCATGAGGGAAAATCACTATATAATAGCACTAGGAATATGTGACTTTCTTCAGATTGCAATTTACTAAAAAGTGCTCTCATGCATTCTTATTTTTACTCTCAAAGTTATTTTACAAAATTGAAAAACATGTGTGCCAAAGGACAATTTTTGTTCCTTCCATAAAGTCAAATACTGCAGTTCTTACTCATGGCAGTTGTTCCCTGGGTCTGAGCTGAAGACTGAACACTTTTGACTTGAATAGTGCATTACGGGAACTCAATTGTCACACTTGGATTGAACACGGAATAGTTGCCACATGTAGAAAAAGGTTGTTTTGATTTTTTTTCCTAAACTACCAACTATATTTTACCCTAAAAAGCTATTTTGTATTTTTCAAACTTTTGACCATTAAATTCTTAAACTACCCATTTTTTCAAAAACTAGTTTTACAGTGTTAAACTAGATTATGTTTTTTACAGACTGTCTCAATAATTGTTACTAAGCAAACAAAACAGATTCAAAACTAAATAGCAATGGCTTTTCACTATCCTTTGGATGACAAATGGTTACAAAAGACTAAAGTTAAAACATGCCTAAGACCAAAATTCTATTTTTTTTCTCTTCTGGAGGACCTGATGATTTTTTTATCATCTCAAAAAATGTGTGTGTCTTCCACACAGTATTTGATAAAAAGTGAGTAGTAGATGTGATTGAAGAGCAGTTCCTTTTCTCCTCAGAAGGAAAATACGGCAAACAAGCGAAAACTACTGCAGTGGTAATTCTAAAGGAACAGAAATGCTGTCATGTTCTTATGAAACGTCACTGTCTGTCATCGCTGTTGCTCTGTGCTTCCAGTGAATTTTTAATTGAAAAAAATTACTAACACAAAAGTTAACTGTAGTTATTCAGAATACTTTCTTCTGTTTTTCACTTGTCTAAAATATCAGAGACAGAGCTCGGTTTAGGTGAGGGAGGGGAATAACTTCTGTAAGGACTGACAAAATTCAAATTAGAAGCACAGAGAAGTGCTTGGGGCAGGACCAAAAGCTTATTTTTAGTAAAATCTGTCCAACCTGGTGTCTTCTAAACCAATGATAAACTTCTGATTTCAAAATACATGTTGAAGTTTTTGCTAACTCTTAGTAGCAAATTACTCTGTAAAATCTATTACTCTGTAAACCTCTGTGTCCTGCACTTGGAAGTATGGACTTTATTTGATGAGAGTTATATTTTCAGCAATGCAAGAAGGTGACTGAATAGAAGCTGAATATCCTGGTCTCTAATTATGAATTAGTCTACTCTTAACAGCCACCTTCAGCCATATTTTGCAAGAATACTAGAACTATTTCAAGCCTAAATAAAAGAATGGAAACAGTTATCCTTTAGGGGCCTGATCCTGCAAACCCTCTGCACAATCAATTGATTTTGGTGGGAGCATTGAGACAGATAAGGCACAAGAATGTGCCTTCCACCATTCGATCTTGAACAGGTAAAGTGAGGTTTACCCAGTAATTGCATACTTGAGAGAATGTCCTGGGAGTAAGTGTGGAAGTGGAACGTTCCCATTTTAGATGATGAGCATATACTTTTCTTACACTTCTGCTCATGGCTACCCATTCCTGCTAAAAGCATGCAAGCCCATCAGATCCTTCCTCGGGAGATTGGTTCTGCTAAGTCCATTCGTATTGCCTCTGTTTTCTGAGTGCTTTAATAAATGGAAGTTGGAAACATATAATTCCACTTATTTCCATGGTCCTAACCAAGAAAGAATCTGCAGAGACTACTGGCTTCTGCTTTTATACTGCCAGCAGAGGACATATTCTACTGTGTATTACATTCTACTCTGGTGTTATGTGCAAAAAATTGATTTATATGCAAGGTGAGCGGCCGCAGGCTGGCAGGTTCCAGAATGCATTCCTCTGCTTATTCCTAGTTGCTTGGTATACTCTTTCCGCTTCACTGCTCTGTACTTTGGCAGCCACTGAAAAACCATAGAGATCAGGGAACATAAGCTTTCTAGACTCTACATAATTCAAAATGCAATTATTCTAGACACCTAGATATAGGTCTCCATATATCTATGTGCCATATCCTTCTGTAGTAGTAAGAATATCCTCATTAACCTCCAGATATTCTTTTGCTTCTTTCGCAAATTGAAAAAAAATAACACTTCTGTGCACTGTCCCATGAGAAATGTAAGAACTACCTTTTAGCATTTCAGAACATTTTCGTATCAGGTAATTTCATATTCAAGACTCGCATTTATTCAACTACTACTTTTTGTTATTTAGTACTTCTTTTTACCCTTCCAAGGAAGGGATGGGAATGGAGGAAGGCAAAACCAAATGACTAGTGAAATGAATGCATTCAGATATGTATGTAACACCACAAAAACAAGTATCTTCACATTACATTCCTTCCTTTTTGAAATTACAGAAAATATTGTGAGGGTTTGTTTAGGTAACCAACTTTTCCTAGGAGGATCTAAAATCAAACTTCTTATTCTCCCCCTTCAATTAAAAGTTGATGGACAATGTTTTCCTGCACTGAGGGCAGCATTTTCAAGGCATTTAAGAATGTATAAAAATACTGGTCTGCTTAATTAATTCTTCTCAGTTCTTCTGGCCCTGATGCCTAGCATACTGATAGCTCCTTCTTTTACAGCCATTCTTCCAGGAATGAGTGTATACGAACTTGCGTCCTGTTTATGCTGTCTCTGTGTCCAGCAGTAATGTGGAACTGAAATACACCACAGACCACACAACTTTAATGTAACTTTCTAACCAAGAAGTACGGCTGTAGATAAAAACACCTCTGGCACTTTGATAACCTTTCGTCTCTTTCAGATGCTCACTTCCTCCTTCATCAGTTCTCAACTGTATATTGTACATACCAACAAAAATGATAAAAATTACAGCAGGAAGACTCAAAAAAGCCAGAACTGTCTTCACCGAGACAGCGATGAGTAGTGACGCTAAAAGAGGAGTAAGTTATTTTTTATTGCTGTGCAGTTATCTGTCCCACTCCTCTTATTCAGTTCTTCCCACCAACTACCCACAGCTAATTCCAAATCATCCACTTGGTGGTTTGCACATTCATCAGCTGGAACAGCAGTGACACATGAGCCTTTAGCTGATAGGAGATGATATTTCTGGAACTGGAGGCATCCTGCCAAATAACTCGCATAGCTACCTCAAACACTGTCAGCCCTAATGTGTCTCAGAGTCCACCACCTCCTGTTGCTGCATGATTTTATCACAACTCACCTTACTTGGTCATTTCATGAAAGGAAAGGATGCTTACCTCCTTTTTACATCAAATTTCACCATACATGTAGAAAAATGACTCTTCCCTGCTCCAAGCGGCCAGGTGCAAGACAGCTCTGGAAAGACCATAGTTGCTGTACTGCTGACTTTGTGGGAAGGGAGACTCAATATTTTAAGGCAGATTTCATTAGCTTCACAAACTGGAGGGTTGGTGTTACCTTCTAAGCTGTAAAACAAAGTGCCCACTGCAACTTGTCTGTAACAGGCTGTGCTCTTCCCATTTTCTGCTCTTTCTGGGTTTCCATAAAGCACTAAGAAGAGGCAAGCCTTACCGCATAATCTTAGCTGCCTACACAACTAGATGACGTTTTTCATGGTATATTCTTCTTCTTGCTTACAGTAAAATCTTTGTGCCTCTTACATTAGTGCCTTTAGCATTTCTTGATATTGAAGGATATACTATTTCTGGCCTGAGAGTGAGAAAGAGGGACAATGACCTTGCTGGAGTTCTTCCTGAGCACCACAGTGTGTGACCAATGTTCTAGAAGTCTTCAACCTACACATTGAGCATTTGTCTAATTTTTCTTTATTTTTTAAGCAGTCTGTAGGTTTCTTAATTCCTAAGTAGCAAGAAAACTGCAGTGGGATTTCAGCAGTTTCAAAGAATCCTTCCTTCTTCACTCAACAACTTAATTCCACCAAGAGATGCAAAGCATAAACTCAAGGCTGATGTTTACCTCATCCAGGTCACTTCCCAGAAGACTGTTCAAAACAGGCAAAAAACAAATTATGCACTGAGAATGCATTTCCACAGCTGAAAGGCGAGGTTCTTTTTCCTTTAGAGCTTTTTTTTCCTTTCCGAGTTCATTTTAGATCCTCCCTCCCTCTCTCCCTTCACCTATACAATTAGCAAGCACAAAATCTGCTCAGCTTACATACTGAAAACTTACATTGAAATTTACACTTATATACTGAAAAAAAAAGCATAGAGTCATTAGTCTTATACTATATTTATATGCCCACAAACTTCTTATGGTTCACCACATTCTGTTCTTGAAGGGTTCTAGTATATATGCAAAAAAAGAAGGCCTTCCTTCAAGACTCAGTGGCCTTAATAGTTTTACCTTTTCCCCTGGGATCCATGGTTTGTCTGGAAAACAAATGGAGAATCTACTTTCCTCACTGTTTAGGCTGGTTTAGATGCTAAAAACAAAACTGTGGTTTATATCTAAACTGAAATGATGTTTCAACAGAAAAAATAAGCTCTGCTTGCATTGCTTTGTCAAGTTAACAGGAAATTTTTGTACACGGTATCTGTGGTGAATAACTGAAAGAGATATGCTACCCTATAACCCTGTCTAGGACTAAGTCCTGAATTAGGCATAAATATTGTTCTAATCATCCAATTTACCCAGCAGCTGTTTCTTTAAATTACTTTGGACTGTGACTGACTTTAAGCACTTGGATAGTGACTGCTGACATTCCTCAAGGGAGCTATCCAAGATCTGTAATGATGTATTCCTTTCTACAAACTTTACTTTCTCTTATTTTTTGGTTTTTTTGTTGTGGGTCCTCAAGCCAGTGTCTGTATGCATTTGGAGTTCTTAAGGGTTTTCCTAGAATATATGTGAAATTAGACAGTAAAATTCATCGTGAAGTTCAGCGCCTCAGAGTTGGACACCTGAGAATTCTCTGCTTTCTATCAAAACGTGCATTTTGATCATCTAATCATTTGCTATTTATGAAGCACAAAGTAAGAGAGCAGAAGACGTGGTTATGTTTATTCATATGTCTGGGGGTAGGCTTTCTCAAGGACTGAACCAGGCAAACCAGGCACTGATACAGTCAGTTATTTGCCAGGTATTCTTTTATCTAGGTAATGAATGACACTAAACAGAGGAGCCACAACAGCCTGTTTGGAGCCATGGAAGCACTCACGTAACTCCAAGCTTTACTTGGAGGCCTAAGCCAGCCTGTAGAGCTTCTTATAGGGGAACCCAGGTGCTCCCTTTAGTGTTTAATACAGCGCTTGGTACTCTCTTAATGTCTCTTTACCTTCTTGCAGTCTATGACAGTGCTTGCTAAAGATCAACCTGTACTGACACAATATATTGTAAAATACAAAGAATGAAAAATCCACAGTGAAGGTGGTGATGGCTTGTTATTGAGCCTGTGTTATGATTACAAGTTTTAAAGAAAAGGCCTCTGGGTCTGAGTCAAAAACTTCCTCATCAATCAAGACCATTGACCAGAAGAGGGGTTTAAGTTAGAATATTCTTACAAGTGAACAGGAAGAGCTTTGGGTTATATTCTGGCAGGGCTGACTATCTATTGGCTGGCTTCAAAGCTTGTGGAGAGCAGATTTGTAACTTAAGTACTTCAAGTGAGATTTGCGATTTATGTACTTAAAATGAGGCCTAAAACAGGTAAATGACAAAATTTCTAAATTGCACATTAATAGAAAATGGATGGAGAGAATAATATTGATGACATGTTTTTAAAAAAACTGCTGACAAATTAATGTGGAACAGATCATGTTACAGAGTCCGTTCCATTCTTACAGACCGTATGGGATCCTTAAAATGTGAGCTGCTGTTGAAGTCATGGAGAGCTGGTAAAATAATTCCATCTGACAGTATTACAGGGGCAGACCAGGGAAGTATGCCACTGACAGACAGAGTGCTCCAAAGGAAACAAAATTTCAGAATAAGCTTCCACAAAAAAGTGCTCCTCTGAGGAACTGTGGGAAACCTTGTGCAGAGCGATTACAGTATCAGTCCCCTATATCCTCTTTTGTAGTCATTAAGGAGTCCTGTGACTTTATTGTCATCCACGCTCACATGCAATGCTAACCATAAATCATGGACCAACGTGTGGCTGTCACAAGTAGGAACACTAGGCTGGAGGGAATCTGAGCCCAGTCTGTGGCTGTCACAGGCAGTCGTCAAACACCTCACATAACCCTGTTTTAAACTCTCAGTATACTACTCTCAAACCTTTTTTTCCCAGCATGACAACATAAGGATTTTTTTTAATTTTAAATGAGTGCAATTTTAGGAATCACATAAAAACTGCCAACTATGTGCCAAATTGAACTTTCTTATAGAACACAAAATTTTAGATTTCTAATTATCCTTCCTTCCTAAGTTTTTCTTAGGGGTGTGTGATTTCTTTGCTAGCAGTGCAGCTTGTGACGTCATAGTGAAATGAAAGTACAATTATGTGCCCAATGTGCCTTGAATAATACAGGTAGCACTAGTACCAATATGTCATTCTAAGTTAGATAGCCATCCTAGCGATCCCCCAGACTGACCTAACCAGAAAAGTCAAACACCTGTGTGCTTCATTTCCTCAAGTTCTCAGACAATGACTTTCCCTTATTAACCGCATCCATTCCAGTTTACTTTGTGTTAAGGAGTAGGGCTGTGCGTCTAGAATACTATTTATATTCGTATTTTGATCCCAACATTTGTATTTCTGGATACAAATAAATACACATTATCAGAAAATGCAAGTATTGCGTGCATATGTTGGTGGTTGTATCTTCTGACGGAAGTTGAGACCTTAACAAAGGAGAAACAAACATCTGAAAAATTGCCTAAGAGGAACAGTGTATACCTTTCTGATAGGGTGTTCTTGAAAGTAATTTCAAAGGAGACTTTAAAAATATTTTCAATAGGCAGCATGAGCAGCCAGTAAACTAAAAGATTTGAGACTGAGGTTTATCCATGGGGCTAACATAAAGTGGGAAGAATATCCTATAAAATTCAAAGAGAAATCCAGAAATAAGCCATATCTTTTGCAAAAAGTACTTGAATGTAAAGACTTCCTAATTTAAAAATTGTAGTCGAATTTGGTTTCAAAACTTTCCCAATCCCAACGTTTTCAGTACACTGAAATCTAGTTCTTTGGATCTGCTTACACAATGAAATTTACTGGTAAAAATATACTCTGGATTTTTACAAGTATAATTTCTTTGGCAGCCACTTATTGTTAAGTAAGAGTGTCTTCTTGGTTTATCCTCTTCAAATGCAATTCAGTTCCTGCCTTTGTATGTTCATGGCCACGGAACTGCCAGTCTCGACCCACTCTGACTGTGAAATCTCTACTCCTTTTCAGGGTTCCAGTCCATAGTAACAGTGGAGCTGACAGCTGGGCTACAGATAATGCAGAAACTTCCCAGATTTCTTGTGATCTCACAGATTTCCCTATCTGAGCTTGTTTTATTTATACTTTCTGTATGTTCCTACCACCAAGGCATTTTTTTCCAAAAGACGTTTTGTTTTGCAAAACCCAATTACACCTAATTGTTCCATATTATCTCATTAAACTTTCACTAAGAAATCTCTCTTTTCCATTCAGGAACTTCATTATTTTCACTTATTTGACATGCAATTCATGTTTTACCCCCATTTGTGTTTCAATACAACTAGTTACTAGTACTGACCTGTCTACTCAAAACTAAATATAGATTCTGGACTTTCCTAACAGCAGCTGACACTTGTTATATCAGTGTTTGACATGCGATAACCAAGTAGATGTGGTTATGCTCCACTCCCCAGAATAACAGGTAAGCATAATTGTTGCCATGACTATTTGCCTTCTACACATTAGTCCCTAACACATACCATTGTCACAGCGTGAACACAAAGCCAGCTGTTCTCCCTTGCAGAGCTTAACCTGGAACACCATCTATATTCTTCCAACCATTCAAAGGGACTGAATGTAAGTTGAGCACATCAGCCCTTCCAGAGATTTAAGGTGCTCATCCTGACAAATTCAGAAGGCTCTGATACAGCTTCCAATTTAATAACATTTCCTGCCCAGTAGGCTCGAGTGTGCAATAAAGAATGATGATGAATCGTGCCAATAAGTTCTGCCTTTTTCTGTTACCCTCTGTCTCACCACCACAAATCTAGTTAAGAACTGAATTACTGCTTGACAGTTTCAGTTAAAGTAAACTCAGTCTGTGAAATGGCAAATGAGCACAGCTGAACATCAGGGAGCTAGCCAGAAAGTAAGGAATAAAAAGAATAGACGTTTTCCTACTGACATATTAGAAGACCATCATCACTTAATAGCTATAGTAGAAAGACCTCATGGTTTTAAAGTTGTTTTGTAAGTGGAAGGTATTGGCATTAGCAATGCATAATAATTGATATATAGTGAAGTTTCACATGCAGCAACATGTGCCAGCAGGTTTTTTTATTTATTAATTTGCATGTTTGGTTATTTTTATTATAATTTATTATATGTTCCTCCAGACTGCAACAGAACTGGCCTTAAAAGGAAGAATTTTTCATGTAAGTAAAGTCTGGGCCAATGGGAATTTCATTAGCCCATCCTCTAGTTTTGTGCAACCAATGCACATCATAGACACATTTTTACATACTATAGCGGCCTTAGATTCTAGGTTGTCAGAAATTGGATTTTTTTTTATAAAGCAAGTCTTAGCCTAAAAGCATCATGGATCATAGTAGAGCTGAAAAGGTACCCATCGATAAGGTGCAGCTAAGTTTTCTGAGGTCTTGTAGTTAGCAGACAGGAGTCAAAGGTCCACCAGACCACAAAAATAAGGCAACTCAAGAAAAAAGCAAACTCTTGCCCTTGATAGGTACACAAAGGAGTCCTTGCTATCCTGTGTGTTTTTTTCACTTCTAACATCTATTTTTTCTCCTCCACACCTGAATAGCACTGCTTGAGTCAAGGAGGGCAGAGCATTGCTGCTAAGTATCTTCCCAGCAGTAAGGACAGTGCAGCCTGTGCCAGCCCTGGTACCACAGTCCTGCCTGCGTAACCACCAGGAGGGAAAACAGCATCGAATCCTGTAGAGCTTAGTGTGATGGTCACCTGAAATACATGAAGGGTGTATTGATTGATAGCCGGCTGAACATGAGCCAGCAGTGTGCCCAGGTGGCCAAGAAGGCCAATGGCATCCTGGCCTGTACCAGGAATACTGTAGCCAGTGGGACCAGGGAAGTGATTTTACCCCTGTACTGGGCACTGGTGAGGCCGCATCTCGAGTACTGTGTTCAGTTTTGGGCCCCTCACGACAAGAAGGACACTGAGGTGCTGGAGCGTGTCCAGAGATGGGCAACGAAGCTGGTGAGGGGTCTGGAGCACAAGTCT
>JAVKLA010000057.1:9641419-9693450 GCA_034782735.1 Sagittarius serpentarius
AGCTACCTGAAAGGAGGGTGTAGCCAGGTGGGGGTCGGTCTCTTCTCCCAAGTAACAAGCGATAGGGCAAGAGGAAACGGCCTCAAGTTGATCCAAGGGAGGTTTAGGATGGATATTAGGAAGAATTTCTTTACTGGTCATTAGGCATTGGAACGGGTTGCCCAGGGCAGTGGTGGAGGCCCCATCCCTGGGTGTTTTTAAAAGGCGTGTAGATGTAGCGCTTAGGGACGTGGTTTAGTGGGGGACTTGTCAGTGCTAGGTTAACAATTGGACCAGATGATCTTACAGGTCTTTTCCAATCTAAGCAGTTCTATGATTCTAAGGAGCAGACCCTAAGACACACAGGAGTGGAGGCTGTGGCAGTTCATCCATAAGGCATCCTCAGTGAAAGCCACCATTAAGACTTTAATGAAAGATTAGATTTTATCAAAAAATATTAGGTTTGAATACATTTAACTGTTCATCAAGGCACAACAGAACCCAGTAGAAACTGAACTGGCAAAGTTCATACTCAGCCAAAACCTTAACTCTCCCAAACCCTGAGACATTCTGTTTCCAACATTTTTTACTATGAAATACTGTTGTTTTAAAGATACTCATGCATTTTCTACCAGAAAAAAACTGGTAAATGTCAGGTCAAATGCTGTGACCAACATTTTTTGATAGAACTCACCACTCAGAACAATGATAACTATAAAAGTTAGATGCAAAATTCCTCTCAACTCCCCTACTTTCTGCTGTCCATGCTAGATGAAACGTAAATTAAAGCTGTAATGCTTCTTAATTGATTATACTGAGGCTCTCACGCAGAATCACCCAAAGACTCATAGGACTCATACTATGTGTTGTATATGCTGTCATTAGCACACATTGACAATGCAATTGACAACACATCTCTGAATATCTTTCAAATTCAGTGAACTATAAACCATTCAATGGTCCACTCCTGGAACTTAGGCTGAGGACTAAACAGACAGAAACCTCATGGAGTTCAGTAAGAAAAAGTGTAACTCTCTGTACGAGGGCAGGCAAACCCCATGCGTCAATGTGGGCTGGTAACCCCCTAGCAGAGCAGCATGAGAAGCGAGGGGAGAGTGCTGCAATTGCCAGGCTGAATGTAAGGTAACAATGTGTTTTCAACACAGCTCATGCAACTCTGTAATGTGCTATGCTATGGCTGTCTCCCCCCGATCAAAGGAATTTATTGCTGCCCTGTGCTCAGCACTGGTGAGTACAGGGCAGTAATAAATACATGGGTTTTGGCATGTCCCCCCCCACCCACAAGGTCAAGGGGGATACCAAGGAACTAGAGGGGATGGGTTAGGCAGCTGCTAAGATGGTCAGGGGCCCAGAGCAGATGAACTGTGAGAAGCTGAGGGAACTGAGCTCATTTGGAGCTGAAGCTAAGAGATGTTCTAGTCGCAAACTACAACTAGTTGAAGAGCAGTTACAAAGACATTGAAGCCAAACTCTCAATCTCTTCTCAATATTGCTACAATATAGCAGGGGACATGAGTTTTGCCTTGGAAGGCTCAGGCTGGAGATAAGGAACAGCTTTTCCACAATGCAGTGCTGCAAGAAAGGGATTGCCTGGAAGGGCTGTGGGAGCTTCCTCCACAGAGGCTTTCAAGACCTGGCTGGACAGAGCCTGACCGAGTGTCAGTGGTAGTCCCCCTTCAAGCATGAGGTTGAACTACATGATCTCCAAAAAAACCCACATTCTAATCAACATTTCTATGATTCTATAAAAGGATTTTTTCACCAGTTACCTCTTCCATAAATATGCGGCTAGATACATAGTGAACAATGACATAACTGAAAGCAACATACAAAGCTATCTGCTTTGGCATTGCCACTACTGTTCATTCTCTGAGCAATATCTTTTTTTATATAGCACATAAGCCATGTCAAGAATCACTTTATGATTTCCTATTGAGACCGCTCAATGCCATCTGGAGAAATGGATTTTTTTTATGACTATGCAAAGTCCCAGTTTGAACAATGTATATTGCTGACCCAGTTTTGTCAAATAAAAAAAATTTGTTTGTAACACAACTTCTTAAAAGAAGCATCTGATACCATCCAAATCTTATTTTCCCTTTGCAAATTGGTAAATTATACTATTTCCATATTAAGTTGCATGAAGAAAAGTCCCTAGCTGCTTTTAGTGGGAAACCTACATGCTACATTTCTACACAAATCCAGGCTGCAATAGGCAAAAGTATTAACTTTGAACATTGAAATATGTGATTGAGTAACAGGTTCACTGTTACAGAGGAGCTATGGTGTGGTTAAACTGTGTCTGTAAACGTAGGAAGATACTTTGATGTATGAAAAAAAAAATGAAAAACCAAAAACAAACCCCCGTAACAAATTAAAGAAATGTCCTGCCCTTATTGTAATGTGTACTAGATCTTCCAAAGGCATAACTGCAGTCATTTCAGCAACTGGTGGACAACAGCTATATATTTTTATCCTCTTTTTATGTATTACGTATACAAATAAAATAACCTCTATCTGCTTGTGTTTTGCAACTGATGTGCAGTGTGCAGTTACATCCAAAAGGGTGAAAAAATGGGTTCTCTACAAGGTTCTTCCTGTAAGTTTCCTCCCCTCTGGCCACATACAATACCAGCAACTCACAAGTGAGAGACTGTATGGATAAGTGAACATGGAAAGCTTGAAGGAAGGTTAAGTGGTTGAGTTAGTGAGCACATTTCTAGCTAGTATCTTTGGCCCAAAGGTTGCTACTGTATCTGTGTTATGCGTGTGCACTCATTTGCTTGATAGAGGCATTGACCTCATTAGTTCTGCACGTGCGGAACAAAGCTAGACTCAAACTGATGATCATATGAAGATCTTTCCAGTATAGGTATTAATTTCATACATCTGTGGAGAAGCCTGCTGAAACAGATAATCTGAGCTTTGTGCAAATCTAATCACACACAGTAGCATCTGCTATGCAGCTGATTCTAGGAAGGGGAGGGTTTACATAGTTTATTCCAGGGAAGAGGTATTGGAAATATCAGGACGGAGGGCTTTTGGCAGTAGGACCATTCAATGTCCTCATCACATGGCACTGAGTCTCAGATGAGGCAGTGAAGGGCAGCTTCTGCACAAATAAGCTGGTGCAGAGTATGTCCTAAGGAGAGCTGAATTCACAGCATGAGCTCATCTACATTGTTGCATCTATGTAAAGTACTGAAATGCAGCTTAGAGTCACAGAGTGGATTCCAGCACTTACACGAGAAAACACCCCCAGAAATGCAAAAGCCAGGAAGAGCTCAAACTGTGGGCAATAGGCACTTGGGTGATCTATGAGGTGCTATCAGCCTTTTCACGTCAGCATGCGGGGCTAGAGACATCTGCCTGCTACAGCTCTATGTAGGCAACTGGGCGTGCAGTTCTCCCACCACCCCAAGTGCCAGGAGATAGAGAGCAGTGCACCCCAGACAGAAAGGGGGGGCCTGCAGGTTTAGAAGTGTTGAATATCCAAGATATTGATAATCCTGGGAGATAATCTGCATATTCACAGGCTTTGCTCCTTATTCTATAGGCCCACAGGTATCGCTACCACTTCAGCCCTCCCCCAGCAAAAACTGAAATCCCACAGCTCTTTTCATGGTGTGAGAGTAGATCCATGAGAACAGGGAAAGAGAGGACCCTTCCAAGCAACGTGTTGCTTGAGTTGCTTTTACTGAAGGTGTCTATCAGGCAAAAATAAATCCCTATTTCTATATTGCAAAAGTCCAGTCAAATCAAATCTCAATGAAAAAAAAAAAAAAACCCACAACCCAGCAGTATACACAAAGCAAAGTTCATCTGTCCAAATATAGATATAAATATTGTAGACACTATCCCTGGAGTTAGTAATCTAAATTCCCTTTACAGCTGATGGAGAGGCACAGATACTTCTGGAACACAACTCATCTTATCTTAAAACAGACATCTGAAATTGGAGTCATATAAACCATACTCTAAAAGAGTTCATTTATTTTTCAGAATCTATAAAGGGAGTCTAAAGGGAGTCTAGCCCAGTCATAAACATTTACAATTATGGAAGATGAATCCCACCCACATTATCTCTTGAACAGCAGAAACAGGGATGCTGCACCGAGGAATGCAGAAGAATAATAGCATAAGAAAGATGCATAAGCAATAGTGCAGTTACAAGGAACAGAGCTGGATGTGGGGATTTCCCTGCTCTTTCTAGGACTAAAGGAAAATACCAACACAAATGTGTCTACCGTACCTGCTATATTATACTGTGCACACCGTGCACCTGCAGTATCACAGCGCAGGCTGCTTGCATTATTGGCATAACTACAAGGAGCGTTTTTGCTCTGGTAGCACGGAGCTGCGTGTGAGATCACTCACTCTGCTGTGCAGGGAGCTCTGGGCTAAAGAGTTTGGACTATTTCTCCATTTCAAGCCATCTGAAGAAAATCAGCTCAAATATTTCTAGATTTCACCACAACATGCAGCAGTTCCATACCCAAAGGTACCTATATAAAGAATTACATAGCACAGTGGTCTTGAAAAGTCATGGTCAGTTCTCCGTAACACAGCAACCAAGTGTCCTAACTCACTTTCCAGTTAAGTTCTAAATGATCTCAAGCCTTTCTAAACAGGGTGAGGATCAAAAGACAGTAACAAGTAGGAAAAAAAAGATGATGTGGAACAGGAAATAATTGTATTCTGGAGAAAATACACAGCCTCTTGTTTTTAACATTACTGTTACTGGTCTTGGAATGAGCTCTTCTGCATGAGGAATGCTCAAGTAGTCTGAGGTGCAGCATGTTATACAGCACACCTAAGTACATATCAGACCTCAGGGGAACAATTCCATAGTTTCTATCATTTTTCTACTGTCATTTTGGAGGTCCATCATCAATCATTTCATATTGTGCTCTGCTAAATGCTGTCGTAACTGGTTTTCCTTCCATCAAGACCACCCTGAGCCATCCAGTCATACTGAAGTGTTCCTGCCAAATACCTGCTTCTCTTAAAATAACTGCTGAGAATATAGATGCAGTAGGCTACAATGTAGTGTGTTAAATATTTCACCAATATATTGTTTGCGTATCACACAAACAGTAGCAGAAATATGCTGAGAACCTTGTGTGTGGCTATGCAGCAGCACCTCTCTTGTCTTCATTCCCGCCATCAAGATCTTGCTTTTTTGAGCAGTGTTACTGGAATGAGGGGAAAGACCTTATTGCCACAACATACTGACACACAGACCCTGTGTGTTACTGTTCCTGCGTGGTTAAATCGTATGTATTTCTCAAATTCCTGCATACAGTCTCTCCTCCTATTGAATAGCTAACCATCACACTTTCCAGGAACATATTCTCAGTGGAGAACAGGATATGCCTGTGCGTTGTGAATGTACTGTCACATATGAAAAGCACTTACCAATGATGTATGGAGGCGAAGTGATCAGCATGCGCAGGCACAGAGCATGCAGATTCTCACATCCATATGGCCTATAGCGAGAGGTAAGCTATCCTCCCTCTTTGACTTGCATTTCATCCTGTACTTGGCACGATGTGAAGAGTAACTCGGAGCTGGCAGAGCCACATGAATGTGAATCCTAGCTGGAATGGTTTTTCATACTTCTCTCACACACCATCCAACAGTCTTTTGACAGAGACTGGTCTCTGTTCACAAACAGGGATGTGGCCATTGTTATCAGCATAACAGGGAGTAGGTCTGCACTTCTGTCTGGCCATAATTGCTACAGAAATTGTAAGAGACAGACAATGGGCATTGCTGCTTAAATGCTGGTTCAGTGTGACTCACCAGAGGCAACTGGCTGCTTTAATTTATCCCACTAACAGTTTGCCTGCCAGAAGGGTGGCCCTGCCATGCCTGTTCTCCAGCTCCAGCGTAACTGTTCCCCCATCCAGCTGCAGTAGGGCTGTTTTCTGCTTTTGTTCCCCTCCTTTTCTTAATGTGAGGAGACCACGGCATTTAGTTTGACAGTTCTCTGGAGTAAACAGAATAGGAGCTATGTCCCTCTTTTTGGAAAACAGTAACACTGTTTGATTAAGAAGTGCACCTCAAAGATTAATAAAAATAGTTTTCATGCATTTCCCTGGAGGAGCGAATTCCTTTTCTCTTCTCATTACTGTTTGCCCAGAAATTATCCTGACAGACAAAGGTGAGAGAGTGTAAGTACTTGTTTCTGCCAGCAGATCGGTAGGTAGCAGCATCAATCGGACGCTTCTTGGCTGACTCAACAGAGATACCCAGGGCTCCTACTCTTTTCCTTAGGTTCTTCAAGTCAAACTTGAAGCACATGGTTAGAGCCATATGGAGCGTTTTCACTGTTGTTCTTCAGATCATACTCTATTAACGGTTAAATAAATATAAACACAACACTTCTAGTAATATCAAAATTCATTTGAAAAGAATATACTCAAAGACACAGTGGTTACTTTCCATATAAACCCTACAAAAATTCTAAGTACTTCAGCACTTAGGAACATTTTTCAAAACAACACATACGCATTTCAGTGAGAATGTTCCTGGAAGTCAAGTGTTGTAACCATGCTGAGAGTTCTTCTCCATTCTCTTTGAAAATTTCAGATTTGTTAGTTAATAGTGTAATTCCATTATTCTGTGAAGTATCAAACCAATTTTTCAGATGAAGTGCTATACTGAAAGGTGCTTTTCCTTCCTATTGTAACATCCTTGTTCTGAGACTATGGGGTTTTTAAATGACGCATTAAGACTAGAAAAATTTATTCTAGCCCTGTCATTAATCCCACAGAGCATTTAAATTATTGAAGTATTTTGCATATTAATATTAAAGGATTTTTTAAATGCTACATACATTATTACAGATTTAGTCATATACTTTGTAATCACATTGTTTTAATATATAAACAGAGAAAGAACAATATATGTAACAAAGATGCATATTACATCTAACAGCACATCACAGCTAATGATATAGCAGTACTACATATATTGCTTATTGGTAAGCCTCAACAGGTTCTTGTTCATTTTAAACATTTTGGTTTTTCATAGTGCTAAACACTGAGCTTGACTTATAAAACATCTATGTGCTTCAGTATTCCCAGAACAGGAATCATTTGCAGAAAGAATCAACTGACTTTTTTTTTAAATTGTCACTGTCAACCTAGCTCTGCAATAAAAACTCTAATACCCAGAGTGGGATTGATCTCAGTTTCAAGTGGCTAAATCTAATCTAGATATCTAACTCCCTTTGTAATTAATGAAAATAAGTAAGAATAAGCCTCTCTTAGAGGTTTTACTCTTTTGCTCAGGCATAGCATACAAATCCCTTGCTCACATGTAAGCACCCTGTGCCAACGTGGGCCTTGCCTCCAGCTGCCTCCAGCTGGGTACAGGTCTCCAGCAGGACCTCTGTCATATCTGGCAGACCCAAGAAGACCCTGGATAACCCAGGGAGTCTCAAATGACATTAGATATGTATGTACGAGCAACTTAAGCCCTAGGCATTCACCTTGGAAATAGCTTCTTCTCTCACCTCATATAAATGGAATCAAGACAACTTGACTTAGATTCAGTACCTGGAGGACCCACATCGATTACAGACACGACACAGGATGTAAGGGATATCTGTGTCCACTCAAGTGAAAGTTGCGATGAGCCATGTTATTCTGTGGCATCTCCTGTACCTCAGGAAAGATCTGTTTAGGGCACTTCACTGCGACCACTAAGAGAAGCTAGTGATCTTGGCACAAGAAAGGGTTCCAGTCACAGCATTCCAGTTTCACAGGGTGGCCTTTGTCCTTGAAGAACAGAATTTAAGGTACAGACTTTTCTTGTAGACTAGCCCATGCTATCATGAAGACCAGTTCAGGTGCAAAAATCTTTCGTATTTATCATACAAGGATCTTGTCACCCAGGTCACTGTATTAATAGTACTTCCAGAACTGGGCTTTTAGACCTGTCTATTATTCAATTATTTGAGGAACTGGGGCCATTGTTGCAAATCTGTGTATTTAGCAAATTGCTTTAGCCCTTCATGTGTGAAATGAAAACAATGCCATTTCTTTAACTCAGAAACACTGTGAGAAACAGTACAATAAAAAGTGTGAGGAAATAGGGTAACAAGGCTCTTCTAAGTAGCACAGATGAAACCTGCTTTTGTTCCTTCTGGGTGCCAAAGAAGTCAGTAACATCACACCACATTTCTTTCATCAGATTAACCACAGAATGCAAAAAAAAGAAAAGGGTGAAATCTTAAACTAGAAGTTAAATCTAGCACTGTTTCTTTAGGCTTAAACAATCTGGGAACGTAATAATGTTCATTTGCAAAAAAAGCCATTTTTGGGGGGAATTGGTAGACAGCTATTTAGACGTAAATTAATTTCAGACTGGAGCTGCATAGGTTTTGCTCTGTCATTCATTTAAACAAAAATGTCCCTTGCTGTATGGTGTGAAAATGAATAAACGCACTGTAAATATCCTGAGACACACTTCAAACAATCTCACATCACACTTGCTTATTCCTCTGAAGTGCTTCAATACCATGGAAATTAATACCAAAGAAACACCTATAAAAAATGTCAGTCCAGCTTCTTAGATAAGCTGAATTCTGAACCTTTATTGTGATGTAAATTTGAGTAACATTGTAAGTGGTTGTTCTGAGAAATGTCAACCTTAGTGTATCAAAACTATTTATTAATGAAAAGTCTCCTTTTTATGCATTTCCTCTTTCATACTTCATCTTTAATTGCCTGTAGTGCTGTTGCAAGGTTTCTAGTTGATGGCTCAGGGCTCAAAATTACTTATTTACCTACTGAAATGTGATCAAAAGGCTAATGAAACCTTTGGATGTCTCAGCAGGGAAGCACTGGGTAGAGAAGCTATAGCAGTGTTACATGTGTCAGAGGACAGTCTTTACTGGACTAAGTCACAGGACAGGGAAGACCTTATTGATTGTGATCAAATTTATTACAACCAACCATGTCATGCTCATCCATCTAAGATGGCCGCCACGATCCATCTTAAAATTAGATATTTTCCCCTTTATACTGTTGGAAGGTGGTTCCAGGATATCTCTAATTGGATATTTTCTTCCAGTACCCTCTCTAAATTCACTGAAGACCACTCAACCATTTGGTCTGAAAATTCTGTATGAAATTCTGTTATTCACAATTCAAGACAATGCATAAACATCGGAGAACAATGAGATTGGCTAAAGGACAGAAATATGCTCTAAGTGCCAAGGTGGGACTGACTGCAAAAAAATCTGACGTGCCCAGGTCACTTGTAGACAACAATTTTGTAGAGATCTAAGTTTCTCTAGATGAATAACGGAGATGAGTCTCTTTTTAACTTATCAATGAGAAGTGAGGAGAGGCCTGTGCAGGGAGGGAAGTTTGAATGTGCAGGTTGTGTGTGCTGTCCAGCTTCAGCCCAGCAAGTCAGGGAGAGAGCGAGCCCTGGAAGGGCGGACACTATCTCAGGCCACAGAGAAGTGCTTGGTAGTTCTGACATTTGCCCCGGCCAGGCAGACCTAGACCCAGATATTCATAGGCCGAAATGGGACGGAAATGCCAGCTTTCCCCGTCGGCTCCAGGCAACAGTCCCACAAGTGTCAGGAGCTCCAGAAAGGGTCCAGCGTAAGGAGGTACCTCGGGCACTGAAGTGGATCTGCAGGACGTGAGCCAGCAGCGCCCAGATGCCTGCCCCCTTCCTGAAGCTGTGGGGCAGGCCCTGGGGGCCCTGAGCATATCTCTGAAAGGGCAGGCTGCGGTCCTTTTTCCAGCACCGCTGTCCTCCTCCTGCCAGCACTGTTCCACCACATGAAGAACCTGCTTGCTCTGCCCTCCAGTGACCCCTCCAAATGCCCTCTCAGAGCCAGGTCATAGACGTGGAGGGCTCATTTATGCCCTCTTTCCCCTGCTGTGGGTGCTGGAGAGGAGCCAGAGGTTGTGCCCTCAGGAATACCCGGGGAATCCCATTTTCTCTGTCCCCCAGGAGCTGGGGACACGTTCCTGGCTCACAGCTGGAAAAGGCTTGTACTCACACACAAGAAATGAAACTCTGAACAATCATTTGAACTAGGGAGTTGGCTGCCAGCCAGGCTTTTCCAGGATTTTCGTTTTTCCTTCAAACTCCACTGTCCCCTATACCCATTCTGCCTGCTTTGCCTACTGCAAGCCCAGGCATGAACAGGAAAAGATCATGGCACCCTTCTGTCTGCTCCCTCCTCACGCAGTCACATGCAGATTTCTGACATATATACATATACATTTGTAGCTATGATTAATTCTTGTTCCAAAGGAAATGGGCAGCCAATCAGAGGGTGCTCTGAGCTTACGTTGGTATGATGTGTTCAGAAATTAGCAACAAACCAATCACAAAGCAGTTAGAAAACAGGTGGGGAATGATGTCATGCGAAATGGCAGCCTCTGTGTATGCAGGCAGGGCCTTCCTCTTCCGGGTGAGCAGGTGGCTGGTCCTGCCAGCCAGTCACAGGGCTGCCTGTGAACCGGGGGAACGTGGTGCTGTCAGAAACGGTGGCTCCCTGCCATGAAAATGGTGGCTGAAACAAAATGGTGGCCCTCGTGCACACAGCAGGAAAGGCCTTCCTGCTCTGATGTCCTTCTGGGTGAAGTGGGAGGGGCAGCTGGCAGCCAATCAGGGGGCTGGCTGTGAACATGTAGGTGTGACACATCACATAGCGGAGACGCCGGGGCAAAAAGGGGTGGAGTCAGCAGAGCACGTGACCAGAAGGTGGGTGGAATTCCAGGGCAAGTGGGTGGTGCAGCAGCCACCGAGGTGGGGCTACCGCTGAGTTCTTGCAGTTGGCCACCCGATAAACACCTCTGCATTTTCTTCTGTTAGATTTCACAGTGCCTCTGTCGGACCAGGTGATAAAATGATCCACCTCGTCTTGTACAATGGTCAGGCCCTCTTCAGCTTCAGCAATATGTCTCTAACTTTGTTTTTCATCGTCGACTTTTGCCTGGTTCTAACTAGAGGTCAAATATTATTATCTGCAGCAGGGACAACTTCAAGTCTGATCCCTAAGGAAGACTTTTTTTTATGGTCTTCTTTTTTTATCCTGATAATTCTGCTTTAGTCAACTCTGTTAACCTTGGATTCTCTTTTATTGCCACCAAGGGTTTCCTATGAGCATTGGATAAAGTATTTTATTTAAGTACAAAGGGATTAACACACTGCGTTACCTGTCTCTGAAGAATCTGTTATCAATGAAAAGGTATTTGAGCAGGGTCTGCCTTTGGTATTCAGTTTCTCATTAGACTCCATGTCTGTATCTGTGTTGCTTTTCTTTGAAATCTCTTCCCAGAGTTTGTAAAATACTGATGTCAAAGACATCTCTGCTTCCTTGAATCACTAACTTCACTCCCACACTTCTACTTGCTACTACTCTCCAGGTATCAAACTACTCCTGAAATAAAAAATTTAAAAAAAAAAACAAAACCAAACATTTATTTTGCTGGCTTTGCAATTTCTTGTGCCAACTCTCTTCACAGTCTAGGACAGAGGTTAGCAAAACCATCTGGTATTATATGCTTTGTAATGCTAAGTGAAGTAAGCTTTTCTGTTAACCTCAAACATGGTCATTTGAACTGTTGTTCTATCCTAATTTTTTCCACAATTTGGAAGTAATTCAAAAAAGGGCACCCTATTTTTTCCTTCTAAGAAGATTTCATAAGGATTATTCTTGTGAAGCTTGGAAAATTAAATTCTTCCTCATGAGCCTGAATTCTGTAATTTTATTCATCCTTTTTTCATACATGTAGCTTCTGCTTCTGTGTCTTTAATTATCTGGCTCAGTCTTTCCTTTTTTCTGCCTCCCTTGCAGACTCAGTCTATTTTCTCTCCAAACTTCTGGGCATATGTTGACAATACTTTTTAAATGGTCACAATCTGAGAGGAACTATTCTGAAATGCAATTCAGTTGATTGTTAATAGTAGTCATCAGAATACTTTGTAATTATTCCTGTGAGAATACTTGTATAGATTACATGAAAGGATGATTGCAGAGGAAAATAATGGCTGTCTTGAGTGCCTGTTATTTATCTGGAAAGCATTTTTTAATAAAGGAAAATTTTCTGGCATACATTACGTAAATGTTGCATTGTTTCAGGTCCTTGTTCTTAGCTTCTCTCCTATCCAATTTTCTAAAATACTTGCCTTTGTTTTTGAGTGCCACTACATCTAGAAACTGAGAACTCTAGCAATTGGTGACAACTAGTGCTACTGGAGAAAGCATGACCATGTGATCTGGGAACTTGTCATGTATACTGTTTGGTTTGTCTCTTGCCATAAGTGAGAAATAAATGAATTTCTTTCATCTTTTAGTCTGACATATGGACATGTATTTCCACACAATGCACTAGCATTGACATGAGTGTTGGGTGGCAAAATGAGTTAATGATCTAGTGTAGAAAGCTTTTTTACTTACTCAGCCTAAGGCTGGAAAACGAAAATATGTATTGCCTATTTTGTTCCTCTTGCAACATGACCTAATAATACCTTCTTTTTCAGAGAAGTTCTAGAACAATGACATAATCCTAGTGGGACTCCTACAGAGTCCCACATCTCTGTTATTATCTGACTAAGGGGTAAGGTTTTTAATGACATGCCATGCAGAAAATTTCATATCTGCAGTGCAGACTGGGAGACTGAATGGTTTGGGATAGATCCAGAAGTGAGTGATGGTGGTGCCTCCAGGACAAGGAAGAGCAGCCTGGGAAGGAAATTTCTCACCTGCTCTTCCAGTGGGTTAAATGGTCTGGGCTTTTGGGGGCTGCTTTAATTTATTAAAGACTTGCTAGCATGTGGTGAGCAATTCCAGAATGGAAGGAAAGCTGAGCTTTCCAGATCTACTGTCCTGCAGGTCCCAAATTGCTTTGGGACTTTACTCCCTTGTATGTTACCAGGCAGCAAAAAGAAGCTGGCATGTCACATCTATTCCTTTATGCCACCCATGCTACCTGACAAATGCTTTTGTCTGACTTGCTGTGACACCTGAAGAAGTACAATGGAGATTTACAGTGATGACAAATGAGTTGGATTATTTCCATGTTCATCTAGGATCATTTAAAGAACATTAAAGGAAACCCTAATAATAACATCTCGGCTTGGGTGCACACTGCTTTCCTGGCCTATTTAAAAATATCAGCCTCAGTGTATTTGCATGTAATTAGCACATGCCCCTCCTTCACTCACCATCACAGTGCTGCCATATAACTGAGCTATAAATTCTGACCTGAGATATGAAAGACTCACAGGAGAAAAAAAAAAATCCATCAAATGTGTGCGTACAAGTTTAAGATGAATAATCATTTAATCTATTTTTGACTTCTCCACTGATTGTGAATAAATTACCAGTTAATAAGTTAAGCCAGTAGGAAGTCCTCTGCAGTGTTCTGTATTATTCTTCTATGTAGTTCTCCTTGGCTTAAAGGAAGTTCATCAAGGACTCTGTCATTCTGGACAGAGATATTCCGTCAAATTTTGCCAGCTCTTCCTTCTATGACTGGTTATACTCAGGCATTTGCTGGGGTTCAACTAGACTTAAAAATTATAAGGGAAATGTGATACTTATCCTGATATGAAAGAATTGGCTTATATTCACCATTCCCACCCTGGAACCTGTTATTGCTGAGTAAATGGGGTTTGCTTTCGCCAGCAAAGAACTGAAGTCAGCCTCAGGGCTAAATACGGTGCTCAGCAGAGTCGGACTTATGCTTAAAACATGGGGATTTCCCAGCTACAGGTAAAGCTCCTTCGGTTTCTCCTCCTTAAGCGCTCACTGTAAACTGAACAAAGGTAGGAGTGTGCGGGTGTGGGTGCGTGGGGGTGGGTGCGCCTGGGGGTGGGGGGGAGTGGTCCTCAAGAAAATGTGACCCTGCTCCAGTCCAGTATAATTCCTCTGAGTCCTGCAAGACTCCAGCTAAGCACTAGTAAGTCCTGTGGTCTCGGATAAATGGCATCCCTGGCAAGGGTATGATAAGCTTTATAAGTAAATAAGTAATTGCAATTAAAAATTAAGCCATAGTTATGTGTGGTTTCGTACCTGTCAGGTTTATCGAGTCAGCTTCTTTCTAATGGAGAAACAAAAAGTCTTGACACATCTTAAATGTTCTCAAGCCCACAAAATTATCAATAAAAACCAGGATCTATTTTCTTATAGAGGATTGCTTGTATCTTGCATTTTTGTAGGCAACACCAGCTATGGCCAGTAGAATTAAGGATTTGGACACTTGCCATCGTAAGGCTTCATTTTCACTCATCAACTTTTAACTGTCTAGGCAGAAATTTTCTAGACACAGGGTTCACCTCAGTGTGACAGTCTTTCTTTAAAAAGTTAAGAAAATGGCTTGGCTTTTTCTCAGGGTGTGGCAGTCTGTGCGGTTAGGAATATTGGTACTTTGTCAATGTTCTTTGTATAGATTTCTTACAGCTCTTCCTCCCTTTTTCCCCATGATGCCAGGGATCATGTTTCCTGCTTTGGAAGGAGAACTCTGGGGGCAGAGATAGGGAGAGGGTTTCCCTGGTGTCTGTCACAAACATGCCAACTGGGCCGTTTTTGGCTAAAAGACATGCACCTCCGGTAGCAAATTATCAAGCGACACTGGGTAGGGTGTGAAAGTTGAGTTCTTATATGCATCATTTACAGTGAACATGCCGCAGCAAAAGGTCAGAGGAGTGGAAGGGCAATTTACTTTTGGCCCTTCTGGTGGAGGCTTTAGTAGCTGTGACTGTTGGGAAATGAGGCACATAGCTAGGGAATGGGAGCCAGGCAGGCAGACCTGGGAAAGGAAGGAAAAGAAGGCCGAGAAAATTTTAGGCAAGGATGAGGAGGTGAAAGGACTGGTGGGAAGATATGTATGACTCTGTGAAAGAGAAGGATCTGACCAGGAGAGAAAAAAGCCTGACAGCTACCTTAGGCATACCCCAGGGCCTTTTTCACTGCAGACTCGCTGTAGGTCATGGACTGAGTGCCTGTGTGTGGTTGCAGTGTGTTACGCGTGGTCATGGAGCACACGTTGCTCTTTAGTCTGATACAACAGGAATCTCATTCATGCTTTCTGACACCGCTCCAGAATGCAAACCAAAGCACAAGAGGTGGGGCTGTCCAGGAGATTCGCTTAAAAACCCAACAGTACTGAACAGTGGATGCCTGGGGAACAGTGCACGAACCATCCCATTGTTTTCTCTTCTATGAATTTGTCCAGCTGGTTTTGGAATCCACATAAGCTTTTAACATTTTGTGCCAAGTTTTTTCGCAAGTCAGATATGCAAAGCGTGAAGAAGCACCTTTCTTTGTATGTTTTGAGTCTGCTACCTAATTCTTGGATTACAGTTATTACAATTTTTATGTATCCTGTCCTGGCAACTGATGATTAAACCTCTACCATATTCTTGTTCATTCATCTTTGAGAAGGGCTGATATCTACTACAAGAGAGAGACAGCCTCAAAGCCTTCATCTCAGTTTTTATATATTCTAAGCTTAGAAGCTTGATTTGTCAGTGTTAGTTTCTTTCAATCATTTTTGAATGTAATTATTATTTACATTACAGGAGCCTCTACAACACTGAACCATACCAGAGTTACAGCACTTAGTTCATCCTCTAGACCTGAGGAGCGTGCAGAACTGTACAATCCTAGCTCTGAAACAGTCACTCTCTAAAAAGGCAAAGCAGAGAAGTGAAGAAAGGAAGCACTGGTTATTTGCCAGATGAACAGAAAATTGATGCACAGACAATTTTCCCAAGGTCAGGCGGAGAGAGGCAGAGTCCAGAGTGGAGCTCCACCTGCCAAGTTAGTGTATGGCCTAATTTGAGTTGCTTTTCTCACAGAGATGGTGTTGGTAAATCATGTGTAAAGCAGAAATAAATGTAGTAAGTACCCTTAGAAACTAAATACGTTTTTTTACCACTGGATTAGTTAAAGATAATTCATATGAACCCAGGCTTTCTAGATCAATGGTTCTCCTCCAGTTTTATTGACTTCTCCCAGCAGAAGTGTGGTACATGGCTTCTAATGCCTGTCCTCGTAGACACCCCATTTACAGAAAACATGGCAATTTATCTTCACAAAATGTGTCAAGGGAACATTTTCTCTGAATCTGAAGAGTCAATAGTTTTTATTGAGCTGTATGTTTTAAAAAAAGTTTAACATTAAAGTCTTACTTTAATGTTCAGCCTTGTTAAGTATTGAGGATAAATTTCCTAAATAGTTAGGTCACCCTTAGGCAGGGGAAAAAATCCCTGCTAGTACAAGGCCTGTCCATCCCTACACTCCTGACTTCCCAGGGATAAGGAAAGATTTTCAGGTCCTCATGGATGTGGCTGCACACCTGTTTCGTTTTCAGAAGCACCTTACTCATGTAGGTATGTCAAACTTAACTGTCTGCTCAGCACCACTCATAGAGCAAACCATAGCTGAAAGGCAGTGTGAGACGTTATCTCACAACTGCTAGTGCCCCTTGACTGAAATGCAGTTCTTGAGTATAACTCGAAATGGGCTTAGCAAGTGCATTAGCATATCATCAATCAAGTCAAATGTGACTGCCAATTTAGCTTGTTAGCAGGCATGCTGTGAAGGATCCTATGAAGTGAGTGCGATATCCTCTCCAAGTTGACATACTGAAGTGACTTAAATGCAGATGTCAAAAGCCTTGTAGGCTTTTGTCAAGGGATTGTCTGGAATAGGACTGGAATAGGGCAGGCAGTAGAAGCTGGTCTGTCATGAACAGAGATCCCTCCCCCCCAAGTCTGATGCAGAACAGACCTTCCTCTACACTTAAACAAGGATTAAACTCCCATCAGAAAAGGAGGAAAACTCTTATTTAAATGAGTGAACTACGCTCACGGTGTTTTTTCCACAGGGAGAGAAGTAGCGTATTTAAGCTCCCCAAAGTGTGGGACTAACTATTCTATTCTAACTTTTGGAAAGCTTATGAGCTTTCCAAGGAGGTGTGTAGCTAGGTGACAGAATTTACTGATGGCATTTATGTATACACAGTAGTAAAGTCAAGGTCTGATTGCAAGAAATTTCTGGAAGACCTTGAGATCAAGTACCTGAGGGGGAGAAGAGGGAAAAAAAAAAAAGTGAACCTAACAAATTCACAATAATATAGAAGGGACAAATGAATTTGGGCTTCACATATAAAATGACGGACTCTGAGCAGACTCTGCAGAGGATTAACACCAGATCTTTATTTAAAGATATCACAAATTATCCAGTTCAACAGAACTATTAGCATCTGAGTCTGTGGTTAATTATCTTCTGAAGATTTTTATACTTGCTTTCTAGATACATTCACTTTCAGGTCCAGGTCATTAGACATTTTTTTTTCCTTTGTTTGCCTCTGTTGCCAAATATTTCTTTCCCATGTAGTTAGCTATATGAGCAGTGACCAAATAACCACTTTGCCAGGCCCTTGCTGAGGAGAGGACGGGCCCTGGGTCCAGCAGCTGGGGGGCTCCCACCTCCTCCCACCCCTTGCAGACCCCCCCATAGCCCCTTTGCCTGACCACAGGGAGCTGAGTTGCCCAAGTAGGAGCAGAGCAAAGAGCCACCTGAGCAGGGGCAGAGAAGAGATGCGGGAGAAGGTGCAACTGTAGAGGGACTTTGTCCAGTGGAGAAACTCACGCTGCGTTTTTTTCTGCCAACTCAGCTGTCCCCATGTGCCCATCCTGCTTTCTTTGCCTGCTGCAAGCCTGGGCAGGAACGGGAAGAGACCGTGACACCCTCTGGCTTCTCCCTTCTCACTCGGGCACATGGGGATTTCTGACACTTTCCAGAAGGCCATCAATGGCCCAAGCACAAACACCTTCAGCGCCAGCTTGTAGCCTGTATAATGGTCTTACAGGCAACTGTAAGCTCCCCAGCAGCCGTGGGCAAAGGGAGCTCCCCCTCCTCAACCTCTGCGTGAAACTTTCCGCAAAATACAGTTTCCGATTCATGGGCCGAACCAGTTCTTCTGGTTCACATGGTCCTTTCTGGGAACTCCTGTGGGACTCTTCCTTATTGTCCCCAGGCACACTTTTTTCTGAAGTTAGCTTTTTGTTCTGGGTTTCAGTTTGTTTACCATGCAGCTTTTCTGTTGTTTGCTGAAGTAGTTGCTTGTGACCAGACATACAGCTTTAACTAAGAAAAGTCTTGCAAACATATAGAAAGATTTGAGAGATTCTGACAAACACCATAAAAGCTGCTTTTAAACATCTGTACATTTATTTGCTATTTCCTCTTGTAATTTATCTAAGCTGCTAATAGCTGGTCTTATGAACCTGAGAGTAATACATACATCCTGGAATGAAGAGGAAACTACAAAACAGAAGTCCGGGCATGAATCACATATTTAATGTCTATAACATTTCCATAATGACAATTTAATGATTTGACAGGTCTGATATAAACGCATTAATGAATAGGAAGAACAATGGTGGGACTGAGACCATTCTGAACTGGTGATATGTCATGTAGCTCATGATGGGTCCAGTCTTCTTACAGTTTGTATACATCTGTGATATAAGGCATGCATATTCCTTCCCTATCTGAACTGCATCCTGAAAACCAGCCTGTAACAAGGTTTAAATAGACTGATGCTAAATGACCTTTTTTTCTTTTGGGTCAGAAACAGTTTTCCCAACAGTTTTCTGCCTGAGATCTCAAAATAAGGAGACATAAGGAAATGAAAAATAGTTAAGTTTGCTTGCAACTCACAATCTTTATTTAAGCAAGGTTTTCTTTTTTATTTTGAGTCATACATTTAACTCATCTCAAGAAGTGGGGACTGCAACCAAACATCAGTTCTTTACAGCATTACACTTTGAGGAGCTAAAGATCCAAATCCAGCTTGGCATCCAATGTCCATTTCAGGGCTCTATTGGTGACATTCAGGTGCGTTAAAATGCTGGCCTTGGTCGATCTTGGCAGTGAAGCAGCAGTGGCAAATAGTTAGTCATTACCAAATGAATATGATGAGGAATTACAATCCAAGCAAATCATTCAACAGGAATAAACAGGTGAAGAGGAAATAGAAAAGGTTAAAGATATAAGGAGTTTGTCTAATGATAATGGCTGTGAATTGCTGGTATTGGTCCAAAAGAGCATATAGCAGTGCTGCAGAGTCGTTGGCAAGCCAGCAGAGGCAGATAAAAATAAATGAGACTTAAAATAGATAAATGTAAAGTAGTATATTTATGGAGAAAAAATAATTGGCAGAGATAGAAAACTGGAAATTGCTGTTCAGAAAAGCAGTAATGCAGAAAACCAAACCCAGAGCTATAATAAATATATTAAATAGGAGCTCACAATGAATTGTCGTTGCAGTGTAAATAAATGCCAATCTGTGCTGCAAATAAATGAAAAGAATCTAAGACAAAAAAGGTAATCATAATTCTGCTCAGTCCATCTCTGACTAGAAGCTACTTACAATATATTTTCATTTTATATCTCTTTATTAGGCCCTGGAATGTAGCATATAAACTATTTGCACTGTTGGTTTTTTTTAAAAGACAGACTAGTGTCATATATATATATGTATCTATTTATCCATATATATACTCAGTAATATGGCAGAAAAAAAGGCACTGGTAGAACTGTAAGCGCTTCTTTGGCAACATTCACAGATGACTTTGCGACAAACTGATTTTGAGGCACAGTGATAGTTCTTTGCTGCAAACGTTCAGCTAGAACCAGTGTACTAAATCCTTGTTTAACACAAAAACCTGCAGCAGACAGTCAAGGAACTAGTGATGTTTAGGCTTTCTATCTAATAGTTCTGTGTCAGTGTCCTGATAAACTGAATGGAATCAGTCAGTCAAAGATACAGTTAGCAGAATATATTGCTATACAGGTTCCCAGGTATGATTAGAAGGCAAATCGGTATTACAGTAAACTCCGGAGATTTCATGCCTTCCACATGGTATCTAAGATGGGACTAACAAGCTTCATAATCATGGTGAGCAATCCTGGCAAAGAAACTTGTGCGACATATTCCAAAAAAAGTATCCTGATACTTATACATGTCACAAGATCATTAGACCTTGGACGACGATCAGTGTGAGTGCAGAGGTTTGCAGATGAGGACCCGAGGTCTCTTCTCTCTGCTTTTTCTGCACTAGCCAGTCTGATCACAAAAAGTGTTTGGGATCTGTTCCCAGGGGATTTCTTCCCAGGGAAGGTTCTTCTTGCTCTTAGGAACAGGACTACCATCCCCAGTATGGCCCTTTCTGGGGTCCTGTACGCACAGCTCTTCCCTGCTGGTGCTTTGCTTGAAAGGAAGAGGAATGCTGTCACCAGGGGAGGGAGAAAGGAAGAGTGGTAATTCTACTTTCCCTCACCTTTGTAAGACCTCATGGAGGCAGCGCCACCTCAAGGGATGGGCATGGGGAGAAGAGAGGGAAGAAGAAGGAGAGGTGCAGTGCACAGCGAAGCTTCATCAGGTGGTATGCCACGAGTACGGGAACAGCAATACTACCAGTAGTACCAGGTACATGAATCCCCATTATCATTTCATGCATTTATAAATATCAGTGGGGAGGGACATTCAAAAATCAATACCAAAAAAGCCATAAATTTACTTATCTATAAGAGCTTTCACAATATACATTGATGTACATAACTAGACCCACCATCCCCCAATGAACCTGAGGGATGTAAATACACTGCAGCCCAGGTTTAATTCATCGCGTTTTGGATGCTTTTCTTCTCTAGCCTCAAGTGTTTGCACACTGATTCAGCTCATGCCACCCATGACTCTCCTGTCTCAGATTAGGTCATACACCATCTGCAACTATCACAGCAGATCTGTGATGCTTTCTCCCGTCTGAAAACAATGACAGTGGCATCCCATCCAAAGACTTTTCCAAAAGCAGTGTCTGGGTAACTACACCAAATACTCCGAAACTGGAGTGTTTTGGAGAAAAGCATCTTAAAAAAAGGAAGTAGACTGTAAAAATGCCCCTAGGTAACTACAGGCCTGTAGCCCACCCCATGGAACTTCCTATTAAAAGCATAATATCTATGCTTTGGTAGATCCAGTCAGTATCAGTAGATTAAACAACTTTGCATGGAGAACAAATGAAACCTGCAGCTTAATAGAGATGGGGTATGAAGTATAAGAAACTGGCATTTTCTCCATTGCTGCTGATATATATATATTTCTGGATGATTTATCTGGATCTTATCATATTGCTCTCCTGCTTGTTCTACTGAAAAATCTGTTAAATAAAAGTAAACCAGACATGGAATAAATAATCTTCTAACTGCAAAATGACTATACAGTCTGTCTCCATAAAAGAATGAAGTATTAATGCGATGTTAATGCAACTATTAGACAGACATTTCATGACCATTACCTCTAAGGTCACTTAATTTTCCAGAAGGCATTTATCATTTTCTAGTATTATTTAATAGATAATGTCACAGATTTCCCCTCCTGGTTATGACATCTAAAGTTTGAGCTTCTATTTTTTTTTTTTTCTCCAGTGGTTGAGCTCACTTCTCCTTGCATTATTTTTTTAACACAGTAGGATTGCAGTGTCAAGCAGAAGCAGCATAAGAGCACCAAGAAATCTTTGTCAAGTGAGAGTTTTTACACTCTTTGTATCTTTTCTTCTCTGCTGTGCAGCTCATCCATCTGAACACAAAGGGTTGCCTCTCACCTTCCTTGAGAACATCTCCTGCAGTGTCTTGCAACACATAAGTAGGCAAAAGCACAACACTCTTGCCATCAAGATATCAGAGACTGGCAAACTCAGCTCAATGGTTTCAAACGAGAGGCGCAGGCAAGGATTTAACGGAGGTGCAGACATCTGACTCCCAAGCGGACATAAGCACTTTTGTTCAAGGTCTCAGTCAAGTGCCTGAGCTCCAGAAAGAGCAGGATTTCGAATGCATCACAGCCATTCAGTGTGAGGATATTTCAGACTGTCTTTTTGAGATAGATGCCTGCTCCACGCTCTGCCTTTGGTGGGGAATCACTGGTTGTCTTGCTTTAGGCTCCAATTTTTATCCTGAGTGCCAACCACTCTGAAGTGAAGTATTGCAGCATGTAACTCCCAAGCACTTAAATTGCCTGTGAAGATCCAGGCTCATAAAAATAACTATCATCATCACCATTATCAGTGGATCTTTGTTACTTCGCTTTTAGAGATCCTGCTTCCAAAACATCCTTTTAGATGCATGAGTTGTTTCTTTCCCTGCGTATGTTAGTGCTTGCTGTAGTTCTGACATCAGGATGGGCTAATTGCAGATGTCCACAGTGACAACCTCTTCTAAGCTAGTCACCCTCAGGTGTCTTTATTGTCAGTGGTATGAAAAAGGCCCTGCTGGGACATGATTTATCTGCCTGGTTTACATGGCTACTTTGGAAGGAAACGAGTAGCAGTCCAGAAACACCCATTTGTCTCCATTGCCTCTAACAGGAGCCTGGATGCCTAGCTTAGGTGGAGACACACACGTTAGATCAGATGAATCTCGCTCCACAGTATGTTCCTGGTTACTTTGTACAGACATGAGCACAACTTCGTGACTGATACTTTATAAATTTAGACTCAGGAAACAAAAAATTAACGATTATTCTTCCTAAGAGCATGTGTACCTAAGGTTTGCTCATATGGATCCGTATGACTGAGTTACGCCACTTTGTGTAGGTGATGACATTTTCAGTGGCAGGAGAATGTCCATATCAGATGAGAAATTATATGTTGCTCATCTGTAATCACTCAAGACTTGTGATTGTGTGAACTTAGCTTTTGTTAAACAGAACTTGCAGAACTGCTATAACAATGCCATATGTCGACTACTGAAATTAGGGCTTGCATTTTATTTCTGCTGTTTTCCTCCTCTATTTTGTGTCCTCCCTGCAACAGCATATCCAGTGTTTATTCCTTCTTAGAGTGTGTTGGATGCATTATTTTATCAGAGGCTGATTTTTAATCTGTTTTCTTTTTCTCAAATAGTAACCTTTATGCTGACCACAGTAGAATTGACATGAGCAAACCCTACTCTATGTGTTGATTCCAGAAAGCTAAAACATTATATTTGGCCTGAATAATTTTATGAATGAAAACTATACCTCTCACCTTCAGAACAGAGAGTTCTTTCCAAAAGAATATGAACATGTGGAAAAGGAAGATATGTGCACATTTCAGGGGGAAGCTTTTTAGTGTGCTCAGGAAAAATATGCAACTTCAGGTTAAGGCATAGTGGTTAGGCGTTCTAGATCCATAAGAAATTTTGGAATATTTTTTGAAAATGCAGTTCCCTTCTTCCAAATTTGAGTGTCTATGTATTATTTCTGTTGTGTATAAGAGGAATATTCCACTTTGAAAATAGCACTTGTAACAGCAAATGGAATTTTGGGTGCAGTCATCTCAATTTTGATACTTCAAAATTTCTGACTATTTACAAAATACAGCAATACTGTGCTACATGTGTTAGCATTTCCTTTTTGCAACATAAAATAATGGAAATAATCTTTTAATGACATAGTAATTAACTCTCCACTGTAGCTGGTTATACTAGAATCAGCTATGCTTCTCAGGATTTTCTGGCCTAAATCTGAAGTATTTTGTTTTTAAAACCAGTCATATATGTCCCCTTTTGCTACACAGAGGAGTCTGATTCTTCTGAATAAATTATCACAAATTAACAAAGAAATAATTTCTTTCGAGATATACAAAGGAAGAATTCTTTCCAAACATCTCCAGTACACTAACCAGCCTTTGTAGTCAGTTTGAAAACCAAATGTTTGTAATCTGGGGGGTGCTAGTGATGCAACAGGGATGTATGAGTGGATGTGCTGGTGAGGTGAGTTGGTTTTGCTCTTGTGCAGAAATTGCAAAGGTAAGATGTGTCACAGAAAGTAGTTACTTTAAACTTTTATACTTTCAGAACTGTAGGCTTCTCTAAGTCCGTATTACCAAGCATCTGGTCATTGAAATCCATTTGATGTCAATGTCAAATAGATTAAGTAATACACCTGCTAAGAAAATATATCTTAAAAGTGTTGCATATAGTTAAGATAATGCATAAACTTTGAAAGACGCTAGCCCAGGATTTTTGTAACCACAAACCATTTTCTGATATCCACTCAGACCCATTTGTTTTAATCACTACTTCATTCATGTCCTTGAAATTGTAAACTTTTCTAGCAGATACTGTCTTTGTCTGTGTATTTATATGGTATGAAGCACTGTCTTGCCTCTCATCTCCACTGAGAATATTTAATAATAATATTTAACGTCAGCCATTTAAGAGCTAGTTGTCCACTTGTTCTAGTTGTTCAGAGCCTTTTTGCAATCAGTGGAGAGACCTGGTGCCTGCAGGGTTAAGTCTCCTTAGATGCCTATTTCAGTTTGTGAGGAATTGCCTCCTGAAGGCGTCTCCACCGACTGCAGAAGGAGGCAAAGACTGACTGAAACTATGTGGGAGGCCCCCCCGTCCACTGAGTTCCGTGGGGATTTTACAGGTAATACAGCCCACTCTTAGGAGCTCACTGCAAATTCAGAGCAAGGCTTACTGGTGACTGAGAGCAAAGTCAGACACAGAATAGTTTTTCATCCACTAAAATCACTTTCTTGAGTTCCTGCTGGTCATGTCTATACTGCAGATACAGAAGCAGGCAGGAGGGACCCCAGGACCACCCACTTCAGTGATTATCACCCACACACATAGCATCCAATTTCACTTTGCAAAAAAGCAGAGGTCAGGAGTGAAATATTCTACAATCCCATGTTAAAGAGAATGTAAGTAGTCTTTACCGAAGACTATCTTTACTTGAGATACTCTGCAGCAGGCAGAGTTTGCACAAAACTTGGAGCTGCCTGGGTTGATTGTCCCAGACCAGATAAGGGTGTTTGACCTCTCTTGGTTCAATGAGGTCCGAAGACTGGCTAAAGTCCTCTTTTGGATTTGCTGTTAGCTATGTAGCTCGTGGGCAGTCAGATCTAGAAACTGTGCTTGCTCCCAGCTCTTACACATTGTGTCCCTGTTTCATGTATATTTCTCTGAGCTTTCTCTTATTGTCATCCAATGCTTTACAAGTACTCATCAAGACTGTGGGACTGTCATATGCATTAAGCTACTTGTAGAAATACGTAAGTCTGAAGCTTCATGCAATTACAATGCTGGGCTTCAGGAAAGTTTCCAACCAAATTTTTGAACTTTTTTCCCCCCCAGTTAGTCAGTTCTCAAACAATTAAGATACTTTTGTTTTCCATTACTGCAAGACCAATACTATTGACATCAATGATTAGTCTGATGTTCTGGATTCCTTGTTCATTTTTTTGCTTTACTGCACTTGGAAAGGCAGCAAAAAGAGTTGGAGCTAGACTCATGGGGATACTTTTTCCTTTCCACCTGTCCACTGCCTGCCCTGCAGTCTCCATGAGTCCAAGGGGTCTTCTCATTACCTGGGGTCCAGAGCAATTGCCCTTGCTGCTGTCCCCTAGAAGAGCACACCAAAGAGAGGTCAGGTCGCACTACTGATGAACATTAGTTCTCCACCTAAGATTTCTGTTGCCACTCGAGGCAAGTTTTGTGTAAATTATTTAGCAGTAGTTGGCATGACGAATAATTACCATATGTAAGGATGGCTGGACTCAGAAAGTGGTATTTGCCAGTGTGTGACTGAAAACTCACAAAGCTGAAGAGAAGAAGATGAAGATGAATGGAGGTGAAGAAGGAAAAGCAGCTACTGAGGTTAAAAGAGGCATTACCAGACTCAGAGAAAGAACTGGAAAATTTTTAAGAATTGACAAGACCGACAAGCCTGTGGCCACTGTGGGCTTCTTAATCCTTTGAACCTAAAGAAGCAGAGTCTGTGGGAGCCTTGATGTATGGCAGTTACCTGAGAGCCCAAGGATATCTGCTGAAATCTTGTTTATGAGGACTACAAATCACTGCTTCATTCTGCACAGTAGTGTATGCATCCAGTGGAGCTTTTCTATTAGACGGCAGACTGTCTTTGTCTCAGCTGCTACACTGCTCAACTGTTCACTGCCCAGATTCATCACTTTGGCAACAGTGTGTGTGCTGAAGAGTTATCCAAGCATTGGTTATGTGCTCATGGTTCCCATTTTCCCTTCCCTCATTCCATTTACAAGAACCACTTGAAATAACTTAGCTCAGCTGGATAATGGTGACCTTTTTTCTGTCTTTTGGTGTGATGTATGGGCCTAGTCTATTCCTAAATGTTTCCATGACAAGCACTAGTGGTGCCCCAAATTTTATTCTGTATTTAGCCTTTCAGGTCTCGTGATCTATTTTGTCCCCCTCAAAACTTTCATACCAGTCAGCCGAAGTCCATGAGTTATGGTTCAGTTATCTGTAGCTTGACTCCCTCCCAAGCAAGGTGTACAGCATGGAGGGCTGCATAATCAATATTCGGGCCTTTATGATCTACATAAATTTTAAGAATCATGCAACTATCTTCACTTGTTCTGTTAGACTCGTTTGCAGTGTTCTTTGATTAAAGAATTATTTTAAGTGGGACAATCACAGTAGGAAGACAGTTTTCATATATTGTGGAGGTATTTTTTGATAAGGTGGAAACCATCTTAGATACTCTGAAAGGCTTCAAACCAATTAGAGTGTACATACTTTGTAAGTTGTATTTTTTTCCTAATAGTTTTCCTACCTTTGTCATATGTCTGAATTCATACACAATTTTTTTTTCTGTTATATAGCCAAAGTGCCACAGAATATGGTACTCCATCTTTTAGCTTGCAAGGCATATTTCAACTACAAAGGGAATTTGTCATCCTGGTCCCAAGCTGTCACATTTCAAGTAGGCTGTTACTTGGGCTTCCAACTGCAGTTTAGTATTTTTTCTTCCCTCGGAGTTCAGAAGTTGGAGTTAAATAGACTACCAGTTGCATAGGCTAGAAGCCCTTTTGGATTTCACTAAGAGTTAGCTAATGTTTTTGTTATGTTATGTTATATTTGTTATGTTATGTTATGTTATGTTATGTTATGTTATGTTATGTTATGTTATGTTATGTTATGTTATATCACCAGTTGCATGGAAATATGGATAACATACTTCTACAGATGCAATCTATAGGGTTTTTTGATCCATGCAAATGAACTGAAAATAGGCAATACAATTTTATCCTAGAAGATGGTACATTAGCATCATATGCCATAATCTATGTTCTTACAGAGCTGGAGTAGATAAATTCAAGGGAATCAATACAGTTTCTTGAGATGCATACAGTTATGTAATTAACAATTAAATTACATCTTGTCATCTCTCAGATACTTCATTTCATTATTCTAGCCAGCTTGCATAATAGGAGGAAAATGCTAGTTTTATCCTAGCAGGTGAAATCCTGAAGGGAAATAGGAGTGGGAATAATTTGGCTAGGAATCAGCTGAGGTGGGTATCTGCATCTGAGCTGGTCACCCTAAGCTCCCATATCAGACAGGGAGGAAAGCCTGTAATACTCAAGGGTGAACCTTTAAACTCAAATGTACGTCTTTGTGTCAGCTCTGAGGATTTATGCCTCTGAGTGTGCCAATTTCTCTCCATTGCCTATCAGAGGATCTCCTACGTAGATGTTTACGATGGCTATATGTAGTTAAGCGTGATGAACCCTACAGTATGTTCGTGACACATAGGTCAAACATCAGTGAGTTGCCACTCTGATAGTGTTTTCATGCTCAGTTCTCCTGTGGGAAGACATCCTTGCCCACCAATTTTGGATACAATTGTTTTTGAAAACTCTGTATGCCAAGCTAATTGCTACAAAAGCTACTTGCCTTTGCCATACTTATTACTTAAATTTTAGCCAGTTTTTAATTATTCCTGACAAATGAGTCCAAGGAATAAGCTCAGAAGCAATATGTGAGCAATGTCCCTGAAACAAGCTACTGTGAATAAGTAGCAACTAATACTCTACCATATTCTGTACATTTGTCTTTGCTGACGTACTGTGTGACTAATGACCTGCTGAGCATTAGAAAAATCTGTGACTTTCTATTAAAACAGAAATACAGATTCCCTCTTTTCATATTGAGCAATATAGAGGAGGACAGGAATTTGATTTATTTTAATTTGGACAGGTTTATATTGTTATTGCATATTTAGATTTTCTCTTGTCTTTTTTGGAGTGAAAGAGAAATTTCACAACTCATCCAAAGATGAAATGTTAATTCTTTTCTCCCTTCAATGTTACTTCATTTCTCCATTCCCCTGGGCTTTGTAAACTTCGTTGTAAAAATATTCCAATCGACCTTTTGGAATTCTCCTGTTTAGGGCAAAGGAAATCGCAGGTCAATGTCACAATGGTTTGAGAATATCTTATTTCCCAAAATCTCACCCCGTCCTGTGAGCCTGCAGACAGTCAGAAGCTACGTTTAGAGAGCCAAGCCTTCACATTTGGGTGGTATGCGAAAAGTGGCTTCACATTTATAGCCTCATTTCCAGAACCAGCATTACCCTTGCCTGTCTCATGGCAGTGTGCTCAGCAAACCTGCAGCCACGGGTGAGATTTTCCCTCACGAATGCATGTCAAATAGGGTGGCAAATAATCTCTGTCTAGCCATGTAACTGTCTCGTTCTAAGCTTTTAAACCATGGGCTCTCTGTCTCCTAAAATCTTCATCTGAGTCATAAGAAAGACTCAGGGATCAGATTGTGAATCTCTGTGACTGTGGCTGAGCTGAGAGGGTTTCACTTTGTGCTCCAGAAAACCTTGCCCAGTCTCTACCACGTGGAAGTGCTTCACAGAACCAGAGGATGTCTGAGGCTGGAAGGGACATGGATCTGGAGATCACCTAGTCCCATCCCCTCCCCAAGTGGCGTCATCTAGAGCAGGTGGGACAGTTGTTCCCTAGTTCCTGTCCCAGAAGGGGCAATCTTTGCTTGGTGCATTGATACATTGCAGGGCAGTAAGGACAGAAAGAAGTAACAATGTAAAAGCCCAATGGAAATTGTATAAATATGTAAAGCTTCAAGTTTAAGATAGGGCACAAACCTTTGAAAGCAAGTATGATTAACCACTGTGAAAAAACACTGAGAGAGGTAGCAATGTCTTCATCTTTTGAAGACTTCACATCAAGGCTTGATGACACTTCTGTTTAGTTAAATAGAAGCTATTCACCTCAGAACAGAGGGAAATGGATCAAGTGTAGTGCCTGTGTATCCAGAAGTCAGACTAGGTGTTCTAACGATGCGCGGTAGCTTTACCTATCTGTAAGTGACACTGAGCTCTTGCTGATTTGGAGCCATTTATACTGTCAATGCTCCAGAATTGCCCTAAGCTACAAAGAGCATCACCCACACCATCTCTTATTCTTCCACACCTTTATGGAGAGAAAAAAAAGAAAAAGAAAAAAAAGAAAAAGAAAAAAAGATGTTCTTCACATCTCTGAAAGAAAAAAGCATTCTATGGGGCAAAGAAAATGGTGAGTAAGAACACCCATACGCTGCTAAGTGCTCCCTTGATTCACAGAAAAAAAACCTGTTTCTATATCCACTGGAATCTCTCACATAAGATGAATGAGAAACTTTCGGCATTTTCATCATGTATGTATAGTGTAAGATGCGTTACAACAAGAAAGGGTAGTAATGACATTATTGGGGGGGGGGGGCGGTAATTTTTTTCCCAAGATTTGTTCTAAATTCTCTTAGTTATGCTATGAAATGCTGATTAATTCCAGCCAGCTGTCCTGCTTCTGATTTAAGGCACTGACATGAAAGCAAATGCAAAATTTATGTATTCAGTACATAGCACATACACCTATAAAAATGTGGTCCACAGTGAGTTGCTAATGTTCATATTATATTTCCTAATATGCCTCTAGAGCTTTAAAATTCTTATCTTCTGTTGTTTGTGAAAGATATGACCTGTCCTATCCTGGCATTCCATCAAATATGTAAAAATTTTGCCAACAGCAATATGATTGACAGCCTGCTGTTTTCACATCCACAAAAAAAATACCAAGTTTTTATTTAGTGAAGAGAACAATTACAACAGTGGAAGTTATTGTGCTTCATGTTGCTGTGGTGGAGTTGGATCTGAAATATTTAGTAGAGTTTGCTAACCACAGCTCTTGAATGAATAGTGTTTATTGTCATTGTTTGAATGAGCGAGCAGTATTTGTATCAGATTTATCACTTAATACTGCAATACATAAGTATATCCCCGGTCAAGTTCTTAATTCCAAGAATGGAAATGCTAATAAAGGTGCTTGAAAAGCAGCAATAGAAAGATAGATCTTCTCCTGTTGCAAATAATTGTCAGTATTCACTAGAAATGCTCTGTTCCAACTTTGTCTCTAGTGTAAATTCTGCTTACCCGGAACATGCACGAGAAGCATATTATTTGCTGAAATTCACCATCTAAGCACATAATATTGAAGTGGTACAAATTATTGTGTGGTCAGATCCTGAAATTTCCACAGCATAATCAACTTCAGTGATAAGAGTCTAAGCTCATAGCAATCTAATCTTTTGCCAGAACCTGAAAGAACACAATCAAGCTTCCAGGAAAGCCTCTCTTGACATTTAAGAACAAATCATTGGTATACTACAAAGCACAGTTTAAATTCTATGGGCAATTCATTTATTCCAAAAAGGGGTTGAACAGAGAGCTCCTAAAAATGTGATGGCAATGGCAGGAGCCTTCAGAGGTATTAATGAGTTAGTTAATTAACTGTTTAAAATAGCACATGCATGCTATGACTGAGAGTCAACAGAAAATCAAGAGCTTGATAAAACCAATGGTAACAACAGACTAGTATTTTTTCCTATTCCTTATTATTATCATTGTCCCTGTCATCGTTATTTACAATAGATTTCCCAAGGAGGACTGCACATGAAAAAGCCGAATGTGAAAAGCTGTTTCCCAGAACAGGATTGTCCCTGTCCGAGGGCAGAGAGCACTGAGGATTCCAGAGGGAGCAGGCTCCTGCCCGCTGCCTGCCAGGCGGTGTGGCAGGGCTGGCGACCAAGCAAGCCCCCGCTGGTGCCAACCAAAATTCATGCAGTTCTTCTCAGTCCCATTGCTACACGGCAATGACCCCAGGGGAAAGGAAGTCTGCTTTATTCCATGATTGCTACTGAAGCCTGCGCAGCTGTTGAAGCCCTCAGCTCAGTAACAACTGGCTGATTAAGCTGAACACAAATGCCTGAAAAGGACAAGCCTTTCCTGCAGGTAAGTTTGACTTCAAAGCATCAACAAATTCAGACCATTCAAAAAAACCCAAGAGTAATGCTTCCCCCCCCCGCCCTGAATTTTTCACCTCACTTTGCTCTTGACCAAGCCACTGACGTTGCTGGTCAAATTAAGTTTGAGGCAGTTTTACTTTCCAGCTCATTAGTGATGGAAATGAGTGTCTTCTCGGGAATAATCATCAGTCTGAAATGTTGATTACAATGTTTATCCTTTCACCAACTAAACAGGTGCTGTAAGCTACATATAAATGTCCCTTCATTGTTTAATATAAATCAGTCATACAGGGATTTATTAAGAAGGTATCTGTTCTTTAGCTTCTAATTCTCTTAGAAGATGCTAACCTTCATGTGAATGGCCAGAAGTGGTTCATTATGAATATCTGCAGCATGAATGACCTAATCTTAAATAGGTAAGGAAGGAATTCTGTGTTTCCCAAAGATGAATATGACGGGAATATATGTTGTCTTTCACAGCTGGAAGTACCATAGAAGGACACACTGGAGTTCTGATGCAGGTCAGTCTGAAGGATTTTTCCTGTTCTGTTTAAGACGTTGTAGACAACCTTAAACAGTGTTTTAGCACCTTCTGGGGCTAAGGAATCAGAGAGAAAAAACACTTTCCATAATACAACATTCTTAACAGGGAAATGAAGGGGGGGAAAAACCCTACCAACACAGACTATATCTTTTTTCCTAATTAAGAAATCTACCTAAATCAGGGCTTGCAGTCTCTCTCTCTCTCCCGTCGTAAAATTTCACCTTTGCCTTTTTATAGCCTTTCTCTTCTTCTGGTACAGCTTAAAGAAGCAGTATGTGATCCCTCTCCTTCCTCTAGTATGAATGCTCTGCGCCAAAAAATTTTATTTGGCAGCAAACCACAGATCCAAAGAGGAAAATTCCTCAGTGCTCATCAAGAGAGACAAAACAGTAATTCCACTTGATTCACTTGCCCCGTGAAATACCCAGGGGTGCACCATTCCCTTCACTGACCTGCCTTCCCTGGAGTAGGACTGCTTTCTGCAGGTGCCAAAGGTATGGGACTCACAGCACCATACACCTTGTGCTAATAAACACCTGCATTATCTAAAAAGACTAATTCAAAGCATGATGTCCCCTGCAGTTTATCATAGAAACTTTACAAGAAAAAAATGCAGACTGAGTGGCCTGTTGCCATGACTGGCATATTTTCAGGATGCTGCAGCACGCAAATGAGTAGAATAATATGATGTTGCTCTTTTGACGTTGTGTTGCTTGAAGCTAGTAGAAATATTTGAGTGATGTCGCTCCAGTATGAGATCTACCTGCCAGCAGGAGAAATCTTTGAAATTTTTTTGTTTCTTTTCAGCAAGAGACAATTGAAACATTTCTAAAATTATGTAATGTTGTACAACTTCCCTCGCATGTAGAGGAAGACTGCGTGAAGTGCCACAGATGGTCTGTGGATCTTAACATGGTCCAGAAGATCCTGAATAGCCCACTGGTATTTTTATTCTCTTTAAATCCGTGTTACGCCTTCCCTTTCTGTTTCTTGGCTAAATGATTAAGGTCAGCCACTTTTCAGCCCCAAAGGCTCAAAGGAATGTTTTTGCTATGGTGCAGTCAATGTGTGTGGGGTTTTCTGTTCATTGACTTTGGTTTTTGGGTTTGGTTGCACTATTAACAGTCCCCCTGCCACAGCAGACGAGACATGCTAAGTAAATCTATGCACAAAATCTATTTCTTCTATCTAGGAGATAACAAAAAAGTGCAGACATCCTTTCTGTTAGTTTCTATCCAGAATAAATTTTTCCTAGCAGTTGTTGATTGCCAGAAATTCTAGCCCAGACTGAGAAATCTCAGTGAAGTCCTGCTTTCTGAAAGGTGATGCTCAGCAGTTTCTCAGAATAAGAACTGTCAGATTCTCCCTTTAAGGAATCTCGTATTTTGAAACTGAAATTAGCAGAACTATTGGGAAAAAATAGATTTCCTTGGTTTTGTTGAGATTTCTTCATTATTATTCATCAAGCCCCCTGAAAAGGTGGTGTAACCACAGGAGCTCCCTTGGATGTTCACACTCTTTTATACCTGCAGTAACCTACAATGCCTTTCTCAGTTTTGACAAGTAGTTACAGCAAACACTACAGCAAGATTGAGCACCAGCCAGTTGGGCTTTTTGACTGGTCTTAGCACTGGAAATTTAATTTTCCGTGAAGAGAGCAAACAACCTCCAGGACAGTTCCTTAAAATACATGAGATGTCCAAGCAGTGAGGCAATCGTTAGGTGACAGACATAGGTAACCTAGAAGAGCATATGCCATTTTACCTTTCTAATTTTTAGTTAAATGACAATAATAATACTGTTCAGTTTTAGGTGTATCTTAAGTTTGTTTTTTTTCTGGAGTATTTCTTTAGGAAGCATCCCAGAAACATCTGTCCTTCAAGGATATGAAACAGAAAAAACAGGACTGTCAAGGCAAAAATCAAAATCAGAGACAACTTGAAAGTCACCAGTACTCAGTATGACAGTCTCCAACATATCAGTCACACTTCAAGATTATTGTCTTAGCACAAAATAGCTTATAGGGAGAAAAGTGGCATTCACATGAGCTTTTGCTAAAGTTAAACTGATATTCTGTGGGACTGATGGTTAGACAGACTGGCACCTGTCGGTTGTGCTATCACTTCAGTACATGAAACCAATTTGCTTGCAAGCAGTCCATATTTCATTAGCATTATAAGTGCTACAAGAAAATAATTAGCTTCTAATGCACTCCATAGCTAAATCACTGGAGTAGAAGTGATCAATAAAACAGTCAATAGCAAATTGTTTGGTCCCATTTTATTAATGCTGTTTGAATTCGTGCACTTTCCAATCTGGGGTTTATCTGCACATCATGAGAGATATTTCATGTCATGCTACAAGTTTCATCACAATGACACAGACCACATAGCTATGCCACATAGTTGACAAGAGCCACCAACTGTCTAAATCAGTAGGTATCTGGGAAATTAATAAATTTCTTCATATGTAAAATTTAATCACGGGGTGTTATGAGACTCTTTGCTAACAGATCTGGCCAGACAGTAGTCAGATGGGGGAAGAGAGGGAATTTAAAACCAGGTACCAGAGGCCTTATCAGATGTGACACAATAAATGGCATATCTCAGGATTACTATGAGGCATGAAGGCTCTGCAATCAGCAGTCCTGCAGCATCCAGAATTACTGCCTTCACATTTCATATTCGTTGGCGCTGTGGAGGTCAGATGTGTTGGTGACCCCTTTTTCTATATGATTAATAGCTCCAGTGTTCATGATTTTCATCCAACAGAATCACATTGATTGGAACTGCAGCAAATAAGATTGCACACAAAAGTCTGCACACAGCCTCTGACTATGTGTCTAAATTTGCATTTACATTATATTTGCATCTGGGGAGAGCCATACTATTTTTTTCACAGTGCAGCTGCAATGTCTTCAGAGCCTGGATGCAGTGGTTGAACATCTGTCACTCAGTGCCAGACTGTTTTAGATCTTTTAAAATCATAAGGAACTGATTAGTAGATGAATTAAATACTGCTGTGTTTATTTGTAACTCTAGCACTTCCTCTTCTTCTTGTTGAGCCATCATTTCATATTAGGATTGAAATCCTAATTTTAGTTGCATTTACTGGCAAAGCACTGACTTAGGAAAACAGATTTCAAAAGTCTAAATATGACTGGGTCAAAAGGGTGACAGAATACTTAGGCAAAAGGAGCAGATGATAAACCACAAGTGTATGATGAGTATTTCAAGAGCTAGGAGAGACTGTTAGGTAAGGACATAACAAGGTACCACTTCTTTGGTGATGAAAAGAGAGAACTAGTGAAAGGAAGATGAAATATAACAGATACCAACACAAAAAAGGCAGTATGCTAAAACAAGCAAGACATATGTTTAAAACAGCTCCTGAAAGGTTCTATCAGACTTAAAGGAAAAGACCAGAAGAGCGTGTCTGCAAAAATAATTGGTTTGTGGAAATGAGTGTTAGGAGGATTCAGGCAGTCACAACAGGGAGCTGCTGCGGCTTTTACTTTACCCTTGAGCATCAGAAGATTTAGTCTAACTGACTATGAAAACCTAGGTCATAAAATCTTTTAGTCTTTGATCTGGTTTTCCACAAAAAAAACCGTGAAAAAGTCATTCTTGACATCACTGGAAATTAAACCAGATAAACCAGTAGAAGATATACTATTAAGGAACAAAAAGTTTAATAGATAATCCCAAAGATTTTTGCTGTCCACTTTCTTCTCAGATAGAACTAGGTGAAAAGAGATTTCCATTATATACTTTCCAGATTGGTCATTTTTGCAAATAGGAGCAACCAAGGGGAGCAACATTATGTTTCTTGCCTCTGATGATTAAAATTAATTGGGAAAATCTAATAAAAATCAATATTGTATAGTAAATGTCTCTAAGCTTTGCCATATCTTTACCAAGGTCTTTCTGAAGGTGATGGTTTTCTGTGAGGGGGCTGCAGTTTCTCTTTTACCCATTAAAGAATCTTGATTTTCGTTAATTTCAAATGAAAATGTCACTCATCATTCCAGTTTATGTCAGCTATTAGACATGAAACAACACCATGTTCTTAATTGCAAAACAGTCTGAGTAACACAAGGAGCTTTAACATGTTAGACTTAATGGAAACAAATTCAGAGCTCAACAAAATGCTAATATACCAAATGCTGGTGCAACACTCTAATAGCTTGCAATTCTGAAATTATTTTAAAATATTAATATGATATTGTAGCTACTTCTCTGCGTCTTCATTCACTGGTATTAAGTACACCTTCAAATCACTCATTACTGCTGCACATCGCATGGCATCACGCAGGCTGGTCATCCCCCCCCGAGGCAGACAGTCCCTGGTCCCCCTGGGTTTACCCACCTCCCTGCCGCCCCAGCGCCTTGCCCAGGAGGAGGGCATTGCCAGGCTGGGAGAAGAGCGGAGCCCCTACTCCAGACCTACGTACTGCTGCTTTGCTCCCTTCTCTCATTCCTGCTTGTTTACTTTGTAAAAACCAAACAGTGACTGACAAAAGACACCCTGGCCAAGAATCAGATGGAGCATCTCGTGTCATGAGACTTTTGCAGTGAATCTTCCCACCCTGCAGGAATCTGTGACCCAGGGAGCATCAGAAGGAGTGGTGGGGTCTTTGTATTTCAGACCATTCTGTGGGATCTTCTCCCATAACTTCATGTGGTAACTCTCTGAAGACCCGTAAGCTAGTAGCCTCAGCACTCTGCTGGAATCTTTCGTTTAACCATGTACTATCTGGAGAGTCGCTTCCTTTTCACTGTTTTGAATTTTCCTCCTGCTGGAACTGTTTCCCACACCCCTGCCCCAGGCCAGTGAAGATTTTATAGACCTGTATCATGTGTACCTTGTCAGTTGTCCCATTTTCAGGCTGAACAGTCTGTATCTATTTAAGTTATTCCTTGCACAGAAGCTGTCCTAAAGACATGTTTTATGTGTATTGCAGTTCATCTGCTATGTTATCATCTGTGCCATGTCATTAGGGCCTTCTGCAGTTCTTTATTATCTTTATACCTTACCTTTACCCTTATCTTTTTTATCCTTAATAACTTCTTCTGCTGATTACTTCCTTCAGCTTGAATCCTGAGCATTTATTCCCCTTTCTCTTTATTGGTATGGGGGCATGTCCCCTTGTTTCATGGTACCTTCATTGAGAGCTTTTGGTGAGGAATCTTGTCAAAATGCTCTTAGAAAAACAAACACATACAGCAATCAGATCTTCTTTGTCCATCATCTTTGTTTCCAGCATAATGTAGCAATTCTGTCAGATGGAACTTGCCCTTACAAAATCTGTGTTGATTTTTCCCAAGTAATTAGTACGTATCCACGTAATTCTCCTCCTCATGTAGGCTTTCTGCTGGGTATTTCATTGCGTCTAACCTGGAAGCCTTTCCAAAAGTAGTGCCACGGTAGCCTGGTGCTGTGATATGGAAGCAATTGTAAGCTTAAGGTTTTGCATCGGTTCAAATGTTCCACCTTTTGAGAGCTCTTGGGTGAATACCATTAAGACCTTGCAACTATTAATATTAATTCTGTGATTTGTTCCCTAATCTCTTCTACTGACGTTTTATTCTGAGTTAGAGCCTCCCCTGTGTGTCCCAAAGACCCCTCGTGTGGAAACCTTCTGAAGTTCCTCCATAATCAAGGTAAATTAAAAAAAAATCATTCAGCTTTTTTGGTACTGCACCTAGACCAGTGAAATAATGTGCTCACAGCGTGGGTTCTGATTATTGTGGTCTCTATTTTACAAGGAACACACAACAGCTATTATAGGTACAAGACACAGGAGCTCCACAAAGCCAGGTTTGCAGACCAGCGATAATTTATGTAAGTCTCCTGGCCACCTGATGCTTTTTAATATGAATTTCTGTACAGCGCAGGTAGAATCTAAATACTTTGGTTTACATATTAGTCAACACCAGCTTCCTCAGCTGTATTATTATCTTCTCTTGTCTTTGACTGATATAAGGAGATGTATGTCAACTCAGGATATGTTCCTAACTTTTAAAACTGTTTCCCACTTCAGTGCAAAGGTGAGTGTTAATCTAGTTCTATTATTAACTTCTGTAACTATTCTCTGGTGTAACAATATATATACACACCTCTAAATAGCAGTCAGACAGTAACTGTCCAAACGACAGCCAACATCATGGTGGCTGCAGAATTCATTGGGGAACCACTGGTCTAGCAATCCATTACCAAGATTGGATTTTATAGCTTGCTTTCTGTTTTATCTCCACAGGAAACTCACTTAAAGACAATTTAAAGGCTAGATGCTTCTTTATACTTGTGTAGCTGAGCGCAAATACTGTTGTAAGGGATCTGTGGCTTAAAATGACTGAGCAATCTCAAATGAACATTTTCTACCTCTCTTTCTGCAGAAAACTATGTCCAAGTGTTCATATAAAGTTAATTGAAATCATGATGGAAGTTTCTTATAGCTATTAATCGCTTCATATTATAATATCTTTTCTTGTAGCAACACTACTTTCAAAACCACCCTGATTGGCAGTCCTTTCTTGTTGCTGTCATTGGTGTAGTAATTGTGGTTTTTTTCTAACCTAGGGAGAAGGTTGCACTATTTAGTTTTATTTATACTCCTAAATATTATGACTCAGTATGGCATAGAACATGACTCTTAGCAATGATACCATTTACAGGCAATGGTTATAATAACAAGACAAACAGTACTTACTGGTAGTTGAGGTCCTTAATTAATAACATTTTAAATCCTAGGACAGTCTGTTCATTAAACATTGCAGTAAAATTGCTCACAATTCATGCCTTCTATTCAGATTGTACCTGGAGTCATTGCAGTGCTAACAGGTTTCATCAGTCTTTCAATTAAATCTGACAAATATAAACTGCTTTGCCGTATAGAAAAAACATGTTTATTTTAGAGCCTGTGGTAATCCAGGCTTTTGAATCTACATCCTGGTTCAGATGGTAGATGCATCACTACTAAGCCTGTGTTGCAGCATGGCAGGAGAAAGAAATAACATGGCTGTTAGCATCTGGGAGATTTGCCTCCCAGGCATCAAATATCACCCAGAAGGATTTACAGCACCTCTTTACCACGTGAAGCAAGCCCAACAGCAGGAACATCTTCTGGATGTGGCCCAGCTTGGCTGAAGAATAAAGAACAGCACCTCAGTAAGCGTCCACCACTGGGAACTGCAGCTCCTCTGAGGATCCGTAAAAGTCCAGTCACCTGGGGCTTCACTTTGGTGCCAGATCAAGGCAGGGAGAACATAGTGGAGAGGTGACCTGAAGCAACTCTACTGCGAGTTTGTGTCGGGTCCTGGTGCACCACTCTGTCAGCCAAAAACTAGGATCCGTTACGCAACCCTTGGTAGCTGAAGAGCATCTTCTGGGGAAGCTGAAGGCGTTGCAGTTGCCGCTCTGCCCATCTGTGCTAGCACATGCTCCCGCTCACATGACAGGGAAAAGCCTGGTCTTTGGCAAAGCGTTTCCACTTCTCTCAGTGTTGCAGAGGTATCTGTCCCATCTGTCTGTCTTCTGCTTCAGATCACTGTAATTCGAGAATAGCACCCTGGCGCTGCGGACTGATAGCTGTGATTGGATAAGTACTAGAAATCAAGCCTGAAATGAAAGTCCAGCTAAATTAAGAAAAGCTTGCAGTCAGAAAGGTCTGCCTCACACCTCTAAGGGTGTTACTTTTTCTCGTCATTTTCTACCAGAAATCTTTTCCAGGTAAGTACTTGCATTTCACAGTTAAGATACATCTTAACCTTTCAGGTAAATGCTAAGTGATTTTCTTTGCCTTATGACTACCGATGCTTTTTAAAAAGTTAGGAACAAACAATCAGTGATGTTTCAATGAACAGCTGGATAGTGCCACATGTCATTCATCTAAGTTGGTAGGGCAGGACTAAGATTTTTTCCTTTGTCTGTATTATTTACAAAGATGGGACACTTTGCATTTAGAGTACTCTCCTGTCATAATAGCATTGCAGTATAAATTTCCTACCTGAACCCTGTCATTCTGTTCTCAACTCAAGTAATTTCTGTCAAGGACTGTGGGTCTTGGGAGTTTCAGCTGAAGTCTTGGTGAAGGAAAACATGACTAAAATACTACAGAGAGAAAAATTTGCTTTATTTCTGAGGGGTGCTCCAGGACTTGACACAAACCCACACTAGAGCTGCTTTGGTTTCTTTAAAATTCTTTTTTCACTTAAAATATAAGCTCATACAAGTGTTTGATTAATGCTTATATTGCTTCCTATGGTCATCTCGATGTTGATGCTTTGGTAAACTTTTCATTCCAACTTTTCATTCACAGCCACCTCGAGCCAGATCCAGAAAAACACTTTGATGCCTTAAAGTTACCAAGTTTACGTCTTTCAGGTGCCTAAGCTGTATTGGAAAGCACCTACCTTTCCTAGTGAGTGCACAGAGAGCACTTTGGGTTGGAGATGGTACAAAAATTTTTTGTGGCAAGCAGGAAAAAACCTACAGCTGAATGCTAAATCCTGGAATAGGTCAGAAATTTTTGCTCCACCCCAGAGCTTAGGTATGTGAGTTGGGACTGCAAGGCACCCTTCTCGTGTCATTCAAAACTCAGAGCTGAAAACACACTCCTAAGTGTTCCTGGGCAGAATGAGCAGGTGCTGTTTCCTCCTTCTCCACAGTAGCCCATCTCTTGAAGCAGAGAAGTTCGAAATCCTCAGCCCACGGAGCAGGTAATTCACATCACTCACTTCCACTATCAAACTGGAAAGAACAGAAGTCAAAGGATATTTGATGAAGGAACCCCACTGACCCCACCTATTGGTAGCTGGCCATTACGTAACTAAAAATAACAGGATTCCCAGGATCAGGAATTCTGGGAATTCACAGGAAAGCAAATAAAAAGGATCTGTGTCCAGTGGTTAGGGCACACAGTAATGGAAAGGGAGGGGAAAAGGTTGGTCTCTGCCTGCAGAGCTTGCTTATATTCCTGATTGTACTATTCATTTCATAACTAAAAATTACGTACTGTAAAGTCAGGGTAGCTAAAAGCAATCTGGGCCAGCTGTGCTCTCAGAAATAATAGGAAAACAGTGAAAAACATGAATTTGGGAGAGTGGAAGCTTTGGACATACATCTCTGCTTCTGGTATATCATTTCACCTCTGTTAGGAGCACTTTATAGTACAAAACTGCAATTTCTCTGCAGGCATCAGTAGCCAGACCTCAGGGCTGTGCATTTCACGAAGCAGGAGATGCACATCTGAAGTTTAAACACTAAAATTAAATTAATTTGGATACCAAAAATTCCTGCCTTTGAGAAATTAAAAGTATGTAGAAAAAAGAGGTTAGGTGGTAGGAGAAAAGAATATAATCTATAACAGACTGTTTAGGGCAAGTGAAAAATGGTCTTTACACAAATGTAGATATATATATAAACTTCATCGACTTTAGTTTAATTAACATTTTAAAACTGTGCTGTGGTTCTAGAAGGGAAAATTTTGGGACCTTCAAGTGTAAGAAACATCTTGTTAACCTTCAAGCAGCTAACCAGACCACCCTAATTCTCACTTACAAAGGAGCTGATTTGACAGCGCTCATTAAATACATTCAGATTTATTCTGCAGTGTACACAGATGTTTGATAGGGGTAAAGGAAGGGAATGGTTGATTGGTCTGCTTTCTGGAGGGGCTGTTCAAATGCTGTGCTGGACCACCAGACAATGAAGTGCTGCTTTGTTGCCAGTTCCAGAAGGTGAAGTGAAACTTCAAATTCTCTTCTTAGATTCCTTTCTCCAAGACTCACCTGATGGTTTTCCTTTGTTTGTGGAAGGAAGTCAAAATCAGGAGATGTGAAAGAGACGGGTGGCTTCAAAAGGGACTTCTGTAATGAGCTACAGACTGCAGTGTAGTCACTATATTGACACCAGATCCTGTTTCAGGTGTGCAACATCCCTGTTTTACTAAGGACCAAGGATGCATATTGCAAAAATGGGGTAAGGAACCATCCACTATAGACTAAGTTCCTGTGGGCCCTGATGTACCTTTCCAGGCACCAGCTATCACTTTGCAACCTTCCCTCCCAAAATCCCTGAGAGAAATGACAGCACTGATTCTTCAACCTGAAATGGGGACAAAAATAATCTAAAGACACTTTTCAGTTCAGAAAACGATCATAAATATGTCTAACTGCAATGGCAGTTCCCCATAGCAAGTAGGGCCAAAGACTAGAAGAGCTGAAATGTTTGAATATCTTTTTACATTAATTATTTAACTCTGCTTTTGGGGGGCATACACTTTGGAATCCTTGTAGCCACATAGGAAAACACCAGAGAATATTTCCCTACTAAACTAGAACACCTTCCCTTCCAATCAAACATTGTTTTTCCTAGGGTTTTGTCAGCAATGGATCAGTGAAAGAGCTGCTGAAATATGTGCTCATGAAAATACCTTGTAATGTTTATATTCCCTTGGAGAGAAGAGAGAAAGAGCAGGCTGATTAGCATCTGTGCTTGATGGTAAACTTCCAAGAAGAAAACATTAATTGGCTTCTGAGATTGCAATGTAGATTTGTGCTCATTTGCTTTTTATGCTAAAATATTTGCCCAGCTAAAGATTTATGCCACAGCTATAGTAGATCATGTTTTGGAACTAAATGAATGGTTACCTCCCTGAATTTCTTGCTTTAGGATTTAGGAGTGATTGTTTGCAGTGTTCGTTTGATGATTTTGACTAATCTGAGGATTTACTGCTAGCGGTGCTGATAAATTGTTACATGAGTTTATTTTGACCATATTTTGATATTTGCACTGATTAAGTCCTAACTGATTGGAAAGTATTTGTAGAAGGCTTAACTGTTGTGTCCTCTTTAAATTGATTCCTGCTTATTTATTACTTTTAATAAAATTCATTAAAAGCATGTTCAGTCACTCTTTCTTCGATACATGGTTTTAGATGAGCCACTGAGACTGAACCAATTACTTTCATATACCTTTGGCTGACTCTGAGTGATTTAATAAGACAAACAGGAGGGAATTATCCAGTATCAATGAGTGAATGCATACTGGTTCTAAGTGCTTGGTAGCTGCAGACATGGCTTGGTAAAAGCAGAGATATCATTAATGTCAATTATACTCAGACTGCCCTTTCCCAGTATGATTTCCTGTCTCAGAACGGCCAATAAAACAGAAGTTTCAGTGCACAAGGAAGTTTTTGACGTATGATCTTAATTCAAATCAGATAAAACCCAACTTTTATAAAAATTTCCTATGAAGCAGGTATTCCCTAGAACCAGCAACTGTTCTGTGAAAATTACATTCTTGTCAGTTTGACTAAAACTAGCTGTAATACTGATTTATGGGAGCAGTTGCACGGAGGTTCAGTATTCTCCTGCCCACTGCAGATCTGTTGGTGGGATACCAAGACATTAACCCTGATGCTCCCAGGATCTGTAGCTCTGGGATATGCACAGACCGGTTTTGGCTCCAGAGGAATTGTGCTGAATCCGAGATGCTTTGAATGAAATATTTCAGGCTCACTGAGCTAGTGGTTCCAAGCAGATTTTTTTCTCTTTGCAAAATGTATGAAACTCCTGAAGACAGTTATGAGTTGGTAGAATGTCCTGATTTGTCTTGCAATCAACTGAAACAGCAGAGTTTGTAATAACTCTCAGTTGCATATCTCACCCCTGGGCTGACTTGATTACATTGCAGCCTAGCCTTCATTTTGAAAATTAAGTTTGAAAATGTGCCCCAAATGTTTCAAAGACCATTTTTTCCAGCTGAGCCTTCAAAGACACTGAAACAACAGCTCCGAGAGCCGAAGTAACCCTTCAGGTCTCTTTTGGAGGGTTAACTGGAGGTTCACCAAGCCACACGTTCAATGGACCACATCACCATTACAGCAGAGAATCTCCTGCAATAACAGAAAAGCGCTGCAGAGGCAGCTGGTCCCTCTGCTCCCAGCTGTCCTAGTACCTCAAACAGAGAGGAAAACCCAAGCTACCAACTACTGCCTCCCATGTGGAGTGTCAGCACGTACTGCACTGCACTGCACTGCACTGCACTGCCCAAGTGCCCATGGTGGATCTGAATGTCTGTCTGTATTTAGGACCCTAAGCAACTTTGTAATTTCTTCCCTGAGAGATTTAAAGGAATAGGCAAAAGATAAAACTGAGCTTCATTTTTCCCAAATTGTGTAAACTACAGATGCTTCATATTTAATAAAAGGTACCACTTGATGTTGGCTTCCTGTGGTCCTTTTTATTAAGTGTTACTTTTCAATGCACCCTATGAGAGAATAATAATAAGCTCTGCCACACTTGCTGCACAGAACCCATTCAAAACATCATCTGTCCTTGCCCTGTGAAAATGTGCCCCCTGAGAGGTGGTATGAATATTGATTTTCAGAAAATAAAGGAGAAAATTACCAGCCAAAGGAGCTTCATACTTTACCTTATGTAAAAAAAAAAAAAAAGGAAAAGAGCAAGTCTAAATTTCAGAGGTCACATGCACCATTGTGGTACTTTAGCTACCACATTGCAAAGTATGGTGATAAATGAAGAAGCCTGACTGATACTTGTCAAACTGAAAATTCAAATTAAAGCCTATTTGAATGCTTGCTGATTTCATAAAACTGGACCCAGAGTCGTCCTTGCTCACGTTTCGACCAGAAACTCAGAAAATCTTCAGAGAGTCACCTCAAAAAAATTTAGTCCAGAGCACATCAAATGCCACCTTTTAATGACTCCGAACTGGCCTAGGAGAATGGTGAAAGTCTGTCTTTGTTTCTGCAACTGATCTGGTGAGTAACACTGTGAAAATCATCCTCCTCCTTGAGCTGCTCTGTCCACAGCTACAGTGAACAGCGTTGTGTTCAGCTGCAAAGTGCCTTGAGAGCTGCAGGTTCAGCTCCAGGATTTGCAAGTGTTGTTAGACTACTCTGTTTCCAACAGAAGTGATGGGATCAGGGTCACAACAGAGCTAACGTAACAGCTAGACACAGCAGCAAACAGATAAAAAAGGCGCAGGGCTTTGAACAGTGGTTTTAGTCTGCTTCGTTTCACAGCAATGACTACCATTAAAAATCTTGAAAAGTCCTATTAATAATGCAGGGAAGGAAGAAAATGAAAACGGTTAAGGCTGTGTTGATATAAGGTATTAAGGAAGGCTTTTACTTTAATGATAGCCTTAATCCTTTTCTGTTTCACTGAAAAGTTTTATAAGCTCTTGTACGACTATATTTTAGACTGTCTTTGAAAAGGGTAGTTCCTTACTTTCAGGGGGGAAAAAACAGCTGAGACAGAGCAGAGCTCATCGCTGCTGCTAAACCCACTTCCTTTGGAGCCAAGCGAGATCAACAGGCAGTGTAGGGGAGAACAGCGAAGCTGCAGCTCTCGTCTCCTCTGACGCCTGCTGCTTGCAAGGCCGCGGCCGGAGGCAGCCCGTGCTGCCGGCAGCTCCTCAGTCACCGCGCCGATGCCGGTGCTGGCCCTGTACCGGCAGCTCTCGCTGGCACTGCCGCGCTCCCTGGCCTCTCTCGATGCACTTGACCCTCGTGGCAGCAGTGCCTGTGACGGCGTTGCTTTGCAGGGCCGTGCTGGCTGAGCCCGGACTGCTCTGGCGGCATTGAAGGGAGCTGGAGACCGGCGCTAGGCTGCTGCCTTTTGAAGGATGTTGTCGGAAGGCATAACGGTGCTCTGTGCAAAGACCCCAGAACGGGCTCTGAATGAGCTTCTTCCAGGGCTGGAGGCGAAAGCGCCTCTTGGCTGAGTTCAGTCTGTGAGTCTGTTAATTAACTCAGATGAGGTTAATCAGCACAGCACCACAGCACCATGGCCATGCTCCTTGCAGGGCCCGTAAGAATTTGTTTGTCCGGCTGTATACGCTGCGGTGCTGCCTCACTACAGCTCCACATTAAAGCTGGAGAATGTCCCCTGTTTGGCAGGGACCAGGGGACCTTGGGCACCTCAGAGCTGCTGAGCCCGCGCTGCAGCAGGTACCTGCCGTACTCACATGCCGTGAGCTCACGCTTCCCCTGCGCCTACCTCCAGGCCAGTCACACCACCGTGTGTTATATCCAGTTTGATATAAAAGACCAAGATGGATTTTGCTGTCTTGAAAACTGTTAAGTACAGGCCATTCACAGAAGAGCTTAGATCTCTCAGATCGGTCCTTCTCCTTATGTGCACAGAGATCAATAAACACAGGTTGTGCTGTTCCAGGTTGAAAGAGTTAACTGCTTTTCAGCTGATTCTAGCGTCTCCATTTATAGGTAGTGACTTGTGTTCGCCTGAGTTGTCAGACAGTGTGTCATTCCTGTATTAGTCATAATTTAGTTATATGTTTCTGCATAATTTTAATGTATGTCAAATATGATTCATTTCAGATGCTACTTCTACTATCACACAGCACTTACCCAGCTGATATTTCAGGATAACGCAGATCTTGGGAGACCCTTACAAAAGGAAGCATATTAAAGCACCAGAAGAAAAAAAAAAGGTGGAAAAAAGTCACACCAAGACTGTGAAGGTGAAGGCTGTGATTAGAAAAGGACAAAAAGGTGTAAATGAGCAGGTGCTATGTGTGCAACTCAAGAATTTTAGCCAGCAAAGTCAGTCATCTGGCATCCCACAATATTAACGTGTGGGTACCTTCACAGAGAGAATCACTGCAACTCAGGACAGGCATCTAAAATAAAGAAGAAATGCCCTCTTCAGACACCCTTTTTATCTCTTTTTTCAATAAAGTGAGTCTAGGCAACTAGTTACATTTTCAGAAGTCAAGAGTTCAGCAGATAAACCCCACTTATGCTAACTCAAAATGGAAAGAACAAAGACATAGGTTAAATCCCATTCCTAGCTTAGGCTTCCCTGAATGTTTAGAAGCTGTGAAGCAAGAACACATGTGCTGCTCAAATGCCCTTTGCTTCTCCCACTAACTGGCGTAGCGGGGAGAGCCACCGGTAACACTGCTGCTGAACAAACCAAGCCCGAGTCCTCCAGGGGATGCATGAGGTGGAAACCTCATGAAGCTCAACGGGGCCAAGTGCAAGGTCCTGCACCTGGGCCAGGACAATCCCCAGCATCAATACGGACCGAGGGATGAATGGACCGAGAGCAGCCCTGCAGAGCAGGACTTGGAGATACTGGTGGATGAAGAATTGGACATGAGCAACTGAAAGAGGGCAGATTTAGCTTGGAGATAAGGAAGACAGTTTTTACCATGAGGGTGGTGAGACACTGGAACGTGTTGCCCAGAGAAGTTGTGGATGCCCCATCACTGGAAGTGTCGAAGGTCAGGCTGGACAGGGCTTTTGAGCAACCTGATCTAGTGAAAGATGTCCCTGCCCATCTAGATGATCTCTAGAGGTGCCTTCCAACCCAAACCATTTTGTGATTCTACGCAGAGATACAGAGCCCCAAGTCTCCCACCTCAGTGATGTACAACTGATTTCAGTGAGAAACCAGGAGTGCCTGGGGATTCAAATTCCCTACTTTGCCAGCAGAACAAGCCATTAACTGCTTAAAGCATTGCTGATCATCTCAAACCATCACTTGACAGTTACCTTATGCAGCAAATTCTTCAGTTGCTGCTGTGTGTTGTGTACAGAGCTGCCAGAAGGCAGGCACTGGCCAACAGTTTAATACGCAAGTTTTTTGAAAGCCAAGCACAGTCACAGCTCTTGAAATTTTCAAATATTATTAAGCCTTCCTCTGCCTGTGCTGCCACAGGGATGAACTTTCTGTGGCAGCAGCCAGAGCATGTCTCAGTCAGGGATATTCCACCCACAGACAGAAGGACCATATCCATGTAAACAAATGGTAGAGAGGCAAAATAAACATATATCTAGACAGATTAGTAGATAGATACAACTCAGTTCAAAAGGTTTCTCTTTGATTTGGTGGAGGGACTTTAACATCCCTGTGAGTGAACAGAGCAATGGGATTACAGGTGCCCCTCTCTCTTTCTGTCCAAGTGAAAGTTGAATTCCTAATGCCACATGTGATGCTCCAGGAGAACATGAAAAAGCCTCATTGCTAATATTCAGCACCCAAACATAAAAGCACAGTGGATTCAACTTCCCGTTTTGACTCGTACAACACAGAGATTTTGAGCACTCAAGCTGGGACTCCATCAACAAGGCATGATGTGGTGTGTGAGGGTAAGAATGCAGGCACAAACACCCAGAATGGCTGGTAACACTCTTCTGTTTCAGTGGGAAGCTTTGGTGGGCAAATATGTGTGGAAATGTTAACAGTTACAATCAATTTCTTTCTTGGTGGGCCAGCGCAGCCCATTTGTTCTCTAGAATAAAGCCGAAAGGCTCTCTTTAAAAATGGACTGTCTGTGACAGCTCTACTGAAAAACTGTACCATGACTAGAGCCATTAATCACAGTGTAACACCTTATAAATGAAATCAATCCAAAATAACTGAAGACTTTCTAAAGATCTGACTCAGGTTCTTGCATTGATTCTGGTCACGTCCAGCTGAGATCAGATGAGGGAATGATGACTTACTCTATTCATATACAGATTGTCTAAGTCAGCTCAAAAAAAAAAAAAAGGTATGCGTGCTGCAAATTATTTATGCCTGAAAATCCTGCTTTTAAATAGAAGTACTTAAAAAATGCACCACTAACAATAAATTAAAATCTTGGCCTTACCTAATATAGATATAGATGCAGAGCCATAGTTCACAAACCATGGGACTGGAAAGCACTTAGGTCACCCATTCCCTGTCCATCCCCAAGGCAGGTTTGGCTGTAATTATGCCAGTCCCGACAGCTGTTTAAACTTATGACTTTTTGTCCTTTTCAAAGAAAATATGGGGAAGACATTATTCCCTTTGTCTTTATAGCTCATTTTTGGAAATGTGATCGCATGTCTGCCTTAAGTTATTTCTTTTCTAAACCAAAGAACTCCAAGCCTTCCTTTAGCTTTTCCTCATTCGCAACGTTTTCTAAATCATGCTTGCCATGCATTTCTCTCCAGCTATGCATATTTTACTGAAATTAGGTAATAAACACTGCTCACAGGTCCGCTCGCATATTACCAGGATCAAATAGGAAAAATTATTTCATGTCCCTCGCACATAATAACCCTGTTTATACCTCCAAGGACACACCAATAACCCTGTTTATACATCCAAGGACACACCTTTTATCACAGTGGCGCAACATTACTGCTTCGTGCTTGCCTTGTGTGCCACTGTAACCTCTGTGCCGTTCACAGAGCTGCTGTCCGGCCAGTTCTCTGCCCTGTACTTGGGCAACCTACAGCTCCTGCCTGTAGGTCACACTTGGTCCTTTCTCTCAAGGAAGTGTGCCCTGTTTGAGTTGCACCAGTTATTCAATGGGCCTTGAGTAGCTGGAGTTGGGATCCTACCCTCCCACCGCCCTTCCCAGTCGGTGCAGACCCTCACCCAGGCCGCTCAGGACGATACCGAAGAACACAGCCCAGAGGAGGTTCCTGTGGGTTTCCCTCCAATGCATCCTTCCTACCTGGCAATGAACATTCAGTAACTGTTCTCCAGTAAGTTTTCCAACATCAGTCCATCTGCCTAAGAGTTGTTGTATATTTTCTTAGTTTATCTTCAAAAATATTAGATGAGAGAGATATAAGAGCTTTTGTAACACAGAGCTTGCTACTGGGTTGTGTTAGTTGGTTTGATATATATTAGATATAATATATTTGCTGAAAGTTTTCTTTCTCTTATCATCTAGGTGTTTACACAAGGTTTGCTTCATTATATTTCCAACTTCTTTCTAGAAATTGAAAGTGTCTAAGTTCATAATTCCTTGGCTTGGAGTGGAGGGGCAGGGAGGGGCTTTCCCTTTTAAAAAGACAGGCATTTTTGTTGTCTTTTTCCAGTCTTCTGGAAGCTTAACTCGTCTCCAGCTCCTTCAGATGCTCAAAAGTAACTACCTGCAGTTTTGAAAGACCTTCAGTCACCCAGATGATATAAGGTAAATTTTTGTGTTCTAGCCACCTGACTAAAATCAACCTTTTCAGTGAAGACTGTCACCAGAAAGACAATGAAAACTCTGACCTTACTGTCATCTGCTGATAGCTTTCCATTTCTATTGAGCAGTAGTCTGATGCTTTCCTTCTCCTCAGCTAATTCACTTTCTAAAAATCTTTCTTGTCATTCTTTGCTTATGTTTTGCATTTTCTGCCTTTATCTTATGCTCTATTCATATTTTGAGGAAGTTGCTTTTGTTTGCCAGGTGAGAGGGGAAGGGGTGAGGGAACAGATACTTTCTTCCTGCGCTTCTGGTCAGAGAAGAACCGATGATTTAGTCAGGCTTCTCTCTTTCACCATTTCCAGGCTGCGAACTAAACTGCTGTGTGGTGATATCCTTCTTAGGATTTTGGTTCATATGTACAAAGCAGCTGATGTGGCTACTGCTGCATATTTTTGTTGGTTTTCCTTTTATTACTAGACAAAAGCACAATTCTCCGACACACTGTTCATGCAGCCAAAAACTGCACTCAGATTACCTATGCGATAAAACAACACATAGGTACAACAAACAGTAGATACAAGGGAGCAGTGCCATTACAAAACAGCATATGTGACTTCTGAAATGGGCAGGGACACACTCCCTCTCACCCAGGCATAGGTCTCACCTTGGAAGTAACAACTAACTGCTGAGTCGATTCAGTCAGTGATTTAAGGCACCCATAATTCCACCATCATCTGTGCACTCCCAAATCACCCAGAAAAGCATGTTTGGCCTGAAGAATAAATAAAATAAAATAAAAAAAAATCACAGCTCCTTTTAATTATCTAGAGTACACAGGCCAGAAGTTTACGCTGGCAGTAGGAGGATGGATGTTACAGACATGATGCAAGTTAACATGGTCAGCAAGTGCATTTAACATGCTCTTGGCTGTTCTAGAACTGTTGCTCCAGAGGAGTCCAGCTCTGTGGCTTAATTGCCAGCCTGGATGCCTGAGGTATCCAAGGGCGTCCCTATGGCTGGGCAACTAAATCCCGCTTCTAAATCTCAGTGGGAGGAATCCCATCCAAAGTTCTAAAATGTGGTTTGAATTTCAGACAAAAATCAACATTTGCATGTAGGAAATGAAACTGTAAGAGACGTTATTAAAGCCTTAAAACATGTGAAAGTAGAAATTGTGCTTGGAGAACTGCTCTTTAGCTATTGCAAAATTAATCCAGAAAGTCTTCCTTTGCAGCCAAACCAAGAGCCAGGTCGCCACGGGACTCATAGGACTCCTGACTCTGCTCATGAGGCGAGCAAAGAGCGTTTTTGGAGTATCACTGGTGAGAACATAGGAGGCTGTTCCGCTCTGCAGTGATTTCAAATTTGCCTTTAAGGCTACACAGCAGACAGATTTTTTAAACTTAATCTATACTTGAGAGGGGTTTTGTTTTGTCATTTTATGGACAACGTGTCTGTAAGATTAATGAGGTCTGAAGCTATATGCAAGGCAAGAATAAAGATATAGAACAAAGAGGTCTATGAGGGTAAAAGAGGGATAACAAGTGACATAAGGAAGTGGAGTCCAGCATGTACACACTCCTTAGTTGTCAGCCGCTTTCCAAAGGCATTAGTGAAAACAAGACATCTGGCCCCGGGGAGGCTCCTGTGGAGACGGTTGTACTCAGTGCATCCTTCCCATTCAACTCTGCTCTCTAGGGGTGCATTTTACTGTAACAAGGCAATGCCTCTGTATGCTTTTTCATATTCATGGAGGGATGGATATATGTACATGTGGATGGCGTAGACAGCCACATGCTTCTCTGCCTATGTCTGCTCTGATCTGGCCGGACACAAATTAGCTCTGACACAGAAGTCATATGGTGTTATGAAGGATCCAGATCAGCAAGGCTGATTGGCTCAGGCCCAAAACTGTGCACAGCATCTAGATTGGATCTGGCTCCTTCCTAGATAGCTCAGAGAGTGTCAGCTCAGGCTCCAGTGAGCTGTAGGCCTTCCCGCTCTGTGTGGAGACTACGTGGTGCCCCTTGAAGTAGTGCAGAAGCTCCTCATTACCAATCCCTCTGCCTTAGCTGCATGGGTAACCTGGCACGTGTAACCAACCTCGTGCATTTTTACACAGCAAAAACCACAGGCTCCTGGAATCCCACTCTGCAAGGATGGGCTCTTAATATTCTTCATATTGCATGAACAGCAAAGGTGCAGCACTCACGTAAATGAATAGCAGCAATATTATTCCTATTCATGATAATTCAGGTAACTTTCGTTGATGCCATGCCCGTGTGTCGTGGTTTAACCCCAGCCAGCAACTCAGCACCACGCAGCCGCTCACTCGCTCCCCCCCCACCCAGTGGGATG
>JAVKLA010000057.1:9716005-9745335 GCA_034782735.1 Sagittarius serpentarius
GCACAGGAAAGGTGGGAGGGGAGACAGCCAGGACAGCTGACCCAAACTGGCCAAAGGGGTATTCCATACCATGGGACGGCATGCCCAGTATATAAACGGGGGAGTTGGCCGGGAGGGGAGGAGCGCTGCTCGGGCATCAGTCGTCGAGTGGTGAGCAACTGCATTGTGCATCATTTGTTTTGTGTATTCCAATCCTTTTATTATTATTGTCACTTTATTGTTGATATTAATGTCATTGCTAGTTTCTTCCTTTCTGTTCTATGAAACTGTTCTTATCTCAACCCACGAGCTTTACTTTGTTTTTCCAATTCTCTCCCCCATCCCACTGGGTCAGGGGGGAAGTGAGTGAGCGGCTGCGTGGGGCTGAGTTGCTGCCTGGGTTTAAACCACAACAGGGATACCCAGATATATCCTGAAAAGAATGCAATGATCCCGACTGCCTGTAGGAAAAGTCTAGAGAGGACACAACTTCATAGCATTCCCAGAAACAATAGCCATCATACCAGTCGTGATGGTAATAGAATAACTGTGAGCTCTATCTTATCGCTATGGTCTACTGTAGTCATGCTGTCGTTTCGTCTGTCTGAACACATGTAGGGATGTTCAGCATTAATGTCTGTATCTGGGCAAGCCAACTTAATTGTCCTTTATAGTTAGAATTTGAATAATTTCATCTGTGTTAAAACATCTGTAATGGGCCACGTGAATGTTTTAGGTCAGATGAACCCCACAGCTGCTCTTTATTCGCTGTTGACAAAAGAGGGAGCCTAGAGCAACCAGCTTAGGTGCGGGCATCTGCATAGGAGGTATCTAACATGAGTGGTAGTTTAATCTTCCCCTTTACCAATTAACTACCATGGTCAGGTATCCCCTGTGCAGTGGTTACAGGAACAAGCTTCCCAGCAACTTGAATCGTGGCAAGCAGACCGTCAGCGGCATGGAGACCGGCTGCACAAGGGATGGTCTGCTCCACTCGGGCTTCATCAGCCTGTGGGAGAGAAGCTGCAGGTGCTCTGCAAGATGTGTTTGCCATAAAGCTGATCCTGTATTAATTGCTTCTTTAGGTAACATTTACCTCTGCTTGTTCTCTTGTACAGCTACAGGGAACAGATGAAATGGAGAATAACCAGAGATGCTGTGGTGAGTTCTTGCATTCTTCTCAGCTGGGGACAAAGCCTAGTAAGTGGTGCAATTTGTGTCCTAGGACAGAAGGAAAACTAAGGTGACATTTTCTTCAGTAGATATACATCATGAAAAGTGTCATCATCTTTCATTTTTAAATGAACCTAATAAGATTTACCAAATTATCAAATACTATGTTTCTTGATTTCTTTTTCTATATAAAGACATTATCTTAATGTGCTTGACACAAACATGTCCATAGATACACATGTGGCCTTAGAAACAGATTACATGGAAAAAGAAAGAACAGTTCTATCCCTAAGGAAAAAAAAATGAACCCAGAATTTACTCCTCAGACGGATAAATTAGGAAATCTGCTTGGATTACGGCAGAGTTCCTGTGCAGCCTGCAGGCTCAGGTTTCCTTCTGCTGAGACTGAGACCCAGCGACTGGGGAGGAGGTGGGGGAAAAGCTGATTGAGATTCATTATACTGCAATACACTGATTACAGTAGACATTTACTTTGTGATACGGCTGCAGGTATCCCGAGTGTCTATCGCGGTATCGGCCTAGGTAATACTACCTGAATGCACCTTTGCTTGAAGTGTATTTCCATCAAAATAGATTCATTTGTTAAAACCTACTGATCTGTGTATGTTTTGAGGGACACTTAAGAGGAAGCAATGGAGGCCACTCTTTACAGTAAGCACTATAGGGTAGTTGACAACGTAATGCAAAACCAATATGCACGCAGAAATTCTAGTGAATATTTCCCGCTCCACATATCTTTTCTCAATGAATTAAAATTCAGTGCTGAATTAGTATTGTGTTGTTGCAATAAGTTGGAGGGTTGTAATCATTGCTTCTCCCCCAGTGGCTCATGTTACCATTCCTTATTCTAAATAACTAGATTTGAGACTATAATTTGCAATGTTCTATTTTTCTTCTATGCAATCTTTGAGACTTATTGTCCTGAAAATGTTTCCTTTTTAGTACCTGATTCAACAAAGAACTGAACATCAGGTTAGGTTTGCAAACCTGAAAAAGAATTTATTTACAACAGCTGGAACTGATTGAACATACCGTGTGTATTTTAAGCGCTGTACTGCAACTGGCAAGGAGTAGTTTCTCTATTTAAAGATGAGCACATACTAACCATTTTTCTTATTTTTTCCTTATCCATCAGCAATAATCTATCCCCATGCTGGTTCTTATTTTTATTCCAATTCATCTCTTTAATTTCACAAAAAATGAACTTGTTACTTAGCCTGCCCTCAGTCACTCTGTCTCCTCCCTCCACTTCTTGGTAGCTGTGCCTTGAATTACACTAAGAAGCACCATAAAACTTGTCCTATCCATTGCATCCCCATCTGGCATCTCACCCGTAGCACCAATTTCACTTGAGAGGCTAAGCTTGGAGGAGCTAGTACAATTGCTTTGGTGGTATTTTGGATTGCACAGCATGGAAGATGACAGCAAAATTCAGCACTTGCGAATCAGCCAGTCTAAAGTAACGAGAGAGGAAGATTTATTCTATTTCAGAGACTCACAGGTACTACAAACCTCCAGTCTGCTCTCACTGAAGCCAACAGGAGCCTTTCCTTTGATTTCAATAGGAGTTGGATCAGTAGAGAGAATGAAAGGAGAGTTGTAATTTCTCACAGTAATAACCTTCTTTCTCTTGCAAGGATAAATTATTCAGCTTTCAGACTCTCTGTGCACCCTTGTAGGTCTCAGCATTTTCACCAGCTTGAATGGCATCTGTTTCCGTTAAGCATGGTATACAATGAAGGGTCATTTGATTTTTCATCAGCACAACAGTATCAACAATATAATCGTTCATATGAAAATATAACCAATGTGCACAAAATTCAGGCTGGTGACAGGCAGGCATAGTAATGTAAAAAATTTATTGAATTAAAGAAGCATCTATGTAGGGACAATCTGGAGACAAAATACATTAAAGGCTTAACTTTAAGCTAATAAAAGGACATTTTCCAAATCATATGTCTCATAACTGACATTAAAATATTTAATCCAATCTTAGAATTAACTTTACATTGGTATTTGCTCAGCTTCTTGCTGATTTATTCAAATCATCACATGTTCAACTTAGCTAAAAGTCATGTTTCCACTACAGCTTCGGAATAGATTTAAGCAAACTGATCAGTAAAAGGAGTCACAGGATGTCTTCTTTACAAGCTAACTATGCAATGCTGCAATACTTAAAAATCAGGAGACAGCAGAATAGGAAGTGTCAGAGAACAAATTACCATGGTCCTTTCACTGACCCTAATGAAATTATGTATAATTTCAGATATAAAAAAAGCATCTACTACACTTCACCATACTTCAGAGAAAAAACTGTATTACAGAAAACCAGGGGGGAAAAAAGGGTAATATACTCTGCAAATAAAATTACTCTTTTTTACTGTTCTCATTATTATTCATCTTAAGATCCCAGCTGAAGATAAGTGGCACATTACAGGAAAGAAATGAGGTAATTGGTTCCTGTAGGTTCTACATCTTCCCTTTGACCTATTAATTCATGGGCTGTTTACCTTACAGCTATCTATGACTTTGAAAAGGACTAAATCATTTGTTTCAATCATCTCAGCCACTTACTGACAGACAGATATTGACCTGTATGGTTTTTAGACACATGGGAAAATGCCCAGAAAATTTTGAAGGCCACAGTGCTCGTGAACACAATTAACAAAGACAACAGGCCATCAGAGCTCTCTTGCTGAGGTGTCATTTTAATTTTGGTATAACAATGGTGCAACTATGTTCTTAAATAACTGATGGTAAATGTGGAAAGGCTTTTTTAAAAAAATAATACACAAAAGGGAAGTGAAAAGCTACCAGCAACAATTTAGGTTGATTCATAGTCTTTACAGCAAATGAGGCAAATACTTAAATCAACGCCCACATGAAAGTCCATACTCACTTCAGCAAAAGATTATCATTAAATGACCTTTCCAGTTTAAATGTCGTGTGTATTGATGTTGTACAATTCCATATAACACATTTGTGAGTCCATTCAGTAAGTACAGGACATGTATAGGACAGCTACATATTCAGAGGACAACAAATACGGAAAGGTTCAGTTCCACAGACTTCTCAGTTCAGTAAAGTGTTTCAAGTTGAGATTAACTGTCAACATGCAAATAGACTGCCTCCAGATTTACAATCACACATCCAAATGAAGGCATTTGCATCTGAAATAACGTAAATTATTTGTTTTGCCACTGAAAATTTGATAGGCTATATGAAGAAATATAATAAAAGAGAAGGGAATCCCAGGACTCTCCTGCTGTGATTTCATTGGCCACATCACAGTATCTGGTGTTTTACTTGAAGGTCTGGCTAATACATAATCATAGTATGGCTTACTATAAGGGTATTTCTATACATGTCCTCATGACCATCTGAACTCCAAGCAGTAAAACATTAAAGTAACACAAGTTCTTAAACCCACCATACGGATACGTTTATGTACAGAGAGCCAACACAAGCTCTGCATATGAATTCTGTCTCACCAAAGCCCTGTTTTGAAAAGCTGAGGGACTTCAAAAGTGCTGAGTCCTTGGCTGAGTTAGGATGAGTTTAACTCAGAATAAGAGTATATTTACAAAATGGGATTATTCAAGAGTTCTGTTAACCTCTAAGGATTTAGCCCCACGCCCATTGCCAAAATCAGATATATTGATTATATTTACTTTTGTTTTTCTCAGGATAATTGTGTCAACCCAAACATATTAGTGATTGCATTTAGGTATTGGTAAGAGTTGTTCACATATGCCCAAATAGAAAAGAGAAGGTTATTGGCTGACAAAATACTGAAAATTATGCCTACGGTAATAAGTGATTCATAGATATCTTCAGTTAACTTAATTTTGGCAGAAGAAGAATGTGATCTTACGGCTAAAAGTGAAAGAAATCTTAAAGTTCACTTTGTTAGTGTGTCCAGTGAAAGTCAAAAGATTTATTTTCCATAGCAGAGGAAGTAGAAAAGGTAGATATAGAAGTAGTGTTGAGTATGTTAAAGGCTTTTCACTGATTGTTTATTTCTTCAATCATTTAAAGCAATAACTGATACATTAAATAAAAAATATAATCAAATCATAATCATCCACCATTTCATCATTTTTTGTAAATTAAATCAATTATTCCAAATGCATGGCCTATTTCATGTGTCCTACCATGTACTTGCATTTCTCACAGATTCTTAATATGTCGACACAATAAATATAGCTGGGTTCTGTTTCCACTTTCTAGTTTCATCTCATTTGGTTAGCAAAACTTGTTGAGGTTCATTTTTATATCACGACCTTGCCAAGATGCGTCTTGCATTTGTAGTCTGGAGAAATATTGGCCCAATCCTGCTGCATGCCGTCGTTCCATTATAACAAAATCCTTAAACACGTGTAGCCTTCATGTAATTCAGATAGTCTAGATCAAGGCTAAGTCCTTTTAAGTTTTTTCTTGATTTGGGATTTAGCTGTATGGCTGAATTAAAGACCAAGCCCTTCATTATAAATATTGTTTTCCACTCAGGAAAGGGGAATCGCAAAGGTTTTATATTTTATGGGTATTTCCATTTTATCTCTAGTGAATACCCACAAGCCTTGAAACACTGGCAGCATTTAAATTCAGATGTCTAATTTCAAGGTTCTCTGTCAACTTGCAGTAACAATCTGCCCATTGTGGGTTATTTACTGACCTGGGTATAAGCAACAGTCTAAAAACAAGGCAAACTCACAGTCAACCATAGCAATGCGTCCAAAAAAAACCCCAGGCTCCCCAAGTCTTGTAGGACTGGCCTGTTCCAGGCAAATTTGATTGTCCAAACCAATTTGTCCAAAGGAATCCAGTCTTGGCATCAAGAAGTCACGCACCTACAACCTGGCTGCTGCCATGGCTGAAATCACTTTGAGTGCCCACATTAACTTGTTGAAAGCAAGTCTGGCAATCTTGCCCTAACAAGCCACCCTCCTGCATAGGTTTGAAGCAAAGCCACTGCCAATCTGAATTTCTTGTCACTCAGGAGCACAAAGAAGAAGCAAATAGCCCCCTTCTTTTTATATCCTTTTTACTCCAACCTAATTCAAGATACCCTGTGAGTAAGTCCTAGTCAACTCAATGTGACCTAAGGATGTGATCATTGATGAACAGTGTGTTAAATCATATTTATGCATATCCATGCAAGGGCTGAAAGGAATAGGATTAAACAAGTAATGTGGAAAAAACACACTGGAGCAAAATTGTGAACAAATGATATAGCAAAGCATATATTGATTCTCTGATGAGAAAATAAAGTAGATGAGGGCTTTTATTAGCCTTTCTCCCACGAGAAAACAAACTAAGGTCTCTCCATTCTCCACTTGAGTTCCTATTTTCATAACTGTAGGAAACTCTTCCCATCTCTCAGCGTGAATGAATTTGATCCATAGTTTAAGAGTTGTCCAGATCACACACAGACAAATACATACCAAAATCTTGGAAGCCACATTTTCTGAAAAAATCAGGCTAAAAACTGAAAAAGTAATTACAGAAGAGTGAAACATTAAATTATCTAAACCAAGCAAAATTACTTCTTTGAACAGCACCAAAAATCTCATTTCAGAGCCATTCCTGCTCTGAATGAAGTGAGTGGCAACTTTTTCAGTATTTCAAATTTGTGTTATAATTTCATTGATGACAGAAGAATACATACTTATGTAGTTTAGGTACATACTTATGTAGTTTAGGAACTGTGTTCACAAACTCATTTGTTCCTGAATCTAAAGAGCAGAATGTGTGCCTGAAACAACTGAAACCATGGGTTTTGTGATGACTTAGCTGTTTCTCCTCCACTTAAATAGGGATATTAATTCTGATTTACTTACACTATTAGGGTATTGTAATCAGTCGATGTTAATATGCCTCAGACAATAAAGCAGTACAAAGAATTGTTATTAAATTTTCCTTATGAAGCCCTGAAGCCATTTCCCAGTTGTGTATGAAAGGGTTAAAGGCAAAAGTCTATACTCAGACTGTTTCTTTCTGTTCTCCTATTTGTCCATAAAGATAGCTTTAATTAGTACTTGCCTGGAAACAATTTTTGTATGTATTAACTAAAAAGTGTAATCAGTATGAAGAGAAGCTGATGAATAGTTACAAAAATAGCATTCAAACATCAAAATCCCTTTCATAAGAAAAATATTTTTAATCTTTATATGAGATAGTACAGAAGCGTTGCCATGTCTCTAGGAAGTGCTCTATTTGCATGTCACATTAACACGGCAACAGGAGCAGTGGTCACTTCATATGCAAGACGCATTTTCAAGATGCACACAGGGCAAACAGAGCTAAGATTTATGTCTCAAATGAAATTTCTCTCCATCTTAGATTTGTGAACTATTTCAACTACATGCAACACATTTCCCTAAGCAAAGGGAAAAAAAAAAAAAAAGAACAAGGAGTTACATTTGCTCAGTACTTGAGCTACATTGCCAGATTTCAAAATCTTGTCATAATTTTTATGATAGTGGGCATTGTCTTAAAGTCCTGCTCCTACAGCTAAGTGATGAAATGAGAATCTACTAAATTTTTTTTATTAGCGTGTTTCTTGCCTTTTGTTGGGAACATACTTGAATATGTAAAGTTGTATTCCAGATGGAAAAAAGGTAAAAAATAAGAGTGTGTATATGCAAAGAAAATCATAAATATATATATAGGAATCGGGGGAGTGGCGGTGGGGGAGTGCTAATTTGGGGAACTGGGAAAACTGCATATGTCAACAAATACTAGTCTCACAGTATTAAATCATCACTTAAGGCAACATCTAAGCCTACAGCCATTTTGTCTTCCCCACAAAACCCCTTTCTTAGTAAGCGGGAAGGTGTAGCAGACAGCAAGGAGTGACAGGGAAGAGGGAAGTGAGCTAAGATGACCCTGGGCAGTGAGCGGAGGAGCTGAGCAGGAGGGAAATGGAAAGAAGTGACAGCACAGAAAGGAGGAGGAATGTGGTGGGCTGGAAGGAGGCAAGGAAAACCGTGTGCCCCGTTAGTGAAAGAAAGGGGAAAGGCAAAGTGGGAGCAACAGGTGGAGTATGGAGCATTAAGTGAAGAAAGGCACTAGAAAGCTCTAGAAAACGATGATTTGGGGTTTCTTACTAGAAGTCTGGCACTGATGAAGGGAAGAGGAATACCTAAGTCCTATGGGGCAGAGACACCTGTGTCTTTCCACAGAAGGTCTGGGCTCATTAATGGTTCAAACTGTGCCCTCAGAAGACTGGAGGGGACCAAAATGAGCTACTTCCAACTACCTACTACTTTTCACAAAGGTAAGTCTTTCAGGGAGATGGAGTGAGATGTGGTACTGGTTCTGGTCCCATAGCCGCATTGCTTTGTTAGTGTAGTGCTGTGCTTGAGCTAGTAGCCTGCGGAGAGGGCATAGCGTTAATTCTTAACTCAGGTCTAAAGTTAAGCGGTCCATTTATATTCACAAGATGCTAAAACCAAGCTAGTAAGTAAGGTCTGATTCTGTGTAGAGCCAGCTTGGGCACTTATGCACCATGCTCCCCAGTGCCTACAGGAGTGCCTGTGTTATCCAACAGCTGCAAACTCTGAGGAGAATTAAACTTTTAAAGTCCCATATGAGAGTGGACTTATTTTGATCAGTCTCTTCTTTAAGTTAATCATACCGAAATATTTTGTGTTCCTAAGGATAAGAAATAAACTTTTTTTTCTGGAGATCAGACACAGCTCAGACCCAGGCACCAGTCACTCTCTCATTTACCCCAAGCTCTTAACTGTTCCACCCTTTTTAAATTGTTGCTGATTACTAAGGAAGCCCAAGGACACCTTATCCTGGCAATCTTTGACCCCCTCTGACTGACGTTGCCTACAAGTGGGCAGCATTTGGCAAAGATAGTGTGATCTAAGTTCAGACAAATGCCATCTAACATACCTTTTGCTATATCTGCAAAACTTTCTTCAGTTCCCTTTTGTCTGAGGAACTCGGTGCCTCATATAAATAAACGTTTTTAACGGGATTTCCTCTTGATGACCAGTAGGCACATCTGGCAGGGAGAAACCATGCTGAGTCATGTTAGACTTTTAACCTATTGACATACACAATTTGTGCTAGAACCTGACTGTGAAATTATTCTGTTATTTGTTTTGGTTTCTTTTTAATTCACACCCCCAGCATTAACCCTTTCAGTCACCTCATAATGCCTTTCTACTCTTGCAGAACTGAAGAGCTATCCAGCCTTCCACTTCAACCAAACAAGATTCACATTTAATATCTCATGCTTTTAATTTTTGGGGGTGAATTTCATTGTACCAAGTGCATTATGGGCTTTGAAATCCTAGGGAACTTTAGGAAACCTCCAGTGGTTGCTTCTTTTTCTTCTTCCTTATCCTTGGCCGTTCCCTGACAAGCTCTGTGACTGTGGCTTTATTAGCAGGAAATGTAGAGAGGCAGTTAATATCAAGCACTTGACAACCCCACTATCTCCATTTCAGAAAGGGCTCCTTCAGACTAGCTTAGACTGTTCCTCTGAGAGGAAGGCACATTAACAGTTAGCAGTTGGGCATCCTTTACTTTAGTTTCACTTGAAAGGAATCCAATTTGCACACTTGCATTGCTCCAGGATATGAATCAAGGTAAATAGGGAAAATCTAGAGATTTTCTTGAAAAGCACATTCTAATCCAAACAAAGTAACTAGTATAAATGCTTCTTACAGCTTTTGCCCACCGCAGAGATACCACGGGCAAACCCTATTGAGTCTTGTGCCCTTCTGAGCAAGTTAGGAGTAAAAGCAGCATCATCCCATTTTCATCCCCAGTTCTTTCTTGTTCCAGGTGTTCACTGTGTAGCTATAACAGCACTACTGAAATTTTAAACTGAACATCTAGGTCTTAGTAGAGCATACTTCAATAGCTTTCCCCTCACAAGCTCGTAACAGATTAAAATAATAAAGTCATGGTACATGTCCTTCTCATCTCATATTGTGTCCTTGGGAGAAATTGTCTTGTTTTGAATATAAATATTGGAGAGAAGCAGAATCACAGGCAAAAACTCCTCTGGACACAGTGTTGTATATTCAAACACAGGAAAAGTATAGCTTTTGAAACAGCTGATAAAAGGCACTGCAATGCAGGGTATATTAAGCATGATGAACCAACTGGATGATGCAACATAATGATGATTTTTGTGCCAGCTGCTCTTTTGGAATAGCAATTTTGAATTGATCTTATACTTTTATTTGAACATAGCCACTGAGAACTAGTAAAAATTAGGAAAGACTTGTAAGTATGTGAATGTGGTAATTCTCCTACGTCCCAAACTAATCAAATTATACAGTCCCTTAAGCTGCTCCATAGCTCTCACCAGTGTAATTAGAACTCATTTTACAGCCATGTTTCAGGGGTGGCAGACAAAGATTAAAATGAAACAGTTGGTTGTTTCAAAATTTTAAATAAGCTGAAACCTTAATCCAAAATGCAGAGCACCTTTGTGGTTGGAAGTAACTTGGTTTTCCCAGCACAGTTCCATCTCTACTTAGCCCTTCAGATCACACAAGCACTAGCTTCACACAAAAGGATAAAATCGTTGTAAGTTTTCTTAGCAGATGAACAGTAAGAAGCTAAAAACACTTCCTAATTACAGTTCATTTGATTTGGTGGGGAAGCTAGAAATACGAATCAATGCATGTTACAGACTGTAATTTGTGATGTCCTAAGCAGACTTTGTCAAAACCAGCACATTGCTTGCATCAACAGCTTTTAACACTGTCAGTGCTGAACAACAGATCCTATGGCTTTGGGGAATGTTTCCTACACTTGCCTGGTGCTAACTATTCACAAACTGCACTCTCATCCCAGCTGAAGAATACATTTTGCTTCGTTAAGGCGCTTAATATGTGCTTCATAAACATAAGAACAGTCTTCCCTAGCTTTTGAGCTGAGGAACTGCCTCAGCCACCTTCCACAGGGCCATCTTGCACAGCTTCTTCATTGACAGTCAAATAAAACTGAGGCTGAACTTTGAATTCTTATTCATCTTCTGCAGTTTTCCCCATTCTGTTTGTTTGTTTGTGGGCACCAGAGCATGTGAGCAGATCCATTTTAGAGGGGTGGGATTTCCAGTAGTTTTGGCTATTGTCTTCTGATTCACCATTGTCCTGATGTTGAGTGACACCGGGATGCGGAGCGATGCACTGTCGTAGTCAGCTCCATTGCAGTAGGCAGCTGCAGCATTTCCAACCAGGCAACTTAGCTTTTCTCCATCATACGGTCCTGTGTTCCAGTCTTTCCAAGATCTGTATCACCGGTTGCCTGTTCTTCCCCCACAAACCAAACCTTTAGAAACAACAAAGGCTCTTGTTATTTTTAAGCCTCAAATAGTTACTCTTATTCGCCACGATTCGGCTTTGGTTTGCTGCGCACTGTGCTGCCCTGCGGAGTTACCTGTACCCAAGGTAATCTTTTTGGAAGGCTATCAGGGACACATCTTTGCATTTAAGGGGAACTTCCTCTGCAGAGTTTTTCCTCTTCTTTTGAAGTAAGAAAGCAGTTGAACCTGCTTTGCTGACAGCTTCTTCATCCCGGCTTTGCAAGATGCAGCTCGTCATATAAGAAACCATTCAAATTAGATGCAATTTAATTACCCAGGCTTTTCAACTCTTGAGCATAATCATTACATTCATTCCAGAGGCAAAAGAAAGCTGTTTGCTTTTCTAAAGAGAAATGCTGCAAAATGCTACAAAACATTCATGTAAAATAGTCTGCTTAGACTTGATCTATTCCAGACAGTTCTGCTTGCTCTCCATGAACTGATCGATTTTGCTAATATCTTCCTGTTTTCCCTTTTTGTTAATGGATATTGCAAGGGATCCCCAAAGCTTGCAATAGGATGGAAACAGGTCACCCCACTTAACAGACGGAATGGAAAGTAACTGCTTAATCAAATAACCCCCCCCCCCCCAACCCTGAATCAGCTAACTTGGATGATCAATAAAAGTCAAAAGCACTTTTAGCGGGGGCAGTTTATAGATTAGAGTCAGGAGTTTAAAATACAGATTTTGCATTCTTTCACTGAATTTACTACTTGGACTCAACATACTCACAGCAGATTCCTGGAAAAGGTTATTTCTCAAAATTTTCTTCGCACCACAGCAGTGGGGTGCTGGACTTTTTCAAAGACAGAACATTTGATATAATTAATGTGACATAACAATAGTAATTTTTTTTTTAGCAAATGTCCTTTCTGGATTTAGCCAGAGCCATCTTAGTAAAATTTATCCCCATTTCCACCAATACATATTCTCATGAAGGACCATTTTTCTAAATGTGGGGGAAGATCCCAACAGTCTATTTGGCTGTGAAGCCTTTGAGGTCAATGGCATTGAACTTGCTTGTTCCAAGATCCAGTCCAACCTGGGAAGTCGGATGGTATGATGAAATTTTGTGCAGCTAACAGACTAGGATTAATACAACAGCAAAAGCAAGGTCTGTGTCTTCCTTTTGCTTCTTTGTTCTTCATTATCTAACTGATATATTCTCAAAAAGAGTGTTAGGTTGAACAGAAACACAGCTGTCATCAGGAAACTGTGTGAAAAGAACATGAGCAAGCCTTCTAAAGCAGGCACTCAGGTGTTAGGGAATGCCCATTGCTACCTCCAGCAGTCTTTTAAAATCTTCCTCTGTTTTGTTTTTCAGACATAAGAGGGTATGATCTGTTGGGAACCCAAGAATTCCGAGTTATAATCCTGTCCCCTCCAGCCAATCTCCTCTGCTGCTGTCCTGGGTCACCTAATCCCTCTGCTCCATTTCTCTCTGTGTGAATTATGGATAATGATAATTATCTTTTGTGCTTTAAAAGGATGTCAGCAGCTTGATTGGAATAATATTTTTACAGCAGCGTGAAGGAGAATGGTATCTGAGATCATCCCTGGTTTTATTGGCACTTTAGTTATGCATTATTTCCCTTAGTTTATTTGCTTGCTTTCCAACATTAGTTCTGTGTCTTATGATTTTTACTACTCCCTTGCGCCGAATGACAGGTTCCTGCATGTTCCTTCATGCTTGCTGATCTCCAGTGTTTCATTCACATTTATTTCTCTACCACCTGGCAGACATTCCTGAATGTTAAACTGCAAAAGCTAAGTTACATCTCACATTCCCCTTCCAGCAAGTTCACATTGTCAGCAGCACTGTAGTATATCCATCAGAAGGAAGCCATGGAAATTCCTTTCCCTCAGCACTCCAACAGTTCCTCTCGCCTCTCTAGGTACTCCACAGTAACTGTCCTGTAAAAGGTCTGTGATTTGCAGTATTGTCTATTAAAAATACTATTACACAGTGTTAATCCTGATCAGCAGCTTTGGTTTTTCAGTCTGTAGTGTTTTACTCGAGGAAGTCAGAATTACCTTTGCAGCCCGAGGAATGGCATTAATGCACCCAGAGAAGCTGGGTCTCTTTCTTACAGCCTGCAGAAGTGACTGTCCTGCTTACACCTACTCCTGAGCAGCCCAGGCTGGAGAAGACAAATCTTGCTCTGCTGCTGTCAGAAGGATACAAGAAAAAATAAGGAAAAGTAGATTTAGGAACAGAGGAAAACTGCAATTTTCTTTTTAATGAAAATAAACAAAAACTTAACTGCCAAAAATATCCCTGTATCTAAAATTAAGATTTATGAAAGCCAAGTGAAAAAACCTATGCTATTCGGCAGAAGTAATTGGAGAAGACAGGTGAACTTTAAAGGTATGTTTCTGTAAGATTAATCAACAGCGATTATGGTGAATAAGGAGACTGTCTAGCTAGGCACGCTGTATTTCCTGACTGTCAGCAGAACAGTGTATCCACTGTTGATAGTTTATACCTGTTCAAAAGCTGTAACTGGAAAGGAGCAGTTGCTTTTCATTCTTCTAATGTTCAGTCAAGCCAATGACAATACACAGGGTCTCCGGAGATGTTTATTAAACTGGCATTTGCAAATGTCATACATTTTATTATCTCTACTGGGCACCCAAGTGTTTCATTAAAGCCATGAAGACAAGATAGGACAATGAGAAAAAACAGGAACTTATAAATAAAATATAAGGGAGCTGTTCTCCCCAGGATGTTTCTAAACAAGATGCAGTGGCATTAATTAAGACTCAGGGTCCCATCCCAACTCAAAGAATGTGGTGCATTTTTTTAAATCAGACCAAGAAGGTATTTCAAATAGGTTGTAAGAGAATCAATCGTATGCATCAGTCTTCTTTTCATGGAACAATAAAACATTTTAAAGAGATTTTTCTGTTGATATTTGATAGAAGCTTTCTTAGAAATATTAAATTCACTGTCTCCTACATTAGCTGCATTGTATCGGTACCTCTCAACTTTTGGTACACCAACACTCCTTTCCCAATGTTTTTCCCTTTTAGGACCCTGCTCCTGATGGGGATGTATCTGGAGATTCCCTCTCAGGTAGCTGTAAGGGAAAAAAAATGTGATAATGATCTTCAGCTTATAATCAGAGAAGGTCATGAAAGTCCCCCATATACTTTAACAATTTCTGGCAGAGTAGAAACATTCTGCCTAGCTTCACAAATGAAAGGGGTTAATCTCAAATTACTTTTTATAGGGCTCTGAAGAAAACTGACAGAACTAAAAAATCATTGTGGACACCTCTGCTCATAGAGTTATGGCTGTGTTGTCTGCATCTAAGGAAAAATTAGGGTGGTCAGTCCCTGGAACAGGGTCCCCAGGGAAGTGGTCACAGCACCAAGCCTGTCAGAGTTCTGGGTGATGCTCTTAGTTATATGGTTTAGTTTTAGGTAGTCCTGCGAGGAGGAGGGAGCTGTACTCAATGATCCTCATGGGTCCCTTCCAACTCAAGGTGTTCTATGATTCTATGACATTCAGGCAATACAATCCTTACACACCTAGAAATCCTACCATCTACTGTGTAAAAACACACTGCTTTACAGTTATTCACACCTCATGCTTCACTAATGAGGCTTGCTTAAACATCACAGAAACAAACTTTAGATGAATGAGATCAGAAATAATTTTCACCTTTACCAACAACAGTGCAAGCAACGCAGTGGATCAGAGAGCATGACATAATGTCAGCGTAAGAAATGTCACTCTATCTTAGACTGTTAAGCTTTATTAGCTCACTGCTTTGGAGGTTATTGACCTCTCCAGTGCCTATTTGGCACAACAGTAATATTTATATAGTCATGAAAACCATAGGCAACTCTAATTTTATCACCTCTTCAGACATCTTTATTCCTCTTTACCAAAGTAAATAGGTCTAGAGCTGCATTCAAAAACATCCTGTGCAGGTTCTCAATCTACGCTTTGCATGAACCAAAATCAGTTAAAAAACCTTCACGTGGAAGTTTACCTAGTTTGAACAAGCTACAGGTACTGATATTGTTAAAAGAATACACTCTGTATGTTTATTTTTCTTAAGCAGTATTTCCTCAGAAAACAGAATGCAGATGCAACCTCGCTTTCTAGTGGCATCCTTGCTTTACAGTTAAGATGAAACTAAGTGGGGGGAAACTCCAGCCATGCTCATCTTGCCTTGCTTTAGACAATTACAATGTGCATGTCTACTTTCGAGCTATGCAGAACAGACATTTGTATTGGGATAAGAAATATCACGCTTCTGAAGGGCCTGTTTCCCTCTGTAGATTATAAAAGAAGTGTGGAGTGGCTAGCTTAGATATAGGCACCTAGGATGAGATTCAGTTGCCTAAACACAGGTGCCTATTGCTATTTTAAATCTACCAAGTTATCTCACCTTGTTTCCAGACCTGTCCTTCTGTGGGTCCTGTATCATATCTAACCGGCCTGTGCAGAAATCTCAGATAATACTGGGTGTCCGAAATGGCCCTGGACAGTACGGTTGGCAACTGAAACCTGCTCCTATGCTTTGAGCCTCTGAAATTTGATGAGATGAATCCCACCACTTGCTTTACAATTACATTGGCTGGAGCCTCAGCGAATGGGTACCAGGGTATATGCGCAGCAAAGCACTGGGTGCCATGGAGACTTCTGCCTAAACGAAAACATCCAGCACCAGTTTAGAAATCATGCAGTGCCCAAGATGTGTGGGTGAGGCTGGCAGAAATGGCAGGGGAGTGAGCGTAGGGCTGTATCCTCCAGGAACAGCACCCAGCAGCCAGATGGATATCTCCAAAGAGCTGGAACGGGAGTAAGTACCGATGTTTAGACAACTGAATTATCACCTGTGGGGAGCATTAGGCCTAAGATTCAGACACCATCAGGTGTCTATGACATAGATATGACATAGTGATATGACATAGCCTGTATGCTACACATCTAAGTTCCCATTATTGTCAGTGGTGGTCCAGATCTTCACTTGGTTGCCTATAACTAGGCCACTGAACTGATCAGTAAAGACAGAGAAGCCTAAAGACACCTGTTCAGGTGGTGAAACATCGGCATCTGAGCCATCCTTGGAGGACGAGATGGATAACTCACTAGAGTACTTCTCCTGTACTGACTCCGTCCTGGGAGCTTAGGCGTCTGTCTCACATACGGACACCTATCATACCAGGAATTCAGTGTCTCAATCCAGAGCTGAATTGGACCCCCTGCTTTTGGGAGTTTTCTGGGATCTCTTTCTATTTTCATGCCTCTAGAAATGGATAAGACCTCAACTTTCTACATCTAAACATTAATGTCAGCTGTCCCAAATCTCTCCCAAATTTCTTGCACAACCGGTCTTCCTCTAAGCCAAGAAAATGTCTCTCTTCAAGATCTAGTGGAGTAAATGCATCACGTAGCCCTTTCTGGGAAATCTGCAAACCAGTACCTCTCACCCACAGGAAAGGCAGTATGGAAAGGCAGTATGAGAATACAGTGTAGTCTCCCTTTCTGGGAATCCCTAAGAGGTATTTCTGTTGCACCTCTCAGCTCCATGTCTGAGCTGTCACCCTGCAGAGCTCCACATTCTCCTTCCTCAAGCAGCAGTGGGAAAGTCTTCTCCTTACACCCCTATTTCCCAGGATATTAGCTGACTTCTCCCTCATTTATGAATTCACATCCTTCATCCAGGGACATCATTAGTTGATTTCTTTGGGTAACACCACGGAGGAGCAGGTCCCCTGGACTGCAGCTGGTGTCTTCTGATGCTGATAAGAGGTGATCAGCTGTTCTTGTCTTTGCTTTGTTAGTCACCCGTTGTCCCCACTTTACATCCCTGTCCAGCACAAGATACATGGTAGAAAGGTAACTGTGCTAGCACAGAACAATTTGGTGATTACAGAAAACCAGAATTTGTAATTTGGTATTGATAAATCTATACAGAAACACTGGTGTGCTACACCTGATATACACACCTGCTCACACGTTACAGTGATGGCCACAATAAATGAATCTTTGTGCTAGAGAACAGGAATGGTCATACATTATTCAATTACACAGAGAATAAGTAACCACGCAAAGTTCCAGCTCCTTTTTTCACTTGAAGGGCTTGTGTCCCCCCTCCATTTCAACCCCATTGCTCTGCAAAATGAAAGAGAAGTCATTTTAATTTTAAGAATGCAACCTAAGTGTTGCTTGGCAACACCACGGGTAATAGCTGGTCCCTGTCTGGCCTGGAGCTTGCCTCTTCAGAAAGACTTTACCTAGAGATATTCCTTTGTTACCAAGGATGGTTACGGAGATCTTTTTTTTCTCCCTGGCCATTTCATTGCGAAAGTTTTCTTTCAAAAGCGACACAATTAGAGGAATGTTTTTGCTTAATTTTAGGAAGTAAAGTGTTCATACTTCACGTAGAATCAATCAGGGGAAAAATTCGTAATAACTTTCCAATGCAGAGTTATTAGCACAACTGCTGCAGCATACAAAACTTCCCCAGTCAGGAACCTTTGCACCATTATGTGCTCTGACTTCTAAAACCAGTAAGTATTTTTTCATGCATTACCACTAATTATTAGTGCTATACTTTCTGTACAAACCAGGGGACCTACCGTGTCTTTTGTCTCCGCTGATAACATGACCATTCTTCCATTCTTCAACTATTTGTTAAAAAAAGCAAGTGGCCTTTTCCTGTGAAAAAGTCAGCACAGTTATTTCAGTTTTTAATGAAATGCTATTAAGTGTATGTATGTGAATTCCAGACAGGTATTTTGTGGGGTCATTTTTAAAATTATTAACCTTGCAGAGTAGCTCAAGGTGAAAAAGATAATAGAGAGTAGCTGGTCTAGAGCTCTAGAGAAAAGCGTTAACAAGAACGTGCTTTCTTCCAGGAATACCAAAGACATTTTAGATTTAACCTCAGTTAGGGGAGGTGAGTCCTCAGAGAGTGGACATTCACGCTATCTAATGTGGCACGTATATATATGCTAAGAAGCTTGTTCTGGGAATTTGAGCCTCCCCTATTAATGTAGGAGTAGGTTAATCTAAACAAGCAGGTCTGCGGACACTACAGGAAATACCTTGAGAGGGAGAGGCTGGTATGTCCCAAAACTACTATCACTAAACTCACAAACAGTAACAATGAATCAGCCTAAACCACTATATTCAAGAAACGGTTACTTTGCAGCCCAAGTCCTTAACTCATAAAGTATCTTCTCAACACTAACCAGATAACAGCTTTTCCTTGCTGAGTCTCTCCTTAGTCTCTTGAGAAGCCCTCCCAGCAAGTCCTGCCTGAGCGAGGAAGCTACCAGAGCAGAGGGCTTGGCCAAAGGCTGGAGATGATAGATTACCATAGGGTTTATAGTCTGAAACCTCACTCTCCTTCTTGAGTATCATCATCTCACTAATTCCGTATTTCAGTTCATCACTTCCACTACAGGATCAGGTCTGAGTTTCCATCCTTTTTGCAGAAGATAAACTGGGCTTAGAAAAACCTTGCGGTGTGCACTTTATTCTCATTAAAGTTTTACTAGACTTTTCAATTCACAGAAACAAAAAAGAAACATATCCACTCCTAGCACAAATTTCTATGCGCATATTGATTCATCATTCAAAAGGGATTATTTATACTGGACTACAGTAATTTTTTATAAGTCCATTATGGAATACCTTTTGCTGAATAAAGTTGCAATAATGCATTCTCCATCTTACAAGCCACACACAGCTGGAAACTGTGGACTTTGAGTAAATTAGAATATCACTCTAAAGACGAGGCTAGATTTAAATATCAGATTTGCACCAGTGTCTGTTGAAACATCCTTAATGTATCTACAGGGCACAATAAACTGCAGTTATTCTGCACAGTTTTAAACAAAAAGCCATGACTGTCAAAGCAAAATAATCTAATTGAAAGCCAGCTATACTTTTTAACTGTTCATTTGTTTCACTCAGAACCTCAGATAATCTCCACATGAAAGTAAAACATAATATTACTTACGAATGCAAGTCATAACATAACTAGTTAAGGTGGCAGCTAGTTAAGGTGGCATTATTTTCCCTGTGCTACACACAATTAACAATTAACCAGGCACAAAAAAAAATACATAGAATTCCTCTGACAGAAAGATATTTTACTGGTTATCAAAGAATTCAAACATTATCCAGTAAAGCCTACTAAAAATAGCAATATAAGAAAAATCTAGTCGTCTTAGCTATTATGACGTACAATGTATGGTGATTAACACAGAGGAATACACACAGGGTCAATTAGCCAGTGAGATGAGTACCCAAAATTAGCAAGTGATGATTATACCATTTTTACTGCATTCTCTTTTCCCCATTTTCCCCTGCAATTATTATACAAGTTTCTTTAAAGTGTTTGTGAGATTTTCGGAAGCATTTTTTTCAATAGCTTTTTTATTACTTTTATCACCACAGCTTTATGTTTGCCTTAATCATTTATTCCTTTCTATTTGACAAGACAAATATTGCAAGACATAGGACATTTTAACGTCTCCATCTCTCAAAAAAAGAAGTACTCTGTAGTAGAAGAGAGCCAGGGACAAAGCTCTGGAAAGTCTAGGCACGGACACCATAACTATGTGCAATCAATGCAAGGTTACATATAATAAAGAGAAATGGTATCTTAAGGTGTTTGAGGAGACGGAGAAATGTAAGTGCTCTTGCAGTGTTGGTTACACAGTTCATGGCCAAAGCACAAATTACTTTCAGTCCAGCATTATATCAACTTGAAATTTTCTGCAAATAAAAAAGGTGAGCCAGTAATATATTTTCATTGGCATCACTGGGATGGGTGAAGTGAGTTTACACAAACCAGTGAGTGTATTATTGTCACCTTAAAAAGAAAAAAGACTGCTCCTCTTCAGCTGACCTCACTCATATGGCAAGTTCAGCCATCCAGAATCAAACAGTTATTTAAACACAGAAAAACCTTTTACAGCTGTAAATATGAAAATAATAGATGTATACCAAAAATGAACCAGAGCTAATGTTGCACACTGCTATCAATGCAGCTGTTTTCAGTGTCTTGGTCACATTCAAAGCTGCTCAAAATGTTAATGTCATTAGAAAAACTCCCTGTATGAGTGACAAACTCTTGTTTATCTTAAAAAACATGAATACAGGTGAGCACTGCACTCTAAACTGTACATTACATACTTCATCTAAATCCAGTTTGGAGTACAGTTTTCATCTGGATACAGTGCTTGGATAATAACAGCCCTAAAGTACTTGTACAGTCCAAACAAATTTGAGCTGTTAATTCTTAGTTCGCAGCATTATATCTGATATGGATGGATGGATTTTGTCTGTCTCCCCTTGATTAATCTCTTCGGTCAAATGTCATGCTAAACATCTATGAATATGGAGGGCTTGTTTAATGAGAGGGTGCTAGGAAGGAGTAAGAGTCCATTTCAGAAGAACACCCACAGGGTGATTAAAACCTTGTATAAGGTGTCATATGTTTTACTAGACAGTTAATGCATTAAGCCTTAGCTACTACTATTATTCTTCCTCTAAGAACACAATTATCTATTTAGTTTATAATCAAAGATCTCTAACTTTATTTAGTTGAAGTCAAGTTGCTACAAATCATTGTTCAAAATTTATTTTTCAGATGTTTTAACAAAACTATAGCTTTCCTCAGAGAAAATCCTCCCTTTTGGGGGCCAAAGGCCAGAACAAGGCCTGCACACTAGTTCAGATCTCCAAAGAAGGCTCACATTTCAGTTCTAGTGTCACATCACCATTTAAGGAGCTTTAGCACAGAAAAAGAGCTTGTCACCTCCTTGAGAAGTTAAAATACAGAATGTAGTTATTTCCATATTTGTTATTAATTCATGACAGCCTTTTAGCAATTATTAACTTCTACACAAAACTGTTTAAGAGCTTCTCCTGAAGTATGTGATTTTTCTGCACGACTCCTCCTTGCATGCCTTGCAGACACACTACGTGATCTGTCAGAATCTTTCTATAAAGAAAAATTCATCAAGATGAAATCAGTTTGCCATCACTATAAGAATTTTGAGAGGCATATATTTTGCCTAAGCACCCATTTATGAGCAAAACCATGGAGTTTGTTTCTTTTTGTTTATCATTCTTGTTTAGCTCTTCTTTAGCTATGATGTCCTGATGTTGCCACTTCACAAGTCACCAGTGAATCATTCGATGTAGACTTCTCAAATATTTAACCTCCACACTGAAGCCCCCACTCTTTCAGGCTTTTTCTGAAAGACCTGATACATGATTTTAGAAAATCCGATCTTCCTAGTATAACTGATTGATAGATCCATGTCAGAACTAATTTTATAGTTCTTATTACCATCTCCTACCATTACAAATGAGACACAACCAGGTTGTCTGAGCGTGGAGCAGGACGCACAGAAATGTCAACATTCAGCACGTACTGTGCATCTTCTCAAGCCTATGCAAGCATGTCCAGGCTAAAACTGAGGCATAAGCTCCTTACCTTTATCACACCTGTCAATAGTTTCCGCAACAGGTTTTTCAGAAGATATGCTAAGAAAATATGCTTTTCTCTTTCTTTAATGAATCAGTTTCTGAAATACGAGTCCATAAGTAGCACGTGTCTCTACAGACCCATTTGAAAATCCTGATGCGTCACAGAGTTTGTCAATGCAATAATAACCCAAAGAGAAGGTGTCAGCATGACTCATAGTAGCTTCCAGAAGTACCTGAAAAAAAATAGATCTTCAGTCCAGTGACACCATTTCTGTCCTCTGTGTAACTGTCCATAACGACCTAAGTGCAAAGAAAGAAAAAAATCATTGCTTTATTGGTATAACACACTTTTGTTCACTGCAAGTTTATAATATAATTCCTTCAGTGAGTTCTTCAGAGACTTCACCTCTTTCCACTTTCTGTGAACAAGACTGAATGATCTGTTCATCTCTAACAGAGAAAATATCAGGAGTCAGGTCCTCCACTGCCTTGTATCTTCTGTTGTAAAATAAATACAAACAACCTCATTTTTATTTAATAGCACTTTTTCCTTCTTCAAAGGGCATGAGCATCTTTAAAAGGCTCCAGGGAATCTAGTGCTATATATTATTTATCTAGAGAGAGGTTTCTGTTTTCTGAGTTCTTATGTCACAAGCCAGAAATCAAGAGACAAAGGTGTTAATTATACTGCTGTTTCAAGACTAGACTTTCTCTCCAAAGCTGTGCCAGAACTCATTTAAGCAGTCCATGGGAGCACCTGACCTTCTAGAAATGTCATTGTGTCACTGCCCATGTTTTAGGTTTTCCTTGTCAGAGATGAGCCATAACGCCTGAATTATTGACCATTTTCCAAACTTGCACTGAGCATACCTTTGCCAGAAATAACTTTCCATAGTTATTCTTGTTTTTAAATGTTTGTAAGTTCATCACTATTATAGTGGTGGGGACAATGTATCTAGATAGATGTTATAATATATACTATGCTATAAAGCTAAAACATACAGGGAAATTTAATTAGCATGTAATTCACTGTTACTTCATATGCTATTGTTTCACAGATTCCCTTTATTCAGCCGTGACCTGTTTTCCCTCTCTTTCGTCTACCCTTTTTTTAATTTTTTTCCTGGCCCAGATGTCCACCAAAACACAGCACAAACAATGACAACAAACAGAGGGAACAAGCAGAGCTCACTCAGGCATGCAGAGAAAGGGTTAGAAGCACAAGCAGTGAGCACTGGCAACATTTCTCTGAGCTTGTTGCCCACATTTCCAGCATTTTAATGAAGTAAAGCAAGTAAATCTTAGTCATTAAATAATTCTGTAAATAGCTGAAGCAAGAATAATGGATGCAAGGATGTGCCTTTGACAATCTTGGAGAGCCTTGCACTACACCTTTGAAAAAATGGAAAATGTCCCTTTTCTGTGAGATGACAAATCCATTGTCCTTACGTGGATACTTCACTGTCAGCGTTGTAGAAAGCTACATTAGTTTTGCAGGATGGAAGGGGACTTAAAAGTCTGTCTTGTATATTGTGACTTTTATCTCATTTTAATGTCAGAACTCCAGTATTGGAAGAAAAAGAAGTAGGAACTTTTATCTGTAGGGAAGATGACAAACTTAAGAAATCTAACGTGGTCCCTGAGCATCCTCAAGCCACTGCAGAGCCATTAGGAAGGAAGTAACCAGATCTACAATGGCATGTTCTTTAATATCTATGCAGTCTTCCAAGGGCAAGATTTGATTTTGGCTACTTTCTCAAAGCTTATTTTGTGCATTTAAAACTTGTAGAATAACCGATGCCCTTTTCCAGGTTTGCACTCTACAGACTTTTAAACCAAGAGAAAAAAACCTTATGGGTGGGAGTTTTTTTGCTTTAACTCCTAGAAGACTCATATAAGACAGACTTAGAAGGGATCTCAAAAGGCCATTCAGTTTATCTGTTTCTGCCCACAGCTGGGCTTGCTAAACATACGACATTCCTAAAGATGTCCAGTAAAGGAGATTTTGTTATCCACCTAAGCAATCTCCTCCGGTGCTTGCCTGCAAAAAGTACTCAACAGTGGGTTTGGTCCCTTAAAAAGGATACCTTATAAGTGGTAGACTGACATCCTGAAAAAAATGAACCTTCTGTTTTTATCACAAGAAAGTTTTAAAAATCCAAGTAATAAAGAATGTATTAAAACAACCCAAGCAGCTGGGATACCAAGTTTTCCTAACCTGCATGTTATCCTATGTCTGTGCTCCTATTTACCTCAACACAGCACAAGAAACATGGGAAATAGAGGCCCCATGTCCAAATGACATCGTTTGTGAGGCTAAAACACAAACACGGGGGGCGCTGGGGCAAAGGACCTTATTACATACATAAGATCTCACAGCCTGGATGTAACTCTTAGGTTTCCGTGTTGGCACTAGAGCTGGCCAAGGTCTGTCAACCCAAGCTCAACTCAGATCACCTGAGTACCCTAGCAGGTGTCGTCTCTGGCACCACAGCGGGCACTCTGAACACCGCCGTAGGTGCTACAGCCACCCAGGAGTTAAAACATCACTTGGAATAGACTGACTAATGTAATTTATTAGAGTGCAATGAGTGTGCCCCAAAGGAATACAACCTGAATGAAAAATGTGAAGGGAGTAAAGTGCAGTCAGTTGGACCCTGGTTGCGCAGGTAATTAAAAGGAGCTCCCAGCATTCCCTGAGGATGCGACTTGTTCCATTACCAGGATATGGCTGTAATAAACCCGGCCCCCTTAGTTTTTTTAAAAAACTTGGTATCAAATCCTTTGAAACATGCGGCAAAAAAACAATTATGCTCTGAAGTACTGGAAGACAATGATAAATGAACAATGTAACTGCAGAATTACTAGAGCCTTTTAATAGCCAGCAGGGACATACTCGGCGAACCTCAGAAATGTGATTCTTGGCACGCTATGGGTGTGCAAAAAAAGGAAAGGTCTGTGTGAGTTTTTTCTGGGTTTTAGGGAATTGTACTTCAGTCTTTTCCACCATCTAATGAGTCTGGCTCCAAGCTCACTGAAATAAATATGGCAGCCAATAAAATACGTGTGATAATTGCTACCACCTCTCTTAGCCTTTTCATTGGGGCTTAAACATTGCCTGTATGTGATCTTCACTTTTTTAAAAATGCAAGGGTTTATTTGGAAGGGAGAAGGAGAAAGGTTAGAGTCTATTGTTGATCTTCAAGTTAAGACACATGGAGATGATTTTCACGCAAAAATACAACAAAACTTTTTATTATTAAATAATTTTTGTCTATTTAAAAATGTATGCTTGCTGCACAACAGACTACATCTGTCCTTATTTAAAAGAAGTAGAACTGCCAGTAGCCAGGATAATTATATTTAATATGAATGTGAAGATGAATGTGAATCATTCAGCTGACAGAACTCTTCCTTCTGACTCAAACTCTAATATTTTTCATAGGGCAGTGAACTAAAAACTAGTGGGATTTTTTTCCATGGAGAACCACAATCCTGAGCCCTAGCCGTTTACAGTTATTAAAGACTCCCTGGTAGTGGTCAGAAGTGATAGGGAGTGAGTGAGCCACATTTTCACCTTGGCACAACACTCTCCCGATGACCAGTCTATGCCTGTGAAGTTTTTACTGAATGCACTACTCTTCCTCTCCTGCCCTGAGGGTGGGGCTGAACCAAGGGAAATGCAGGCCACAGTTTACTTTGACATCATGCAGCTTATCTCACCAGCTTGGACCTGAGTTCGTCTGGGACCTTCCACACGCGTACAGAAGGTGGAAAGTGTGTGCTTGGTGGGAGGGCTGGGCCAGGAGAGGGCAAGCCCCCTTCTCTGACCAGCAGATCCAAACCTGTGATGAGCTGCGCTTCTGCAAGTATCCAAACGTGCACAGGCAGCAATTTGCACGCCTGCTTGTTCTCTTGATGTGTGGCTCTGCTGAGCACTATTCTGTGCCTGTGGAGTAATGCAAGCATATCCCAAATAGCCTTAAATTAGCTAGCCTGCACACCAAATTAGAAACACAGGGCTTAACACAGGCTGCAAAGCTCAGCTGAGAAGCTCTTTACAGTCCCAAGCACCCTGTGTGAGAGGCAGCTAGCTGAAGCGGCTTCAGGTATGACTGGGCTATGGTAGAAACAGAAATAAGTGAGCGAGGGCAGGTTGACAACAAGCACGTGAGCTCCTAACTCATATACAGAGATCTACTTATTGTACTGTGGAAACCAGTGGCTAAGCTGGGGGTCTATACAGCAAGAGTCTGCCCTGAAGCAGGATGGGTGCAGGCATGGTCCTCTGGGGCTGAGCTGCAGCGCTGCTCCTTCCCTGGCTGCCAGCTGCCTGTGAGAGGCACTGAGCAGCATTTGCAGAAGAGTTTGCTGAGTGTTTTGTGACCTAAACTCTGCTGATTTTCAGGAAGTTTAAGGCAGCTGAACACCCAAAAGATTTTTAAAATGGAAATTAAATTCTAAGGGACATATGGTCTGTCCACACCACAAAATGAATGTGGCAGATTTAATCTAGATAGCAGGGGCAGCAAAAGTAACAAGGATGGGATAGTTAAAATTTCAACATGCGCTGCTAGAAGGCCACATACAGAGTGGAGTCAAAAGTTCGCAGCTTGGCAGCGACCTCAGATAAAGCCTGCACTGACCTATCTTCACTACTTACGCCAATTATCTAAACTAGCAAATGTGTATGTGCAAACAGTGACAAATGCAATACATTTATACTAGTGAATTAAGGAATGCAACCCTCTGTATGGTTACATAGGTGGACCCTCAGGCTGTTCGGACCCAAACCAGGGAGTGTGATACGGATGATCCCCAGGCATGGTTCAGGAGTGGGCACATGGCAGGCACCATTCCCCACAAGCCTGCGGTTTGCAGGCAGGCAAACTGCTTAGCGAGAGTAAGACGGTGCCTTTGCAGAGATGCACGCCACTCGGTACCAAATGACATCAAGGCCCAGGATTGTCCCTAGGGTCATTTTTGTTCACTACTATAAACATGGCCTTTGAACACAGCGTTTTCATTTTGCTCTATGGGCATGTTAGACATTTCAGGCATTCCTTAAAGCATTGACCTCTTAATGTTTGCACAGCTTTCTCACTTCATCTCTTGCTGCAACTTCGCTCCACCCTGAAGAGACAGTTGTGACCAGCTTTCACCTATCCAAATAACTCCCTATTTAATTGCTATCATGTACCTCCAGCTGCAAAGACGAGTTGGCAACTCACCTTATGCACACACAGAGCAATGCTCTTCCACAGAAGGACTACTTGAACACGATGAAATTTGAGAGTACTTTCCTGGGGTTAAAATTCCTTAATGTTCCCAGCAGTGCGTTAAAACAGGACCTATACACATGGCCCATGCTGGAACTACAGTGTACTCCTGCAAAGCATCAGTCCAGATGAGCTGCAGGTTGGGATTTCAGGTCTTGAAGCAACTCACAATAAAACTAAAGAAGAAATCTAAGGGGATGTACATTTTTCCTTTTTTTGTTTGGGGGCCAGAAGAACTGTTTCTTGGTGTGACCAAGTTTAGAGGGAAATTAGAACTATAACATATTAATCATCTTAAAACTCCTAGAGACTCATGAAAATGTTAAAATCATCTCCTACTTTATATGAAAGCATGGGCATAAAAATGGAAATAATCCCCTCAGGACACAATCCAGGGAGAAACAACAACATGACCCTGAGTTATAAAGAGGAAGAGATTTTCAGTGTACTGCAGGGGATTTAGTGAAGGGATCCCCATTAATGTTAATAGGAGGGATGAATCCCACGCACTGAAGTGGAAATTTAGCCTTTCATATCAAAAAGCAGGCAGCTTGCTACTGCTCACGCATCCAGCCAGAAGCAGGGATGAAAACAGTTAATTGCTTTCTGATGTTTGAGTTGAACTGAGGACACAATACGAGCATAAGGCATGTGGAAATAATGCTCCTTTTAAGAACTCTGGGAGGTAAGTGCCTACTTTGCTGCACAGACATGGGATCCCTGGCTCTGCAGTTCTCTGGCAAAATCTAACGTAAGCATCATTTAGATGAGATGAGATTAACCTTAAACTTCATTGCCCGTGCAAACAAGACAATCTAAGTGCACTAACATATATGCTAACCATGTTTATCAAAACATAAATGCTTCTCTCTGCAGGGCTTTTAAGCAAATTACAAGCCAAAATGAACATAAAGTACAAAATGAGCTATTCTATTATAAAGGTCTTGTGTTTTTTATACAATTTCTGAAGCTTTTTATGCTTTATGTTTAGCAATGTAAACTATAAAACGTTATGGTGTGTTCTTCATTCACTGCATTTTCTCAGCTGAAGTTGGTCTTTTTATAACAGAAGAGCTGAAATATCGGAAGGAATGCTGGTCTACTGAAGTACATGACAGATTTCTCACAGTTTTGAAAGAATTTCGGATTTCATTCACTTCCTTCTTGTGCATCCGAAAGCGAGGGGAGACAAACAATGGAAAATAAAACTGAGAGCCAGCGGAGGGAATAGTGGCAGTGCACAACTGGAGATCTGACCCTATATGTAGTTGTGTGAATGCACAGTTGTGAAACATGCCACAAGCTCCAAGACCACTTTTTCTCCCACATGCTTAGGGAGTACTGCCTACTCCTACTGACATCACTTGAGGAAAGGGAACAGGTTAAGTGCAACATTTATGCAAATTATTATGATTTACAAACTGGAGGGTGGGTGAGTGGCTGATAAACTGGAAGGCAGGGCTGCCTGGACAGGCTGGAGAAACGGGCTGACAGGAACCTCATGAAGTTCAGCAAAGACAAGTGCAAAGTCCTGCACCTGGGCTTGCGTAACACCAATGCACCAGCACAGGCTGGGGGCTAGCAAGTAGCTTTTCAGAGAAGGCCCAGGGGTTCTGGTGGCCACCAAACTGAGCATGAGTCAGCAATGAGCTCAGAGAGAACCACCTGCGTCCTGGGCTCTATTAGCAGTACCACAGTCAGCAGGGCAAGGGATGTTGTTCTGCTGGCTGATCATCTGTGGGGCCACTTCTGGAGCACTGGGTCTAGTTTAGGCTCCCCAGTGCAAGAGAGATGTTGACAAACTTGAGAGTCCAGAGACAGGTAAATGAAGGGAGCTGGAGCATATGGCATAAAATATGAAGTTAAAGGAACTCGGCTTATTTAGCCTGAAAAAAAAAAAAACACAAAGCAGGGATTTAACTACTATCTTCCACTATTTGAAGGGGTTGCGGAGGAGATGGGGTCAGACTCTTTTCAGGTGCACTACTGCTGTGGTTTAACCCCAGCCAGCAACTCAGCACCACGCAGCTGCTCACTCACTTCCCCCCCACCCAGTGGGATGGGGGA
>JAVKLA010000057.1:9745435-9757803 GCA_034782735.1 Sagittarius serpentarius
AGAAGAAGAAGAAGAAGAAGAAGAAGAAGAAGAAGAAGAAGAAGAAGAAGAAGAAGAAGAAGAAGAAGAAGAGGAAAGAGGAAGAAGAAGAATTGGAATATACAAACCAAGTGATGCACACTGCAATTGCTCACCACTCACCGACCGATGCCCAGTCAGTTCCCGAGCAGTGATCTGCCACCCCTGGCCAACTCCCCCAGTTTATATACTGGGCATTACGTCCCATGGTCTGGAATACCCCTTTGGCCAGTTTAGGTCAGCTGTGTCCCCTCTTCCCACCTTTCCTGTGCCCCTCCAGCCTTCTGGCTGGCTGGGCAGGAGAAGCTGAAAAGTCCTTGACTGAGTCTAAAGGTGACTTAGCAACAACTGAAACCATCAGGGTGTTATCAACATTCTTCTCGTACTAAACCCAAAACACAGCGCTGTACCAGCTGCTAGGAAGAAAATTAACTTTATCCCAGCTGAAACCAGGACAACTACAAAGAGCAAAAGGCAACAGGCACAAGTTGCCACAAAAATTCTGACTGAACACAAGAAAAACGGTATTCATGGTGAGGACTGTCAAATATTGAAATATCCTGCCAAGATATTTTGTGTGATCACCACCCTTGCAGATTTTCAGAACTGGACTGGAGAAGGCTCTGAGCAACCTTATCTAGCTTCGAAGCCAGCACTGCTTTGAGCAGGGTGTGGACTACAGACCTCCAGAGCTCTCCTGTAACCTAGATTACTCTCTGATTTTGTGTGAGGTTTAAAATATTGCTCAGTTCCATAAACAATTCTGCAGAGGAGACGTTACTATAATCTTCAAAAAGGTCTAGCCTGAGCCAGGAGGGTACAAGAGGCCACTGTGTTTACGAACAGATAATATTCAGCCAGGAAGAGGCTCAAACTCACATGCAAGGATCCTTCCTTATCTTTTTAGTCACTTTGCGCCTGTACTTCAGGATCACATTGCTAGTGCGAAGTGATATATGTAACACCAAACTATCTTTTTTTGAAAGTGGTCAGGAAAAAACGGATTTATTTCAGAAGCTCTTTCAAATATCATTTAGAAGCTTTTCTAAAGTGAAATTTCAGCATATAGGAAAGTCATTGTTATAGTTTCTATTCCTTGTTTCATTGACTTTTTCCTGGTGGGGAATATGAAAGGCAAGGTGGTGTCGGTCTCCCTCTCTGTACCCCTCTGTAACTTGTCCCAGGCATGCCAGGAATGGGAAGACCCACACCGAGGTGGCCCAGCTCCATAACCTTGGCTCAGACTTCTGAGGTAGTTGCTCAGTTTGAGAAAGAGCTGTGAAAAAGTCTGTAGAGCAGAGATAAGGAAAATAAAACTGCAGACAGGTAAGAATTTTGAGACAGGTTCATTAGTAGCTCAAGGATTCAAGAAGGAAAGCACTGACATGGGGGTATAAACCCTAAAAAATAAAAAACAAAGGTGATGCTGAAGGATAGCAACTCAGCAACAGCATCTATGCTGTGCAGCAAAGCAGTTCAGTCCTCCTCTTCCTGACTAATGCCTGCCTGGCCTGCAAACACTCTGAGTGTCTTACTGGGGTGGGGAGCATAACAAACCACGTGGCTTGTTAAATGCAGGCTATCTTTTGCGTGTTTTGGCTAAGACGTAATTGTCTTATCCTTGAAAGCTGTGTATACCCTGCTTGCAGGGTCTCTGCACTGGGCTAAACATACTGGAACAAGCAGCCCAAAGAAACACCATCACAGGAGTCCAGTTTTGAGCTTTGCAGCAATATTTGGGTTTGCATTTTGGGGCTGGAAAAAAGAACCTTTTAAACTGTCATCTTATTAGTCAACTTGAATTGATGAAAAAGCATGCAGGTTGTGTGGACAAAGCCCTTAGGAGTATTCATGGTATTGTCACTGACAGCTTTCTATGCGGTTACTCTGCCTGGGTATTTTGTAATTAATGTCATTTCCAAATAGGCAATTGAAGATTAGCATTTCTCAAGGGTTTTCAATGCAGAGCCACTCTTCTTTTTACAAACTTTGAGCACTGAGCCATGAAACCAAGAGTAGCAGCATGGTTTTAGGCAATTTATGCATAGTCGATTGCAGTTTTAAAATTATTACTCTTAAGCAAAATTGCCCGCATTCTGTTTATAGTAGTGGAACTCTTAGAACTTGAAAATATTTACAAGAAAGAAGTAGTAGCAATGTCATTTCAATTACCAGAGACTGAAAAACCCACCAGTATCTACTGCATACTATCAGGGACCACCACAGTCTGTGCCAAGGGCATCATGTCATCCTCCAGAGAAACCACTCTCTGTATCTTCTACCAAGTTCCTCTTATGGTAGAAAGCTCTGCAGGTGATTGTTCTTTGTCAAGAAAACAGCATTACACACAGAATCCTAGCTGTTAGCTCTTTTACTCTGTCTTATTTAACTTTCCAGATTTTTGGCTTCCATACCCATTAGATCTGTTGATGTTAAGCAACTAGACATGGAGTTCTCTTGAGAAATTTGTTTCACAAAACTTGAACAGGTTAAGCAAGGATGCTCTGACTTGTTAAGAAATTCTCCTGGCAATACTTCCCTTCTTCGATGTGTCCTCAGATGGTCAAAATGATGGAGGCTTCACAAGACCTGGCCTGAGGTTAGTTACAGTTAAAGCCTTGGCTGACCAAGCAGCTGGGACCCTCACTTAGTGGTGAGAGACACCTTTGCGTGACAGCAGATGATAATCATGAAAGCCTCACAGGCTCAGCAAGCCCTAAAAAGCACAGAATTACTCTGGTTCCAAATCTCCTCAAAGAGGCTACACTTCCACATCCATCAACCATAGCTGTTGGCATATTTGCTGTACACCTAATATTTCCCCCTTTTCCTGCAGCAATATGTTGCCCATGGCGGGGATCTAAGCCGAAATTTAAATTCTTCAGTTGAAGTTGTCAAGCTGGCTTCTTAGCAGGGGCTATAGAGCCAGGTATCATTATTGCTCTGAAAGATGCAAAGGAAGGAAACTGAGCAATTAGGGGAGTTTATAAAACCCTGTCAAGCCACAGAGTGGTCTATTTATTTTCCTATTGATCTTGCCTTTCTTTCTTTGAGGAATAATGACTGTCTCATCAAATTCCTGAAGTTCCCAGTGTCCCACTGTGCTTTAACCTTTCTAATGCTAAAGATCTCAGACTTGCAATTCTGTAGCCTGTCTTTCACTGTAATCTTTCACCTAAACTGCTGTGACCATATTTTTCCTGCATTGTTCTCCTGCTGTTATCCTTGTACTATTATTCTCCTGCCGTTGCACTTCTAAATTCAGATATCGGATTTCTCACAGGAGATGATTGCCCTGGCATGACAATTGCCCCTTCTTCCCTACTTTTCCCCATACTGTGTTGTTTAAATTTTAGTTTAGTTATATATCTGATAAGTATTATCCACTAATATACTTGGACAGTGCTTAGCCAATGACTTCCTCTTCCGTGATGATGTCCCCGAAACAAGCCTGAAGTCAGTGTTCACATTATAGGCTACTAAATAAAAGCCTGCTTTAAATTTATTTGACATATGTTGCTGGCGTTTTTAATTTTTAAGGAAGCTACAGGATATTGTGAAGCACTTGAGGTAGGAATGGTGTTTTCCCATGAGGTGGTTCAACACCAAATGTCATGGGCACTGAATGTGACCATAATCTTCTAACTTTCACCACCGAGCTAGGGTACCAATCTGAGCATCCTTGACTATCTGTTTATCTATTCATCCTAGGTTAAAAGTATGAATTTACTTTTATATCCTTGGGTTTACAAATACTGAAAAAGTTCAGAGCATTTGAAATCTGAAATCCTTTCTGCAGACATAATTTTTAGCATAAATAGTACCTTACCTCTTGGGCTGGCTGTGAGGACTCGGGCAACCGAGATGTTGCAGCTGCGAGAAACCCCTGCACAGACGAACCTCTGCTCTCCCAGGACAGCCGTACTCAGTCAGCCACACGGGCCACTTACTCCTACCACACACACTTTGTGAACCCTGCTGAGGACGTTTTGTCACAGCAGATAAATCAAAAGCAGGGTGAATGAGAGAGCTAACCTGGTTACTTGCAGTCCTTAAAAATGTTGCAGGCCAGGTGCTGCCATGAACAATGTCCGAGTGACCAGCACAGCACAGCAGCATACAAAGCCCTGCCTCTCGGCTACCGGGGCTTAAGCCAAACGTATTTGCAGGAAGACTGTGTCTTGCAGAGCTGAAGGTGTAGAGAAGAGCCTGGCACAAAGAGAAATGAGTCTCGCTGGGAGTCAGACAGTCACAGAGGCAGGGAGATCAGGAAGCCTGTCCAGCCTTTCCCTAGGTCAGATCAGCTGGGATGGTGCCATTCCTGACAAATATATATATCTGACACCATGGATCAAGCTTTGATATGTTAGTGCTTTTTAAACTTTTTTTCATAATTTGGAAAGGAATGACTTAATTCCACCTCAGTAGAGCCAATGGAATGAAGAGAAAGGGAAATTTGAGTATCTGTAGATTATTTGGTTTTGCATTTGAAAAGCGAGGTCTCATGGAAGGTTAGATATGCTTGGCTGGCAGCATTTTAGATGACCTCAAGCCATGGCCTGATGACAGACAGGAGGAGGACTAAAAACCTAAATAAAGAAAGATTTAAATCTAGATATAAAGGCAGTAAATAATTCTCCCCCTGCAAATAATAATAATAATTAAAAAAACAAACACAAACCCTTTGATTTATGTCAAAGTAAATGGTTCTAACTGACTTGCAAATATTATTTTTTCTGTGTAACTTGAGGGGAGGGGGGCATATGTCTAAAAGTAATTTAAACGACTAAATAAATAAATAAATGTTTATCTTTGAGTCTCAGACTTTCCTTAATTTGTTACTCAGTCACAAGAATGAAATGTCTATTATTTGTCCAGTGAAATTTCTGAGTACAAAACTTAGATTGTGGGAAAGGAATTCCATCCCAGAGTGGTCAGCTCTTCCTCTAAAATTATATCTATGATGAAGAGAGTTTGCACCAGAAATCTTGTTTGCTTTCCTGAATTTTTTCATTAATTGAAGCCTTATTCTTCTATCCCTGGATCAAGACAGCTACCCTACCATATCTAAGCTTTTCGCAATTCTACATAATGAGCCAAAATAAAACCAAGAAACCTTCTTTCCCTTTTCATGCACACGTATATTAAATGACAGATGCCCTGTTGCAACATGCAGAATTATCACTCACCACACAAAACAGGCCAGGTTCTCTGATCTGGTATCATCTCTTTGCACCACATTACAAACATAATCCAGACCTAAAGCCTTGTTAGCTGACATGGTGAGGATTATCCCATTGCAAAGATAATCCTTTTGAACATAGACCAAGTCGTAGAGTTCTCCTGGGACTTCTTCCTTTGCCGTAAGTACAGCAAGGAAAGAGGGGAGTTGCTAAACAACAAGAAAAAATAATTAGTGCCTTACCACGTCACACCAGGCAAACCCTTACGACAGCTTGTAGCCTGCCTGCAATAGGATTGACAGAAGGACTTCCCCCACATCTAGCAGTGTGCGCAAGGAGGTGGAGATTATTGAGATAGGTAGCGTAAGCCTTCTCAACTGACTAATTATTTTCACTGTCCGGGGGCATCACGTTTAACCTGATTCTGAGTCTCTCCTGAGTCCCCATAGCCAGTCCACAAAGTAACAGTACGGTAACGCGCTAAAAATTCAGTCTACAGAAAGGACTTAGATTTCAGGTGCTCTGAACTTCTTCAGTATTTGTAAACTATAAGCAGTAAGTATGTATCATGGGATACTCAGAGGTGAAATAAATAGAGATCAAAAAGGCTCTGTATTCAACAATCTCTAAAAGATTTTGCCAGCACATGTTCAGGACACTGTAAAAGAGGTCAAGAAATGGCAGCCAAAAATTATTAGGTACAATGTACTGAATTAAGGAGGAAAAGAAAGGGTAATGAGATAATCCCCAAAACCCAAGGCAGTGTTCTCATACCCAGTCAGAAGGCAACCACGCCTGGAAAGAGAAGGGGCAGTCCAGGCTGGTTTGGCACTGCCTTGGATCCTGTTCCCTGTCAGTGGGGCTGGGCTGGGCTTGGCTTATCGCAAAAGCCCCTGGAAAACAGCTCCCTCTCTGCTCAAAATGTGGGCCGTGTGCTGCCCCTGAGCTGCTAGCTGACATTAGTAGCAGAAAGATTGGAGGTCAGTCCTATCTTTAGCTCTCTTGCCATGCAAGACGATGCCAGGCGCTGGGAGAGCAGAGGATCATTAGGAGAGAAATGAATGAGTCAGATATGGAAATTGGATTCCTGGGTTGCAAATTCCTCTGAATTTTCTCTTTGGAGATGGATAAACTTGTGGATAGGAGACCAGAACGGTGCTGGAAGAGTCCAGCTCTCCCTATGGACTCTGTGTGAGCTCAAGCAAGTCACCCAGTCTGTCTGCTTGCCAGTTCTTTTGTCTGTAACACAGCAAGAGCAAGCCTTTGTTTCCCACATCCTGTGAGCATGCATTGTTCCATTTTCTGAAACAAAGACCATCCCAACTGTGACCTGCGCTGAACACAAGGACATTTTGGGGTTTTTTATTGACATCCAAATAATAGCAGTAACAAAACTGACCGGACACCCTGGGGTGAGTTTAAAGCAGGTAAGGAGAGGGCACTTAAACCATTTTTCACTTTCAATTGTAATACTATCCCATCATAAACTGACACATCAGTTGTCCCTAGCATGGAAAAAGAAAAACATAATACAAAAGACAGGCGTAATCCAAGAGATCCTCCTAGGCCAAGGACTTCAGTAACATGGAGAATTCTTTAGGTGTTAATAGCAACTGTAGTTTACAGAGTGTAGCTGACAGGTATGTGTGGTCTCCTTGACTATATGGAAAACGATATCAACCTTTCTAACACGTGAGTATACAACACACTTGTATAAAACATGTGAGGACGTTCTCTTAAAATACAACTGAATCATGTTCATATGGGTCTAGGCTTCCACTAAATTAAGGAAAGCTTTGCGTTCAGTGACCCACATACCTGCCCTCTGAACACTAATGTCTGCCCTGGGCACATACCATTGCTAAGCTCATTCTCCTATTTGGGGAGATAATAAAAGCAGGGTGCACAGGTGTTGCTGCTCAGGCGGCCCGTGTAAAGACAGCTGTCAGCAGGCACTTCGCCAGCGGGGCCTGGGCAGAGCCCTGCAAAAAAAAAACCTTGTGGACAGCCTGCCTGTTGTGTGGAAACCAGAATGCTCCCTGTTGTAGGGGTAGTTCCTTTCATTAACCGCATTTTTGAGCATTAAAACTACAGACTGCCCTCCATTTCCTTACGAAACTACAGCTGAAAGTAGTTGAACTAAAAAGTAGTTTTAACTAAAGTACCTCAGCCAGTATTTTCAGGGAGGCTGTGGCGATGTCTGAGCTGCTGTATGCATTACAGCAAATGGCTGAGCTGAAAAAAAAAAAAGAGGAATTGTTATATGAAGTCCATATACTACATGATCTGTGCTGACAGGCAAAATCCAGCTACCTTCCCAGATGTGATTTTGTGCCAACAACAAGTGCCTGTTTAGGAAAGCCCTGTGCAGTACACATTGCAAAACCTTTGCTGGTGCTGGATCACTCTGGTTGCTACAGAGATGGTTTTTTCCACTTATATAAGGAATTTGCTGCCCTGCGCTACCACCTCATTTCTTTAGACACTTATGGAGCTTCATAAGGTCAGCACACCTGTGACATTTGAAGAATTTCTACTCATGTGTTTATTTCCTAGAGAGGTATCTGCGAGTGAAACAATGGACTGAAATACCTCTTTTGCTCTTTATCCCTACAGCAATGGTGTAGGAGTGATATTGGTAATTTGTTCTTCATTTTCACATGAGTAAGTACCTGTTATCAGACAAAACAGGGAGATTACTGGGGAATATGGTTTGTTTGATAAACATTCAGCTTTGCCAAATAAGAAAAAAATAAAAATCAATATCTTGTTTTTGCATTTCTGAAACTAAGACCGAGTTCCATTGCCTTAGTGTAGGTACCTAGAGTTCACCTGAACACTCCTTGAACACCCCACTTGGCCCCCACTGTAGTGCAGCCTGGGACCTCTCTCCCAGCTCCGTGTAAATAGTTCAGCTATCTTAAGACAGATCAAATGGCATTAGACACTTATGTTTACACATCTGCATCCCATCCTCAGTGTTTTGCTTTTAAGGACCAGGACTTCGATGCCGTGCACAAAAATAAGGGAAATGAGGTGTCATTGCCTCTTCTCCCTCCCCAACAGCCCCCAAATCCAGCTCGGTGAAATAAGGCACTGGTCAGAGACCCGAGAGATCCAGATTCAAATCCCCATTCCGCCATATTCAGAGCAGGGACTGCAAACCTCCCCAGAGACACCTAAACTATCAGGTAAGTGCAGAGTATCTCCTGTTACACTTTATGTGAAATGAATATTCATGCAAACAGGGATTCAAACCTACACTTTGCAGCAAGGTCCTTAATTAAATTACCACTGAGATTTTCTTCTTTCTAGCTTGAAGAATGTTTAGCCATACGAAGTGTAAGAGCTATAAGTGAAGAGCCTTATCCCAGAAGACTTTATAAATGTTTGCAAATGTTTCATTTTAGTGGCCAAATCAGAAATTCAAACAGTTGTACAGCTTAGATGTTATTGTTCTCTCAGCTTTATTGTGGTCTACTAAGGAAAAGACAGTAGCAGTGGCTGATTATGGAAAAGCCCGGCACATAATATATGCAAAACATTCAGTGTGGAGCTCTTCTGTGAGTAAGTGCACTCAGCAACCCCATAAAATTATGAGGGGTATATTACGAAGAAAAACAATCTTCTGTACCTAAATATTTACTCAGTTTTTAGTATTCTGTAGCAAAAGACAAGTCAACAAACCCTGCTGTTCTTTACTGTGTCCTTTCCTGAATGAGACTTTTTGATTACAATTTTTTGGCACAGTTCATTGTACTACCCACTGCCAATGGAAGATGTCACCCTCAGGAAATATCTTGCTATATTGAACGGGACTAGCATAGTCTGCGTTCATCTTACAAAAAACTAAACAGAGAGCCTGGGGTAGCTAGAGAATGGGTGTTCAAGGGCTTGTGGACTACATTTAACACCCAGGTCACAGGTATTGACTCTTCCAGTCTAAGGTCTTCCAGGTTTCTCTGAGTGATTCTGTATCAGTGTTTCACCAGAAGTATACTTCTGAAGCAGATTTCCCTGTTGAACTTTGGTTCCCATTGCTGAAGTGTCATCAGAGTGCACAAACTAGATTACTCTTGGATTAAAGTAAACTAGAAGATGGGTGCCAGGAGCACACCTAAAGCACTCCAGCTCCTGACTAGCACGTAGTCCACCAGAGCAAGCAAGACCTAGTCCAAAAAAACCTCCCCTGGAAGGCATCTCTCAAGTCTTCACAAACATCTGCTTTGGTCTGCAGACCTGCTCCTATTCATTTGCTGTCTGTACAGCACAAACATAGCCTCTGCATCTTACCTCACTCTGGAGGGAGCGGTCACAGCGGTGAGGACCGGGAAGATGCATGTTTGGGCAAAGTGCATTTGGTGTCACCGGGTGGGAAGTGGCCACAACTCCCCAGTGCCCCTAGGAGGAACGGCGGGACCCCTTGTGCACAGGGTGAGTGCTTCCGTACCTGCCAAAACTCGCTGTGCATTCAAGAGACCTCCAGGCACAGCTGGGTCAGGAGCTCGCTGCTCCTCACAGGACTCAAGGAAGCCCAAGAGAGTGGGGAGGCACGGCCTGCCTCCTTGGGAAGGATGCAGATGGTTTTGGGAGCAGCAGGAAATGGGGTCTGGGTCAGGGTGCAGCTCCCTGTGCCAGCTCTGCACGTTACAAGAGCTGGGTACGGCAGACGGGGCGTCCTGAGGGGTTACATGGGTTGGGGGTGGATGGGATGAACGGTTGCAGTGTTTGGTCAAAGGCTCTGCAAAGGTCCCCTCAGAGCAGCGTCAGCCCTGAAAGTTCTGGAAAACGCAACCGGACGGCTTGGAAGAGCCCTGCTGATGTCCTGCCTGGATGGCGTGTCGCTCCTTCCCAGCCTCCCCACTGGCCTCCAGGCCACCCAGTCAAGCAGCTCAGCGGCAGCCCAGTGCCTGTCAGCAGGCACCCCTCTTCTGAGCCCCCATCCAGCCCCTCACCCCCACGTCTAAGCACAGCACTACTTGTGAAATGTGCTTACAGACGACACAGGAGACGCAGTTATCCTATTTTGGGGCAAGTTTCAATATCCTTTTCTGTTTCAAACCACGTTTCAGCTTTGCAGAGCGTCATTTTCTCTCTCAAGTTCCCACGGCTGTCGCCAAGGGCAAGCCAAACACCTTCATGCTCTTACAAACCCATTTTATCATCCGCCCCGCTTCGACTTTCTGCAAATTCCTTAATTTGGGCCTAGATGGAAAGACTGGCGCTGCTTCCTTTTTCCTCCACAAACGTTCGGCGGCGGCGGCAGCAGGTAGGGACGGGCTGCCAGCCACACCAGCCGAGAACAGCCTCCTCCACCCGTCCTGCCCTGTCCCTTCCGTCATCGCTGCCCGTCACGGTGCTGTGGCCCCTGCAGGGTGCACCTCTGAGTCTAGTCGGGTACAGGCGCATCCAGCTGACACTGGATTCAATTCTGACTTTTGGAGACATACATGTACACGGCAGTAAAACTAGTTTTTTAAAAGCAATCTGTAATCATTCTGCACACAGTCTCTGGCATGGGTTTCATGCTGAAGCAGGAGGCAAACTCCCTTTAAAACACTTCGCCCATTTGCTGCCTTCTTTTGAGGGCAAAGGACCGAAGTAGGAGAGCACTAACATGTGGCAAAATTAAACTACTTTTCTGGTTTTCCTCTTTGCTCCTCCATAAGTGGGGGTGGTGTCTGCAGCTTCTCAGATAAGGAAAATCATGTATTTAATTTATTGTGTGGTATACGTTAGCTTTGAACAAGTATCCTCATCTTTACTGGCAAAGGAGAAAATCTGATATGTTTATTGCTTCTGCTTATAAAGGCTGCTTTTATCAGCTGAAAGAAACCTACCCCTCTGCTACACGTTTTTTTTCTCCTGATGTTAGTTGTCTGCCAAATAGCAACTGCTCATTGATGGGCAGATTTAGGTGTAGGAGAAATCTTTATTTAGACATAGGGAAGCCTTAAAGTAGGAGGACAGTAGATAACTATCCAAATACTTTACCTAAATAGAAGACTTCTGAAATAGCAGGCATCCAATATTTTTAGCTGTCAGTGGGAATTCGGTACACTGAAAAATGTGTCCAGTAATAAATTGCTTCTATAAACTAAAGAGTAATTTTGCAGGGAGCTATTGCAGAATTGAAAAAAGTTATGTCTAATCAGATTTTTCTGTTCTTCTGGGAAATTACAGCAGGCACCTGCAGAAAAACCTGCAAAAAGTTATGTATCCTACTTACAGATTATTTCAACCCAAACCAGGAAAGTTCCATGCATTTCTTTTTTCATTTAATGTATACATTAATTAATTAACAAACAAGAGGAAAGGACTAAGCAGCAAAATCACTTGGCTCTTTCTAATCAGTCTCCGGCTGCACGGTGCCAGTTGCGTGGTGTGAGCTGCAATCTGCCACTGACAGATGTATTCAGGTTTGGAAGCTGTTACTTAACCTAGAGGCACTGACAGTATTTGGATAATTCTGATGTTATCCTGAGAGGATTAGGATACAAACACAAATTTAAACTCTCTTCTCCAATGTGTGTTTGAAGATGATGTACATTTGCAGGGGACCGGCTGTCACAAAACTAATTTGGCCTATGTTTTTATTTGAACATATGTGGTTTCTCAAAGGAAGTGGATTGTAGGCAGAGATGAAAGCAATTCAGTGCCTCTGATCTCTGGGATATCACTTCCAAATGAGAACACCTTCACTGCACATTTTCCTTTTCCTGCACAAGTCTGGGGAAATTTAGAGAACTACAAACAGTCTTTTCTTTTCAGAGTTTTAAAAAATTAGATTAGATCCTTACTCATTTCTTTTTCTTCAACATATAACGCATGTCATAGAAACAATTTGGGGCTTTGTTGTTTTCAGGGTAATGTAATTTCCTGAGAACTGATGTAAACGGTACTTTCTGAAGACAGACACAATGATACCACCGAAAACTTCTGTTTCCTCTCAAATCCACAACACCACAAAGGGCATCTAGAAGCCTTTTGAACTCCTTTTATTGTCCCCAAAGAAAAATAGCAATGCAAGTGTAATGGGTTTACATGGCAAGGTTTTGGTAGTGGGGGGGCCACAGGGGTGGCTTCTTTAAAAAGTTGCTAGAAGCTTCCCCTGTGTTCGATACAGCCAATGCCAGCTGGCTTTAAGAACGGACCCCGCCACTGGCC
>JAVKLA010000057.1:9766376-9783289 GCA_034782735.1 Sagittarius serpentarius
CATACTAAACCCAAAACACAGCGCTGTACCAGCTACTAGGAAGACAATTAACTCTATCCCAGCCGAAACCAGGACAGAGATGAAAAAGTGAAAAGTAATTTTCAGGTATGGAATAAATCTATAAGATCCACTGTAGGACACAGTTCTGCTGCTAACATAAAGCATTCTCTCAGGACAGCTCATGTTCTGCAGAAAAGAAAAAACAGATGAGGCCAGGGTACAAAAGCAATTACTTGGCATGAAGAAATATAGGAAGCAAGGAGAATACTGAAGCATGGTAATGTCAACAATGGCTTGGTGCAATAAAAAGTGAGAGTGAAGTCTTGAAGACTTGAAGAAGAGATAGAAGTCATCAGAAAGCAAGCAGCACTTGAAGATACCATTCAGATTCAAAAGTCTGGGTTCCCCATCACCTCTGTTCTTTTTGTTCCCTTTACTAGACTTAGGAACCACATTGTTGAGTCAAAGGCCAAAGAATGTCCCCTTAGGAAATACACATGCTCCCTGCTGCCAACAAGTAGCTGCACCCATGAGAAGCTCAAGGACTTAGATGCCCAAAGCCCTTGCTTGATCCTTTAGGACACTGCTGGGATTACTTCAGAAAGGCAGCGGAAAGCTTTGTAAGTGGGTTTGCAGATGAGTCCATAAACTTTCCTGCTCTTATCCCAAAATTATTCTCTAAAACTTAGCTGAAAATAAGACTGGAACAGTGTATCACTAAAACATGCAGAAGGAAAATGATTTTTCCTCTTGTAATGCCCAGTTACGCAAAGCATATGAATAACTAAAGAGCACTCCGGCAGATACAAGGCTGTAAAGTAGGAGCTGAAAAGATCTATTGACCCCACCTGACACGCTTTGCAAAGCACAACTCCAGCTGAGCAGAATGGTGCCATTCAAAGGCGGCTGATAAGAGGTAGCACAGTGTCCTGAGGGGACCACACTTTGTGAACACAGACAGTGATTATGCTGAAATAATTAACACCTCTAATCAAGCAGAGAAGATGCGAGGTTCAAAACACTGATTTTGTTCCTTTTATTTAAGAGAAAGAAGCTGTTCTTTTATCCTAAACACTGTATCAGCCCTATGTTCACACTGCTACAAGTTGCAAAGCTCTTAATTTTTACAGTCCACACTGAACACACCAAACTGTGCACAGCACGCACTGATAAAGCTTGACTTGAACATTTTTTTTCTGAATGTAAATTGCTGTAGGCTTTAAAGGATTCCAGATCTCCCCGGGGCAGGTACAAACTATTTTTAAAATGGATTTGATACGATGTCTGTTTTAAAAGTCAATTTGAAACAAAATATGTCTGTGTGCTAATGGGAGTAAATGGGATTGTGAAACATATGCCGCAGGCCTTCTTTTTTTAAAGAATGCAAGAATGTAAGCACACAAATAATAAAAAATAATAGCAATACTAATTTACTGTGTATTCCAGTCGCTCTCCATACACATCCAAGTGTGTTGACATCAGGACAGAGACATACCAGGCAGGGGTCTCTAAGTCATGCAAACTGCCGCTGAATTCCACGCCGACAGTAGCCAGTGCATAGCATGGGGGCAGAGAGGGTTCCCTTATGGAGAAGGTTATAAAAAACATTTTATATGCAGATATACACATATATACAAACATATGTACATACTTATATATACATGCGCACATATATATATACATACATATATGTATATGCACACACTTTTAGGACAAGTTGTCTACAGAAGATTTCAACTTCCCAGCAAAGTGTCAAAACACCAGCTGCTGCCCAGCCACTGGTATATTTCCATCTTGCAATGTCTCTTCTCTCATCTGAGCTCCCAGAGGGCATTAAGTGTCCCCTGAGGCACACAGATGCCTCTAAGGTAAGGCAGTGTGTTAGGGAAGTTTCTCATCTCAAGGGGAGGCAGCAACTGTCTGAGGGAATCCACTACATACAGCGGACAGGAGCGTGAGACCCCCAGACTGTCAGTCCTGTGAGATTCTGAAGAAATATCTGTTTGCAAGAGAAATCTTTGGGAAAAAAAAACACAAAAATGAAAAGAAAACAGATCAGTGCGTTTTAAAATCTGGTGGCAAACCTTCCGTTATTTTTAATGAAGCCAAGGGTTTACCACCTTTAAAAAAGCAACATGTGTAAATTATCCACCACCCCCGACTGTCTCAGCACAGCGGTGGATGGAAGAGCATGCAGCAGTCTCCCACCTGTATTACCTCTCTGCCCTCGTACAGGAACAGAGACATGTGGAAATTGCAACTTTGGGTGGTGACTGCTTCTGGCTCTAATACCATCCATGCATCCTTTCTCTGTCAGCATCTGCAATCACAGTCTGCCAAACTCAATTCTCTCAAAAAAAAGAATAGCATTACCTTTTCTCAAAATCCCCCCCAAAAAACTAACAAAGTAAAGAACAAGAAAAAAGAGAGGGGAAAGGACACTTTGGAATATCTTAGAGAATTAAATTGTCACATTTACTCTGAACCATTTATCTCAGAAAATATCTACCTGTACTCATCAGTTTGTTCATTATCCTTTATGTCACTTCTACAAAACTATGCTACAAAACAGTGGGCTTGAAATGGCTGTTTCAGTCATATTTTATGAAAGTGCATGAAGCAGCCAGTCCACCTGGGGGTTAAATCCCTGTGCCAAAAAAAAAAAAAAAAAAAAAGACACCATACCTTTTTCTTGGAGGAGAAAGTAAAACTAAAACAAAGCTATGATGTTTAACTTTTTTTTCCTACATAAATGCTTTAAATGTCTGCAGTAGGAGTAGAATTAACACGTTGAAAATGTCATTTCTGTCCTTAGTGCTGGATTCTTGGTAGGTCTGTAGGTCCTGCAGCTCCTTAGGCACTTCCCAGCTTAGCTAGAAAATTCCCAGAGAGCTTATTTTGACTTGCTTATTATTTCTTAGACTTGCCCATTGTGGAGAGATGGACATCTATCCCCTAGTCTAAACCTTCATTACAGTGTAGGCTGAGATGAATAGGGACCTGAATGCCATCTAGGTTTGTCACTAAAGCATTAGAAGTGATCAGAGCTATAGCTCTTGTAGCAGCAAACGCAGCATTTAAATCGTAACAGGAACATTTCAGTAAGCAACCAAAGTCTTCCTTTCTTCCCTGATGACACAGAACTTAAACCAAAACTGTAGCGCTAAAACTTCAGTGTCACAATGCCTAGCAAAGTCTGGGCTCCACCACAGAGCATCAGGGGCATGCCAGTAAAAATTCCTCCACTTCTGAAGTGTAAGGGACTCAAGATTGGCAGCACCCTGAAATGCAGGCTAGTACCTCGAGTTACCTCTTACTGTCAATAAAGGAGAATTATTAAAGAACCCGATCTCAACAGAACAGGCAGGTGGCTACGCAACTGTGTGGTAAAACAGGAAAACACCCCTGTAGGCAAAGCTGTCAAGGTTACAAAAATCTGAAAGTAAAATTGGTATAAATAATTATCTGGAACCAATGAGGCAAGAAAGACAGACAAATACTGTCAAGAGAGAATAAGATACAAATTAAAAACCCAAGCTGCAGCGAGACATATGAAAGCCAACCATTGCTATAAAGTACAAGATAAGAGGAACAGTGCTGAGGTGATTCTGTTCCAGTAGGAGACTGATACTCTTAAAAAGAGTTAATCAAACCCAGAATATTCATACATTGCTAGTTAATCTAACTTTTCTTCTCAAGTGTTCTTGTTTTCCATTTTGAACACAACAGAAGAAGATGAATATGTAGATTAATCTAATCCTGGAATTAATTTTCATCGTAACTGCTGAATATTTGTATACAAATACCGTATTGCTGAAATGCACCCTAGACTTTTAATTTAATGCTGTGAATCCATGAGTGCCTCTTTGGACTGAATTAGCGGAAACTTTTAAAAGGTTTATACTCTGACATCAAAAGCTACACATAAATGTTGCCAAAGGGAATGCAACAACCACCAAAGTGAGGTCATGTGTGCTTCGTGTTCTTATTTTTGCTGCCTTATAAAAACCTTGCCGCAGCACAAGCCTTTGGGACTGTGGTTATCCTTTACCTAACGGGGCCCAACCTTTCCTACCTCTGTCCTTCCTGCCCTGGCACACTGAAGAAACATCCTTTTCCTTCTTCACAGACATGCCAGTCACTCAGGACGAATTCCCACACTCACCTTTTTTCTCCCCTCTCCTTCCTTCCTCCTACTCCACCTGAGATGAAGCCTTTTTGCCTAACACCTGAACCCTTGCGCAGGTCCCGGCTGGTTATTTCTGATGAGCCTCTTGACCATCACAGGGCTCCTTCCCACCACCTCGCTCCCAGGCTGCCTTTCCTGGGGTCCAAACCGCAGACCAAGGGCAGTGACCACCACCTCCCCACAGCTGCTGACATCCCTGGGGGCCACCTCTTCCCTCTCCCTTCTCAACATTCCCTGTTCCTGTGCTGGAAAGATTATAAGGCCCTCAATCCGCTGGATGTCAAACAGTAATAAACTCTCAGATTCATTGCTATATTCAAAATACTTGTATGCTGTTGCAGATCACACTGTTTTAGAGCGCTTACATTTGGGTTCAAAGCAAGCTATTATTAATTATATCCTAATTAGTGCATTTACAATTTATGGCCGTCACAGACCTCTGCTGGGACTGCAGTTGCATTGTTCGCCTATTCTCAAGATTGTTTTTTGCTGGCACTTCTTTGATTTTGTACTATTGTGAGACACAAAAGCTTTCTTATTTTAAGTACCATTGGGATCATTTCCAGCTTATAGGGTACTGCTGCATGTGTTGTTTACACCATATATGTCCTGCCACAAATAGATTTTCTATTTTTTAAGCCTCTCTTTGGAGGAAGGTGGCAGTCATATGAAAATAACGGTGTGAGAAATCCACTTTCTAGACAATGAGAGGATTGTAATTAATGGTGTTATAAACATACCTGCCACCACTCAACAGTCAAAATGTGGCACGCTGGTTTGTGAGATGAAGTATCCTCATTTTTCTGTCCAGGATTTCTTGGACAGAAATGTGTGCCATGCCTGTACCACACATAAAACATAGAGTTGAATGGACCATACCAGACAAGTGGCCAAAATCGTCTTTTGCCTCAAAGTTAGGAGAGAAATAGAGAAAAATGGCAGGGTGATAGAAGACTTGAAAAAGTAGTAGCACCTTTTTCCCTTCCCTCCCCCAAAATGAAACAGAGGCATTAAATATGCATAACTTTTTAACAGCTAACCTGGAGTAGATACCTGAATCATTAAAGAAAAATAAGAAAAGGAATAAGCATATAACAAAATGGGCCAATTTCCACTCTCAAGAAGCCTGTAAATATATGGAAGAAGAGAAGAAGGGGAATAACTGCCAGAAAGAGAATAGAAAGACAGAAGTGAAGCAATAGATGGAAAAAGAATGGCAAGGAGCTAGGTGAAGTTAAGTAAAACAAAAGTCTAGGAGAGAAAAAAAGAGGAAAAAAAAATGAAAGGCAGAAATGAGAAATGTACACATCTTGGAAGGGAAAATTAAAAAAAAATTTAAAAGGAGGAAAAGTAGGAGAATTCTAGTGAGACTGAAGGATTCTGTATCTGAGGCAAAACAGCGTCAGGGAAAGAACAAGGACACAAAAGTCGTATTGCTTTAATCATGCTGTGTAGTTACACTAGTAAAACCTCCTGAGCATAGACTCAGCAGTGTAGATCTAAATGTGTTTGTATCAGTAGAGCATATTCGTAAAAGAAACGGAAAATCTGCAGGGCAGGAATACAGCTTATGGCAGCAAAGGCAAAGCAACGGTCAGGTTGGAAAAAAGAAGTAAGGAATTGCACCTTCTACTCAACAGTAACAACAGAGCAGCATTTTAATGGTGCCTCTTAAGTTTTATTGCAGAAAGGTTTCACTTCTGCAATCAAACAATAAATTCAGCTTTCAAAAGAAGGTTTCCAACCCTCGCATGGTTCCCTCTCAGGCCAGGATACTTCAGACACAGACTTAGACTGCACACTTTCTGGTATATTTGCTTTGCAGAGAATATTCTCATCAGCTTAGGCAATTGCATTTGCCCCTCACACACACAGCTGAGGTTCTGAGGGAAGATTCGAAGTTTCGGGCTTCTATCTTCAGTCTTCATCACTGCACGTAAACTCAAGGCCGAAGGCAGACGGCAGGAATACCCATGCGTGCACCACGCAGGGACCCACGGCAGTCACTGCTGGATGCTGCGGAGGTAACACGGTGTTTATATATTTTGAACACATTTTCTAATGCAGTTAAGAATCACATCAAAGAAAACAAGATCGCTGTACAAACTAATCCTCTTTTCTCTTGAGTTTCAGAGCAATTACACTGCATTTGAGGCACGGTGGATTTCAGCCGACTGAACCGGTGCCTGGGCACCAAGGGTGTCTTGGTAGATCTGGTAAGCCAGATAATTCATGCACAGATGAACAGCAGTTCATGTCACACTCATCCCTTTCTACTATTAACATTTTTGCAGCTGGTTTTCTTTCTTAGATAGAGGATAATAAAGATTCACATGATACAGACCACGGCCTCTGTTATTAGTGTGCAGAAGCAACCTTCTTTAATGTCTGCTGACGGCATGACTACTTAAGTGATTCAGTCTGGTGTCCTTTAGTCACAGCCTCTGGAGGGCTAAGGCTTTCTGTATAGCAGCAGGGACCACTTCCATACTAAACAATGAAGCTCAGTTAATCCACGTTCTAATTAATTGGTTTTCTTTTACTCTATATTCATGTCTAAAAGGGATTTTTATATCAGTTTATCACATTTAACAAGCCAGTACAAAGCTGAGTTAGAGCTGTTGCAAATATTGTATTCTTTTTCACGCCAAGTGAACACAGAGCATCCATTTTAATTCTAGTGTGAGCAGGCGCATCACCACAGAAGCCCATCTTGATGAGGGCATCTGGAGAGAGACCCTGGGTAGGTCAGTCTTAAAGGTGACAGGGCTCCACTTCACTACATTATGTATTAATAAACCCAGTCTAGCAGAGCCAGAGACATTCCTATATTACAGAAATTTCCATAATGAAGCATAATCAGTGGAGTTAAACTCATTAATAACAGAGCTAAGTGTATGTTAACACAGTAAGAGGTAAGCTAATAATTATTGAGAAAAGATACTGTTGGAAAGGCAGATTTCTGCCTCCGTCAGGCTACTAACCAGCTGTTGTCTGAGAGATATGGATAGAGGGAGGGTTACGTCTCATTTGCTTTCTCTCAAAAAGACAGGTGCTTCATAACACAGGCACAATAGATTTGCCAGCCAGGGTTTCTCTGGGCAGAAATACAGGCTGATCTTTCTACATTTTGAGTCACAGAATTATTACCATCAAGCGTGACAAAGGTAACCTCTAAGCAGACCTTTATGTGTCAGCTTTCTCTGTCCCCTCTTGTGAGTTGCCTATAGATGTATGTGCAGTCAGTCACTTTATATTAGCATACTGGCTTGCATATCCCATCAGAAGAGCTCCTAGGTTTCCAGAAAATAAACTAAATTTCCATTTCAGTTGATGGCTTGTGTTTCTAATTGTAATTTCATTTAACACTAGCACAAGTACAAATCTACAGTATTTCCAAAGCTACTAGCTTACAAGATGAGATCATTTCTTTAGGAGACATTAAAGACGTACCCATTTATACCGTAGAGGTGAGAAAGCTGCTGGAAGACTTGGGAGGGTTCCTTTTCCTCAGAAATAAACAAGAGGTATCAAAAAGCTCTTGCTACATGGGGAGAAAATGAGCATTTAGCAAAAAATTTCAACAGGACTACTTCAGGGCTTCAGATACTTAGCTGAGCCAGATTTAAAAGGTCAGAACATAAAGTTATTTGGAAAAAAAAACAACACTCTAGTTTGATCAGAAGAGTTAGAATTAGAATTGATAGAGACCAAAACATCTCCTAAATGGAGAATGTCACTGAAGTATGGATTGCACTAAGATCTGTGCATGCTAAGGTACTGCCTCAAAACTATTTTCCCAACTCATAGACATTTGTGCGTATTATACTTGCTAGACTTGTTTCCAGGCTTGAGATGGGCGTAGGCTATAAGCCATCCTTGTACCACAGGAATCTCTTTTTCCTTCACAGTTCCTTGGTTTTATTTACCATTTACACTGGCCCATCCCTAGATGCATGCACAGAAAGAGAGACAATTCTGCACAGGATTTTATGGGTAACAAGGGAATTTTCCTTTGCACAACCATTTACTCCAGCACAAAATCAGTATTAAAACCCACCTAATAGCATTTGCAATGACGTAAACAACTACATAACTGCTAGGGTACCCTGCAGGCTTTTTGGTCGTGGCTCAGTTACCCTTGCCCTTTCATATCAGTTGCGGCATGAGAGAAATTGCCTTAAGCGACACTATTGCTGGCAGTTGCTTACAGTCATGAAGCCTCATCCCACCCCCCCACAGCCTCTGCAACTACACCAGCAACAGAGAACAGATCCTTCCAACAGGCCAAATGATTCAAATCATTTATTTCTAGGGAGCAGAGAGAATTGTGCAGTCAGGACTTTATTGGCGCTTCTCTTGCATCCATCTTCTCCGGGGAGCTTTTTCTGCGTTTGTTCTTTTTTGCTTTTGGTCCTGCGACGGCCCCCTTGGCTGTCCTGAGCAGATGTTTTGAGCTGTCATTAGAGGCAATGACTAACTATAAAGTTCCAGCAAAACAGAACAACTCAGTGTGAAATGAAGCTGCTATCAGGAGCCACTGGGATCTATGACCCTCAGGATGGTTTGGGGGGGGGCGGTATTTTCATGCTATCAGTCAGAACTGGTTCCCGAGCAGCCCGCTGACAGCGAAGTCCTACTTCTTGCTCCATTGCAGCCCAGGAGAACCTATTGCAGAGTCCTAAATCAGGTCTCCTGTGAGAGGAAGCCACAAAGCCCACCAAAATGCAGGTGCAAACATGTCTCATGTCAAAACCGATGGCTACAACCTGAGGGGTTAATTTGGCTCCTGAACGGGGCTGAAGAAATCCTCTCGCCTTTCATTGCCTCCCTCAAGCTTCGTCATCCTTCAGTTACCAAAGCAAATGTCACTGCTGTGCTGTTTGAAGCAGCTCTGATTAATTCATCTCCCCAGTATATAATTATGATAAAGCCAGTAGAGGCGAAAAGCTCACAACCAGCTGCTAGGCACCGACTAAACAGAAATGTAGAAAAGAGAGCAGGTTTGACTCTTAACCGCCTTGTTAGATGGCATGGAGATTGCAAACTGAGCATACATTTCTCATCTGCTGCATAAAACCTCTTGCTATCCCTTTCCTCTGTCATCCTCTGAATTGTAATGAGACACAGTGTCTTCACTGTTGCTTACCTCCTGCGAGTATGAGACGTTTTCCTTTTAAGCACATTGAAGAGCTAATGTGTATTTGTGGTGTACAAGATACTTTACTTAGCATTATAGGGGAGAAAACTGTATGAATCCTTTATGTTCTATCGCTGGGATGTGTTTATCATTCCACAATCAAATGTAATGCAAGTTGGCATCAATTTTGCTAAGAATAATAAGCCAAAACGTAATGTGAATACATAAAAAGTGTTGTTGACAGCTTGTTTACAAAATCCAGGACTTTAATGCAGATTTTGTTTTAGCACAAAACCTATTAACATAGTAAGAATACTGTCTGCTTCAGACAACCTGTTATCCTCAGCTGCACTTTTTTTGGAGAAGTTGTGCTTTCTCAGACACCCTGAAACTTTGCTTACACACAGTCCTCACTGCCGCTAGTCCCATGGATTTCCACAGATTTTATGAAGGCTTCTCCACCAATAAATACGGCTGTTCTTCCCACTTCTCAGGACCGACAGGTTTATTTTATTAAATGCTTGCCCTTTGAGGACACATTATTTTGCAACCCTCCAAATTCAGATTTGCATGTGCAAATGGGGCAATTGTATACACATTTCAGCAGTTCAGCACCTTTTCGGGGACAAACTCACTCCCTTTCTCCACGTGCTGAGAGTCAAAGTAATAGTACCAAGATAAATAATCTCAAATATTCAATCTAAGCTCCAGTTCAGGAAAGCAGTTATGCAAGTGTTTCACCATTCAAGAAGAGCACAGATGCCTTTTTAGAAACAAAATATCACCGAAATATTTCATAAATAAAAATGTTTTCCTAAATTAAGGACTTCCTCTGAAGAACTTCTGCTTAATATATGAGGTTGAGAGAAGCCACTTCACAAGAATCTACCTGAGCTTTGTGTAAGGCCCGATTTTATCTGGTATCTTTATTAATCATTGTAACAGAAAACATAAACCATACATTTGAAACCCAAGGAGGACTGCTGTAGGCAACACTACACAAAGAATAAATGCAGCCATCTATCACAAAGGTGGTGCACAGGGCTCTGTTTTAACAGTACAACACAAAGGAACAAACCTGAGTTCAGGTGTGAACTTTTCTTTTGGTGTTCTCCAGCTCCTGAGTGCTTGCCTTGCAAACTCTTAATTTTGTGTATGCAACAAGTATACAATTTGTATGCATATATCCACCCCCATGAATAGAAAAATGCTTTGATGGGTTGATTCTTAAATTTGTTCCAGTGCAGACATGCCAGGTTTGATAAATTTTTTACAAAGGCAACTAAAATCCTCATGTTTAATATGGCCCATAGAAAAGTTATGTAGAATTTAATTATGTTAAGGGAAACTTATAGTAAAGGTTTAAAAATCTCTTATAACAAATGCTAAAACTAAAATATAAATATTTAAATACTTTAAAATCTCCTGTCTGTTTATATGCAGAATATATAACATATGTTCTCTGGATTTTGTTTTTATCTAAATTTGTTTACAGTAATTGATACACAAAAAATATTTCCAGTTTCTGTTGATACTGTAGAATATTTATATTGAGTCTTTATTTTGAAACAAATTTCCAAATCTAACCTGCACTGGAGAAAATCTGACCACTTACTTACTTTTTTTTCCAGTCTGACAGTGGAAATAAGGTTACAGCCAGTATTTTATTGTACACAGGAACAAGAAGTTAAAAAGACAGCGGAGTCAAGAAATACCAAATTGAAAGTTTTACATTCAAGTTGAAGGCAGCTTCTTTATTCACCTAGTTCATCACACAGTTTTCACTTTCATGACTACATAATTTTTTCATGAAAAAAACGCACCCATCTTTAGTCGACAAGTGCTATGAATATCCATTTGGCATGTTGCTTTACATCAGTTCATGATGTAGACACACATTATTCATTGAATGTTGTTCAAGTTTTTTTCTCAAATCAGAATTGCAGATTTCCTCATGGACATCCTTGGAGTGTTTCACAAACCTCACTCAACTTATTTTCACAAGAACCCTTCAGTGGGATAGCTGAAGTGAGATAAAGAACGTCTAAGAGTAAAATTGTTCGCTAACTTGGAGTTTACAATTTGCGACTGCGACAGAAAGATCAGGTAGCGAATTCTCAGGTGAAAGCCTTGCTCAGCCTCCAGCAGCTCCCAGATGCAGTATGTGCACTGCAGATGCTGTCTTAAAGGTTTTAACTGCCAGCCTAAGCAGCAGGTAAGATTTGTCAAAGGCTTATGACAGGTCAGCTTGGAGGATTTTTTTGTATGGGACGGCTAAAACTGTGTCTATGACAGTACCTCAGCCTCTGACAAATTTCAAACCCTGAAGTCTGTCTCTGAAACATGAAAGCATTAAAGCTCTTTAACAGAAATGATTGTGCGATAATGTGTTTAATATTCATCTTCCTCGAGTCTTGTTCTTGACAAATAACTTGAACTGTCAAGTGGCCTTATTTACTCGCAACGCTGAAAACTGTGCCTATAATGACAATATTTATTATCTGGAATGTATCTTGTCAAGATTTTTCTGGCACTCACCTTGCATGCCCATGCCTTATATCCTGTATAGTAGTTTAACAGAGGTCTCTGAGCTCAAGCAAATTATATTTGGACTCTTCACTGACTTCAGTTGGTATGGTACAAAACCTCAGCATGTTATTTATATTGTTCTTCAGCCTCACATTAATACTTCTTCCCATTTGCACACAATCAAGACAGAAAAATATCTTCTTCACATACATTCTGGCTAGTCAAGTCACACTGCTTGGGCCCAGAGCTGGTGGATCTACAAGCAAACATTCTGCTCAGAGGTCAGAATATATGCCCACATTAACCTCTAAAATTATTTTTCCAACCAGCTCTTAAAAATAAATATTCAGTCATGCGTTTCCTGAGATCACAGACTGATCTTCGCCTGTGGAAATGCACATACCTTTAAGGCAGAGAATGAATGAAACAGATTATATTAAACACAGCTTTAACCACTAAAAATCTGGATCAAGATGAAATAACCCACGTGCTATAATCAAACTACTAGCACAATGTTTGATATATTTCTGTAGAAATACTTCACAGGTTTCCTTTTCTTAGGCATTCTGGGACCTTAATAAATGAAATCACTGGCTGTAATCTGTAGCCATCTGAGCTCAAAAGTGAATGCAGGAAAGACAATGAGAAACAAAACATCCTGCAGCATTAACACTCCTGAGTCAGTATGAGGAGAATCTTAAGTTTTCAATTTATCTTCATGAGCCCCAGCACTGTCAGACTGTGCTGTGATTATTTTACTTCAAATCATTAACTCTTTTCACAACCAATGCACAAAACGCACACGAGAGGTTATAGGTTGGAAAGTGTAATAGATGAGTATATTAAATAGAAGGATGAAGAAAAAAAGGAGACCATGCACATCACTGACTTTAGGAATGTCTACGGAGGGAAAGTATCTGGTGGACAAAAAATTCAAGAGGGAAGGGGAGACAGGGGAGGGAGCAGGAAAAAGAGAAAAAGTCTGTAACTCCCCACTGATTGTGCCTATTGCTTATAGCACTCTGCAGCTACCTTCCTCCTATTATCTTGTACAGTTAGGGCAGCTCATACATCATGGACAAACCAATGTGTGTTGATTTTCTTAAAAATAGCAGCAGGTCTTTTACTCCAGCCAAGATAATAGTAATGATGGCCAAGACCACAACTTGAGAGGGCTTTCTTTCCATTACTGATTCATTAGGCAAAGCACTAATTGAAATTACTGCTAATAAATCATTGCTGCCTATCAAAGTTGCAACAGCAACCTGAAAAAAGAAAAAAACAGCATGTGATCAATTTTAAACATAGTGCAAACCGCTTTTGCTTCTTATTATTTTGAGTAGCACTAGGATATTGCTAATCCGATAATACTCTCCCTAATAAGAAATGTGTGAGAAAAGGTTTCTTCTCTCATCCTCTCCCTCTAGAGCATCTATGAAGGAAGACTGTAATCCTTCCCTCAATAAATCTCCACCACTTGTTGGTTTTCGGTTGTTCTTAATAAATCGCTCAGATTTTCATATGCTGACTTCATCTGAGGTGGTTAGCACTTATTCTGAATTGCTAGGATTTCCGATTGTAAATTCACTTCAGAAATATTAATTTAATGCTTCAGCTATTTTGTTATTTATTCTGACTTGATTCCCAATCATTTTCTTAGCATCCCAGTACAACAAACACAGAGGCTCATGCTTAGCGTATTTATTTTCTGTCTATTTCAGGTGCCACTGATTTTCTGCCATTTGGAACCTATGAATTCTTTCATGGTGGGTAATGTAGGGAGTAACTATCTGATAGCTGTTACACTGATGTTTCCACATTTTTTATTAGTATCTTTAAAATAATAGATGGTGTTTGCATATAACTCTAACTCCCTGCTATTTGATCAACAATATTCATTTCTTTTACAAAGGCCAAAGCATCCATATAGAAAATGTATATCTTTAAAGCACTTCAGAAAGTTGGGTAAAACCAGGAAACATATACATAAACAAATCCATTGGCAGTAAAAAGTTACACAGAAAGCTAGCGACACAGCAGGAAATAGAAGTCTTTTCTTTCTGAACCTATTCCCATATATTAAATATAAAATCATTCTGAGTCGCTGGAGGAAGTCTGCAGTGCAAGTCGTCTGAAGACAGTTTTTGCAAATACTTTACAAATAACATTCGACTTCTTAGATGAGACCTTCCTCTTTCTGGGTGATCAAACAATTTTCATTTCTAACTGTACATTTAAAACTTGGTTCCTTAGAAACAATACACTTCATTTTGATTTTTGTTAAGAAAACCAGAATTACTTTCTAGAACTAGACTTGGTGTTAACCAAGACATGGTACAAGAAGCTTTAGTATGGTCTAAAATAAGCTTTTATGAAGAGCTGTGGAACAATCCATTCAATTAGGCAAGTTTCCTTTTATAGATGTGATCTGGAGTTGGCTTGTTCCCCAAAGAATAAATCATTATACCTTTTTCAAGACAGTTGGGTGTTTCTGAATCCTACAGTTTAATTCAACTCTCATAGAAATGAGAAATATTTTTTCAATCATAGCTCAGTAATATCTGCTAGCAAGGTGTTCACAAAGCTCACTGTACAGTACAGGAAAATGTTTCCAGTTTTTAAACTCATTTTGATTTGATCTGTAGTTATGATAGAGATATCCAGTCCAACAGCTCCTAAAGAAATTAAACTACGAGAGGATAAGGGGTATGGCCTTTCCGTGAAGCTTTAGAGGGAGTCAGGGTGGCCCTGCAATGGTCAACATATTTTCATATGGTCTAGATTTTGAAGTAAAAGATTAAATGTGAAAGTCTAGGGGTTATTCAGGGTAGCAAAGACAATGGTTAATAGTAAAGAATTACAGAAAACCCTTACAAGAGCAAGTGACTGGGCAAAATTGGCCTGTGACGTTGACAGTTGTAAAGCAATGTAGGTAGAGGAGCAAAAATAACCTTAACTTTACATACTAAACAATGTGAACTAATAACTATCACTCAGGAAATGCAGCTTGTTATTATAAGATGTTCTTCTAAGAAAATACATTCCTCAGCTTACTTGTCAGTAACAGTCCAAGAAACAAATTAGATCTTAAGAATTACTAGGAATAAAATGGAAAAGCAGAAGAAATCAGCAGGCTGCTGTGTAAATCCATGTTGTATTTGTGTCTTGGCTAGTGTTTATATTTCTCATCCTTTCAACTCACAAAGGCTGTGGTGAAACTTCAGAAGGTGAAAAAAAAAGATGAGCAAAGGTATGAGAGTGTTTCCGTATAATAAATGAGCAAACAGACTGCGATCTCCAGAGTGGAAATAGGTCTATAAAATCATGATTTAGAAAAAAAGAAAGGCTATTCATTCTCCCTTCCCAACCAAAAGATTTGGGAAAGGTGTTGGAGGAGAGGTGTCATGAAAATTAAATTAGCAAAGGACAAGTTCAAAACAAACAGCTGGAATATTTTTCCCACAGTGTATAGTTTATCCGTGAAACTCCTTGTGACAGATGTTGACTTTACACAGGTTCAGCAAGGAGCTGGCTAAGTTTGTGGAAGGACAATCCATCACATTCAATGCCATGTAAAGATGCCATTTCTCATTCAAGAAGTCTCTGGGTCACAGAAATCTGTGAAAGTCGGGACAGTATTCTGGGAAAACGTCATTTTCTGTTTGTTCTGCTCTTGTGTTCTTCACAGGCACCCAGTATGCCCCATTGTCAGAGACAACTGCTGGGCTGGGCAGACCCTCGGCCACTCTCAGTGCTATTCTTTGCCAGACAGCTCAGTATTTGGTGAAGTTCTAGTATGTCCCTGTTTCTTTCCTTGCTTTCAGTGATTGCCCTGCTGATCTACTGGAGATGGTTTCTTTTAATGGGCTTTGCATACATTGCCCTGTAGTGCAATAATTCATATATTGCTGTCTTACTGCATTTTACACCATTCAGAAAGGGTAAATGGATCTCAGAGTAGTTATATATTTACATTTACTCTATGGCTTAAAACAAACATCACCGAAGGGCCTAAAGGGATGTCAATGAAAATGAGAATCCCGTCCTCTGAGAATAGCCAAAAGCATACTAAAGATAATACACTTTTACATAATTTATTGCTTAACTAATACTTTGTTCAGCCTTTTAGAGCGAATTTCACTGCAAAAATAAATTCTACCCACTCTTCAAATTCACTCAATTTTTACGGGATTTTATACACTAGTTTTGTAAAGGATGTAGTCAATGTAACTTGTGCCCTTCTGATGTGCAGATTACACAAATAACTATAATGGAAGTCAATGAAAAATAAACTTCATTACCTTGAAATGAGCTGAAGTACCTGGGTAATTTTCATTACACTCATGTAAAGCCCTGTGCAAACAAACAACTTTATCTTCTTTTTACAATTTGCTTTGTCATATGAGCTCTCACTGATTTCTTCTTGGCTGTGCAAAAGAAGCAACAAGGTTGCTTAAGACAGGAGAGCCAGTTTATTTGAAGGAAATCCTCAGGAAAACAGTGTTTCATAAAAAAATTCCTAGAAGCAGAATTAATTTAGCCTGAAGTTTGGTTGCCTAAGAGCGTAATCAATATGATTTTGTACTCCCTCTGCACTACTTGCCTTCTTTTGACAGGACAAGTAACATAAGAGAAAGAAAATCTCATGTGAGTCCTGCTGATGTATCACTTCTGAAGACAGAGAGATCTCCCTCACGCCATATTGTTCCAGAGTATTTGCTAAGATGACTGAGTGGAAACGAATTGCTGCACTTCTTCCTCCTTCCAGCAAACTGTAAAATGCAGATATGCACCTTCATGTCAGCTAATGTGATTGTATTATTAGCATGAATTAACTTAGGGTTGGCAAGAGGGTTTCAATGTCCCAGGAGCAGGATTAGGGTTTGTTTAGGCTTTTTACCCCTTAAAAAGAACAATAAAAAAGAATTAGCAAGTTGTGTTGTAATGCCCTGGTTTTGGCTAGGATAGAGTTAAATTTCTTCCTGGTAGCTGGTACAGCGCTGTGTTTTGGGTTTAGTATGAGAAGAATGTTGATAACACCCTGATGGTTTCAGT
>JAVKLA010000057.1:9783389-9809427 GCA_034782735.1 Sagittarius serpentarius
TCAGCTTCTCCTGCCCAGCCAGCCAGAAGGCTGGAGGGGCACAGGAAAGGTGGGAGGGGAGACAGCTGGGACAGCTGCCCCAAACTGGCCAAAGGGGTATCCCATACCATGGGACGTCATGCCCAGGATATAAACTGGGGGAGCTGGCTGGGGGTGGCAGATCGCTGTTCGGGAACTGACTGGGCATCAGTCGGTGAGTGGTGAGCAATTGCACTGTGCATCACTTGGTTTGTGTATTCCAATCCTTTTATTATTATTATTGCCATTTTATTATTGTTATTATTGTCTTTATTATTTCCTTCCTTTCTGTTCTATTAAACTGTTCTTATCTCAACCCATGAGTTTCACTTTTTCTTTTTCTTTCTCTCTCCCCCACCCCACTGGGTCAGGGGGGAAGTGAGTGAGCGGCTGCGTGGGGCTGAGTTTCTGGCTGGGGTTAAACCATGACATGCGCAAACATAGTCTCATTTTTATACTCCTACATGCCAACAGTGTTGTAATGGAATAGACAAGAAAACAAAACCTTAAATCGTGTGAGTGAAAAAAAAAAAGAAAAGAAAATAAACAATCCCCCCCAAAACAGATAAAACCAAATGTGTTTTAGCAGAGGCTGATTTTGCATTCTCTAGGGCTTAATACAACAGCTCTTGCACAACCGGTGACTGCATGAAAATTGCTCCAATGTGAGAAATGTTGAGGGCTATAAAATATTTTGTGAATATTTTTAACCAGGGATCAGTGTTAAGCTAATTAGCATACATGCAAACAGAATTCCAGTTATTAGAGAGTAAACTGCTCTTACAAAGAAAAAGTCTCCACATTGAGAGTGAGAGGGGCCAAATTCAATTTCAAACAAATTGTCTGAAGGAGTATTTTTCAGGCTCATCTGTTTGTTTTTTGTTTTGTTCTTATCCAGACATTTTACAGGGTTTTGGTTTTGGTATTTTTTTAATACAAGAGGAAGTGGAGATTATGCTGGTTCTGGGAGATCTTGTGAACTACAGTCAGTCACTGTTAAAGCAGCCTTGAGGTTTCTCAACAGTGCTGCAAAACTCCGCCCCACCACGGGAGACTTCACCGACCCAGGGGCCCAAGCATGGATGGGGCTAGAAGTCTGGGTGGGAGGTTTTGGGGCAGTGGGGAGAGCTCTTCCCCTCCTGCTCCACATGCTTCCTCTGCTGCCCCTGAATCTACTAGGAGGGGTGGGAGCCAGCCTTGCTCTGAGTGGATGCTGTGACTCATTTCCATTAGCCTCTTAATATCATATTTCAGACTTAAAAAAACCATCTAGGTGAGGGATACAACCTGCATATGAGTAAAATGGGATGTATGATTAACTTCACGCCCTCTGTGGGAGAGATACTGCTTCCCTCTCACTTACCAGGTTATCTCAAGGACTAAGCACAAGTAAAAGCCAGGTTTGATCATCTCTACTGGCTGCCTGTAGTTCAGCCGTGTTCACTTGGGTTGCACTCACCAGGTTGCCAATTTCTCTGACTCAAGATAAAACAGACCCGCCAGTAACTCAGACCAATCCTACAAAGGTATTGGAAGATGGGGATTGAGACCTTGAATGCCTCACAGGACTTAATATTCATAATGAGAAGTTCGACCTGTTCTGGCAGCCAATTATACAAAACAATATATGAGGTTTAACACATTATTATCAGAGAGAAGGAAATCAAAGCCAAAGCATGATCTCATTCTTCCATATACTGTATTAACCTATTAAAAGATTTAAAGTACTCCATCACAAAAGTGAATTAATAATTAAATGGAAGATGTCCGGTGCTTTATCACATTTTATGCCCATACTTTTGTAAGAAGAGGGGCATTAGTTTATTTTAAGAAAAAGGTAGCTTAACACTGGTTAGAAGCTTTAAAATGAAAAACAAAGCTTCCATAGAATGCAATCCCAGTTTCAAAGTAATAATTCCTTCCACAGGACATTTTCAGGAGATGTGTTTATTTTTAAACATAGATAATGATACACCCTTCATAGTGTACAGATATTCTGCTTAACTGTCTACTATTACAACTTGAATATTAGTTACTTTAATACAAATAGCTAAATACATTGAGAGAGACAAATGAAGCCCTAAAAAATTACTGAACATCTGCTATTGTGAATGAATTTTTCGTCTTAGTGACTATACTCAGATTGTGTCAATTCAGACTTTCAGGCACAAGATACTCCCTTGTGATGGTGCCTTTTCATCTCCATGAGAATTGCATTCGTAATTAAATATATGGATTCTTTTCATTTTGATTGTCTAGTTCTGCAAATTGTTCACAAAATAGAAGATTAAGAATGACCAAACCTGATGTTGACACTGACGATCATTTTGACTGATACCATATGTTGGGGTTTTACACGTCTTTTTCCTTTTATATGTGTTCTTATAAACTAAATGAAAGAGAAAGCTTCTTTGAGTCTTGAAAGTATAAATTACTATGAGTTCCAACCTACTACCACATGAGCAACAAGAAGATAGCACATCCCGATGGTGCAGGACACAATCATCATGGGGAAACCTAACCTGAAACAACAAAATAAAGGAAAGATTAATAAAGATACAATAGTTTGTTCTCCAAGCAATTTATGAAAAGGAGATTTAAGTTAACCTACACATTCCAAGCCACAAATATGCTTGTAGCAGTGCTAAAAGCATGGATATACTGAGAGTATGACAATGTCTAGGAGTCTAATATTCAAGCTTACATTTCTAGTTATGGCCTATTTAAGAGATAGGAGGTTAAAATTAGGATAACTTCATTGGTTTCAGGACATCTCTTCCAATTTAGTCTGTCACAGAATCTAGTATGCCTTGTCATTTTGTTTGGGGTTTTTTCCCCCAGACAACATGCAAAATAACAGTTCTTATAAATTATGCAGCATTAGAATAGATTATCCAGTGTGTATCACTTCAGATTAGGTGTGTAACTCTGGTATGGCACTTTATAACTTAATCTATGGCTGAAACTCATTAAATTGTTTCCCTGTTGATCTGTAGTCACATACAGCTAGTACTCCTCTTCTGTACTTCTCACCAGCTTTAACAGACTTGAATATTAATGAACTGTTGGAAATAAAGCCCAGGCAGATGTAAAAGTGCTAAAATTTTGCTGTTCTATCAAAACAGCTATTTCTCTTTCACCACAGAATAAGCTTTTCAGGCAACACCCAGATTTTATAGCTTTCTTTAGACTGACAAACACAGGCAGCAGAAACAGACAACTGGAAAGGATGTTGTGGAGTTGACCAAGTCCTACTCTGTTAGATTTGTAGGTCTCCATATGTGTGAAAAGAAAGGAGTCTTCTGACACTTAAAAGCATTATTGTATGATACTGAGGGACTGTGAAGAACAACTGCTGTGATCACACTCATTTGCTTTACGTTACTGAAACCACAAGGAGAACTGAGATGAGAAATGATCATGCCACAAGCGACCCTCCTTACTTACTTTCTTTTGTCAAGTTCAGCCAAGAATTTCCGTAAACCTCATTAAAGCATGGCAGTGTTCTCTGAAGTACAGCGTTCCATTTATTCTCTTCCTTGAAGCAAGACCTACTTGTTACATGCAGGTATATTAGTTGTGCCTTTTTGCCTTGCTTGATAGGAGCCCTTAGGAAGGTTCTTCGAGCCTGTTCCCCTCTGCCATTGCTGATTAGAGCACTAATGAGGAGATATCCATTTCATAAGACACCATTCTCTGAGCCTGGGTAGATGAACAGCTCCTTTCTTTAGGAAGCTACAGCTAGATGGGACCTCTTGGGGCATTAAGTCTGGCCCCACTTCCTCAGGGTATGAAACCACTTGCATAAAATGAAAATTAAACTTCTCAACAGCTCACTGCAGTCTGCTCTTTCTACCTGCAGCTGTGACATTACTCTAAACCTTGAGATCCTCCTGAGTCACATTTCTTTCATTGCTGTTTTGCTGGAAAGCTGTCTGAAGGAGGCATAGGTATGGCCAGCAGATCAGAGGTGCTTTCACCTTTAACAGCCATTAGTTCAAGTTACTGACAAGGGAATTTTACCAGGAATGAGGGTCACTGCAAACACAAAAATAATCAGCCCTGACCTATAAAGTTTGCAGAGTAATTAGGAAAAGAATAAAACCCAAACACTTCAAAGAAAATGTTGGAATTATTTAGTGAAGAACAAATTTGTCCATAATGCCTGCTTCTTGGCCGCTCTTGACCCACTATCAAAGTGAGCCTATCTCACACACCACCAGAAATAGAGGTAAATAAAAAACAAAACAAAAGGAAACCCTAGCAAGGCTGGAAATGTACAAAGGACAAGACTGTCAGGGCTGACAGATCATTTCATTTGTCTCCTTGATGTCTCCCTGAAGAAGCTGGCGTGTCCCTGTGTCCATGACCCAATATTGCCTGCAAGATCTGCCCCAGAAGGACAGCTGCCATGCCTGGCTCCAGAAGCTTTCTCCTCCACCTCTCTGGGATTTAGGACCTGGTATGCTGGCCTCTTCTCCTATTTTGGTAACAGGCATTATTATTGTTGTTCTGGCTTCAAAGGCATTAATGTTAAGCTGGTATTTGGACTTGGGAAAACAGAAAGGGAGAGGAGGAGAGAGAAGGGCTGGCTGTGTCTAAGTGGTGAAAGGTATGAAGAATTGTTAGAAAGGGTCATAGGATTGTCACAGCTTTCAAATATTTCCTGAAAAGCCTGAAATGCATTTGGAAGATTTATTTTTCTTTTTTTTGATCATATGAACATGTATAAATCAATTGCAGAAAAGTGTTATTTCTTTTCCAGACGGACTGGTCAGATCCTTGCTTTTGAATGACTCATTACTTGAAAGGGCTGAATCATTATTCAGTCACTAAACTATGATGAAGCTGATAACATTGTAAAACAGCAGAGCTAAAACATCGCTTGGAATTATTTTAGAAAAAAGCAAAAAAAAAATTTGATGGCTAGCCAACTGCTTCTCAGACCCTTTCCTTCCTTCCTTCTCTCAGCAAATCTGATCTCTGGCCTTCCCTAATCTCACTTAGATAAAAGTGTCCAGATAGGACAAAAAAGCAAAACCAGCAATGGCTGTAGAAATAAAATAGGATGGCTAAAAAATCCTCCTACATCCTTCAGTATATCTAATGAATGCTCCCTGCATCTGTATCCACATGACAGGCTGCTGAACCAGATATTGCTACAGCTCTCATAAGAAAACCGGCTGTTGTTTGACAGAAAACAGGATTTTATTGACCTCGCAGTTAGCAAACAATGAGCTGGCACTGGAGGAGTGGGGACAGTGCAGATCTTAATCCGTACTAATGCAACCTAACAAACCTCCCTGGAGAACGCATAGCAGCTCAGCAGTGAATGGCAATATAACGCCTTTGTGAAGACTGGCAAGGGCAGGGAAGGTTCCAAAAAGATTCAAAAGCTACTCGACCATTGAAAAGAGAACAGAAAAGCTAGCTCCAGATTGGAGGAGGTCCGTGCAAGAAAATGGATGAATTATACAAAGTCACATACAAAGATGCAGGAATAGTGATCATACCCCCACTCTCACGGTGCCAGTCAAACGTGTAGCTGGAGCCAGACACAGCCAGTCTGGGGAGGAACCTCATTTCATTTAGTGTGGATGTTTACATAGGGCACAACTACGAAGCCGTTATTCTCATTGCATGGACAATTACCCCTCGACTTGAGGCCTGAATTTCAGGCTCACTGGCCTGAGCACTAATGCAATTGGATCGAATTGAACGTGGAATTTGTGTACCAGAGAGAGGGGAGATAAAGCTCAGTCAGTAAGTATTAGTTACTGCAGCGTTAATCAATTACTTGAGTTGGTTCAGTGCCCTATTATGCTATTACACTACCCATTGCTCTCCCCCAAGGAAGACACAGTTCCTGTCCCAGGCCACATACAACACAATGTTTAGGTACCTATGTTTTCTTTAGTTATATCAAATCTAAGAATGCATTTTAAACAATGTAAAAATTACTTCCAGCAACTCTCATTTTCAGCATACTCCTCGGAGTCAAAAAGCACCATGTCATTCAGTTGCTCCTCTCCAGCAAAAACGATCAGCAGAATTTAGAAGTCATAAAAACCTTTCTTGCGTTAAAACTTCAGATTTGTAAGAAATGCTAATTAACATCTTTGGCATAAATATACATTTTTTTATCCTGCACTGGGCAGCCTTTTCTTGCCTCTCCCTCTCTGCAGACAGGGAGATACATGCACCCTGCATGGTACAAAAGGTTCATCCCAACTCTCCACAGCCAGCTCAGGGAGTTTTCACCAGTGCAGAGAGGGAGCGGGGATGGATGACAGGATCTAGCATTCACCCCACTCCCCCCTCCTCCTCTTTGTACTAGAAGCTTACACGTAAAACTGTGATCTAAACTAAATCACTAAATACACAACAAGCAGATCTTAGTTCAGTGTGAGCTAGTGAGAGCATTTCAAGTGAGAGCCACAGGGATTTCTCTTGGACAAAGTTTTACTTATTAATAACTTCAGCGATCCAGTAGTGAAAAGCTTGCAAATTGCCCCAGCGTGGGAGAGATGTCAGACTCCGTGGAGAACAGAATTCAGCATGTTCTTAGCAAATTAAAATGAGAATTTGAAATGAACAAAATGAAACTCTGTGAAGGTAAGTGTGAAGTATGTCTTAGAAGTCAAACATGGGCACAAAAACAGCAAGGAAAGTGAAGCTTTTCACTGGTAATGACCTAATTATTTCTGATCCTGCCTCACTGCAAGATTTCTATCCCTGTATTTACTTAGAAGAAAAGGAAACTAGTGTATGATTATTCTGGGAATAAATCCCATTTTTAAAGAGTATCTACAGATGTGAATATTACAGTTTTCTTACGTTATAAGTTTATCCAATATTATTTGGTTAATAATAATGAATAATAAAAGTGAAGCCTTTGGGGTCTGAATTGAGCATTCCTGGACAAACTGATCTCCTACAGTACCTTGCAGCTCTATTTTGTAACGCTTCAAGAGCCAGCAGGACCCAGGATGTACAAGAGCCAGGTTCAGTGCCTTGTTCTGCCTGATTTGGGACATGACATATGAAATGCTCTCACCCATAAAAACCACACCTACAGGCACTGCCTTCCTTGACAGCTCATAACATACACAGCCTGTGCATCCTCGGGGGGGGATCTGTGGAAGAACCATGCCTCCAAGGAAACTGGGAACCTTCAGTGGTTGCTCAGTGGAAAAGCAACAGCACAAATCGCCCAAGACCAAACCACTGGCAGTGAAAGAAGCCTGGTGGTAGCCAGGAGTAAGAGTTAAAAAAGAGTTAAAGCTAACTGCTACTCCTACTTGTATTTGCAATTTAATGCACAGTTTAAACTCAACTGGTGGAGTTTGCATCACGCTTAAAATTTTGCTCTTCTCGCTTTGTATCAGTTTCTTACTACAAGTTCCGTAGAAGGTATAAACTCCGTTTTGCAGAGAAGGACCTAGGGGTCATGGTGGACACCAAGGTGAACATGAGCCAGCAATGTCCCTTTGCAGCAAGGAAGGCTAATGGTATCCTGGACTGCATTAGGAAAACTATTGGCAGCAGGACGAGGGAGGTGATCCTTCCCCTCTACTCAGTGCTGGTGAGGCCACACCTGGAGTGCTGGGTCCAGTTCTGGGCTCCCCAGTACAAGAAAGACATGGACATACTGGAGAGAGTCCAACAAAGAGCCACAAAGATGACTGAGGGACTGGAGCATCTCTCCTGTGAGGAAAGGTTGAGAGCTGGGACTGTTCAGCCTGGAGAAGGCTCAGGGGGAACTCATCAATGTGTGTAAGTGCCTGAAGGGACGGTGTAAAGAAGACAGCTCCAGACCCTTCTCAGTGGTGCCCAATAACAGGCAATGGGAGCAAACTGAAACACAGGATGTTCCCTCTGAACATCAGGAAACAGTTTTTTACTACGATGGTGGTCCTGGGCAATGGGCAGGGTCACCCTGCTTGAGGGGAACCTCCAGAGGTCCCTTTCAGCCTCAACTGTTCTGTGATTTTCACCCACCTACTTGTTCCTCTGTTACTCAACACAGGGTAAGAAAGCATCATCTGCACACCTGAAGACCGGCATGTCATCAGAAAATATTTAACTAAGGACCGATGACAGATAATTCTTCTCATTCTTGGACAGTCTCTCATTGTATGCAATGCTTCACTCTGGAAGTTTGACAATCACAAGCTCATTTTCAAAAGAACATCTAAATGCCTATGAAAGCAGCCTCAAAAAAGAGACCCAGGTGTGGGTATACTTAGAAAATATGTAAGGTTATTTCTGAATGAAAGGAAAGTTACACCTTTTAATGAAGTGTCATAATTCAGTTTGCAATGTCACACATTTACATTTCTTTTCAACAAAAGGGTATAACCACAATATTCATGGATCTTAATGAAAAGAATATATCATAACCCTCATGAACTGAACTCTAGAAGGGTGGGTTTTTTAATGGAAAATAGGACAATTTTACCTTGATGAAGAACAGAACTCAACTAGTTAACAGAGGTTATATAGGTCTACATAAGTTATAGTCTAATGCATTACAGCTTTGTAAGCAAGTTCTTTTTCTGTACCTCAACTAGGATTACACAGCAAAGCTAAATCATTTTGGGGGGGAATAAAGAGACAGGACAAAATTATCTTTGTGAGACCTGCTTGTGATTATTGTAGTTTCTTAAGTTCTCCATATTTTTTTCAGATTTATACAAAACAATCTAAAAATTATTTGTACTATTTGTTCATTTTCATTGTGATCATTTGCTGCCAATTTCTCCTATGGAGAAATTTTCCCAAAAGTTTATTTTGACATTTCATCCTAATTGTTAAAAAAAGAAAACCTCAGAATTCCTGGGGAAAAAAAAATCCATTTTCATTAGCTCTATTGATTAACTCCCTACCTTTTTTCTTTGGCTTTGGGAAGGAATGGAAACTGAAAGGAAAGATTTTTAATTTGTTGTCTGCCTAACTCTCAAAGCCGCTAGGAATTTTTCTCTTGGTCAGTTTGTCTGTTGTTATTGTATCTGTGGTCACTTTCCTGTCATCCTGTTTCTTCTTTCCCTTTCTTTCAACGCAAACTACCTTATGAGTCTGCTGTCATTTTGGTTGTGTCAACCTTTCCATCATTCCAAGTCTCTGACATACTGATCCAGTTTACCTGAAAGGAAAGTACAGATACTAACAAAGAAAACAGATTCAAAATGTTTATCATGTGCTCATGACCCCTTCAAATCCAGACACCTGTTGTAGCTCAGAAAACAGGTGGCTAAAACTACAAGGGATCATTAATTCAACATTAAATTGCTGTGAATTTTATATAGTCTGGAATTACATAAAAATTACAGTGTGGTTACCTACTAGTTACCACACACAGGAGTTACTGTGTAATTTAAATCACAGAACAAAACCTATAATCCTATTTTCTTCTGATTGCTAAAATTATAATAATTTCTCATCATATTCTATCTGTTTTGAGTCTATGCAAAGATTTCCCATAGAGTCACTGCCAGGAATGAAACCTGAGATAGGGAAAATCAGATCCTGAGTGAGAAGATGTAAAGGTGTTAGGTTTTGCCTCCCACAGTCTAGAACATCCTCCTAAAGGTGTTTTGCTGTAACCTCCACACTTTTATGTTCAGAATGAGCAATGGGCCTTTCCTTGGCCTTCCAAAATTCTGATTATCTAAAGAAAAAAGTGCAGACTTTCATTGTAGAAAAATAGTTGCTCTGCCAGCTCCACCTGGCAGATTCAAATGACTATTGACAGAATATTTGTTGCAGTATTTGTCCAGGTCTCTGTAGTGCAACTAAGATGAAATACAGGACAGTCAGAACAAGTGACTCTGATAACTATCCAAAAGCTATTCATACATGGTAAGCTAGCAACCTGTATGAAACACTTTTCCTCTTTTTTGTTCAGAATTTTCCCTTCAAAGATAATCAAAGTTTAATTCACCTCTGTTTTGCCTTGTTTTGTTTCCAAGCCTCTATGGCAAACAGAAGAAACTGTGTGCCATTTTTTTATTAGTCATTATATTTTGTATCATACATACAATCTCTTTAGAGATACAAAGGTCCTTCAAGTAATTTTACTAGACAGCTTTGTACTTAAGCAGTTTCCCCAAAGTTTTAATACTGCTAAAATCTACATATCCCTTTAAAACCTAAATTGTTTTGTATCTACTTTTTCTCAGTAATTCAATCTGTATAGTCTGTTTAAGAGTATTTTATCTCTTTTCCATTAGCAGATACTCCCAAGAAACATACAGTATACAATGTTAAAGCCCCAAAGAGAGCTGTCAAAACTATAGAAGTTTATGATCAATGTTATAACTCCATTCTTTGCCAGGCAGCATTGTCATGACTATTTGAAAACAAGTGATCTTACATGCTGTATGTTGGCAAAAAGAAATATGTCACAGACTGAATTTTAGCTTCGTCTTTAGCCAGATGATTTTCCTCTGTGTTGCAATGTAACAAATTTGATTTTGTTTCTAACATTTGTGCACCAAAGAAACCAAAGAATTGCAAACGCAGTATTTATTGTTACTGCCAAAGCTCAGCCAGACAAATTGTTTACCATTACATTTACCAGAGGTGAGATAAAGTCTGCAAACTTAAATTTGCACACCTTCTAGCAAATTCTACTGGTAAATTTAGTTTAAATAGTTTCAATTCACATGAGTTTCTGGTCCACTAATGACAAAATTAATTTTTTTTTTATTGCCAAGACTATTTGAGTCCCCAAATAGTCCCTAACAATCCATTACCTGGTGCTTTAACATGTAAGTCCTAGAGGCAGACTAGACTTATCAGGGGAACATCTTCTGTATAGACAGACTAGTTCCCTTCATGCCCTACTAAAGAAGTAGGACACGCCATGATAAAGTGTGGCACAAAGATTCAAGATGATCTGCTAGTGATTTTTTGAGTTTATCACAACTTCATGTCACCCTTGGATCTGTCGTCATATATTAGCAATATATTTGCTTTCCACGTCCTCCAGGCAGACCCCAAAACAAGTTCAGTCCTCAATTTCTTGCTTCTGGTTTTGTTATGAAAGCTTCACACCATTCCAAAGTCTGGGAAATGCAAATAAATGTAACTGATTCAGCTCCTTGGGAAAGCCATACTTAATCCTCTCCCACACATCTGTGTAACGATGTGTAGTTGTGAGTCTGAGATTAAAAAGATTAAAATCATCATGGATGACTAGAAGAGAAAAATCAATGAAGTATGTCTTCTCTGACAGTACTTTAAGAGACTCATGTACTGATTGTGAGTACAAACCTCAGTATTCCTGGTAGCAAACTGTTCTCATGAATTGTTAGAATGGTTCTGATACAAATATTCTACTGATGAGACAGATATATACAAAAATAGTGAGATTTACTGTGTAAAAATGAATGCATTAGGACTGCTGAATTAGGTTTTACAATGTTTACAGTTAGCGTTTCTGTATTTTACGAAACACTTAACATACTGTAAACTCACTTTTGACAATTATATGCTTTTTGCTTTGCAAAAAGCAAATTTGAGGCTTACCTACATTTTTGTTAAAATACCTTTTTATAGCTTATACCTCTCTACTATAGAAATTTCCTATAAAGTGTTTTGTCTATTTTTGAAACAAACTGCATCTACAAAAAAAAATTAGACTACAGTCTTTTTCTACATAGTCTAAACAAACCAAAGATAATGGATATGGCAGAAATTAACTGTGATTTATTTTAGCTCCAAAATGTTTCAAATTAAATAACCTTTACTGACTCTATTACCTTGCTTTTTCTCATTGAGGATTCAGGAATGGAAGTTTCTTGAATGTTATTTCCATTAATGTCCTTAATCCCAACCCTCACAAACAGTATCCTGGGGCACTTTTCTTAGTTTCTTTTTTTTTTCCCCCCAATTTGCTCTTTTATTTTGATTAAGGCACAAGATAAAAGGAAAATGACATTTTATAGTAGAGATTAACCAGTCAATTCTTTAATAATTTCAACAGAGCACTCACAACTATTTTAAAAGCCCTGGACTCTGCTAAAAAGTCGGATGCTACATAAGAAAGAACATGTTCCACCCCATTCCCCTCTCCTCTTTCTCCCAACTTTGAGATTCCTGTTCATGCACCCTATAATGTGATGACAGAGAACTCATGTACAACAGTTTACCAGGACAAAGTGCATTTTGCATTAAAAAGTAGAAGGATGTTTCCTATGCACTAATGATTATTTTTCATTATGAACTCAGCAGATGCCTCCTGGTAAAAGGTTGTTGATGTTGTAAGGCCAGTAAACTTTCCACCACACACCCTATCCTTTAGGCCACTCAGTCCAAGAGAAGAGCAGAGAGTGGAGATTTTCATTCCCTCAGAAGACACCTGGAGGCTTCTCTCCAGCCCACCATGAAATGCCGACCAAAGGCAAATAAGGAGGCAGCCGGAACCTCCCAAGCGCTCTCTGCCATCACGGTGCCCTGCAGTGTACAGGTCTTCCTGCCCCCAGAGATGCCACAAATCTGAACTCTTATGTGCTCACTAGAAGGAAAGCTTTTATTAACCACAGGTCTAATTTTAAGTGCACCAGCAAACTAAGGTTAAATAAAACTAATCCTATTCTAAGTGCATCAGTTCCTCAGCACATTAAAGCTCCCATATAAAAAGCATTAGAAAAATAAATAATATACAAATGTATCCCTCCAGATTGTCACAGATATATACCAACATTTCTTATGAGATGAAAGAGAAGACCTAACAGATGGACAAGATAAAAAAAAAGTATAGTATGGAGAGGCAGGTAAGTACCACTAGCAGGATGTTTTAACATGGGCTAGCTACGTGACCAGTTCACAGGTGTTGCAAGTCAATCAGAAACATCAACTGGAGTTCACTGTCTAATTGTTATAGATGGCAGATAACCCTTAAGGTGCTTCATATTGAAAGGTCAGAGCTTGAGAAACTCAGGTTCTCAACTCCCAAAACTGCACGACATTTTCAGAATCTTCTTTGAGAAAGACCACATTAGTCCCAGAGTTGTCATCTAACCCACACCATCACGAGTGTTACTCTGCCCTGCATTGGGAATAAGGACTGAAATGAGGGGAAAACAAGAATAAAATTATTAGATTTCTTAAAAAATTATGAAGACATTTTACTGTCTTCGTATTTTCAACAAGTGGGTGAAACTAAGCTGGTTTCTTCACTAACTTCTGCCTCTCTCCTTCCATCTCCACCTCTGCAGTGGAAGAGATGCACTGCTGCTCCAGGAATGCAGGCACCCACCAGCAAGTGAGTTATGCAGGAGATCAAATGGTCTGGGCCAAACGTTTACAACAAGGCTACATGCACCCCAGTCTTCCTCCTTTATTGTTTTAGTTGTTTCATTTGTTGTGAACAGCTTGGACAATCAAATGGTTGGTTTAAATGTTGTCAAGTGATTCTGAACCATTCCTAAGTCCCACCACAGAATCGCCTTATTAACTTTCTAAAATATCAGGATCATTGTTTCAGATACATTTAAGACATTTTCCATTTTAGTTTATTTCTCTGATTTAGCCTTTTTAGCTAAGGTCAATAGACTTTTGAATTTCCTGTCTTTGAAACAGAAGGCAGAGTGATGCATTCTGATGCATTTCACCTGTAGCATTATGAAACAAAATCTTAGGCAAAAGCTTGGCATTAATTTCCTTACAGTGCCAGAGATGGAATATGAATATTTCTTGACTGTTTGGAAAAATTTAGAGGTTTTTTTCCCTTTGCCTTTAGAAAGTCTGCTCTTTAGATAATTTACATAGTACTAGGCAAACAATTTACCTGTATGGATGCCACTTAGTTTTGAGCCTCTAACAGTTTTTGTTCAGCCTTCATTATCACCAAGTAGTAAAGAAAAGGCTTAATAACAAAGAAACCCAGAAAAAAACACCACAAATACTTTAAAAATTATTTAGTAATACTTAGTAATATATGTTACACAGTACTACACAGGAAAAAAAAAAAACAAAACAGAACTCCTTTTCAAACTTTCCCAGAATGAATTCTTCCCTTTTTCTTTATTAGACTTTTCAAAGCAAGTATAACAAAATTGATACCTAACAAAAGAAAACAAAACAAAAGAAAACAAAAACCACCAACCAAAAAACAAACCACCCAAACCAAACTGCAAAACCTTATCTATTTTTCAGGAATATGGTTTGTACTCTCTCCCAAAAAAACAGCTCTTAATCACTATCAGTTTAAAACTAATGTTATTACGTAACCATTACCATTTTTGCCTATTGAATTGCTATATATCTGCTTAAAACTTTAGAGTACCCCTATTTAAGTAAACCTTCACTGAAGCTGAACAACTGCAAGTGTTGACCGGGAAGTTATTATTCAAGTGGTTTATTAGTGCTGTTTAAATTAATGCAATACCCGTGAGTGTAAACATAGGAAGATAGTAATTTTTTTAAGTTAACAGAAATCACTGCTAAGTTCAAGCAAAAAAAAAGCAAAGAATATAGTAAATGCTACATCATCTTTTGTGTGACAAATAACATCTAGTTTACACAAGAAAATAAAAATCTATTTACCATTCCATGAAAAGCACTACTTCCTTTCAGCAGTTCTAATTTCAAATACATGATAATGAAAATAACATAAACATTAAATCCTCCTTTCTTCTGATCATGTTGGGAGACACCAGGATAGTCTGTTTGACACATTATTTAGTAACAGAGGGAAAATTACTTTGCTAGTTCTATTAAAAATATCAAATTATTTGAGAAAATGAAATGCCATGCAAAACTATGATTCTGATGTAATTCCAAATGTCTGTATGATGCTTTGGCAAGCAAGCAAGAAGGATGGGATAAAGCAAGCTCAAGCCGAGGACAACTCATATATTCTCTTAAGAAGGCTTATTAGTCAGGGTTCATATGGCAAATGTATATAAGCTTCATGCTGACAGCGTTCTCTGAGTTTCCCAGATTTATGTCTCTTCCTGCCATTTAAGTTACCTTCATGTTTGGATCTTTTGCAAATTTTTTTCAAAACAATGTTTAGAGATACAGAATTTCTCCAAGTAAATATTCTCAATCCACCACTTTCTGACTAATTCTGGTAATTGCCAAAGTACCCTATTTAATTAGAAAATCACTTTCTAATTTCAACAATGTTTGAATAAGACACTTGTTCAGCAACTATAGTGACTGTCTAATCAAATTGAGCATGTTGTAATTAACTGGAAACTTGGCACCTGATGTAATAACTATATGAAGCTGCAAAAAGTAGGAATTTTTTGGATAACAAAACCAATTTATACCAGCCTATATGACATTACACATGTGAGAATTCAAATATGCCTTGCTCAATACAAACAACTGTATATGAATCTTACATCATCTCCCAGGTGGAATAAAAACAGAAACTGAGTTAAGGTAGTTTGGCTTTTTATGTCTCCAAGTCAAATTACAAAAAGCATGGAAATAAGCAAGCACTTCACTAATACTTCTCTTCTTACAAACATCTCTACTTGTCTGAAGTTGTTCCCTTCTCAAACTCCCCTTCCTCCCTTCTCCCATCGAGTCATTTATCCCCAGCTTACGATGCACAGTTTGTCGGAACAGGACTGTCTTCCACGCGGTTGTTTACGAGCTCAAACCCTGCTCATACTCTGAAATGAATCACCTTCTAAAAGTTATTTCTCTCCATTGACTACAATGGGAGCTAGGTGTGGAAATAAAGATATCAACACTGTAGAATGGAAAAGTGAGGTGAGATGAATCTTTCCTTTACTGACAAGCAGCTCTATGAACACTGGAAAATAATGAAGCCTTATTTCCTACCAATTTGTGTCTTAAGTTTGATTGACTTGACCAAGGCCAGGCTGGACGGGGCTCTGAGCAACCTGATCGAGTTGAAGGTGTCCCTGCTCACCGCAGGGGGGTTGGACCTGATGGCCTTTGATGGTCCCTTCCAGCCCAAGCCATTCTGTGATTCTATGACTTTCTGTCTAAGTAGAAAGCTCCACCTGAAGCTTTCTTCCCTAACTTATAATGACACACACCTGCACAGATATTTTCAGTGTCTAAAGAAGTGCGGGCTCAGACTGCACTTTCCCTCAGTGGGAATACTAATAGGGTTTCTTTTCCTCTTCCCAGCTACCAGCTTTGATGAAATTCCAGGGTTTTGATTATATTTGAGAAATCAAGCCCCCTTTCCCCACCATCCTTTCCCCTGTCAAAAGTGTTTGAAGTTGATAAGCACATTCAGAAGGTATTAGGTGGGAAACACAGAGACACGTTCACAGCAGTATGATTGCACAGGAAACCAGATGAAAAGTTAGGCTTTGATGGAGAGAGAGGAACAAAAAGCTTTTCAAAAGCATTCTTTTTTCTGAAACATACTTGTTACAAGTAGCTAACTGATCTTAAGATATGCCAAAGGCTTACCTTGATATAACTCCAGGATGATTAGAGAAAGGGATATAGCTTTGCATGTGCTTACATTATGCAGTTCTAGTCCCCAACTTATTATCAGAATGCTTATAGGCGTGGGAAGGTAACAGGGAAAAGAAAGAAATGTGAAGTTAAAAGATGGCATGAATTAGCATGCATTTTGATTTGAAACTTCATGTAATCCCTAAGGAATTGTTAAGTTAAATAGAAAAACTAAAATTCAGTTATTAAGTTATAAAAAAGAAAAATTATTACAATTCAATTGTAAATTTCAAGGTGATCATAACTAGTGTGCTGCTGTTGACACTCCCAGATCTCAGACTTTAATAAGAAATAGAAAAGTGAAGTTCCGTTTACCGAAATATTTTAAAACAGCTGTATGAATTAATGAATGGTCTCGAACAAAGTTCAAATAAAAGGAGCATTGTAATCAGTTTAGTACTCAGACATATACCTACTGAACATGAAAACATTGCTGAAGTAGGGAATTAATCATTGTTGCTAAAAGTGATAATACTTCTGCATGCAGTTTGTATTCTGAACAGTTACATATTCTGAATACTTTAAAAATTAAAAGCCAAAAATTAATATTCCAGCAGTGTACCTCATAAGTGAAAAGTCCAATTACTCTTATGATGAAGAAGAGTATCTGCCAAAATACAAAGAACAAGTGAGCTCCTTCTGTGTCTTGGCTGAAATTATTAAACATGAAAAATGTATTTGAAGGGTTTTTTTCTAAATGCAACTACATCATAGTTTGCACCTAATATACCGTGCTCTCGTAGTTACAATGGAATTAAATAACTTGCACAAGTGTCACTGAAGTATTTATTTAATGATAAGCTACAGCACATATTTAGTATTTCAAATTCTTCTATGCATTGACATACTAATTGCTAGCACTTCAGAATATACACTGACTATACTTTGTGTCAGAGGAATGTGCTCACTAGATTTTCTGTACAATATTCAAAACATGGGATAATCTTAGTAACCATTTAAGTGAGGAGATAGATACTTATTCTGCAGTCTGACTACTACAACGATGGAACATCAAAGCCCATGTAAACATACGAAGCGATTGTAGATTTAACCAATGGCTTTTTGAATATCAGTGTACCCGACATAAAGCTTCTTTTCCTTGGTGTGCATGTACATGCATTTATGGCAGGGAAAGGGAATGAGTTTATGCTGCAAGTCAAAAAGCCCTGCAGCACACCAAGAAAGATATGCATTACCATGTGCCTATTTCTCCTTGTAAAGAGCATAAATCTCATGGAATATTCACAGCATCTGGCGGAGTCAGCTCTGCACTCTAGTGCAGGTCGGGCAGTTCTCCTCCATGTCAGTTGTGCTGGTTTTGGCTGGGATAGAGTTAATTTTCTTCAATTTTCTTCACAGTAGCTAGTGTGGGGCTGTGTTTTGGATTTGTGCTGGAGTGTTGATAACTCAGGGCTGTTTTGGTTACTGCTGAGCAGGGCTCACACAGAGCCAAGGCCTTGTCTGCTCCTCACCCCACCCCACCAGCGAGCAGGCTGGGGGGGCACAAGGAGCTGGGAGGGGACACAGCCGGGACAGCTGACCCCCACTGACCCAAGGGATGTCCCAGACCATCGGACGTCGTGCTCAGCACGTACAGCTGGGGGAAGGAGAAGGAAGGGGGGACGTTCGGAGGGATGGCGTTTGTCTTCCCAAGTCGCCGTTGGGCGTGATGGAGCCCGGCTGTCCCGGAGATGGCTGAGCACCCGCCCGCCCGTGGGAAGTGGTGGACGAATTCCTTGGTTTGCTCTGCTTGCGTGGGTGGCTTTTGCTTTCCCTATTAAACTGCCTCTATCTCAACCCACGACTTTTCTCACTGTTACCCTTCCGATTCTCTCCCCCATCGCACTGGCGGGGGAGCGAGCGAGCGGCTGCGTGGGGCTGAGCTGCCGGCTGGGGTTAAACCACGAACACCCAAGCACGGTATCTCATCAGAGCGCAGATTTCTGGGCAGCAGGCTATTCTTTCATTGCACACAGGAGAGGGTGACACCACTCTCAGCACTGCAGCATAAGCTTCAACTTTGCCAAAGCACGACGAGAACACTAGACAACAGTTACCTGTGTTGTAGACCACTTCATGATAATGGGGTGCACAATGCAGGGCATACATTTGTTTAAAAACTTCACCAGCTTCGATTCATTTCCACTAACACCAGAATTTTTATCCAAGCAGTAGGTCATAGTGTCGTGACTCCCTGTAGAATACAAAAATAAAGGTACAGAAAATATCATTTCTGAACTACTCAAGACCACAATATATGGTTATATTACACGCACACACCAGACATGCCACCCCATTTCCAAACCACACACCTATATTACCTGACAGCCTACGTAGGTATGGCAAAAACGTGGGCTCTTCTACAGAGGTCGCTCATCTGACATTAATAAGCTTAGCATGAAATCCTCATGAAGGGAAGGCATCAAGACTCTTCAATAAAGCAGTCCCCATCTAAAGTACACACCATTGTTGTTTGCCTCAAACCACAATAAAATGGCCTGTTTCAACTAGCATCTTCCACTGACATTATTATCTTGATGTGAAAACTCACTTTTTTCAGGGAATAAATAGCTAACGCCTGAATTTATCTAGAATTTCTCCCATTTTCAGAGCTGTCCAAATGCAGGATTTCATACTCCAATCCCATCATCTCTGCTCAGGAAAATATGACTGAAGACAGAAATTCATCTTCTTACACCTTTGACTGGACCAGCTCCTAACGTGGCACTTTAAGCATTTATATCTTAAATATCTGCTAAAAATGCCCTCCTGAACTAACACCCACATCCTCTACAAAAACAATGTAAGAGGTGAGTGCTCAAAGGTTTCAGAGGCAAATCCAAGTCTAAGTTTACACGTGATAGATGAACAAGATCCACTTTTTATGGACTTCAAAAGTTACCCGACTCTTTCCAGTACAGGGAGTTACACAGGGACAGACTAAGCACCAGAGCCAAGTACAGCCTGCCCAAATATTTGACTTCAAAGAAGTCTTAATAAATCTGACACGTCTTGCATCATGTTTAGATGAAACTCTGTTGCAACTCACAATTTCTTCAGGACAGGTAACCAGTGATTTTGCTAGCTTTTCCTGTTCCATTATTTCTTCTAATTTTCTAAAGCATCAATAAGAAAAGCTAACAACTCAGTGAAGTGACTTGCTGGGATCTTTACAGAGTATCTGCAAGGAATTTGCATATCATTTTGGTTTTTAAGTCTTCTGTCAAACAAATTGTTCACTGGTGCTAGGAACTGCCTTCTTGAATGGCCAGTCTTACTGGTGCCTATGGCAATATTTCTAGTAGCAAACTAAAAAGGACAAGATTGTATTTGAAATAAAGAAAATTCTTTGAAACTGTCAATAATAGTTTAAGGCCTCACTCAATTTTTTTCACCTTTTAAAGTTGGGTTCTGTTTATTTTCCTGCTTTAAACACCCAAACCAAGCTCACTGCAGGTGGAAGATCGATAATGAGGCATGCAATCAAAGAAGTTTGTCTTACAAGATGTAAGAGTCAAACCATTAAATACCCATGGACCAAATCCAAGTCTGAGAGAAGTGAACAGGATTCCATTGATGGGCGTTGCATCTACTGATGCTAATCAGCAAACAGAGAGTGACCTTCCATTTAAGAGTCTTCTTGTGATGTCAGTGAGTTACAGTAACGAAAGGAAGATGGGTATATCCATGGCACAACAAATATGATGCAAAGATAGTGAGCTAGCACCAAACCAGGTAGCCTCAAAGCTTGAAGCAACGTCTTCTCAGCAGCACTGTGCTGAACCTGGTACAAACACAACACTAATTACTGAGACTTGCCTCTGTCTTCTCATCATGCTTTCAGAATGCACTCTCTCACTTTTCTTGCATGCCTTGTTGTCTTCTCTGAGATAAGCTTCCACTTCCAGACTGGGCTTCCCCCAGTCACTGCTCCCTCTGAAAACCTGCCAGAGCTGTCTTGACCTGGTTGGTCTTGATCTGCTTTTCTTCTGATCTGGGCTGGACCAATTCTGTAGGTCAGCTGGGCAGCCACCAAAATCTTCCAAGCTAATATCTTGCAATGCTCTGTAAAAGTCGTCCAGTGTTTGCTGAAATGGGCTTGTTTTCAACTATTCTCTTCTTTGTGCCTGTTCTCCATGCAGGCATATTCACAAGAACAACAAACATTCACAAGATAACAAGGTCGCCGTTAGAAGAAGAGCCAGGAAGTCAAAGGCACATATCAGCAGGTTCTCAGCTTTCTACAATGTCCACGAAACAGCACTATGAAAAGCTTTTTAGAAACAACATGGTTCCTTTTCCACCAAAAAAACCCATTGACCATGCTACTGACTTTTTGAAGGATTTTTGCAAGAGGAACAGAAAAGAGAAAAAAGAAAGGGGAAAAAAAATAAAGAGAGGACAATATGACCTTCTTTCTTCTGTCATAAGATAGACACTTATTTTCTTCTCTTGATGGTTAAATAAGAAATCTAAAATTTTTTTTATAACATCTGTCCTGGGGTTCTTTTACGTAGGCTTTATCAAAAACAGAGGTGCGCTTGTTTTGAAGTTAACATAATTTTAAATTACATATCCAAGAAGTCCCATGAAAGAAAAAAGTTTCTGGGTTTCAATTTTAATCAGAACTCCTCACTCCATCAGTTCACAAGGGGCAGGAAAAAAAAAAGTCCACCACAGTTCTTGGGTCCTCCCAGGGCTCCACCCACTCAAGACAAGACTTGGTTTTTCCCACTATCTCTAAATACACATCTTTGCTATAAAGTTAACCTACAATCCCGTGGCCTACATAAAACCTTCATCTACACGCTGTGCTGCATTCCACCCAAACTACCTGTCACAGCTACAGGTGTCAGAGAGAAAACATGGGCTAGACTTTTCTTTAGTACCGTTTTCACTGTGGAGGCAAAGGGAATCACTCAAGAGCTGACAGTCCTCCAGTGCCTCCCCACGTGCCAGTGAAAACAGGTTGTCCTGTAACTTCTTTGGACAGAGGGAGAAAAAAAAATAAAAATCATCTATTCAAGGCAGCAGAGAGAAGCAATACTATGACCAAAGAAAGGCTAATGACACACAGGTCTGAACGGAGCACCAACGAGGACGCCAGCTATAGCGCAGCCGTATTTAGCCACCATAGGATAAATCCAGTTTTCGTAAGCAGGGTCATGCAGAAAAGTCACACTCTACCTTAATAAAAACATGTTAATTAAAAGTCTCCATCCTCCTTTTTTCATACTTTCACAGACTCTTTTAAATAGTACAAAGAAACAAATAATAAGGTCAAATGTTATTTCTCTCCTTTTTGGAACCATTTTATTATGGAGGTAGTGGCAAGAATGAATTAGGAAAATCTCACCGTTGCCCAGATAAGCAAATGCTCCCATTATTAACACTGATCTGACAAGATGATGGACAGGGACTGCAAAAAAGTCCCTTTCTTTCCTTCCCTCAAAACAAACAAACAAAAAAAAACAAAACAAAAAAAAAACCAAACCGCTTCAAAAAAAAGCCTTTTTTCCCCCCTCCCATCCAAGAAACCCCAAACATTACAGACTAAAAGTATTCACATGCATGCACGCATCACACAAACCCTGCCCCAAGCCCTTCTCCCACACACTGACCCAAATAAGAAACATAGCCATCCTGAAATGGGACAAACAGGATGTTCCAACGCTTAAACGACACACTAACAAAACAGTGGAGAACGAAATTTAATCTTTACCTGGAAGAGCTAAGTTATAGAGGGGAATATCCCAGAGCTTCTCTGGTAATTGTGACATCCATTGACCATTTTCATGGCACACATGAACGCAGGTTTGCAAAGGGCCTTCCATTAGTGCCTGCTCTAGGACTTCATAGGGAATTCTGGGAGGGAAAAAGAAAAGAGAAAGAATAAACCATTCCATATACTGTGGCTGAATTAATGCCGCCGCACCTGTGCGGAACGGATTTATACATGCTATAAAATGTCAACCCTTCTCTCGAGCAGTTGCAGCCAAATGTCAAGAGCTTCTCGGCCACACCACACGCTGCTGTTGATAAGACTGTGTCCCAGCACAACGCCAAGGGAGGGCTCCAGCTTCAGGCTTGGAGGCTGGCAAAGTGAAAGAAAAAAACACAGAGGCAAGACACACAGGTGCAGCTTCGTTGGTATGGAGAAATGACTGTCTACATTGGCTGTTGTGACATCATGAGGAGCAACCTACCTCCACTGTGCAACAATGTCTGTCCCCTGACCCTTTGCAGCCCTGGGAGCGTGGCAGTGGGACCGACGGCAAGGCAAGGCCAGGCCAGGGGCTGGCTCTGCAGCCCTCAGGTCCCTGGAGAACACTTACCTTGAAGCATCAATTCAGCTGCCACAACAATACCTCTATGAAAAGCCTTGACAAACATGTCAGGACATTGGATTTTCGGGTCATGCTGCCTTCTGGGGTCAAAGAGGAAAACTTCCATCTTTTTATTCCCTTTTTGGAGAAATGTCTTGATGTCTGTTCTTATCACCCTTACTGGGCCCAGGATCACAAGTACTTCAGTTTGGTCACACTTCCCAGAAAACTACTCTGTAACTGTTCTTCCTGGATATAAGCCTCTCTGGGATCTTCTACAAAATTTGCAGTGGTCATAGAAGAATGCCAGTGGATGAAACCCAGCTGAGAAATCATGGTCATCACCATGCCTACTAGAGTTACCCTGTTCATTTTCCATTTTACGTTCTCCTAGATGATGCAGAACATGAAGACGAGCTCTCCATGCTATTTTTTTTTTTCCCTAGGATGTTCCTGAAGTTCAGGTGGTGTTTTGGGGATGAAAACCTTCCTTCTTCTCGCTGTTTTCAAGGCTTTAGCTATTTTTTCACAGCTACGTAGTGGGACACTTTGTTTTAGATCACGGCACAGTGATTACCTATATTAATATCACACATTCCTTTTTAATCTTTTTCAGAAAAGCTGTCACTGTGAATGATTCCTTCTTGTCTGCTACTGCAATGGCAGTCAGATATGTATTTGTGCAGATCTTGTGCTCTGCCAAACATCCTCACTGGTCCCTGGTCCCTTTTGCTGCACCTTGGCACATTCGTTCCTGAGATTGCTTCTCGTCAAGTATTCTCCAGGTTGCTTTTGGGAGGTGGTTGGTTTTTCTGGATTTACAAGCGAGTCATATTGTTTATATAAAGAACACTTCCTTAAACATGGTGCAGTAGATTTTTTATTTTTTTTTGGCAGTCACATAGGGTCATCTGAAAGGCAACTTTACGAATTGCATTCCTAAGTTTTATGTCCATACCACACATAACAGACACAATCTGTTTTTATATCTGCCAATGCGTGTAGCATCACTTATGTAGCCTGCCTTGCTTTGCCTTCAGTATGGCTTTCAATTGGTGTCTCTGAGTACGGACACCCCAGTTAAGAACGGGACCACGTCGGCTGAGGGAAATGCCCAGGACCCCTGGAGCAGTGACACAGGCTGCACGTGTCCGCTGTGTAACCTGGGGCTTTCCTCCTGGTGAAGAGCAGCTGCCTCTGAGGTTATCTGTACACATAAGGCCATTGCATAAGGAGGAAAGAAGTGGTTTAAACCCTCTTGCTCCCTTTGTCTCCTTGTTTTAAAAAACAGATATTTGATGGGCCTAGTGCAATGTCGAGTGGAAAAACTCCTGTGGATTTATTTAGGAAAAAAAAGGTGCAGATCTTTTTGTCCTGCATAAGCAAATGGTCTCTATATGCCACATCTGGTATCCTTATTCTTGGAAAGAAGCTCGAATCTCAGGCAGATCAACTCATCCGTCCTCTGGCTCTGCAATTTAACATGCTGAGCTTCTACCTCCTGCAGACCTCTTGCTCACACACAGATGTCTGCAGCTAATCTTGCCCTCTTTTGCTGTGTTTCGTGCTCCCTCAGACTGCACACCACTGCTCACCCAGGGCTGCTCTGCTCTAGTCTACCTATCATGTAGGCATCCGCATGGACAGGGGCTGCAGATGCTTAAAACAACATTGCTATTTAGTAGTTGCAAAAGACTGGAAAGTTCTTCCTCCTTCCCCAGCTCTGAAGCTGACAGGAGCTGTGAGGATGCAACACTCCAGCACATGGCAGCACTTACACAGGTCCTGTACACAGACTAGAAACCTAACTATAAGCACTGCTCTTCCTCTTTTCCTTGGGAACCGCAGCTCCCTTTCCAGAGCCTTTGGGGCTGCCTAATTCCTCTGTTCCTCAAAGCCACCCAGGGCCCCCCAGAGCAGGCGTGCAGCCCCCCAGCGAGCAGCAGGGACCCGTAAGCCCCGCCGGCCAGCCGCACCTCATCTCGGCACGAGCTTCTTTGCACTGACAGCACTCCCAGGACGCGTCCGAGGCTGCGGGTTTACCTCTCCTCCTCCTCCTGCCACGTGCTCTCACCGCCTTGCTTGGGCTAACGCCGGCACAGTCCCACAGCTAACAGGAAAAAAGCTGGGTTTTCCACCATGCTAGTCCTTTACACTGGTTCACCACTGAGTCAGGACAGCCCAGCACTTGGCCCATGCTAAGGAAGCCCCCGCGGAGATGGCAAGTCCTGCGATCAGCTTTGCTGGGCTGTACAACAGGCCCCTTGGCGTTGCCCGGACGAAACCCACGGGCAGCAGGTTCCTGGCCTGGCACAAGCTGCCGTCAACCCCCCAGTCCCTGCAGGACCAGGACACTTCACAAGGAGTGTCCTGCTGGGCCTGGGGAAAGCCAGCAGAGAGCAGAAACAGCAAGACCAAGCCATGCTGCAGTCCTGCACACACAGACACATGAGAGATTCACATTTCCTCCTCCTCCTCCTCTTCTTCTTCCCATCTCCCTCCACAGCACCCTGAGGCTGGGGATGGCAGCCACTGGAGCAGCAGCACCACAGCCATCTGCTGATCAAGTCCCATACAGAAGCGACTGGACCAGATTTTGGCCTGATCCCCTGCGGAATGCAAAGCCCTAGATATTCACACCGCCACCTCCAAACTCAGCTGCTACCTTGTGTTTGAGATGTGGGGTATCCTTTAGGGACAAACTGAGGCTTGCCTGGAAGAACGAAATTACAACCGTTAGCTACCTCCTCTCATGACTAAATCCTAAACTTCACAAAAGAGAACCATGTCTTTATTCCCCCCCTTCCAGACAGGAAAGTCCACCCTACGCACATTGCCATGATTAACTACTGCATTGAGTTTGTGTGGCAAGGTTTTGGTAGCAGGGGGGCTGCAGGGGTGGCTTCCGTGAGAAGCTGCTAGAAGCTTCCCCCACGTCCAACAGAGCCAGTGCCAGCCGGCTCCACGATGGACCCACCGCTGGCCAAAGCTGAGCCTATCAGCCATGCTGGCAGCGCCTCTGTGATAACAGATTTAAGAAGAGGTAAAAAACCACTGTGCAACACTAGATGGGAGAGGGGAGTGAGAATACGTGAGAGCAACAACCCTGCAGACCCCCAGGTCAGTGAAGAAGTGGGGGGAGAAGGTGCTCCAGGCCCGGAGCAGAGATTCCCCTGCAGCCCGTGGTGAAGACCCCGGTGAGGCAGGCTGTGCCCCTGCAGCCCAGGGAGGCC
>JAVKLA010000057.1:9809527-9842373 GCA_034782735.1 Sagittarius serpentarius
GAAGGAAGGGGGGACGTTCGGAGGGATGGCGTTTGTCTTCCCAAGTCGCCGTTGGGCGTGATGGAGCCCGGCTGTCCTGGAGATGGCTGAGCACCCGCCTGCCCGTGGGAAGGGGTGGATGAATTCCTTGGTTTGCTCTGCTTCTGTGCATGGCTTTTGCTTTCCCTATTAAACTGTCTTTATCTCAGCCTACAAGTTTTCTCACTTTTACCCTTCTGATTCTCTCCCCTGTCCCACCAGGAGGCGGGGAGTGAGCGGCTGCGTGGGGCTGAGCTGCTGGCTGGTGTTAAACCATGACATTAGTATATATATATGTATAAAAAAATAGGATTTTCCTCAACTAAGCTGTAATGTAAACTACTTCAGTCAAGTGCAGATTTCATTTTGGGCCTCAGCTTGGCCCTCAACCTATTTCTTTTTTTCTTCAGTCAGTGACAGAAACTTTAAGAATACTTTATAATACCAGTGCATTTCATTTTATTGCCAACAAAATCACTCTCACTGAAGTCCACTCCACTGACCTCTTAAGTGAAACTAGAAGCAATGTTCCTTCCTCGTCCTCTCAGCAGAGTCACTGTTTTTGACACAGCTGCCTGTGCTATTCTTGGCTTTGGAGGCCACTTCATTGTGGCTCTCCTCCGATCTCTCTTCATATGTGCATCACTGTGTCCTCTTGCTGAAGAGATGCTGTCCTTGATCCTCTTCTCCCTCCTCCCCTCCCTCCCATTTCTAGGTAATTTCACCACAGACTACATACAATTCAGCAGTCCCTTGTGCTGACAATTCACTGATCTCATTCCCTCCAATTAAGCTAGCCTCTCTCTCTTCAAATCAAAGTTCAGTGCACTCCTCTACCAGGTCTTTACTGATGTCTAGCTATCAGTTTACTCTCCATGCCAGCCAGCGCCATTCTCATTTTTTTCCCCTGCAAATCTTTCCATTTATTTCCTTTTTTCACAGCACTATCACTGTACTCCTTACCCTCACACATCATTTTAGTCAGTTCAGGTTCACATCTCTGTTCACATCCAACTTACATCTAAAGCTCTTGCAGATTAGCTCTGTGTAATTGTTCTTTCCTGCCTATTCACATAATTAAAATGCTAACCTAGGGCTCTCTCACCTTGGTTTCTCCATGTCCTTTTCTTTGGCCTCAAGAAAAGCCAAGGATTATTCTCCAGCTCCAAAAGCTCATTGCAAAACTCTCTTTGCATCCCTACGCTAGTTCTCTTTTGATGAAAGCAGAAGCTTTGTCAGCTTTCATAGACTAGCACCTCATTAAAAAATTATCTGTTTATTCACAGGGCAATGTTTCCAAGCTGAATCCTGGAGTCAGCCCTCATCACCATTTCTCATATTTCATGTTAGTACCTTACTCCCACAATGTTTCCCAGCGCTGGTAGGGATTCCCTACAACCGCCTGTAAAGTCACCTTGTCAGTATTCCTCCATTCTGTTTTGCCCTGGCACAACTGGCAGTACACAGTCACCTTCACTGCAGTCTCAGTATTACATTTCTTTGTGTTTCTCTCTCAGTTGGACTAACATCACCTAATATGGGGTGTCCAAAACTGGGGCACTCTGAACTAGGCAGCAGTCTGTGCAGTTACCAGAAAGAGATAGGCGCTTATATGCATACATGAGCATTGAGGTGCCTACCTATCTTCAGATCAACTTACAAATTTTTTCTCATTATGCTTAGTAAGTCTGATGAAAGAGGTTACTTCTTTCTGCAAATCTTGTGCTTGCTATGTCCCCAAAACCTGTAGCAATGTCTCCCAGGAGTACAAGCACAGGATAACAATGGAGGTCCTCCACATAAAAACACAAATCACAAAAGGTCAATTATTCACGACTGAAGGGAAGCCACCTTCAGGGCCAGGCAGAACTGTTTTTAGGGCATAATAAAGACAGCAAAGAAGATGCACCCAGTGTATGTAAACCACCGTATGTATAGTTAAAATGCAAAGGAGGTAAGAAGAAGGTATAAAAAGAGCTACAGCTCCAATACAAATGACAGCAAATGAAGAGCAGAAAGAAAATCGCCCCAGCATGGGATCCCCAACATCTGATCAATGCCACTACTTACCTGTAGCAGGTCCTTCCTCACCTTTGTTAGAGAGATCGCTCTCGTTTTCTGTTTGCCGTTCACAAACTTCTGTGGCCACATCTCCATATCATTTGTCGCATATTATCTTTTACTATATAACTGGGCTAAATGAATTACAATTCTAAGGAGATGTGTTTTCTGTTCCAACCTTCCAATTTGACACAGTTACTGATATTTTAGTGCTAAGCTAACATCCATGCAGATACAATACGACATCTATGATAATCTTCTGTTTATATTGACCACACAAGAAGTACAGGGCAGGTTAAACACCTCACTTTAGCAGCCAAAAGTAGCCTACTCTCCTCCATTACTATTGAACAATCTGATACGCAGATTACAAGTTGGCTGGACAGGTACCGTGGTTTTGATCAGCGTTTTTACAGTGCCTCGCCTTTTTACTTTGCCGGGCCTTGGCAGGAACTTGGCTCTGCGGTAATGTCAGCTGCACGAATCAGCACAACAAACCCAGGCGGAGCAGGCAGCTCTGGGCTGAGAACACGCACGTTAATGCAGTCCTCATGAAGCTATCTGCACAATAACCCCACCTTATACTAGCATAATACGTTTCTAAAAGAAGCCAAAAGAAGTGCTTACCAGAAGAAACAATGGTCCCCACAAACTGAGTTGGTATCGAAAGAACAATTAAATATTCTGCAATACTGAAAGATTTTGCCTTGACTGTTTCAGTTCACAACCCTGGCGATCAAGAGCAACTGAGCTACCAAACATTATGCTAGCCTCAGGAACTGACAGATAATTCCTACAGTCTGGGGAAGTGAACTTCTGTTACATGAAATTATGTACCTGCATCTTATTTGTTAATGTATGTTTTTGTGAATTACATTTAAATTAAACAAGCACTGAAAGAAAAAAAGGTGATACCAGCAACCAACAGACACAGGTACTGCTAGATTAACCGGGTAATTTTGGCCCCAAAGCTAGACAAATGGCCCAAGAGCCATTTGCTGTTTTATAAGCAGCCTTGTAACCACCTATCAGCAAGGTACAGCTCCATCTGGCAGAAGACAATTTCTTGCATTAGATTTCTTAAGTCACCTCCTGGCTTATGCCACTTTGCTGAACCATCTCATAAACTCTGTATGTAATCCGTCAGTGTCTACAGTGACAGCCCACAGTCTAAATGTTTGCATTTAAAAAAAAAAAAAAGTGTCCTTTCACAGGAAGAGATAAAACAAATGTACAAGAGATTCTGGAAATATCATTAAACTGCAAGGAAAATATTTTTTCCTGTTCAACACTATTATTAGCAGGACTCTGATTTGCTTCAGAAATGCCTAACCTTTAAAGAGGCATGAGCAACAGCTGAGCGTATCCAAAGGGCATGGTCCGGCCTAGTTCTGCCCTCGCCCAGACTCTCTGAAGAATGCCCATTAGCTTCAACTGAGACACATTAGACCACGAATGTATACTTTCAGCAATCACAGCCCTCACTGTTTCGTTTTTTAAAATGAGACGGGATCAGCCTTGGCAATAACAACAACAAAACCAAACCAGTTCAGCCTCTGATACTCTCATCTATCTCAGAAACAAGGTTAAAAGCAATGGTGTGTGACATGGACCTCAGCACACTGAATGAAATGGAGCTCCCTCATCCAGAGCACAAGTTCCATCTCCTCTGTGCTTCAGCCAGTCCAGCTCACGGGCCCTCGTCCCCACAAATGCATCAGCACACTTAGAGCCTGAGGCTTACTGGGCAGCGGTGGCAGTTGTTGCCTTAAAATACTAAACTCAGCCATCTCCCACACTGAGGACTCCTGACCAAACAGGTATTCTGCCAGTCTGAGGATTTTTTGTTGTTGTCTCTGAAGGTGCCTGCATGGTGTGAACATGCTGCCAGTTTGGGTTTTCCAGTGTTTGGCTCCAGGGTACTCGTTCCTGGATATACACCAGCGGACACGTGCCTGACCTAAAAATTAATCAAATTGTTCCTTTGGCAAGAAAACACAAGCTTGTTGGTTTTCCACATTCTGCCACGGCTGCCATTAAAGGTGGGATTTTTTTTACAGCAAGATAGCTTTCTTGGGGTATATGTCACCACAGTTACACCAAAGGTCAGAGCACAAGGCTGATGGTGTGGACTGGGCTGAGCTAGCATTATGTCTGCAAGCAGAGGTACCAGCAGCAGCCTAGTCCCAGCATCATGGAGCTCAGTGCATTCAGTTTCTTTAGCCGTGTAATTGTAATTACATTGCTACAGCTGATCAAAGTCAGGAACACCTTCATTACACTGAAGTCACCTGACATGTCCTGGACCGTGGGATTCAGCTCCAGATTTATCCACCTAAACTCAGGCGCCTACTATGTGGCTAAGTTCTCACTGCAGTCAGTGGAGACCCAGCCAATACAGCAAATGGCAACTGCACTGGTGTCTACCTCATCCTGCTCCGATACCTGTATTTGGTAAAACAAGGAGATTTTTAGAAACAGCCAAAAAACTTCTGAGGAGAAAGAGTTTTTCTTTTTTTTTTTAATTGTTTAAATAAACTGACAAAGTTAAACTCAGAGGTATTTCCATCAGCTTTCCCTATTTTTCTATAGTTAAATCATGCCCCCCTTCTACTATGAGTTTGCATAAATATGCATAAAGCATAGGCTATGTCTTTGTAAAAAGCCACCTTTTATGGAAGTGAAATTAAAAGACAAGCCAGACCAGTGTATTCTTTCCCACTGTCACCACATTCAAGTGCCCCCACTATTATCTAAGACTTACTTGCAAAGCAATCCCATTTATGTCTCATCTTTAGAGTAGTAAACAACCCTTTTAATCATTTTAAACTTGAATATTTGGGCTTCTTTTAAAGTAAGGGTGTCTTCATTTTATAATTCTACCTATCAGGGATTTTCTTGCGTTTACTGTGAACTACGTATCTCCTGATCTTCTGTGATATACGTAAGTGGCACCTGAATTGCACGAAGACCAAAGATTTTCTGGCAAATTTTCCCTGGGCTGCTAAATTGACTGTATCTTCATACACAGTAGCAGGTCCTAGGCCAATTCAAGTAAGTATGCATATGTTAGTATAGTTAGAAAAAATCAGCTGTTTAATAGAAAGTTAGTTCCAATCTTAACCACTTCTGCATTACACTTCCTGCATCAAATGTCCATGGAAAATAAAAATGAAATCCTTTTTTGGATAAATCCTGATCCATACTACTAAAAATATTTTTAAAATATGTACTAATTGCTTACTAGCAAAATATTCCTGTTTTATTTCTAGCTAATGAACTATAAATATGTCCAACAGACTTTGCTTTTAATTAGATAAAATGTTTTAGGAGATGAGATGCCAGATTGAAATAATAAACCAAAGTTAATACATTAATGTCTCCATTAGATTCTCTAAGGGTACATTCTCCTTCAAAGCTGGTCAAGTAAACAGAGGTTATTGTGAGAGATTCTAGAAAGAACAGATGTTTTCATTTCAGATTGCCATTTTTATAACCCAAAATAGCACAGAACCTAGATAGAAAAACATACTTTGTGGACACTAGTATGTAGAAACCTTCCCAGCTGAAGAAAATTTTAAGGAAATTTTGAAAAAACAAAGCTAGCTGAACAGGCAAACATCATAAATTATACATGCTAAATTGCAAATTCAAGATTTACTTTACTAAGAGTCAGCACTAGCAACTGCAACAATGATATAGAAGGAAACTACTACATGAGGAAAAAAAAAAATCTCCTCTTATTGACTAACAATTTCCTTGTTCTTGTGGAGCATTTTAGGAGGCTATTTGAGGAGGCTGCAAAGCTAAAATATTACTGAAGGAATCATTAGACAATTTTTATGCAAAACCCTCCAAATGAAACATTTCACTGATGTGGCTAGCATACCACATAGGGAAAAACATTTTTGAAGTCCCATGTATTTCCCTGTTTATATTTTTTGGCCCCAGTCTAGCAAAGCACTTAAACCACTTTTATCTTTTTGATTGTAACGGACTATTGCCATGCTTAAAATTAGAATCATAGAATGACTTGGGTTGGAAGGGACCTTGAAGACCATCCAGTTCCAACCCTCCTGCCATGGGCAGGGACACCTTCCACCAGACCAGGTTGCTCAGAGCCCCGTCCAGCCTGGCCTTGAACACTGCCAGGGAGGGGGCACCCACAGCCTCTCTGGGCAGCCTGTGCCAGTGCCTCGCCGCCCTCACGGAGAAGAACTTCTTCCTTACATCTAATCTAAATCTACCCTCTTTCAGTTTAAAGCCATTACCCCTTGTCCTATCACTGCACGCCCTTGTAAAAAGTCCCTTTCCAGCTTTCTTTTAAGCCCCCTTTAGGTACTTGGAGGCTACTATAAGCCCCCCACCAAGCTTTCTCTTCTCCAGGGCGGACCACCCCAACTCTCTGAGTCTGTCTTCATAGGAGAGGTGCTCCAGCCCTCTGGTTATCCTTGTGGCCCTCCTCTGGACTTGCTCCAACAGGTCCATGTCCTTCTTATGTTGGGGGACCCAGAGCTGAATGCAGTACCGCAGGTGGGGTCTCATGAGAGCAGAGTAGAGAGGGAGAATCACCTCCCTTGACCTGCTGGTCACACTTCTTTTGATGCAGCCCAGAATACAGTAGGCTTTTTGGGCTGCCAACGCACATTGCCAGCTCATGTTGTTGCTTCTCATCAACCAACAGCCCCAAGTCCTTCTCCACAGGGCTGCTCTCAATCCACTCATTGCCCAGCCTGTATTTGTGCTTGGGATTGCCCTGCCCCATGTGCAGGACCTTGCACTTGGCCTTGTTGAACTTCAAGAAGTTCACACGGGCTCACCTCAAGCCTGTCAAGGTCCCTCTGGATGGCATATCAGTGGGCAACCATGGGATCTGGAAGTTTTTATTTTTGTTCATCAGTATGAATTTGAGTTATGAAGACAAATGATGTGATCTATATGACTAAGCTCATGAGAACATAAGAAAAGATTTATTTCAGATTTACCTTTGAGTTTCAGCAGAGCTTATGTTGGGTGCACTTGCTCTTAATTTCAAATTCTTCCAATTTGTACTTCAGTCATTGTTTTCATCAGTTTTTAAAATCTTATGGAAATATTTCTAGTTATCCTGGGTTTAATAAAAGCAATCTTCATTGCAGTCACAACCTAGAATGACTCTTGTCATCCTGAACTATCTGTAAAAAGTCTTGGCAATGGTAGAAGTAAAGAAAGATCACAGTTATGTCATGAAGACCCTGGGAAATAACTAGACAGTATTTGATTTACTGTTCTTGCACCAGGAAGTTTTTGATAATTCCAATGTTCAACAGCTGTTTAACAGTTTTGCCATTGGAATACATAGCTGTATGTGTATAAAGACAGAATTTGTTCCCTTTTAACAAACATCATACTTGTATGAGTTCTGTGATTTATGACAAGTATCAGCACATACATAGCAATGACAATACTTTCATTTCAAAATACTGTATCATTTTCAACAGGAATTTATTTCTGATAACAGAAAAAATTCAGATGCTTTCAATGAAATAACTTATACATAAATAGTCATATTTAGTGGTCATACCTGGAATTTAACTGACTGGATGATCCTTATCTAAGGAAAACTAATAGACCACTTCTTTAGGATGTAGGAAGCTGGGCACAGAACCCTTAAAAAAGAAAGTCAAGGTAAAAAGTGTAAGATTATTATGAGTCTCATGGAGAAGAAGAATTCTGGGACCACAGGTGTCTGCATGAGCTATAAACAGCTAATCTTGCATTTGTCGTGCAGCAAAAATTCCCACCAGCCAATAAAACTATTGGGTTCCCATTTTATGCATGATCAGAGTTGAAGTTTATACAGATTATACCTATCAACAATGCATGATTCTTACAGAAGTTATTCTCATCGAGTTTGAAATTTGCAGTAGGTATGCATCATGAGCTTTTTAATTTTAATATATTCTAGTCTAAATCTGATAAATGCAGCACTTAAATAAAAATATGTTACGTGACAACAGAAGCAGGAAAATATATTCCAAATTTTCCCTGGGATGAGAATTTTAAGGTGAAGCAAACATAGAAAAAGGGTTATTTCTGAAAGACTAAATGGCTGACTGGTAAAGAATTGTAGGTTGTTAACTAAATATACTTTACATTTGGGAATGCAAAAACAAGTCAGTGTCCTTCCGTTTTTACCTCCTAAATACACTGGACAAATGATGCTTGCTTGCTGGACATATTTTTTAATGCAAAGTGAAATACAGTGATTGTGACTGGCCACCTAAGCATCCATACACAATCTCCACCAAGACTGCACCAGTAAGGCACAAGTATGAGAATCCCTTTCGAGCCCCCGTATTCCCATGGAATCAGACCTTGGTCAGTATATGGCTGCACTCCCCTATGAACTGCCTTTTCATGGTCACTCCAGTGTTTGGGGGTAAGTGTACATGGCGAAAGTAATACAAGGGAAGGAGAGCTGCCCAGTCCTGCTAAAGCCGAGGCCCTGTCCCCGCCTCCCCTGCAGGGCCAAGGACAGTGCCTTCCCTGCTCTCCTCTGCTCACCAGCAAACCAGGCCCAGCAACCCAGCCTCTTCAATGCAAAAATCACAAGACCACCATCATCAGCGCCGAAACAGCAGGTGGCTGGCTAAAGAATGAGGTTACCATTTAAAATCCCTTTCATTTACGAAATACAGAATTGAACCTGGCTCAGCCAGATCCTGCCGAAAAGTCCTGACCATGGACCCAATAGCTGCTCAGGAGCTTGGGAAGAACTAGGTCTTTGTCTCTGCCTTTCTCATTATTCTCACATACCTCTATGGGAGAGGAAGACACCACCTGCTACAGGGCAGGAAATAACAGGGGAAGAGATATGAACAGAGGGACAGTAAGGGACAAGAAGAAGGAGTAGAGAGTAGAAAGCAAAATGAACATAGCTGAATTTGTTGCCATATCTTAAATTGAGTTTCAGTGTATATATTTTTTCAGTGTACATAATTTCTACATTAATATGTTTCTGTCTTGGTTATTGCTTATTTTTCTCTTTTGCATTTTCAACTGAAAAATTTCTGCACAATGCCAGCGTAGGCATGATGAGAAATTTATGCTGGGATTCAGGCACATGCAAATTGGGAACTATATGTGAAAGGTTTTTTTGTCTAAGTTCCCACGGTTGACAGTGGAAAATCTAGCCAACACAGTAAGAAGTGCGTAGAATAGATGTGTCTACTGCAGGATGAGACAAATTACATGTCAGATTCCACTGAGTCTATTGTGAGATGCTCAAATCAGTTGCCTAAAAGAAGGCATGCAGTGCCATTGGAGATGTGAAGACTGTCCCACTCAGCTTCCAGCTGCCACTTGAGGACGGCATGGGTCCATGTATCTTATGTCACATCTATCAGACCCGTGAAGACGCCCTGGTTACAGGACTAGATAAATACGTGTACTTAGGCAAGTGAATAAAGGCTTACATCCCCACTGGGAGCTCCCATGGGAGCTTAGGCAGTTAGCTATCACACCAGGTATTTCAACTGAAGCTGAATCCCATCTCCAGGTAAACTACTGTACTGAGAATCAAGATACTTCTGTTATATGAAGATTACCCAGAATGAAAATTGTGTTTAAAATAGTGCATTCATTCACTTTTTTGTTCTACGCTTCTCTGGAATAGAAATAACCCAGAAAATTTAGTGCTTGCATTGGTCAATGATATTTGAGGATTGCATTAGAATGGTTTGAAGACTACATTATTTCAAAATTGATGTGGGTTTGATCTACTTGTTTTACAATTGAAGTGTTAATTAAAATTTTAAAATATTAACTTTTAATTAAATACACTATATTAAAGTAAAATCACTCTCCGTTACTGTGCCTTTCATAGACATACCCATATTCATGCATAAATTCCACTAAAAATTGTCAAGATAAATTAATAATTTTACCCTTTAGCTCTCAAGAATCAGGAAGTAGTAAAAGTAATGTGTCATGTATTAGTATTTATTTTGTGTATATGTGCTATAGTGCAGCCTTTATCTAAGAGCTGCTAAAAATTAACTATATATATGGTTTGCCTAAGGTACAATTCGCATTATTTAGCTTTAAGACGCAATGGTATAGGGCTATTTTTAGTCAGCTGAAAGAAAGGGATTTCAGGAAGGTAAGTCTTCCCATCTCAGGATATCCCTTTAAGATGTCAGGACAAGTCTTCCCCTTTCCTCTCCACTGACTGCAGAAGGAATATAAATGAATAGGCTGAATTAAATGGATGAACTCAGGTTTGATGAGTCACATTTCAAGTCAAGTATCCTATTTCTAACAGTTGTCTTGTTGTTTACAAGGTAAATGCAGAAAATTCGGGAGTAACACAACCATAGGGAAAATCTGTAACTTCTGTGAGGTGAAGGTTGACCCAAAAGGTGACCTAAAAAGTCACTAACCAGGCTAAACCCTTTTTAAAATAATATCATATAATTCATACACATGAGTTTAGGTATGCAGTTTTTTGTGCTGTGTCTTACTACTCAATATACACCCCACAGAACAGCCTGCAGACACTGCTCATGTTGGTAAATCATCTGATTTTCTATTACACCACCGAGCTGCCATGGCCCCAAGGGCATCCACAGATCACAGTCCCTGCGCAACCTTCCCTGGAGCAACCCCTTACTCATGGCCCAGGATCCCTTTTCACCCCCCTCCGGGGCTCCTCCACCCAGATGTTCTTAATGTCAGAAAACCAGGTTGTACATGAGACAGCAGTGTGTTTCAACAAATGGCGGATTTTTTTAATAGTCATCTGCATTAAAAAAGAATTCTAATCATTTTTCTATACTACAATAGTTCAGAAATTATCTGCTTTTCTGAAAAATATTTTTGAAATTTCTACATAATCAGAAAACTTCAAAATTTCAAAACCAGTAATTCTACTCCCTCTGCAACAGTAATTACGACAAGCACTGGCTTATCACACTTTTCTTAATTATTTCAATAATGGTTGTTGATTGTATTTATTAATAGAGTCATATTCACTGCCTCAAAACTTACAGAAAAGATGACCATTCATTTTGAATTCGTTTCTATCTCTTCCTGTCTGAAAAGTCATAGAAATTAATATTTTTATGGCAGTTTATTCTGTGCATAAAAAAGTGTCAATTATTTTTAACCTCTAAACTAAGAGAAGGCACATTACCTGTCACTGAACTTTTGAGTCTGACATCAATTAAAGTTCTCCCATTAAAAAGGAGTTATTAGAGCAACACGAAGACTTATACAACCAATCTGTCAAAAAGATATTCCTGTAAAGCCTTCAAAAAGAAAACCTTTCTTGTCAAACAGGCACAATTTGTAGGCGGCAGGCTTTAACTTCAAAATTAAAGCCCAGAGATCCCAAAGACCCTACTTTGTTCCCATGTCCCGGACAGATAAGAACAATTTTAATTTTTTAAAAAAATATTGTATTTTAAGTAATAAAATGTGGCAGACTATGTACTATACAGGAATACTGCCATGTTTCTCATCATGTTAACCACTAGGCTAAATAATCCATATAGTGATCGGTCTAAAAATAAGACATAATCTAAGCTGCCTTTATTCTTATACAGTTTATTTAACTGTATAATATAGAAAATATTATCTTTTATCAATATATTAATGACCACCTGCTGGTTGCAATAGTCAATAGAAATAGTGCATGGAAATATCACTATCGACAACAATCCAAAGTCTTCTGAATTTAAATAAAAGACACCACCGATTACAATGAGTTCTCACTGAAGCAGCAAATACAGAGGACCCCATAAGCGATAAACCTGTACTTGACTGTTCTCCCAGTCACTGTAAATAGCCTTTACTATGAAGAGCCTTCATCAATATGTTATACTTAAGAAATAAAATGGGGGGGTGTTATTTTGCTGATTTTGGGCTTTTGCTGTTTTGGAAAGGTCTCAATTTTGCTTTCTCTCTCCCTGGTTTGATTATTCACAGCTATACTGCTCACCTTCTTTCTTTTGCTATTTCATTTATCACTGTCACTACAGACAAACCTCCTGCTCTTGCTGAGAAGGGCACACTTTTCAGACTTAAAAAGCTCCCCATTACACTGGGAGAAGTAAAAATGTAATTGAGTGTATCCCAAAGTGAATCCCCTTCAAGACACATGAAGTCTCAGTCACAGTGAAACAAATCAGTAAACAAGGTTCCCATGAAGAGTGGGGACAGCATCTGAGCAGCAATCGAATTAATTTTTTCAAACAGTCCAGCCAGCACCTGAGTAAGGCAAATTTTCACAGCTGTTTAACAAACTAAGTAACAGTGTTTCAGTACAGCTTCTGCATTTGCTTTTCAAAAGGCAAGAAGTAGGCACAAGGCAGCAATTTAGAACCTCCCCAGAAGACACTGCGAGAATAAAACAAAAATGGTAAGGTCAAGAGAAGCATCTGCAGTAGCCACTGTCTTTCTGACAGAGATACTGGAAAAGAGATGAAAAAAACCTTAAACATACAAAAGTCATGAAATACACACGGCTGTGAAACCCGCGTAAAAAGACAAAAAAACCTTCTGGCAAGTCCTGTTCCATACACAAGTCTATACACAGAGAATGTGGAAAATTTAGCAGGATTATTATTATTAGCTCATTTTTAATTCTTTACAGGTGGGCTATTTGCACTGGCCTGAATGGCCATAACACACGGCTGCCCAAAGGCAGTATCTGATCTGACCACCTGAATGACAGAAAACACAGCTCTTGCATTTGGCGTAAGAGAAAGAGCCTTGGGTTCAGCCATGCCGACCCCAAAGGTAACCTCAATATAATTAACTACCTTTGGACCAGGTATCACTCAAGAGCGAGTAACAAGCCACAAACAGTCGAATTGTTTAGTTGTCCGTGAACATACGTTTTAACCTACAGGATAGTATTGACTATAAGGTCCTCAAAAAGATGGGTTCCCTCCCAGAAAGTCAGAGGGAGGGACCTCACTGAAGCACTTATTTACTCTTGCATCAAGCACAGGAGGTGGATGACTCCTAGAATAATAAATACCGTGGAAGGAAAACAACTTCTACCCTAATTAAGGGAGTAATAAGATTATCTCCTGCCTAAAGAGAGAATAGGAGTTTCCAGTGAAAAAAAAAAAAGAGCCAGTCTGGACTAGTTTGAATGCTGATAGTCACAGGGAGAGGGGGGACAATAGATGGTGTGATTTCAGAAGCAATCTGCACATTTCCAAAAACTGTACAGACTTGCTCTTCTTTTAAGGTTTCTGTTCCATTTTTATAACATTTTACCACTGTAATTTAAAATACACCAAAGACTTCCCACACTTGCGGCAAACATCTCCTTTTTATAAATATTTTCTAAACTAAATTACCTAAGATTTTGCATTATTAGATCTTTTTCCCTGCTGTATAACATACAGCTCTTTTACCACTACACAGCACACAGTTCAACTGGGTACCACAGCTATCAAAAGCAGACCTTTTCTTTTCCATGCGCCACCTGAACTGAGATGGTAACAAGAAATTCAACGTAGTTGTTAGCTCCAAGACATGGTGGGGGAAAGCAGCAAAGGCTATTTCAGTCCTACTACTCTTCTTGCCAGAAATATTCCTCTAAGCTTAGCTAGCAAAACAAGCTATGAGGTGGGCGTGATGATCAGTGAGTGGAGTCACTCAAAAGGGACTGCAGAAGCTCTCTCCTCTCTTCTCACATGGACCTACTCATGGCTTGTAAGGCATTAACAAAACCTTTCATTTAATGATCCGCAATGAAAGACAAGTGCTAGACCACAACTGCAGCAGAGACATGGACACACTAACTCTTGACACACGCCCCACATTCTCATTAGCGCTACTGACATTGATGAATTATCTAGGAAAATAATTCACTGACCTCTTTTCACTGCAGAAAATCTCTCTGATTTAATAGGCTCCAGTTTTTGTTGTTTTTTTTTTAATTCTTAAATCACAATCATGACAAGCCTAACAGCATAATGGTACATGTGACCTTCATTTTATGCGTTTTAGCATTTAACAAAAGCGTATTTACCTCAATGCAAAAGCAGAAAGGCTGCAAATTAACTTCTGCCTTGATGCTGTAGAAGTTTAATCAACTACAGAACCTTCCTGTTTTCACTCCAGATGCCCCTAAAACTGGATAACACCTATTTTAATTATATCTTATATCTAACCATGAAATTCTGTACATTTAGATACAGTACCACTCAAACTAGTTTTAGAGGATTTAGTTGAAATCCAACTCAGTGAAATGAAAAATGAGGTAATTTACTTCCTTTTAAAAACTTGCTAGAAAGGTGAATATTCTCAGCTGATTTCATATTAGTGGTGGTAAAATACGAATCTTTATGGCCAGACATGCAAAGAAAGAGTTTTTATTTAAATTCCATCACCTACTAGTGAAAAATTGTTCCCTGTAGATTTTTCTAGCAATATGGTTTTTTAATTTTTTACATGACTACTATTTAAAGAGACACAGAAGAAACACTACACTGTTCTTTGGAGCAGACATTCTGATTTTCAAATCCACTTTTCAGCACAAATCATGATCTGCTACTAAAATCCTGGGCTTTGGAGATACTTCATGAATCTTTTCATAAAAATATGATTCTGTTCATCTACAAAAAAAAAAAGTCTGGTGTGAAAATTTCACAGAGCACCTCCCCAAACCTATCTATCTCATCCACCTAAATGTAGTAAGACTTTCTTCTCTTCAGCTTCCTTTACAGATTATTAGAGAAAGAACTGCAAAAACATTTGAGGAGTCTACACAAAAAAAGTCTATACATAAATAATATCTTTCTTACTGCAATATTCACTTTTGTAACAACCATCATAGCTCTGTAACTGGAAAGAGGAATTAATTCAGAAAATTTGTACAGCCTTGTGATATGCAAAAAGTCAGCTACGGAAACAAGAGCATTAAACCAGAGTCTAAAGAAAGACAAGATTTTAAGTCTTTCACAAATGCCAAGCCAAGGTAAGAACGAACTTCTCCTTCACAAGTATTGTTTAAATCCCCATTTTAGAAGAGATCATTTTTTATTCAGGACTGCTTTAATAAAAAGACAATAAATGTAATTTCTTATGTATAAGTTAAAATACAAACCCATGGAGCGAGCTAACTGTGGGTTAGCTACAGGAATCATTCCATCCCGATGCATATCTGATTTAGTGCATGTGTTTCAATATTCATCTGTATGTCACAACTCATTAAATTTAACAATTCAACACAGTGGTGGTAGAGAAGAAGGCCAAGACACACACAGGTAAAGACTAAGAAGCTAGGTGTTAATAGCAGTACAGGAAGCCTTGCTCCAAGAACATGGGCAGCGTGAGTCTCTAAACCGGCTACGTTTGAGCCATGTGCCAGCTCCAATGTGAAATGAGACCTGGGTGCACAATGGCCTCTCATATCCTTCATTCTCTCTCGTCACCACTTCTCCTCGGACCCCCCGCCCCGCCCCCCTCCACCCACATTTTCTATAGGAAAGAAATGCAAATAGGAATGCCAGATTGGAAAAGCAGCACATTCCAACCCATTTCTCAGACTGGAAGATTCAGGGACAAGGACCCAGGGGTGACGGACCATGTTGCCTCACATCTGCACCACGCACCTTTAAGTCCCTTCAAGTATAGTCAAGTTTTTTCTCTAGAAAAAATTACAATTTTGTTGTTCTTCCTAGTTTTGCAGCTGGCCTATCATTTCAAAACATGAACCAGGGAAGTATGAAGTTTTCCATGAACCCAATTTAACATTTTGTTTGCTATAAGCAGACACAAGCCAAAGTTCACAGTAGGAATACATCTTTTTCTGTTTGCATGGATCCTAGTGATGGGTTCTGGTAACAGGAGTACCACAGAGTAGTGGAGAAGACAGAACAAGAAGGAAGCAGTCATTAACTGTGCTGGAAGTTGAGGAAAGCCTTTACGTGTTTAAAAGTTGGTGGTATTGGCCAGAGGTTAGCTAAGCAGATGACTATATTGTTCTACTATTAAAAATGTGGTATCATTTCTTCAAAATACTTTAGAAAATTGTCTGTTATGAGAAGCCAAAAGACATTGCTGTTATGTCCTTGCCCTTTCCACTCTCAGGAAAAAAAGACTAGGATTTTCATGTTGGACTGCATGAAAGCTGTCCCTTCATGTTTCCAGCATGCCTCAGCGTAACTCCCGGTTCTTTAATCTAACTTTTCCCTTCCCACTCTCTAGCTTCCCCTTGCCATCTCTCCTGAATATGAAGTAAAATTAGAAAATGTTGGTTGGAATAGACAAGAAAGGGGTTCATCTTGCCAGACTTTACCTGTGTAGGAGTTCCACACTCCCTCCCTACTCAATACAGCTATAAGTATGTACACAGAGAAAAATCCATTTTATGTATTTTAAATACAAAGCTTGGAATGTAATGCTCTCCAGGTGTGCTTAGGCAAATTTGTTTAATGTAGATTAACACTGTAAAATACTATAGATTAATACAAAGTCTTGAAAGATGACTCCTATCCCAACAGGTTTTATAAGCCTAATGACATCACTAGTACAGATGCACTGGGGGAGATTTTTATGCCCTTTCTTCCATGAAGGAAGACACAATACAAGGTATCTTCAAAACCTTTGCGTAAAATCATTTGTACAGGAGTAGAACTGTACAAACCCTGCAGGATATTCGCTTTCTGACACTGCCAAAAAAACCCTAGAAATCATTACTGTTAAAATTATTTTCATTCTAAGTGCTGTTGGGAAGTTATTAGGTATTGATTCAGTTGGTAGCCTGTATTTAGAAAAGGTGACGAAGAACGGATTATGGTCAGTGTTACAAAAATATAGATATATATTACATTTACCACTCTCCTCACTGTTCATTGATTGGTTTTAGTGTTAAATTACTTTATACTGTTCGTGACTTATGACATTCATTGCATGCAATTTCTAACAGAATACTCTATAAACATGATCACTCCTATAACCTGTACATCTATTAGGAGCACTAGTGTGATCATAAATTCTCTAATAAGAAACCTAATTCTTCCATCCATACTGGATGCAACTATTATGTTTTTCAGAATAAACCAGGATCAGTATCCTGCATTTCAGCTAACAATAAAAATTAAATTCTCAGCTGGTTTTAGTGTGATCCAAAACAGTCTTTCTCTCTATGCTCTATTTTTATATGCATATTTATTTTCCTTACTTACTTTAGTGATATGTAATGTCAGTAATCTAAAAATATCTGCAAGAACTAGATGGATAACTTTATGCATATCATGTATACATACAATATTGCACAAGAGGAAAAAAGGGTATACCTGCAAATACACCAGAAGTGTGAGGACTTTGCATCTATGTAACATTTAGGGAAGAGCTTTTAGAATTACATTCGTTACTCATTTGTGTGACAGACCAATATGCTTTAGACCTTGTCCTGTAATCCTCCTGAACTTAACCTTTCAAATTTATGAAATTCTGAACACCTCAAAGATTCTGAGCTCCACAGAACCACTGATTTGAAAAAAAAAACCAACCAGCCTTCTCCACATATTGTCACTGGCCCATTTGGTGCAGACTTTCCCCCAATTTACACCTTCTTGAAACCCACACAAGCAAAGTTCAATGCATATGTTTTAGAGAGTTGGTACATATGCAAAAAAGCAAACTCCAGAATGCAAGGGGTGACATGGACTTTTCTCTTCATTTTTTTCATAACCATTTGTATCAGGAGACAGTCTGGATTTCATGGCTAATATGCTGTAGTCATGAGGCTAGAAACGGTAGCTTTACAGTAGTGGAAGGGAAAGATATCCTGAAGTGTTATGAGGCAATTCAGAGATTATATATCAGATGTCCTAAATGGTGTGTGACACTTCAGAATTTAAAACAAGAATATTTTTGAGCATGAAAAAAAGTTGATCCAGCTCTTATCTTGATATGGTTTGGGTTTATTATTCAGCCTGCTTTTTTTTTTCCCCCTTAAAAACGAATTTTTTTATCTGATAGACCTTCCACAGCCAAGTATCTTGACGATACGGGGTTATAATGATTGTACTCACTTGAGGTACTAGCATTCATGCTTGGCCACTACTGACCCATACTCAAAATTTATGTCAATAAAAGTTTAATTCAATTTCTTTGTGTGTTTCATGTATATATATATACCACTTTTAAAACGTTCTGGGAACATTCAGCATGAACCTCTTGAAACTGAGGATTTTATGAGACATTCTTCAATTAACAGTGTTTTGAACAAGAAGTATTATACAGATTTTTGTAATTTATACCTTAAGCTATATAAATTTGTTGCATATATCATATTATCACATTGTTCACATGAACAAACTGGAGGGACCTCACAGAGAGTCCCCAGGGCAGCGGGAGCTGGAGCATTTGCCCCTTCAGGAGAGGCTGGGGGAGCTGGGCTGGGTCAGCCTGGAGAAGAGAGAGCGTCAGGGGCACGGGCAGTGCGCCCAGCACCTACAAGGGGTGACTCAGAAGACGGAGCTGTGCTTCTTACGTGGCAGGCCGGTGAGAGAAAACTGGCACAAGCTGAAACAAGGGAGGAGAGGCATTTTGCCTGTAGAGGCAGCCAGGGTGCAGAGCAGGTTGCCCTAAGAGGCTGTGCTATTTCTGTGCAGCCCATAGCTGACCCTGCTTTGAGCCCAAGGCTGGATAAGAGACCTTCTAAGGTCCCTTCCAGCCTGAATTTTTCTGTGATTTGTCTATGAACCTATGATTAGATACTACTTCCATAAGCTTAACCATAATATTAAAGTGATGTGTAAGTCTCCGGAGGATCAGTGCTTCCTGTGGAGCCCAGTGAAACACTGGATCATTGCAGTTGCATTTTAAATGTCCTTTTTCAAAAACTTAGAGGATGAAACACACACATTTCGTAGATTTTAAAAGATAAAACCATAATACAATTTTAATACCTGAATCACATAACCTTATTTTAAGCTGAGTAAGATGGTAAGTGTTTAAATCCCATCTACCTTTACAGGAAACTTATTTGCTAATCCAAAAGACTTCATGGCAATAAGAGAAGAAAAAAAGCAATACTTGTATGTCCACAGGCCAAAAAATTCAAAGCTATTAGCTCTACTTAGAAGACATAGGAGCATTTTAATCTCCATGAAAAACTTCACATGATACAGATAAATCGTATTTCAAGTTGGAAAAGGAAATATCCTCATATTTAAGGGCTCAAAATACTTCCCCCCCACCCTTTCCCTAAAAATAAACAAGGTAAAACCACAACTGTTTACATTTCCATTTACAGTCTTTCTTGACCTAAAATAAAATCAAAAGAAACTTTAAAAAAAACCCTCACCCATAACTCAGGAATTATTCTTAAAATGGTTTGCACCCCACTATTGCAGGAATACTTACTTTCATGGGGTTTGATGCAAGCTATGCAACTGTTTAAAACAAACAGCATTCACATTATTCGACTGCCACAGATGTCAATGTAACATTTGTTTGTTTGAGAGCAGTCATTAGATCAACACTGACAATTTAAAATCTTGCAATGTTTGTTCTTGGACAGCTGAAAGAAAACTGGCGTTCTTGTTAACAAACCCAGTCTAGAACCTAATACTGAAAGATGAATACATGCTTAACTACTTTTCTGCTTTGTTGAGTGATCAGCTGAAAATTAAGATTGTCTATAGCTTTGTCCTTCTTAGCATAATAGCGAATAGGATGTTAAAATCTAAATTACATTTGTTAAACTTGGTTCCCTAAGTCTGATAATAAATAGAGATTTTCATATGCAACTGGATTTGAAATTTATTATTAAAATGAGCTATTTTTTTTATTAAAAAAACCCAACTAATACTTTCCTTACACGTGTAAAGAAATCAAGATAAAGATGAAAACAAGCTTATGTAGTAAACCTAAAAGATCCAGATTTTTAAAGATAGAAATTTTATGAAGCAAAAGTTGTGAAAAGTTAAAACTTGCCCAAATTGGAATTGTACGTTAACATGTTTGTTGAGAGGGCTTTGCTCAAGTGTTGCATTTGCACTTATTAGAACAGACGAAAGCTGTTATCATGTCCAATATCAGCATTTAACCCATGACCAATTACTCTTCCTTACTGATCAGAAGAGTAGTGGGAAATGAGACTGAGCTAACTTGTGTAGCATAATCGTTAAACCTTTACTCAACAGTTCATTGAATCTCCATTAGATACTTTGAATATCCCCAAATTCTATCTTCTGGAGCTGCACAGTTGATCAGAAAGCCCTCAGGTGAACTGTGTTCAGGCGTTTGGATACCACATTTCTCAACTGAAGTCTCCATCACCAAAATTCACACCCAAAATAGTAGGGCTGGTTTTATTCTGATTAGAATCAGCCTTAAAACAGCAACAGTGTTTGGCATAGAGTGGTGTTAATAGCAAGAATGTAGGGAAAAATTACGCTAAATTAACAGGAATGAAAAGGACTACAGCTTTCTAACACATAATCAAGTAGAGACATTTATATGGCTTTAGAGAGCCTGTTTTTTTTAAAGTTATTTTCAATAAGTTGTGTAAATAGGATACACAGGCAGTAGCAAAGAACATCACATTTGACCTCCCACATGCATGAATGACAGTTGTCAGGGAAAGCACTGTTTCACCGCGTTTACGGGTGAGTGCTCTCAAGCAGGGATAAATGAGATATCCTACTGTAAATATTTTTGCTGTGAATATCTCTAAAGACAAATCTTATAATGTAAACAAATTCTTTCCTAAGCTATTAGCAGAAACCAATATTTTTTGATGTTTCCAGATTATTGTTACTCCCAGAGAAGACAGAGAATATTAATTCAGCTCTTCGGATGACATATAAAGGGAGAGGAATGACAGAAAAACGCAGAAACTGAAAATATGCACAATGCTTTCGGGATCATGCCCCGCTAACCTTACCACGGTAATCTAAATTAGGTCCTTAGGCTCATAGGCTTTTCCTCTGGGCAGACCGATTTCCTCATGTATCAAATCATCTCTCCCATATTCTTACCCCATTACATAAAGTTATCCAATCCATTCTTCTCTTACCTATATATCTTGCACCATGATATATTCACAGTCACCCAAAATTTGCTTGAAATAAGAGTATTTCCCATAATACCCACTTTCTTTTTATGTCAAATAGGTTCAGCATTCATCTGTGATTCTTTTCTTTTATCACATCATGCATCACAAACACACAGGGGTGATTGGTATTGAATTACCATAGGATGAAGGAACATGACTTATTTTTTGTTTGAAATACTATGTATGTTTATAAGGTTATAAATGCCTCTCGAAGACAAAATTAAAATCAAGCTGGCAATTTTATTAGCAAGTGGAAACAGATAATTAAAGCTCCTACAGCAATGAGAACTTCTTATGTACGAAGCTGGAACCAAATTTTTTATTGGTAACAAAAAGATTTCTGTGGGTTGTTTTCATATTCCATAGGGAGGACTGACCTAGTGGAATGCTATATTGCAACAAACAAACTCAGAGATATATTAGTAAAAATTAAAAAACTAACATGAAATGAAGCATCTAGATTACAAGAGACATCTGCAATGCTATTTCTTTTATCTTATTCCTCAAGAAAAAACAACACTCTCTTGATTATTCTAAAGTCTTAATTGATATAAAGTCACTATGTTAACCCCTGCAAATCTTTCAGGTAACAAGACTATACTGTCCTTATCTGACCATTTGCCAAGGAAATAGTACTGTCGTATATTTGGGGTTTTCCTTTATGTAAAGCTCTTATTTATGATTTAATGTTTCTCTGATAACTAGACAAAAAAATCATAATATGCATATAATATTTCCCTGCCTTCTACTTACTCATACATGCTGTCCCTGAGCAATTACCTTCATATTGTTAACATACCTGATGTTTTCTACAGGGTCAAGACTACCAAAACAATTGTTGTTCTCTCCAGAGGCATAATGCTCATCTGTTTGCTCTGATGTTTACCCTTGACCATGTACAGCAAATATCCCACTGCTTGCTCGCTCTCCTTTTCCAAATCCCACTGACTCATAATTATTTCTATTTTTGCCACTTAGATATTTGTCTTTGTGTCCATCCTCCAATTCACTTACTAGATCACAGCACACCAATTCCCTTTTATCTCTGCCCATTGATGGTACGTTAATCAGAAACACAATGCAGGAAAAGTATAAGAACTTGGCAGGGGGTGGGGTGGGAATAGATATATTCACACTCAAGTAAATAACACGAGAGTTGAAAGAGACTTGGATTTAACAGTGAATAGTAAATTAAAGAGGAATTTGAAATGGCCTAAATTAACAGCTGGACACTGCCTGGAATACTGTATTCAGCTCTGCCTTCTGAATTACTAAAAGGATAATGAAAAATTTGGGTACGTATAAGATTTTTTCAGGAGGAAGGATTAAAACACATAAATACAGTTTGATGAGGAAGTTCCCAAGGTAGAAAATGAATGTAATTTGGCTGGACTGACTCCAAAATACAAGAGCATCTTTAAGCAAATTGCTACTTCTGAGCTTGATCTTCCTAGGACTTTCAATTTTCCTTTTGTCTTAACATTGCTTCCTTTCCTTTGACTTTGAGGTAGTCCAAATGAATCATCCAGTGACAGTTACTCATTATTTGCCTTCAGATTTCTGGGGTTGGTCAGAAGTTGAATCCCAGAATGGCTGAGCTTGGAAGGCACCACAGCACTGAGAACCTCTGCCTTCTCCACGTCCTTTGTCCACAGGTCATTTCCCCATTCAGTGGCAGGCTCATATGTCCCCTAATTGTCCTTTTGATGCTGATATATCAGTAGAAGCCCCTTTTTGCTGCCCTACCACCATGTATAACAGATTCAAAGATAAAAATATTTTCATGGTGATAAAGTAAGTTTATTACAGTATTTGTATATTCTAAGGGACATGGGGATCTTTATTTTGGTGGAACTTAATGAATTATCAAGAAAAGTTCACAAGGGCCAGAAACAGCAAGCTGAATTCATAGCAAATGAGGGATCTTTTCTCACAGGCAATCTTGCTCTTCCCCTTGTGAGCACTGTTCAGACAGAACTGGTTGACAGGTGGTACGGGAGAAAGGAACACGACCTGAACGTGTTCTGGGTAAGATACTTGGTGACACTGGCCAGCACACTCGCAGCTAGGCATGTAGGGTTGGGACCTGGTATCTCCTCAACCAGTAGCATACTCTGGACACCAAGCTGCCTTAAGGTGCTTCAACACAGGGAGGGAGGATCTACGCCTTTCTCCCCTCTTTCCCACCCGAACGCCATCCTACTGGGACCTCCTTACAGGCACAGCACTCCCAGCACGTGGGCCCGAGTTGCTTGGGTGGTGAGGATGGGACACCAGGGCTGGCTGTCTTCCCCTTACATCCAGCCATGTCCAGAGGTCTGGAAGGAGACGAGTGCCCCCAGGTCCTTGGGGAGGTAGGACTCTTGATCAAGGGAAGGAAGCACTTAGATGTGGCTCTGAGGGGGCACCTTCCCCAGGATGCTAGATTTCGGACAGACTACAGCATTCATGGTCATTCAAGCAAGCACCCACTGGCGCAGGATTTCTTCTGCTGAAGGCACTCCAGACAGAGGCACATCAAGCTGGTCAGACCACAGCATTTGAGGCAAGTTATCACACCCGGCCACCTCTGGCTCTAGCTAGGCAGCAGAATAGCGTTGTACAACACGCCAGCTGGGCTACCACTGCTCCCCTCCTAAAAAAAAAAAGGAACCTTGAACCACAAAAAGTGCTACTGTGCAAAGATACACACACGGGAAAGGCCATGAGCCCATCAGCCCTCTTACAGGACACAGAGCCTGGTTCTTGCCTTTTCCTTTCTCTCCCTGCACAGTTGCCTCTCGCCACTAGGCACCCACAGCCTCCAGAGCCTCTCCACCCCTGCTGTGTCAAGGTGTACTCACCAGACACACTTAGGAACCCTGCCCAGAGTTCCTCCTCAGACCACCATGTCAAAATATGGTTTGCAAAAACGCTGCTTCTAGCAAAGGCCCCCCCTTAAACACAGTCGCACAATTTCGGCTTAGTGCGCAGGTAGGGAGGAAGTGTACGGGAAGTAGCGTACTGTGCTGTATGACCCCAGACACTACCTGGGACAGACACGTCACGGGTTTCCTGCAAAACAATACCAGCACAGGTTGCACTGAAGACATCTTAGCAAAAGTCAGGCAGCAGAGGGCCATCATCTCCCCACACGTGGTATCCATGATTTTTCCCTGGTGATTCACAGGGATTTGCAAGATGAGAGGGTAACAATCTGTGTCTATACTGGTAGAAGCACCACAGAAGACCCTGAATAGAGATGTGAAACCTAATGAGTGATCCTGGGCAAACAGGGAAGAAATGCAGAATAATCGCTTCATGCTTTGAGGCAACCTTCATAAATAAAAGTAATCAAGATTAAAATCCTCAAGGGATACATGTAATACCTCTTAATGCCAGGAGAAGCCTCAGAAAATATTGAATTGGGGCACATTCAACTGAAACAAATATTTTCCTAAGACAAATTATGAAGGAGCTCATGATCTGCCTGCTCAGTGATTTAGAAGAAGCCAGAAAAAGTGGGCTTTTGTGTTCTTTCTGCTAGTTAATATCCATTGCTATCTTCCTGTGACCACTCCGGATTCAGTTCTCACATCTTTGCTCACAATGGCTACAGCTGTCCCCAATAATCATTTCCACTGAAAGCATACATATAGAAGGTAATTTCAGCACATCTGCCTACTGTCTTCAATCTTCCCAAAGAATACATTCCAATGAACACTGCTGAAGAGACTAGTCAGGCTTTACATCCTTGTTTCTGCTTAGATACTCAGTCAAGCTCCTGTCATGGAAGCTTTAAGAACATTTCATTACAAAATCTACACAGAAGATGCATTGTTAATGCTATATACAAGTTAAATCCCCAAATGACAAGCTGAACATCTGCAAAACACGAACAGAACAATCCACAAGCTCATTATTGCTGTATTAACGACTTTTTTGTACAAGGGCTTGAATTCCAAGAAGTCTGTTAGCTATCACTGTGTACTACATCAGACTGTACTGCAGTCTCAAGGGTCCTGACAACCAAGACTTTGATTTGATAGGCATTCTGTCTTCCTAAAAGACGACTATGGGTGAAGAGATATACTGTGCTATGAGCAGCACATGCTCATAGCAAGAATTTTAGCAAGAACAGTTCAGACCATCTTTCTTTTGACAGTTATCATTGGCTTTGCTCCAGACACTTCTGTGTGATTAATCTTATTAAATACAGCAGTTTGAAGGCTTTGAGGTAAACAATATAAAGGAAAGCTGATAGAGGTGAGAAACTAAAATAAACAATGTAAAGAAAAAAGAGAAAAAAATACTGGTGCGAACTTAACAGTATCATTTGCCCTAAATATTCAGAAAAATAAGCAAGGAATTATGTTTTGGTTAAATCAACTGCACTTTAACTTCATGTCTAGTCCTCTATTTGCCAGTTTCCATTTACCTTTCAACCACAGTCTCAAAAACTGGAGGTGTTTGGAAAAATATTAAACTGTTTTATGCATTAAGTACACCTTGTCCCTTAAAAACTTGCTGATGAATGACCTGCAGAGGAACTTCCATTATTAAGCAACAATTATTAATTATTCAATTATCAAACAACTTGAGGTGTTACTAGCAGCTCATTGCACTTTCACTTATAGCTGCTAAACAGCTGGTCAAAAGAAGTAATTGCTTTTAGATAAATAGGTTTACTCATGGGGTCATGGAGTAAAGTTCTACTCAGTCTAAACTGGGACATCCCGCTCTCCCCTGGCAATGGAACATCTGTGAAAATCTGCAGATGAGAAACTAGGTTAAAACTGTATTTAACAACAAAGCAACAATTTAGTAATGCTACAAAGCTGAAGATAATATTGAGGGTGACCAAAGCAAGAATTTCTGAGGCTTTGTTTCTCCTGGGGTTCTACTGTGCTTCCAACACGTTTATACATTCTATCCATAGTATGCAAAAATAAAGTGATCTGCCCTCCACCCACATTTCAGTTGCCAAAACCAAATTAGGAACACAGATCTATTTCATAGAACCTTTCTCCAGATTTTCTCCTTGGAGGATCCATTGTTTGCCTAGAGAAAAAAAATTACAGATTTAAGGTGAGAAGTTTAAAATTGTACCTGAAAAACTCCATGAAAGAGAAGCCATAACCATGCTGTTCAGCAATTCCTGCACAAACAACGTTCGCGGATGCTCCAATCAATGTTCCATTACCTGCAGTTCAGAAAACAAATACTAGTTTATAGTTGTGCTCTGTTTCTTACTCTTCTTCTGTTTATTCTGTGCCAAAGTCCTAAGATGTACTAGTTAGAAAAGAAAAATCAATTTCTGTACAGGCTTGAAAAGAAACATACAGACAGCATCTCCGCATCCTATAAATAGCTTCATGCTTTGAAAGATAAGCTTGGTATTATTCTCTGACTCTACATAAGCCAGAAAACAGGGAAGGAACATAACACCAATCTAGCAGTTGTCAAAATGACACCAGAGACTTGCATTGAGATAAACTTGCTGATTTTTTTGGTTTTACGTACAAGAAGGTGCCATCAGATGAGCTGAAAACAAAGGATGAGATAGTTTGAGGATGCTAAGAAAAATGGATGTTTTTTCTCCTTATACAAACTGGACATTGACAAATTAGCATCTTTTTTATAGAGAGGGTAATTAATTGCTAAGAGATATGTATTTTTTTAACAAGAATTTAAAACAAAGTAAGTGGGACACATTTCTCTGCTAAGGCAAAAGGATCACCCCAGACACAGAGTTTGCTTACCAAACCATAATGGTTCTTTAACACATAAAGGAACATAACTTTATTCGGTGAACTTCACTAAATTACATTATACAATTCCCCTTAGGAGAGGAACACACCAAAGGAAAATAATATGCCATGTTTATAATGCATATCTATCCTCTTGGAAGAACTACATACTTCTCTTCTCCGAAGCCTTTTCCAGTAACTAATTTATTCCTGTGTTTTCTCTAAACTCTCAACAATCTGGCAATGTAGAGAAGTCAGGTATTCAGAGCTCAGAAAGACTGACCCATTTTCTATAGTTTTCCCATGAGTCATACCTCAGACTTAAGAAATGCTGTATACTTGACTTCCACAAAGCAGATGTCTTCAGCAAATGTTTCTGATCTAAGGCACGACTCAGGAAGTGACAGTGACTCCTACATTCTGTTCCTTAACTGAAATTTTGAACAAAAGAGGTAACAATCTAGGAGAAAAAAATTTTATACTATGGCAAGTCATCTTTTTTGCCATACATCCTACATTAACAATCCATTATTCTAAGCACAAGCCTTCCTTTGCTCCCACGGGCATACAGGTAGTCTTCTCATTTTGGCCCTGTTAAACATTACTGCTCAGTGGAGAGTCTTCTGGTCTGACTTGGAGAGAAACAGATCAGAAGGCAATTAATGCTCCAGTTAATTGTTTTGACTTAGTCAATGTTTCAGGTCTCCCAGAGATCCGTTTACCAAAGAACAGGTCAGAATAAAAGCAGAAGGATTATTCCCCCAAGTATTCACACATGGTACCCGTATGGCCTTCTGTATCTGAAAGTGCACACAAAATGAGCAGACTTTTAAAAATATTCTTAAAAAATAATAGAATACTCTTAAATTCAAATAAAATGAAGTGATAGAGTTCAGAAGTAACAAAAAGGAGAGAAAAGGTGATGTGGAAGGAACACTGGAGGAAGAAAGATCTTCCTCTTCTAATAAGAAAAAGGATAGGAGAAAGAGCTTGATGGCAGTAATTTTGATCTCAGTTTGGATTCAAAGCCATACCAGTGTCAGTGGGAACTGAGATACAGGTTTTTGACTGGTCATTCTAGGGACAGAGCAACAACTTTGAGAAAAAACAAAACCCCCAAAAGTTGCCCAGGACTTTTTTTTTTTTAAAAGTTGATTTCATGAAAGCTAAAGCTTTCCAAGAAAAAGCCCTTGTGTGGCCAAGATTTTCCCAATTGAGTCCAAAGAGAAAGCATTATTCTTATTTACTTCAGGATGGTCAATTATTATCAACACAAAATAGGCAGCAAACTGAGATTTTCATCCTGGAGTAGAGAGCTGAACATGGATATTTGTTGTCTCAGGTGAGTGGCTTAAATAACACCTATTAAGAACAGGAGACTGGTTTGGTTTTCTCATCAGCAGCCTCAAACAGCTCTTGAGCTGATCCCACATGGAACAAGAAAGAAGCTGAAATCTTGCAGACAACTCAAGACAACTTGCCCCTCTCCCTGCAATCCCAAATGGACATTCTATTTGATATATTTAATCATCTCTTTATTTTTTTAATTCCTTTTTTTTTCCTGCTCTCCCAGGAGCTGTGCTAGGTGAGCTGCTTCCTATTTGCTCTGGTTTTAAGGCTTTGACATTGCAAAGGAGCTGTAGCTGGGTGCAGAGGTGCTCTCTACCTATGAGGACCTCTGCTGATGTTACTGGAACTGCACATCAATAAAAGGGTATATCCCTAAGGATCATAAAAGCATCGCGGAGCATTCTTGTGAGACACCAAGGGCTATTTGTGACCTAGGCTTCTTACCACACACAGTGAATGACGCACCAGCCCACACGTGCTTCAGGTGTGGAGAGCAAAGTTGACTAACCTTACTAGAGGACCAGAAACCTTTAAAAAATAGTGTCTAGCACTGGTCATTAGGAACTGCACAGCTCATTTCCCTTGCCCTCTCTTTGCCTCAAAGCATATTTTAGTTACTTTAATGCATGTTTAAAGATATGAAATTGAACTTGGAACATCAGCGTTCCTGGTAGGCTCTGGCGTGAGAAAGCCAAGTCACAAAGCGTGTGACTTAATGCAAAACCAGAACAAACGAATACAGCTGATGTTATTAGAGGAGTCAGGCAGGAACAGTTAAGGAATTTTCAATTCCAAAACTAATCAGTAGTCTACAGCCTCCGAACATTTCATAAGAGGTTTCTGCTCTATGTATAGCACAATCAGACATCACCATCAGAATAATATTACTGTAGACAAGGAATATAGCTCTGGCTCAAATTAAAGAAACAGGACTGAAACTGCACTTGTCCCATGGCTGTGACTAGATACAGTTGAGATCTCCAAACAGCACGCACTCTCCTATACTGTACATGGGCTATAGTAATGCCTTCACATAATGAAGTATAATGGAAAGTGTTTCTGCTTCACCCCTGAATTGATTTCCCCAAGTAGATTTCACTTGAGAAGAAATTGTCACCTTCAATGTTATCGGAAAGGAGCAGTATTTCTTTTTCATTTGTTTGGACCGTGTGTGCAGTTTAATTAGGTACTGGCTCAGCAGGCTTCAAAGAACTACGCTGAAATTAAGAACAGAGGCAAACTTTTGTTTCTCCTCCCAGGAACATCTGTCTCCATGGCAGACATTTAACTCAGTAGTGAAACAGCAACACTGTGACCTCTGAATGACGGAAAACCCAAGGCTATGTTAATGTACATGGGAACCTACACATGTTAAATTCATTCCAATTGATGCAAATGAAGAATAAGCATTTTCTAGGACTTCACTCAGTCTTGATTTCATCTTCACATCATCTTCAATCTTAAGAATAATTAAGTTTAAAACCCATAGCAAAGACTCTTACTTGCTTGTTTGTGTGCTCAAAATGTAATAATACAGGGGTGAACTGTATCAAAGAATAGCATTGTAATAACCAATCTGTTTTGATGACTGCTATTGTAACTTTTTTTGATTACTCCTACTGTAACTTATACTTTATCACAAGGCAGATGGTTATTAAGAAACTGGATTCATTACAATGGATTAAATATTATATTTCTAATATCAATAGTATGTGATATGTATGAGGTAAGCCATATATTTTATCCTGCATATCTATTCTGCCTTTTATTCTTGGCAGACTACATGCATAATTGTCAATACTAACTATGCTTAATAATTCATAAGCATGAAATCAAGAAAGACTTTTTTCTTAATGCCAAAAAAAAAAATTCTCATCCTGAAGTGTTATCATAGAAAGATACAGACATGTCACTTAAAGAGCTGCTGCTGCCTAGGCTACAGAGAGGGAAATGACAGAGGAATCCTCACAGATCTTGCTCATTTTTCCGTGGACCTGCCCTAGCTTTGCACAATCATTGCAGAAGCACAGTAGAAGGTCTTATACTGTTTCTGGCCAGAAAAGGTGACATAAAAGTATCTTTCTGACATTTCTTGAGGCAAATTACTTTGAATATCTTTAGGGAACGTGAAATCAAATCCAAGTATAAGAAACTTTTCAACAGTTTTATTTAAGAATAAATCTATCAAGAAAGGTCCAAATCCAAAACCCGCACATTAAAGCATGCCTTTCTAGCTCCAGCTAACTTAGAGATAGAAGCAGGAAGATGTTGACAAGGTTTGGTAAGCCTGATTTGATACCTACAGTATCCACCAGCCCTGCTTCCTCCAGCCTTCTGCTTCCATTTGTAGCTACTTCTTCTCAGCCCAGTGTTCAGCTATTACCTTCTGCTACATCGCTCCTTCAGAGACTGCCAAATTCAACCCCAGAACCTGCACACCACATGTAATGCACCTCCCTGGGGCCCAGACAGCCTCTCCCTCAGCAAACAGAGTTTGCCCAGGTGACTATAATCTGCAATGCACTGAAAACCAATGCTGGGAGAACAGATTAAGCTTACTGAAGGAAGGGCCTGGGAAATCGGGGTAGAATCATAACAAGAAAAGGGAGAGAGTGTCCATCAATAACATGTTTCCTCTCACTTTAAGCCTCACTCTCAGCTATTGATTTTTACTTGTCAGCAGCACATTATTATATCTAAATACCCTTAGTTCTCAGGAGTCCCTTTGGCATTGCCCCCTCAAGAGCAAGCCTAACCCTCAGGTTTGCTGCATTAATATGTATGCCTGGAGAATCACCTCAAAGTGCCCGGCAGGATTACTGTTTATTACTCAAAGCACTGAGAAATCAAAGGGAAGGGATTATCATTAATAAAGCTATTTGGCCTAGCATGAGCAGCCTTCACAAGCAGTAACTTTCTCAAACATAAAGGAGAGAGTACCTTGTGCAACAGCAAGCTTCAAAGCGGACTGCTTACAGAAAAGTCTTGCTTTGTTGTGAGCATTACAGACCACTTCCCCTCCGCGCGCTCTGACGGTGGACAACAAGCTAAACCTGTGCGTAACCGATAGCCGTTCTGCATTTTCTCTTCCCTCTATCTCTGGCTAGCTACTGCAGAAGCAAAAAGGCTTCATGCCTGCTTTCATGTCAACACAAGCCCCGAAAACAGCTTTTCCCTGGCCTTGGACAAACCTCTGTGACAGGCCCAGTTTTACACAGGCCCAGCTGTTTGCACTGCTTTGTCCCAGGCAAGGGTTCTCCCTCTGAAACCAGGAGTTTGCTACGGAGTCATGAATAATTTTAGGGTGACAATTCTCAGCCCTGCTTTTTGCTGTAATCATCCCATTACAGTGTCAAAGCAAAACTTATTGAAGGAAGCCAGCTCCTTGCTTCCCACCCATTTTCAAAAGAAAACTCCTTGCAGTCTCCCATGTGCATTGCATCACTAAATAAAGGCAGACTGACGTGTGCAGCTTCCTTTCCATAGCATATTCCATTTCTCTACTAAAAGCACAAACTGAGCAAACATAACAAATGTGGCTGCAGAAGTGAACACCGAACGGTTATGGTTTTGATTAGCCTTATAGGAGACAGCCTTCATAGCTTTCAGAAATTTTCTATTTCAGACAAAACTAATCCAGATTTGCCTCATTAAACAAAGCCGTTTATATTCATCTGTTAAATGTCTACAAGTCTTGAGTATCTTTTTGTATATTTTTGTATGTAAAAATTAAGAAGCCCTGGACAATCAAACTTTGCAGTCAATAAACAGCTACAGAATCAAGGCCAATTAAACCATTAACAGTGCCTAAAATAATCAGAAACCTCAAGTCATAAGCAGTAAGTGGGAGAAGGCTTGCCAGAAGTCATTCAACACTGTTATATGTTATAGACTGCAATCTTATGATATCAACATTTTTTAATTTTACTAATTTGGTAGCATTTTGAATGGGATGTTTCTGCACAAATGCATACACATGGACTTTATAGGAAAAATAAAAAAAAAAAGAAAAAAGAAAAGATGTGAATCAAAGCTTTGAGTTAACTTATCCCAAAAGTTCATTGGAACTGCATTCAATCCCACACTTTTAATCTGATGAACTTTACCATTTTTTATCATCACTACTACATCACCAGCAGGACAGTTACTGTAAGTATTGCACTATTCGATGCTCATTGCTTCCTTTTTGCTATGAGAGGAAAAGGTGAAATTTAAATTTGTCACTTTTCTACCAGAAGTGTGAAATAAATAAGGCAGGTTGCTGAACATCCTGCACTTGTTACTTTAATGACATGAAGAAATCCATAAGCTTCTTTCAAATCCAGACATCTGTAAAAGAGACATAAAACCTAAGATGATCAGTACAGTCACCTCTCTCCTTGAAGTCAACTTACCCACTACAAGGCTAAAATAAACTTTTATAATGAGGGATAGTGTCAGCAGTGTACTCTGACACACCATTTGCTAGTACCCTAAAACACATAGAATCATAGAATCATAGAACGGCTTGGGCTGGAAGGGACCATCAAAGGCCACCAAGTCCAACCCCCCTGCGGTGAGCAGGGACACCTTCAACTCGATCAGGTTGCTCAGAGCCCCGTCCAGCCTGGCCT
>JAVKLA010000057.1:9842473-9856711 GCA_034782735.1 Sagittarius serpentarius
GCCTGTCCTCACAGCAGAGGTGCTCCAGCCCTCTGATCATCTTCGTGGCCCTCCTTTGGACCCACTCCAGTAGGTCCATGTCTGTCTTGAATTGAGGACTCTATATTCCGGTAGGTTTCATTTAAAGCTTTTTATGCTGCACACAAGCCCCAGTTTGCATATTTTTTTATCTCTGATTTTTAGATTCAGAGGCTCAAAATATGTCAGCTCAGTTTCACAGCTTCTCCATATGTGGCACTATTAGGGACCAAATATTGAAAAGTAGTTCCAAGTACAGACACCTGGCATGAAAGTACATTATTCACCTTTATCATCACTTACTTTGAAGCTGAACAGAACAAGAAAATATTCCTAAAAAAAAAATGTGTCACTCCATTAAGTTATTTTGGAATATCCACCTGCTTTAAATACAGATTCTGAATTTAATCAACTTTCGACTGGAGCCTACCTGTTATGTTTTGATATGGTTCAAGTGCCTTGTTTCACAACTCCTGCTAGTGCCCCTCTTTGGTTTAGGTGTGCTAACTGCAACTGTGCCAGAGATATTAATATACGTATAAATAATATTTAAGGCATGATTATAACTTTCTTTAGCGTCATACAGAGTGTCTGATTCATCAATATAAATCAATTTGAATGCTGCAGACTGAGATTTTTTTCTTCCTCTCTGCTGCACCAGTCAAGGTGCAGAAAAAGGGATATTGTCTGGAAAGGGTCTGCAGAGAAAGGAAAGTAGATAGTCCAGTATGATCTTCTGCCCTTAAGCGTTTTGAAGCTTGCTATAGCTTCCCTGTCTTGTTCTGTCTGATAGTCGAAGTGCTACCTTCTAACTGAACATACCTCTTTGGCTGACATCTATGCAGAGTCTGCATTCTCGTATTGCAGCAACTCACCAGTACAACATAATGAGTTTGTAAATTCTATACCATTCTGAAAACAGAAGCGGCCAAGGCTTCTAGAAAGAACCTTCTGTAATTTACGATAAACAAATGCAAAAATGAAGTATAGAAAATTAAGCAAAACTCCACATATTCTTTGTAGGCGTCTCCAATGTCATCTCTGATCATTATCCTATCTCTGATTTGCAGAACTTTTATCGCATGCAGTTATTTTACACAGATTGCAAACCATTAATACAAGCATTTCAAATTCATCAGTAATGCAAGCACTGTAATCAAGTGATCTTCATGTTTGGTATAAATTCTTTTTCTGAATCAATGTAAAATAGAATAGAATTCTATATATTACACATAGCTCTCTTCCTTTCCATTTCAAAATCTAAGATTTACCATCCATATATATGCTCATCGGTACAGCTGAAATGGCATCCTTCACCCCATATACTTCATATTTCACCCTTAATAACACACATACATCTATATATGCATGTCTGCCAAGGTAACTTTTTTCAAGATCAGAAAAGTGTCCTTGCTGAGAAAAATTGACTAGGTTCAGGATGTTTTGGGGTTTTTTTTGTATTATGTCAGTGTCTTAAAGCTGAGCAGGCCTCTGATGTTGCCTTAATACAGACAAAGGTACATCTGTCAAATGTACACATTCCGTTTTAGCTGGTTTTACATTCTATATTCTCAACTTTCTTCTGTATATCTTCCATGACACAGAGGATTATCTTCGGTAATCTTAAAGATTAGAGAATCTCCTCTAGCTGTGGGGACTGTGCTAATGAGCCTGGCTCTCACACCAAGGACTTCACAGCACTGCTGAGCTTGAAGAACTTCATACTGGGAAAGCATGAAGATGGCCCAGAGCATGAATGTCATGAAGAGCTAAGAAAAACAGCAGCTGGATTTTTATGGAAGGTTACAGATCCCGGCTGTTCCAGAAAAGAGCAAGAGGACAGTCTGGGCACTCAAATATCAAGAGAGAGAAAAGATTCCTTGTGCTTATATACAATGATGCTGTTCTTCATGCTCAACAAAATCCGCAACTTTCAGTTAACACCTGAATGAGTTCTTCATTAAGAACAAGCAAGTAGTACTGCCATTTAATGGACAGAAATTACAGTTTAAGTCCATGTTACTCATTTCCATCATTGCAAACATAATAGAAACAATGCAAAGTATACTCAGAAAGTAAATTAGATATTAGCGTAAGACATACAAAATATCTCCTGTATTTTGCTTTTAGATCTGTACAATTTAGAGGCATAATACTGCTAAAGACTGAAGTGAGGTCTTTAAAGAAAAACTGTGAGACATTTCCTAAATTTCCTTATTTGTTTTGCCTGCCTTTCAAAGTCAAAAGCAGCAACATCCTTTTCCTTTTGAAAGATCTCAAGTCACTCTCATTCCTTGCAATACCACCCTTTGATTTGTATTATGAGTTTTATATCCATAGACAAAATACTTACCTAAATCAGGGCTGTCTCACCCCCAAGACACAAAACTGAGCCCCAGGATTTCTCATCATTAAAAGACTCCTTTAGAAACAATAGGAACTTTCAATATCAGAGTCCTGGTTAAAATCAAGCTCAGGTAGGTATATTCTCTCCACTAAAAAAATCTCCCACTGTTTCAATTACACATTGTATACAACAATTAAGTTCAAAACCAAAGCTGAATAGTGCTCCTCTTAAATAACTGCTATATCTTTATGTCATACATTCAGTTCTTGATAGGCTTTTTTTGAATCTTTCAAATTGAAAAGTGTTATACAAATTTGACCTATTGTAACTATAAAAGAACTTCAAAGGATCTACAGTTGTGCTTTTTTCATAATATTAATTACCATATATCATAGTACATTTTATCTTTTATTGAAGGCTATCACTTTTCCCTCATATTGCAAAGAAGGAGGGTTGGTTTAGGAATATAAACTATATTTCTAGGTTTATACCTCCAGTGTGCCTGAAGCTTTAAAACCAGTTTAGGATTTTATTGAACAGAATCAGCAGGAGTATGATACTCCACTGTGCAAGGCCCCGTCTGCATCAGGGACCTAAGGAGGGGTGCCAAGAGACAGAACAGCTATAGCACTGCACCACTGAGGGAAATCCCACTGTTTAGCTACACTGTGATTGCACTCCTTTAATAACTGTAATTAGCACAATGGCCTGTGGATAATGGATTTTATTCACACCTGGCTTTTGACCCTGTAAGGTTAGGAGAAAAGTGCCAGCAGCCCCCTCCTCCTACCTCCTTTCTTGAAGCAGAGCCTACAACCGAGGTTGTGTGGCCAGAATAACACAGCTGTGTGAATCCTAGAGACTGTCTCTGTCTGCAGAACTGTGACAATGATGATTTTCAGGTGTTGTCCTCCAGGAAAATATACAGAGAAGAAAAACAGTGCAGAACTATACACTGTCGAAAATAACCCCTTGGACCACAGCAATAGTCACTGCAGCAGAGAAACACTTTTTGCACTTTTCTACTCTAGCAACTGAGAACTCAGAAGGTAGGGGCTTTCAAATACAAATTCAATCTTTTTTTTTCCCTCTTCTTTTTCTTCTTTTTTCAAAAACATACTTTTTATAAATCATGAAAAAAAGAAAGAGAGAAAAAGACAAGTGCCAGCTCTTTAAATGTCAAATATACAAACCCCCTTCAAATAATATCTTAGCTATAATCTCTTCAGCTCAGTAAAGAATCTAGTTCTACACAGTTAAACAGTCTTAATAGGTGGATTTCTGACTGTGCATTTACTCGAATTGAGTTGAATCCATATTTCATGTTATTTTAAAACTCATGAGCCAAAAGAAGCAGTGCAATTAAAGCTCCTCTTCTTCTGAAATTGCTGTAGCTAGCAATCTTTGTTTGTCCTGCAAAATTTCAGGGCAGCATTCCCTAGACACTATTGGAAGGGCTACATACAACTCAGTCTCAAGAGGTACCATAATTCCATCATGTACTAGAATAGGAATAAAGCTTTATTCAATGTCCTCTCGCACAAAAGAAATACAGATGCAGATTTGTCAGAATACCACAGAAAACAAGTGAAGTTACTTTCTTGTTTGTTTCCTTTAGTTCCTTTTAAATTTCCCGTTTTCTTTCCCTTCATGGTCAAAACATAATTGAAATACTGGCAGATAGTACATACAAAACCCCACGAGCAATACAATTTTTCCGCTTCTTAGTCAGCCTGACCATTAATGCCCAGACAGATGTGAACTAAGAGGGTCATTCAGCACTCAGAAGAACTGACAAACCAAAAGGCCCAAAGGCCCAAATTCATTTGAGCTGTCTTTGGGCACCCCTCTCAGCTCCTCAAGTTCTGCGCGTGAGGGGCTCCGACGTGCTCGGCAGAGACCGTCTGGCAATTTCAGTGGATGAATAAAATATCTGCCTCCCAGACGTGCTGGTATCCCCGTCACCAAACAGGGAGCCTGGGGCAGCCAGACTCCTAGCTTGTAATCTAAGTTCTTAAAGACAGCTGAGACAAATATAAACCTATATTTCCAGAACCAGATCCCCTGAAAAATAACCATGTTTATTTCTTAACCATGTAAGATTGACCTGACCTAAGCAAGAAAAGTTCTGCTAGAAAAGAACTGGCAAACTCCGAGGAAGACACAGATTTCAAAATTGTGACCATCTCACCAGGAACTACCCATGGCCGTCACTGTCCTTGGCTTCCTTGATTAAAAGACAGGATTTTTCATCCCTTCTCACCTTCAGGGACACTTTTTACAGAGCAAGAAACATCTATGTGATATTCAGTTACTCCTTATGTCTGAGCCCAATGCCATGAAAGACAGAAATTTAATGGCAGCAGCTCTCTTTTGGAGACACTGCTGAAGATGACAACAATGTGGCAGTTACGCTGGCAAAGGTCTCTTCATCTTGCCTGAGACTGACTCAATCCTTCTTTCATTTCCAGGACAACAGCTAAAGCAATGAAGGAAAGTTAGTCTTCTCTCATTGTATCATCTTCCAAACCCATAGCTGCCTGTGCACTTTGTGACAGTAGAAAAACTGAACTGCGCCCACTGGAAATTTTTCAGGACAAAATGTTGCACAGCATTTTCCAAGACAGGCACAAATGCTGACGTTCCCTTCGTGGACACATAAGCATACAGCAGCATTTACCCTGGACCCCAGAAATGCTATCAAATCACCAGAATTGAAGCTCTACATTATGTAGTAAACAACTAACCCTAAAATATGTAGTTATAATGTATTATTTCATCAGGCTTTTCTACAAAATGTCTTGTTTGCCAAGTTCCTTTGGTTGCATAAGCAGTGATAAAATCCAATCTTTTGCCTTAAGCACCAGGCAGTAATGATATAATTGTCACCTACGCCTTCCACAACAGGAGTAGCCTACCTTAAGGATTCCTTCACACCACTTCAATGCTGATAAGATTTCTCTTTTGGAAATAATTTTTAAAGGCCATCACCGCTTTCTTTTTTTAATAAAAGAAAAGTCTCTTTTCCCCCATTTGGGGGGCTACGAGATCTTTTAAAGCAAAAGCTTTTCCACACTTTTCATTCCCTAACAATAAGCTGCTGTCCGTTAGCTTGTTTTGACATGGGAAAGTCAGAAGCATGTTAATTTTCAGGCTAACACTCCTATCAGACCTTTGCCAGTGTAACTCAGCATATGCTCAGCTTTATCCTAATAGAGCACAGCCTGGAGAGTTTAAGCTTTTGCTGATAATGATAACGATCTAACTTTTTATCCAAATGTTTGCATGAAGCCTATCTGAATACCTGAGCACTCCCTATGGATCTCTAGTGCCTTTAATTCAAGTAATTCCCATGGTACTGTTTATATTTTTACTTTTGTCTCATACTGAATACACACAGAAGTCCCTTTTAAAATCCTGGCAGCCCTTCAATAAATCAAATTAAAGAAATTTGGGTTAAGGTGATAACTGATACTTTAGAAAAATCAGCTGAGACTTGTAAAGGCTCCAGGGCTGCTGAAGTGCCTCCCACCCAGAATATGTCAGCGTAATCTGGCCAACTTTATATGCCTCTTTTTTTTTTTTTTAGTCTGAAAGTTTAATGAAATCAGAGTATGTTCGGTCATTAGCAAATCGTGAAGATGATATTTTTATGGCAAACATCTATATAAAGATACGCTGATTATTCAAATCACTGGTTTTAAAGAGGAACAGATTAAAGTCACAATATAATGATGAGTAATGATGAGTACAAAAAGGTATTCCTCAAATGAATAACTGTTGTTTGGTATAAATTGTCCTGCCTTTGCAACATGCTCTTAAAATTCAATTGTAAATTACATGATTATAATCTTTGTTAGGTATTAAGGTCACTTGTACTAGGAATCACTTAGCTAAATAAACAAACCAGAACTTGTATTACACACAAAACTGCTTTTAGTTTTAATCTCTGTAAAGTCAAGGAAACTATTTGGAGGGGCATATAGGGGGAGAAGGGGTGGATCCATGGCAGAACACCATTTTATCCATTTTAACTTTATTTATCCTAGCTACCTAAATATTTAGGGATCAAAATACAGCCCAATACAATGTAATTAGCATTAGAATTCTCAGTAGTAAAAAAATAATACTAACTAACAATACATACATGGTACATTTCCAATTAAAAAAAAAAATAAGAGTAATGAAACCATCTGCTTGTTTTGTGCCAATGCTCTGATATTACAAGAAATCCCAGTTAACACCAAGATGGGCACTAGGAGAATAGCTATTAGCTTTCATTATTAGAGGTACATTTCCCAAAGACTTCAAAAAAGACTTTCTTTAGAGTGAGAAGTGCTAAATAGGTCAGCAAATGGATACTCAAACCGTTTCTGTGAGCCAGCCAGAGAACCTCCCAGTGACTTCAGTAGACTTTGAAATAAGCCTTCAGATCTCAGCTATTATACATTTTCTGCATCTTTTCAATGAGCAATGATGGGTCTCTGTTCTGAAAGCTAAACATATCTCTGTGTTTTCTCTCACAAAAGATCAGAACCCTATAAGCACCATCTGGACTGCTTCTTTGTGTGTCTGTACTTTATGCAGATATGGTCTTCAAACACAGAGTGCAAAAATCCTATTGTAGCAGCAGACAGTGACTGGGATCCTTACCCAGGAGTCCTTTGAAGGCAAAAGGGGCTGGATCAGGCGCTCCCTATGTGTTGCATAATAAAATCATTGAACCTATTGTGCCAGTTTATACATGCCATAATTGCATAGCTATTACCTTATGTCAGCTTTCTCACATAAGCTCTTACCTCCGAGGCACGCGCCCATGGCCAACGAGAAGATTAATGGTTTCACGGGCAAGTTAACATCAGGATCTTTACTCAGGTTGAGAAGCACAGGAATCTGTGGTTTAAGAAGAAAAGAGGGAGAGATTCAGGAGACATTATCTAACCATCAGCACAATATAAATAAAATTCATCTAAGTAAAAAACTTAAACCACTAGCAAATCCAAAGAATAACTTGCGGGTTTTTCCCTTTTTTTTTTTTTTTTAACTATCTTTGCATCATATACTTGATCTGTGCTCACTTTTCCCCCTTGACTGTGCTAGTCCATCCCACAAGCCAAAGAGAAGGTATCGGCAACTTTGGCCAAGCCTGACACAGGTACCGCTAACAAAACTGAGGCTCTCTTAAGGTCATGAGTGCCTCCCCTTAGATCCTTCCAGTTCAACAGGGAACTGACAATGACTATAAATCAATTCCCTCTCCATTTCCTGAAACCTAAAGTACACAGCTGTATCCCCTCTTCTTGCTGGAGACAGTTGTAAGAGATGCCCAGACCTTCACAATCAAGATGGCTGTAGATCATGTGTCACTAACTAAAAAATTCCTGAATTCTTGTAATAATCAAAAGCGTCTGATCTGTTAGGGAAAAATTGAGAAAGATCAATGTGGCAGGCTTCTGAATTCATAAGCAGAGCCGCATTATTTTACTTTTTATTCTAATGTATTTACCAGAGAATGTAGATTTAGTTCACTGGGAAATATTTGCAAGTTTTATGAATTTCATTTAATCACTTTAGCAAATAAAATAAAACAAAACAAAACCCCTGAAAAGTCAAATGAGATTTGTAGGGAGACATAAGAGACTTCATTAGGCAATTGGTATAGAGCCCAAAAATACAGCAGGCAGGCTTTCTAGTAACACCAGATCTCAGTCAGTAACACCCTTCAAAGCTAAACAACTTGCACCTTAGTTGGGAAAAACTGGTTTGAGTTCAATTTAATTGTATAACCACTTGGTTTGAAAGAAAGGTGTAATCAGTACCTGTAGAGAGAAGGTCATTAGCAAGGGGAGAGGTGATTATGTTATTAACCTCTTTTTAACATGTACCAGGTTTATGGGACCATAAGGGAGAGAGAAAGATTAAGTAAACATAGAACAGCAAGAGATCAAGCAGGAAGGGATTTGTGGAAATAACTGTGATATGCCTTAAAATTAATGCTTTCTCAGAGTCCAGGATTTTCAGTAGTGAATGGTTTTATGACTTCTAATCCTCCAATTTTTCATTTGAATGTATTGCACAGGTCCCCCTCGAGGGGTGTGATCTCAGAGATGGAACAGCTGCTTACTGAAAAATGTTTTCACTTTGATGGCTGAGTGATGCTCACCTTACTGACGCTGTGTGTTCTTTTGGTATGGAGCAATATATAGGCTTTATGAAGAATTACAACCCTTTCCCCACCCCTTCTGCCAGTGGTGCTAATCATCCCTCTTAAATCCTCTCATTGATTAACCTAGATAAGTTAATGTCTAAACAATTATTCTTGAATTGTACATTGCCTGAAGATGTCTATTTCTATTTTAAAGCCTAAAGAAGGGTCAGCATGCCCAACATCATCTTTGGGTTTTTCCATGAAGCAGTCACGAAAGGTTTCATCTCTCCCCACAAACTTTGTTTCTCTCAAACCATCACTGCTAGGACAGGATATGCAACTCAAACTGCAGTTATATTTATTTCAAAACAATGTTGTGTTTCAACATAAAACAAAATTTAAACACAAATACTGAAATCACAGGATAAGCCATCTTCCTCAACCTAAATAAAGCATTTTTTCCTACTATATAATTTTGAGAACCAAAACATTATTTAGTTCCTAAGAATTACTTGCAAGTATTCTGATGCACTACAGTAACTCACTTGTTGCAAGACCCAATCCTGAACCGTGCAGACTAGCAACACCTTTTTAAGTTAGACTCCTCCTTGTGCATGCCCTGCCCAGCACAGAGAAGGTGGTTAGGCAGAGGAGACTAAAATGATAATCCTATTTTCTTGCTGTTGAGGTCAGCCCTAAAGCTATTGACAACCAGCAGAGCAAGTAATGCCATTTTCACACCCCACTGGTGAGAACCACGCAGAAAGCAGAGCCCTACAGCCCTCCGGGAGCCCTGTCCCTAATTATGGCACCGCGAAGGACAGGGGAAGCGAGAAGCAGAACAGAGATCCCAGACAGAAAGTCCACGAGGTGATTCTCTGCTAGGTATTTGCAGCCACATACGCATAATCCTCCCATCAGAAAATCTGGTTCTCTGTTTAGTGAAGGAGCTCAGCATCAGGAGCTCTCAGTGTCCACTGAGTCTCTGTTGACTGAAAACGCAGAAACCCCCAGAAGAACGTCACTGAACAAAGGTTTCAACACGCTGTTTCTTCTTTTAAACACAAAGATACACTGCAATGTATCAACAGAAGGTGCAATTGTGTCATGTGCTTGAATCTCCATTTCTTAATTTTTTTTAAACCCAACAAAGTATTTTAGGAGCCCAGATATGCACTTGACCCCATTGGTTTTATTGTTCCCTCCTTGACGTAACATTGATTTTCTTCCACTTAAAATACTGCGAATTCTTTTTAAAAGGCTTCATAATAATTAATCATCTATGTTTAAATTATCATCAGTGATGTCATGCTCCTAAGTGCATTAACGGGCAGCAGGGCTAGATCAGGAATCTCTGCTCCCATAAATGTCTGTTTTTGTGGCAAGAGACAAAACATTGAAACACGCCTTAGCAATACCTATTTGCATACACTGAAATTTGACTGTTTCCCGTATTTAAATTCATCTCTACCAAAGAATAATGGTTATAAGTCATAAAGGGAATGGAAGTCCTACACACCTCTGACACATCCTTAACTTAGATTTAACATGCATATATCCTCTGTGAATAATAGGTATTTTTAACAAGGAATGCTGCACCATATTTGAATAACCAGGTGAAAGATGAATGCAAAACATTTAGTTAAATTTCTGGTGTTTCAGATAGAAATATTTAGTTGACCCATAATGTACACTAATTTTTTTGCAGACATTTGGTTTATCCTATGTGGCAGCTGCATGCCACAGAGTCTGCAAAAGTCACTTGCATCTAATTCTTCTGATCTAAAAGTATGCATAAGGCAAACAGATCGTTCTAATTTCCATCCCAAGAACTTTCCTGCTCCAAAAAACCTGAAGAATTAAGAAACTTGATCATCAGCAAGAATTCTTGAGGAGATGTTCCAAAGCAATTAAAGCCAATGGACATTTCTCATTGCTTCAGCGTTTGCATTTTAAATAGATAAGGATCATGCACAGGGTCAGTTACAAAGGAACCTGCCTCTCTTTTTCCCCCAAAATCACCTTTAACATTTTTTGTCACATTCATTCATGCAATTATGTGTTAGGCAACATTTTTGCACTATGAATATCTCAAACCTCAGCTTCATCTACTGTTATAATTAATCTGAGGGCTAAAAACAGAAATGCAAAATATAAAAGAGTTGGAAGGAAACTTTTCACTTTAGTTTTCAATGTTTTTGAAAAACTGAATTGGTTCTACAACTCTTTCTGATTCAAGCTGTGAGCATTTACAATAGCATCAAAAGCACTCCAAGCTATGATACTTTGGAAACTGGGGTATAGTTGGCTATGGTACATATTGTACAAATATTTTTGTCATATTGATTTAACTTGGAATGCAGATTTTTTCATAGGTTTACGAAGTGCTGCCTCTCAACAGAGAAGAAAGCAAAAGTTAAAGCCTGTGAAGCCTCATGTTTCCTTCATTATTCCTTCTTCAGATTATGTAAACAGCACTGTTATCAATATTAGGAGAAAAATAATGTCTTATTAGGAAAATAGCTTTCATTTCTTACACCCTTTATTTCAACAATCTTACCAGGATAAATCTCTGTTTGACTAGTTTCTTGAAAACTTGCTAATTTTGCTGGAAAGGTTGATATTGCAGCACTGCACGTTGCTGCTTGATTGGCAGGATTTAGATAAAATGAATAACGTAGCTCAATAGAGCAAAGCAAATTCCCCCCCACCCACTCATTGTAAGACTATTCACCTACAGAGAAACGCACTGTAAAAAATAATGATTGTACCTGGAAAAAGGAGAGTGTCCTCAAAGACTTGATACAGAAAAGAGATAGCCATTAATCTTGATTCTGTATAGGGTGTTATGTATATTATATATATATAGGATGTAAGCTGATGCACAAAGACCAGTGCTAGTGTCTACAGATGTTGGCACATTTGTCTACCTAACTATCCTAATAAAAATCAACCCTTGTGAAGAAAATATTTGTTTATACCATATACTGTGGAAATACATAGGATATGTTACAAATATAAAAAGAATAAAAATGGAAATGTATATATTTGCATCTTTCACACTGTTTTTAATCTTAAATCAGTATTGCAAGCTTTTAAAAATGGAATGGGATTTTATTACTGTTATAAATTATCCACCTTCCCTAGAAAATGTAATCTATTAACAATTAGTAATATTAGAAATTAATTCAGACTCAAAAAATATGATTCTGCAGGACAGTGTATTTCTTCTTACCCCTCTCGGCTCTCTAACATCCTGAAAATTTAAGCCAGATGAAACAATCAAAAAGAAAGGAAGCTCAATTTTTACTTTAAATGAAGGCTTTGAAAAAGAGAAAACTGAGATATTTTAGACCAGAATTATATACACCAATTACTACTAAGATAAATTTCATAAAATACTGTTAGTTTTCTTGTAACAATCCTTGCATTTATATTGCGGTGTGCAATCCCTTTTTGTTAAAAGAGACAGGTAGTGATGTTTGCACATCTCAGTTCTGTCGTCCAGTTGACAGAGGGGGTCTACTTGACACTTCTCAAGCCCTGTTCCTTCCAGTCCTGTTTGTACAAAAGTGGAATGAAGTCTTGAACATTTTGTTTTCACATTTACTTCGGTACATAGACTGCTTTCTTTGTAAGCAAAACCATGATCAAAGAGTTAACATTTTTACACCTTGCTGTCACAGCCTCTTTTCCAAGACTCCAAATTACCAAAGAACAAGTTGAATTAAGACCTTTATCCTATTCACCTATTTTTACAACTAAACCTTCTCATGAGCATGGCATTCCACCAGTCAAAGAGATGAAGAAGGAAGAACTCTTTTGAACCTATGAAGACCTTCTTCTGAAATACAAACAGATTGATGATTTAGCTTTACTAGCTGGACCCTGGATATGCAGAGAGGAGACCAAAGAGGTCTGCTCTATCAGTGAGCATCTCCTCCTGGGATGGCAGAAGACTCAGACTGAAGCTCTCTCAGCTACTTCTGCTTCCCAAAGATAACACTTGTAATCACACACCCCCATTGTGCAAGAAGAGTAACTTAGACAAGTTTATCCTATAGCAGTGCAGTGCAGTAGAAGGCATCATGCCATATTGCCCGTTTTGTCTATTTGTGCAAAATGACAATGAAACAGCAATTCACGTCTGTTTTAGGGATTCATTGCTGCTCTACACCATGGGATTTCATGGCACACCCTTTTCTAAGAACTCCATGCAGTAAAGATATCTGCCGTGAAAACTGCAGAGAATATGCATTAATAGAAAACAAACTATTTGTAGTTCCCGAAATTGTTGATGACTGGTCTGTTTCTGCAGACAGCTACGGCCCAGTCTTACACTTCTATCAGGTACTGTAATGCACAACATAGAAACTCTGGTAGGGCAGAAGGCAAAGATCAAAAAATAAAACTAGCACTAAGAACATGAGATACATACAAAACATTCAGTACTGCAAATGAAAAGCCTCTGATAGTTTTAGAGGCAATTAATTATTGGCAAAAAAAATCTGTTTTCTAACAAAGACCTGTCAGAGACTAAGTCACCTTGCCAGTCAGGTGGTTAATGGAAATTGTTTCTTAGCCTTTACTGAAATAGAATTTAAACTCGGCTAAAATGGGGATTTACTATGGCTATATTTTTAGTTCTGGTAATAAAAGAAAAATATAAACAGATGGCTCCAGCATATACAGCTGATAAAACATGTCAATTAAATTAAAGAGCATACTGGGAATAAAATCATGTCACCTAACATCCTAAGGGCAGAAATCCATAACTATTTAAATGACAATACTAGGAAAATGCAGGCCTTAAAAACGAGTAAGTCTGCCTGTCAAGAACATCATTGAGAGTTTAGCCTGTTGAAAAAGGAGGAGAAATATCAGAGGATTAACAGAATGACACACAGAGTATCACTACATGATTCACCGCATTTATTCTTCAGACAAAGAAAGCTAAATATCCAACATGAAAAAAAACCTTGCCATTCAAGAATTAAAATATGTGAGACTTAATAACTACGCTCCTGGTTTATGAATTGTTTATGCACCCACAGAACATTTTGTGGGTGTTTTTTAAGCAACTCCCAGATGTATTTATATATATTAGATTTGCTGCTGGCAACATAGTCTTTTACATACAGAGTTCATGGAGTTTCCCACAAAGTATGTCTCAAACTCAAAATTTGGACACTGAAATTGTAAGGGACCAGTTGTATCAGCTGAATGTTCACAGGTCCTGATGGGATTCATCCCAGAGTACTGAAGGAGCTAGCAGATGTTACGGCAGGACCCCTCCAATCGTCTACCAAAGGTCTTGGCAGTCTGAGGAGGTCCCTGCTGACTGGAAGCTAGCCAATAGTATTCCAATTTACAAGAAGGACGTGAAGGAAGACCCGGGGAACTACAGACCTGTTTGTCTAACCTCAGTTCCTGGAAAAATTATGGAGAAGATTATGAGTACTCTTGCAAGGCATTTAAAGAATAATGCAATCATCAGGCACAGTCCGCATGGGTTCACAATGAGAAAGTCCAGTTTAACTAATTTGATATCCTTCTACGAGAAGGTCACCCGCCTCGTGGATGAAGGGAAGGCAGCAGATGCAGTTTTTCTGGTTTTTAGTAAGGCGTTTGATACTGTCCCTCACAGAATCCTTCTGGACAAGTTGTCCAGCTGTGGGAGGAGCGGGTTTATGGGGCACTGGGTGAAGAACTGGCTGAAGGGCAG
>JAVKLA010000057.1:9857526-9872575 GCA_034782735.1 Sagittarius serpentarius
CAGGCTTCCTAGAGAGGTGGTCGATGCCCCAAGCCTGTCAGTGTTGAAGAGGCATTTGGACAATGCCCTTAATAACAAGCTTTAACTTTTGGTCAGCCCTGAATTGGTCAGCAAGTTGAACTAGATGATCACTGTAGGTCCCTTCCAACTGAAATATTCTATTCTGTGCTATAATTCTAAAATATTTTGCTATAGTACCTATTTTACATATTGACAAGAAATGATTCGTTTTCGTGTCACTTGCAAACAGCTATCACAATTGCCAGGCATGCTTATGCAATGAAGTGCAATAAACACTCACTCATATAAACATCTATTTAATTAGGGAGCTGGATCTTCACTTTCCAATGCTTAAAGAGAAGGGAAAAGTCCTGAGATTACAGTTCATCAAGCAAGTTTCAATCTCCTCATCTTGTTTTGGGCAGTTCATGATCTTTGCATTCAGTACAAATTATATGAAACAAGCAATTGTGTGGCTCCAATGTTTTATTTTAGGTTAACATAAACAGTATGTCACCAAGACAGAAACAGTAAAAGTAATCAACCTATGATGAGCTAAGTGCCCTCAGAAACTCATTCCAGTGTTTCCTGCACACAATTATCTTTCTACAACATCCTCTGTAGCATAAAATTCTTGCTGTGTTCTGAGCTCTTTGCAGAGATTTCAGTTTAGCAACCTCTGTACATGAATTCCATCCAGTACTGACATTTTTGATGGTGGGGTTATACCAGATTTACTCTTGTCCAGAGCAAATAAGACTTTAACCAACAATGGTGTTGCATTGAAAAGGTATTTTCAGGGTAAGGTGCTTCAAATCATAAACTAATCTGATTTTTGTAATTTCAGAATTTTTTTGTAAGGGAGAAGTCTTCTCCATGATGCTGGTGCTGAAGGCTGCTAAAAAGTATCAATGTGTTAAAAATGTTTAAACATATGAATATTTGCACTTTAAAATATTTCTGTCTTAAAGTAACTGAAAATATTTAGGTTTTGTTCTTAAGACTGCAGATTATGTGTTGTGTTTATGTTTTAGGATAAGCAAGAATCCTAATTGGGCTGCATATATACTTAGAAACTCTTGAAAATGCTTAGATTTTCTTCTAGGAAACATTTTCCTTATGTTTTCATTACTTCAATTCATAAACCAGTTTCTTTCCTAGAATTCTTTGTAATGCTGGCTCAGATATATTCATATCCTAATTACCTCTTAAAAACATTAATCTACAGCTTCCACTTTTCTATCCTGTTAAGATAAGAATCAGTCAGCCTAAATTTTAATGTTTTCAAATCTGAAACTCAAAATATTCCAGTCAACTTTATCCAAACACAGATAAAGTGAAATTTTTAGTCTCAAGATCCATTAATTAGGCATTCACATTTTTTTCTTTTTTTTTTTTTCCTATACACATTGGTCATAAGTGCCCAACCTGTCACACGCCCCATAAGAAGTATCTTAAACCTTGACGCAAGTTAAGGGTGGGCATGACCATTCAGTTACAATGGAAGAAAAAAGGCGCAGAAAAATTATACTTAGCTGAGAACAAGCTGTAACAATAAATCATTCCTACGGTATAATGAAGGGATTAGCGCACTTTACACAGAGAACTTGATTGAATAAACCTATCTGATCATGCCCTAATCTGTTATAATTTGATGCTTTTCTGATATTAAAACTCAGCTGCTGATAAGCATTTGTTATGCTTAACATTATTTGCTGGTTTTTAAACTAATTACGTAAGTAAGGTAGCAATAAAAGATTCAGGTGTTTAAAAAGCATTAGAGTAACTACACAGCACATAGAGGGAAAACTGATAGCAGCGGATGGATAGTGACAATTTCCATCAAAAAGACAATTTTACTTTTCAGCTACGGATGCGAATATAAGAGGGAAAGTGCAAAAACGCAGCCCAAACAGTGCCTCTAGGTCCACAGCTGACTGCGGCTGGTAGCAGCAATGGCCAGCGAGAAGCATAAATGGTATGAATAAGCTTGTAGTAACGATTCAGTCTCAGGGGATAAAGTAAACTACAACGCAGCAGAGGTCAAAAAAAAGCGCAAATCATAATCAGCAGGTTCAGCTCCCTTGTCAGCACCAGGAGGAGGATGTGCAAGTGCTGCACAGACCTTACCATTGTAGCTGTGAAGGGAATATTGTCGATCACGGAGGAGGCCAAAGCAGACACCCAGAGCACTAAAATGATGGCCACTGCCAAGCGCTGGTCCTCAGGAACCACCTGGAATTGTGCGAGACCAAATTAAACTTTGAGGAGATCAGTGTTGATCTGTGTCCCCCCATGGCATGATTGCACATTCTTCACAGTTTTAATTTATCAACATGTATTATTCATTTAGGCCCTGAGATAGGAAAAGCATCTTAAAAGAATATAGCCCAACATTTAGTAACACAATTACTATTCTTTTTCCAAGAAAATTTGAACAAATAGAAATACAAAGACTGAAATTTCTAGTACTCAGATTTCACACAAGAAATACATTGCACAAGTGTGAATTTTCACCTTTGACTGTTTAAACTTTTTTCACCTTTGTATTTTTTGGTTATTTAGACTACAGAAAAGGCTTCCTTTTTGCATTTGTGGCTATGTTTATTCTGGCTGTGGATGGATACATACATATTAAATATCACCCATGCCAAAGTATGACATGCTTTCTTGATATTGCTGTTGCAGGAATGCAATCATTAACATTAAATTCAAAAAGAAAGTAGTATTCATTATTCTATTGGAGTAAAATTATTTTCCTTACCTGTTAAAAAACTGTAAATATTTTAAACATACCTTTATTAACAAAGCTGTCTGCTCTCCTATGTAGTCTATTAAGTGCAGATGAGCCAAAGCCTAAAAAGAAAAAAAAAATTAATATCAACTAGTGAAGTACCTGATGCAGTCACATTTTTTTCAGTGGATGTAAGAAAATACAACAATTCTTTCCCATTCACAAGATACTGATATTCATCTCACGTAGCTTCTACAGCAACTTTGCAATTGGTGGAAAGAAAAGACAGCAGAAATTGGCAGCTCTATCTGCAGAAGTGGGTTGGCTGTACTGGAATGACTGGTAAGATTACTTAAGATTGGGAAGCACAGGCATCAGAGAATGGCTGAAATTTAAAGATTACATTCTTCAGTGGATGCATGTTTTCTGAATACTTGAACACAACTGATTTTAAACTAACTTTTCCAAAATGACAATATAGATAGAAGTATATCATATGTTTAAAAGGTCAGATGAAATCAGGCATCTTGTGCTCAGTCTCAGATGAAGAAATAGGAAAACAAAATACGTGTTTCTGTTAAACACCTTTCTCAGACCCATAAAAAACCAACAATACCCATGTGCTAAAACCAGGCCAGAGATCTTGGGTGAATGGAAATTGGCACAGAGGCAGCAGCGCCTGAATCACAGAATCATAGAATTGCCTAGATTGGAAAAGACCTACAAGATCGTCTAGTCCAATCACTTAACCTAGCACTGACAAGTCCCCCACTAAACCATGTCCCTAAGCACTACATCTACACAACTTTTAAAAACACCCAGGGATGGGGCCTCCACCACTGCCCTGGGCAACCCGTTCCAATGCCTAATGACCCTTTCAGTAAAGAAATTCTTCCCAATATCCAATCTAAACCTCCCCTGGAGCAACTTGAGGCCCTTTCCTCTTGCCCTATCGCTTGTTACTTGGGAGAAGAGACCGACCCCCACCTGGCTACACCCTCCTTTCAGGTAGCTGTAGAGAGCGATAAGGTCTCCTTTTCTCCAGGCGAAACAACCCCAGTTCCCTCAGCTGCTCCTCGTAAAACTTGTGCCCCAGACCCCTCACCACCTTCACTGCCCTCCTCTGGACACGCTCCAGCACCTCAGTGTCCTTCTTGTGGTGAGGGGCCCAAAACTGAACACAGTACTCGAGATGTGGCCTCACCAGTGCCCAGTACAGGGGTAAAATCACTTCCCCGGCCCTACTGGCTACAGTATTCCTGGTACAGGCCAGGATGCCATTGGCCTTCTTGGCCACCTGGGCCCACTGCTGGCTCACGTTCAGCCAGCTGTCAATCAGCACCCCCATGTCCCTCTCTGCTGAGCAGCTTTCCAGCCGCTCCTCCCCAGGCCTGTAGCGTTGCCGGGGACTTTTGTGGCCAAAGTGCAGAACCCGGCATTTGGCCTTATTGAAACTCATACAATTTGTCTTGGTCCAAGGCAGGAAAACCAGTTCTCCAATGCCCAAGTCAGGCATCCAAACCGAGGAGGCGAGCCCAGTAAGTGCTGGACCCGGGGACAGCCTGGACCAGAGTGCTCTGTCCTGCCTGTGAGAGCCATTCCCATTTGTGCAGGATACTTAGATAGCATCCCATACAACCATGGATATGACTGTGGATGAAAAGACAGAGGAAGACTCCAGCCTAGTGGTGATGGTTCTGATCAATCCTTGGGCAGACAGGAGAATACAAACAGAGTCTTCACACCCCAGGAGAATGATCTGTTCCCTCAAACCACAAGGTAAAAGGGTGATTTTAACCCATGAGAGCTAGCCTTTAATTCACTTTGATTTTGTTTTCTTTTCTTACAAGTGTCCAGAATGAAGTACTATTTTGAGGTTGAATAAGGTATATCTGTTTTATGCCTTCTCAGTTTCTCAGGGGAGAAAATCACAGCATTTTTGGCTCAGCCTGGACCAAGCTGGTTGGCTTTCTTTCATTTTTTACTGCCATGACAAAGAATTAGTCCGCTGTGACGCCTCACTTACTGACTCCGTTCCCACACAGAGCTGCAGAAGTCAGTTTTCACACAACACATCTCCGTGTAACCTGTACACGTGGCAGTCAGACAGAGCCCTTCAGAGACGTCAGTGGAAAAAAAACATTCAATTCGCTGTCAAATTCCATGACAGAGATGGACAAAGATCCTAACAGGCACCGAGCGGTGTGGATTAAGGCACAGTAATCTCAGCGTGACAAAGGGGCTGTCATTCAGACCGGCAGTTCCTCTACCTGCAGCTCGTTCAGGTGGCAGCTGAACGCTAGTCGTTTCGGTATCACCACATATTAAATTTGGCCCAGAAATTATATTTCCTTTTAACAATGCACTACACATTTAAATATGCAGCACACAGAAAACAAGTGATAAGATTTTTAAATACATACACATACCCCTTACCTTAAAAAAACGACATTTTTTCATGACTTTAACTTCCCAGGAGAAAGTTTCCCAAGAAATGAATTCTTGTTGGTAATTTTAAGATACCATATTCATTCTAAGCTATCTGTGTTGCTTTATCAACTCAAAGGATATGACAGTGACTTTTTAAATGTATATAAAAGCAACGTTTTTAATGAACGGTAATATTTTTTCTGCAACTGCTCTGTGTTCACACTTCAAAATGAACTTTTTCACACATAGTTGTCAGCAATTAGAGCCCAGAGTTACATTCAGTTAACATTGCTGCCTTATTACTTAGTTAGTTATTAACAGAACGTACGACTTTTCAGTAACACTTGAAATTTGTTCCGGAACCCAGACATGGCCCTACAAAAGAGGGATTTGGGAAAGAGGGAAGGGAGTGAAGGACATGCACATTGCTCCTGCAAGACATAACCAACTTTAGGATGTCTCTACAATACCCAGGCCAATCGCCTGCACGCACCTAAGTGAAAGTCAGCAATGAGCGCCCTGCCACCAGCCTCCCCTGGGTGTAAACTGCACAGACTGTTGCCTGGATCTTCCTCTGCCTTCTAAGAGGAATAAGTACTCCTGCACTAATTGGTGTCTTCAAGCGTAGTAGTTCCTGTCTGACAGCTCAAAATAGAGTTTTACTGCAGAAAAAAGTCATGTGCCCTTTTAGAACGAAGTTTAATTTATGCACAAAAATTTGCATGAAACCCTCTTATGGACAGTATGTCATGATGATTGTTGTAAATAAACTCTGCCTGAAGGGATTAAGGTCAAATGTCAATTTTCACTATAAAAGTGAACAAAATACTCTATCTCTGAGAGGCACAGAAACCTATGTCAGAGAGACAGAAGAAACAAAATGATTTTATAGCCTGTAACAGTCACTTGCGAACAAGGACTAAAAAGACAGTTGTAGAGACGAATTACCCAAAGGACACAACAGACAACAAGAGAGCTCCAGAGGATTTCCAGCTTTTTCATTGCAAAAGATCTACCGGACTGGACCGATGAGCACCCAAAGGCAGAACCTCCAAGAGTTCCCCAGTGGCCCTGGAACTCAAATCACATTTTCCAAAATGACCTGCAGCCTAAGCTCCACACAGGTTTTTAAACGTGCCTTGTAATAGGAAAGGGAACATTTATAGCAGTAGGAAATAGCTTCAGACTGGGAACCATCCAAGGTGAAGGATCACCAAGGGTGAAGAATATGAGCTGACAACTGCTGAATGCCTCGATTGTGGAAAGATTTCTTATACTTCAAGGCGCATCTTTGTTTTGACTTGTTTCTTCTTGACATTGTTAACCTAAAGGAAAGAAAAATGCCTTGGGAAGGACTGTCATCTCCTGCTAATCCAAAGGGTCATAGATTCAGATCAAAATTAGCAGGGATGATACTTAGAACTTTCTTCTCATTCATTTATGGGGAAGAATTTAACCTCTCCCATTTTTTTCTTGATTATGTGTACAAGTTTCTTTCATGACTTTAAACTCCTGCTAGTCTGGAGAGCCAGGAAAAATAGTTTTTCGTTAGCAAACTATTCACTGGTGACCTGAGAAACCATAAAAATGAAGTTCAGTGAATTACACCAGTCATATCCAAAGTCTCGCGGTAAATGGCAAGTAACTTCCTGCATGTTTTACTATGTTATTGTGCAGTCATGCAGCACCCAGATCAAAATCATTCAATCCAAGCTAAAACACTAAAAACATCAGGGAATGAAACTAATAAGCTGTTGCAGCAGCAGCAGCAGCAGACAAAATAAACATGGCTTCAATACAGATTCCCTATAAGAGCTAGAAAATGCAAGGATATATAGAGCCTGATAACAAAGAGAACTAAAAATTGCCCATACTAATGGCTGCACAATAAATTAACATTTCCTGATGAATTTTAGACCTAGTAGCTCACAAACAAGCCTCCTAATGATAATCAGAGTTTCCATTCATCTTCTCGGAGATTACCAGATTTTGATTTCCAGTTTGGCATTAATTAGAGTTAGTTGAATTATTTGCTGTTTGTATTTGCTTCAAATTTTGTCCCTTTTGGTGATTTTTTTTTTTTTAATAGATCCCAATTTACAAATTCTTGGGCTCTTTGCAATTACTGGGGCAGGAGGGGGAAGGAAGGAGGCTGTGCAAGCAAATTTGTTATTACAGGCTTTTCTCAGGCTGCTCACTCAGACAATTCACTAGCCATGGCAGTGCCAGTGGTCAATTGGGTTTTGTCAGTCCTGTTTCTACAACATCATTACATCATTTAAACCCAACAAATAACAACTGAAAGATACCGAGCATTCTGGAAGACTAATTAACAAGTAAATGTAAGTAGTCATACAAAGAAATATCCAAACATTTGGGGTAAAAATAAATCCTCTCAGGCTATATAAAAGCATCAAACAGTAAATAAAATGGGATACAAACATGTCTGGACTGTTTCTAATATTCAAGCAGACAAACAGAAAGAAACTACACAGCAAAATATCCAGGCATTTCAACTACTGAATTTCTTTTTAAATTACAATTGCAAACTGAAATTCAGTGATATTATCCTTTCAAACCATACTCCCATGAAATCTCTTAGGCCATTTTGTAGCCAGCATGTAGCAGACAGCATTAGGAATATTTTTCAACTCTGGTTTATTCTTGTTCTTTTATTTTTCCTATCACTGGTCTAAATAATTGCAAAACAAACACATAAATACATACAAACTATCTGCACACGTAGATCGCCAACAAACCTGGAAACTAAAATTCCACTTATATGAAAATTGTCAGATTTATTCAGCAAATGCAGCAGAAAGAGAAAGAGTGAGACCAAGCTTACAGCAAAAAATTAAGTATCAAAGAGGTCCAGCCAACTTCCGTCACTCTGCAATTTCTCTCTGTACTACCATGACTACACTCGCTCTACAAAATTCCCGTGGGATTGTATCTGCAGGGGCCTCTGCCCAGGAACATAATTCACGTTTTAAATCAGTTGTAACTCTTCAGGCTTTAGAATCAGAGAATCTTACCTCCATGAGAACAAACAATGCTGCAAAGAAAAGAAGGGTTGCCCACTCAACTCTGTTCAATATCATCTCAAAATCATGGATGTCTGCTAGCACCAGCAGCCAAATGGCTCCCAAGATGGCAATCCAGCCTGCGTGAGAAAAAGAGAGAACAACACTTTACACTTGACAGACTTGCTAAGTGCTACAGATCTAAGTTACGGTATTGCAATTTTCAAAGATTTTTGTCATGCTTTTGCTCTGGCTCTCTAACAGGGAAAGTTCTCAGGTTCTGCAGGATGAATGGTCTTTGCTTTCAAATTAAAATAAATTAGAAAAGAAAAAAAGGCAAATAAGGCACATTTGGGTTACCCCAAATAATCAGTGGGCTTTAATCACAGAGAAACCTGTAGGTGTTTAGGAGGCAGACTGAAGGATTCTGCAGCTCCCAAAAGGCTGGCTGCACCCCCAGGGCCTTGACGACCCACTGGCTGCCTGCTCTAGAAGATAAACAGAGGAAAAAAAAATCTCTTAAAACAGAAGAGGGACTGACTTTAAATAGCAGAACAAGATCTCTCCAGACAGGATCCCTCTGTACATCCTGAAGTGTTTTACGGCACATATTTAGGCAAGTGATTGAGAGAAAATGCAAATCAAATGCACAATCAGCCAGAGAACATAATCAGTGAACCTCCTGTCCGAGTAAGGCTCACTTTCTCTCCGCACAGTTAAAATGCTTTCTGGAGCTGTTTGATTCCTCTGTCACATTTATCTTAAACAATAGAATGGGATTTCAGATATGAAACAAAAGGGGGTGGGGTGTTTTTTTCCTCAGAACGATGCTCCTCTTTCTGTCTTTCTTCTCTATTTTTTTCCTAAATAGCAGATGATTCTTTTACATATATACAAAAACCTAAGATACAGAATTTAAGGTTTTTTTAATGGCATGGAAATAAAGCCTTCCACCTCTTCAAGTCATTTCTCTCTTTGTTTTGACTATTTCATACACCTCATCCTACTTCATATATTCACAGTCAGAAAGTTATGGATTCACAGAATTGCAGAAAAAGTGAGGAAGAAAGAAGAATAACAATCTTTGCTGGCACAGAGCCTTAAGTTACAAACTTATAATCAAATACCAAATGTGACTTAGGGAGAACAGGCCCCTGCTGCAAAGTAGATAGATGAATAAAGTGAGCCCTCTCCAAAAGCCTTCAACAGGTGTAAGAAAATTCAGAGACAGAAGACTGATTCATAAAATTTTAGGCCATTCAACTTACAGCTTATGCATAAGTGTTTTTTCATTAAGTTAAAAGAAGGAAGAGATCCCAAAACATCCAACAGTTTAAAATTATGCTATATTCCATTTAAATACTATTTAAATATAAATGAAATAAAGGCACCAAAGGTTCTCACTGTTCATGAAGCTGTAAACATTAATTATTTTCTCTGAAAAATCCTATACAGTGTCATAGAAGTACTTCCTAAGCAAAGAACACATTTTGCTCTCTCAAGCACATTTTAGGAGCTTTCAGTAACATAGTGCACTCTTCAAACGAGAATTTCAGGTTAACTGTGATCAGTAAGGAGCGTCTGCTGAAAATATAGCAGCTCAGTGCAGGCAACCAGCCCTGCCCGAAAGCCGAAACCAGCAGCTCTGGAGTTAACGCTGGCTGGTCAGTCTGGTAAGGACAGCTAAACCAGCCAGCTTGACACTAGCTCCGGCTCTCAGGCTTTGAGGCGGGTTTATTTTCTGCTGTGGTATTTGCGCAGCAGTGCAATCGTGCTTCTTGCACTGTTTGGCTCCGAAAACAAAACACTCTCACAGTGGCACCAGCTCTTCAGCCGGTGACCTATTTCTGCCCTCTCAAGCATCTCCAAGTGCCACCTTCTCCCCAGTTCAGCTTTACTCTTGATGCCCCTAATCTGGCTTCTGTCCTCTGTGCTTGGCTGAAACCATGTTTTCCAGCTGACTTCCTCTCTTCCCCAGCTCTCTCTCCACCATCTTTCTTCTTGAAAAGCTTCCACATGGCTGATCACTCTAGTCTTGCTGTTACCTTGATAAGCGGCCTCACAATAAGTTTTTCTTTAGCCTGGTGCAAACCTAATCTACAAGGAGATGCAGAGAAATCCATGTAAAGGAGCAGGTATGAAGGACTAGGAAATTTAATGGCTTGTCAGCAGAAATACCACCATATAGGTGGAAAAAAAAGCCAAAGCTAAGCAGAGAGCTGAAAAACGAAGGAATTTTGTATCCCAAATTTTGTAGCTTCTGCTCCTACATTGTTCGCAATTTTGAGTAAAATCTGATCTGAGTGCCTTACTGGATCCAAAAACCATGTCTCACAGCCAGCTCTGCTCACCTCCAAAGACAGAAATGCTGCCATGCTGCAAGCTGAGCAAGTCTGTTCCCTGCTTTGGCTGCAGTGATCTAATCAGAGCGCATGGTCAAAAATAGCTCATGCATGAGCAGCATACTGCAAGGGAGGACGAGAGCAAAAACAACCACAAAAGAGAGCAGGGTGGGAATAGCTGCTCCCAAATTTTCTTGTGAAGAATGGCATTTTACCACCCACGGGAAAGAAACTCCAGGACTGACCTAAGAGTGATAATACTCTGTACTGCTCAGGATGAATGCTGCATTCTGGCATAAAGCGAAAACACATGAAATTTTTTTTGTGCACTGGACTCTGGGTATGTGTATAGAATTTGGAAAAAGAGTTACAAACCACAGGGACAGGAGTGATCCCAGAGTTCCCAAAGGAGCAAAAGAAAGTGAGGAGGGAACTGTCAGTTCCTGTCTACCACGCTTTTTTGCTAGCATAGTTAATTTACTATCTTTCCAAAACCAAAGCTAATCTGTCTGTGCAAATTAAATATTTATTTGCTCTGAACACAATGAAAGGGGTTATGGAAATGCACTGCCTAATTTTCTTCTTGACTGTCCTTTTGGCTGTTCTCTGAATTCCAGTAAAGAACAGTGGACCCAACTCTGCCTTAAATAAATAAAGACGATGGCAATTCCTGTTAGAGGAATACTGCAAGGGGAAGTAGATGTGTGCAGATCAGGAGCTTAGTAGCAGAATTTTACTGCTATTTTGTACAAATGTGACAACGTTACATTTTGTTGCTACACAAAGTCAGGAATTAAAGAACAGCAAATTCTCAATAGTTCTGGAGCAATCTGTGATAGTATCTTGGCATTATTTCTACCCTCCTGCCTCCAACAACAACAAATCAACTTGAACATGCTGTATGGAGATAACAATTATTCGCTAAAGCTAATGAAATATAACTGAATTAGATATATATATATTGGATATATATAATCGGAGAGAGAGAGAGAGAGAGATTGCATAGAGCCAGGCATTTTCTAGCCCCCCAAGTGTAACCAGCATGCATTACCTCCATGCACGCAGCTTTGCGCGAAAGAACAGTGCACTGCCTTACAATATTGTTCCCTGGGAATATGGACGGGCAAGGGAGGTGTCCTCCTGCGAGTACAGCTCTCTGGAGGCTCCAGCGTGTCAGCTGCCAGTTCTGGCTGCACAGAGCTTATTTCACTCTACACACATGGTCTGTTCAGAGTGTATTTGCTTTCCTTGCTATGCCTGCAAAGATAAGTTACCGTGTCCCGGAGCGCAGAGAAGAGGAGACGAAGGAGGAAGTCTCTCGAGGAATGTGGGGGACTTCATGCAAGATCTCTGTTCATGGCACCCTTTAGTACCACGGTTTGACTTCAGGTGCCCTGCAGCTGGACAAAAGTAAAGCCGCCTTCCGAAGCCTGAAGGCCACAGTAGTTAGTGTACGCCTTAACTGCTTGATTAACTGCTCTCTGCTGAATTTCTTGTCAAAGGTAACTACAAAGTTAGTGGCAGCCTGCCTTTCTAAGCAGGCGGGTTTTCTAAGGCTTTTCCAAGGCCTTTCTAAGTACATTCATGACAGTGAACATACGATATCAGTGTTTGATATATGTGGGTAGCTTTGCATTTGCCCTGGCTTCAATTGAAAGCACTCCTTCCTTTTTGAAGAATTGAAAGTACTCGGATGCATTAAAGACTGGCTGCTTTGTTCATTTATTTTCTAGCTTACTGAGCCACAAAAGAGAGCCAGAAGGAAGAGAAATAATTTCAGAAAATAACTTCTCATTACTGTAGTGAAAGCAAAGCCCATTTTTAGCTCCACAGACCACTTCCTTTACTGCCTTTTAGTGCCTCTGTTTCACAACAATTGATATTCTGGAAATACAACATGGAGAGAAACTGAATCTAAATTCCATTTCTGCACTGATACGGTACCTGTTGAAGACAGTGACTGTTTCTGTTTATTTTAGGAAAAATAACATGAAACTTTATTATAAAATGCACCTTGGAAATTTAGAATGCATTCTTCATAGAAAATATTCCCATGTCTTCTGCTTGGGACCAGAAAAAAAAGAACAGTAGAAATAGCTGGAGTGCTTTGCTTTTCTCATACACTTTACCCAGTAGGGAAAACCACCTTTGGAACAATAAGTAGCTCATGACGAGCAGAATACAATTGCAATCCTACTCAGAAAAACCCCTTATTTTGAAATAGTCAAGCAGAACAACTTGAAAATAGAAAACAATCTAATGGAATCAAGTAGAAGTCTAGAATATGTGGGAGGCAGGTAGGTGAAAGATAAAGAAATGAAAGAAAAAAATTACTGTGTAATCTGTAGGCCTTTCAAATGCTCATTAAGAAAAATTTGTATTCCTTAGTAAAAGTAATTTTGTCTGACCTACTACCAGCTGAAATGCATAATAAGCTTCCTCCTAACAATGTGAACATGTACATTCACTTTATGTGCACAGAATTTGAAATAATGTATTTATGAATACTGACGGTACACAGAAATTTCACTTTTGTGGAAACTGAAATGGCACTTGAGACATTTGCACCGAAAGCCAAAGCCAGGGTAACATTGCACAGCCTCAGTGCTCGCCTGGGCCAGCAAACAGTGTGCTGCTCGAGAAAGACAGGCACAGAGTACTACATTTAGGTAGGAAGAGTTAAAAACTGTACAAATCCAGGGTGAGAAGCAACTCTTGCCTTACAGTTCTGCAGAAAAGACTTAAGAAACACAGTGGATCACAACTGAACGTAATGGCCGACTGAAATACAGAACCAGGACTATAAATGGTAAATCCTGTGAAGCAACCTCTGCTCTCTGCATCCCTGGTAAACCCTGAGAAGACACGCTAAGTAAGAGGCGTACCCATTAGCAAATCCAAGGCAGAAAAGTAAGCACAGTCAACAGTCTGAAGAGTTGACTTTTGAGGAAAAAACTGAAGAATCTGAAGTCTTTGGGTGTGTACCAGGCTGCTCCAGAGGGCAAAGAGCTACCTGTTGTAGCAGCAGCAGTGGGTAGGACAAGAGGGAGCGAGGAGGAGGTGTAATAGCAGCGAGGGAGATTCAGGCTACACAATATTCAGGTCACATATTTATAGTGATTGAGAAATAAGTAGAGGTTTTTTAAAAATCAGCTAGACCAGGTTCTGCCAAATGAAAATGTAATACTCCTATCTGCAAACAATGGGATGGAGACAGTTGTCACTGAGCAAAGTATGATATTCTTTCCCTGTGATCTTAGCAATTCCCTGTTTCTCAACATAGCCACAGCAACTTTTTGTGAACTGCAGAAACCCTTTTAGCCCACAATGCCCATCATGGGCTTACCACCTAAAACATATTTGGCGTTTACCTTTGAATAATTCTTTACACAGCATGCTATTGAATATATATGAGGAAGTAAAGTCCATCACTGTGTTCCAACAGCTTAATCGGAAGAAGTCTGATGAACTCCACAGCCCCTCAAAATTCAGCCTAAGGATGTATGCCAGTCCTTCATTTACTGTGGTGTAGTTGTAATGTTATATAAAGCACATACTCAGTTATACTATTATACAACCATATAGAAATATGGGGGTGAAAAAGTTAAATCAAAGACATATGTCCAGTAATGTTTGCTCTACTCACAGAATGCGTTTCATCAGGAGTTCTGAATGTGAATGAAAATGTCCTGTATTTCAGTTTCTGTAATTCTTTGTTTTATTTTATCAGGCATCCCTGAAAATACACATTCTGAAATCATGCTGAATGTTTACAAGTAATACTTGCTGTCAACTGATAAGCACTGTTTTATCTTTAATATTCTTTTTTTGTAAAGTTGCCCTCTTAAAAGTAACTTGCTGGTCTTTTGAGCAGTCTCTTTTCATAGGCTTAACTTCATAGAAACAATTTTCTGTTGTTCTGTGCTATTTGTAGCACCACAGCTTAAGGCTACTCCTTGGGGCCAGAACTGTGATGGCGACAGTCCAGGACGGCTTGAACGGCAACAGGAAATGCTTGGTACAATGCAAGAGGAGTAAAAGAACATGAAAAAGTTGGGGGAAACTACCACCCCACACGAGGCAAAAGAAACAGAAACCTATGCTGATAGAAGGTAATTGCAACATTAAAAGCCAGAAGTGTAGCATAAAACAAGGAGGCAGAGGACCAGCTGCTCTGTAATCACAGATCAGCACATGTGCATTAGGAAAGAGTGGGCTGGACTTTGTTGCATAGCTGTAATATCACGAGGTCAGAATGCAGAAATCACAGTCACCATTGTATTGCAATGTCAACACCTAACTTTGTTAATTCTCCAAATGGAATTTCATAGATGAGATAGGATGGCACTCAAGATAGAGCACTGTAAGAAAGAAACCCTGGTTAGAGATTGCTATAGCTAGGTGTAATGGGTTTACGTGGCAAGGTTTTGGTAGTGGGGGGGGCACAGGGGTGGCTTCTTTAAAAGTTGCTAGAAGCTTCCCCTGTGTTCGTTATAGCCAATGCCAGCTGGCTTTAAGAA
>JAVKLA010000057.1:9872675-9971968 GCA_034782735.1 Sagittarius serpentarius
TAATTGGTTAAGTGATCTCTCCCTGTCCTTATCTCGATCCACAAGTCTTTTGTTATATTCTCCCTCTCCTGTTTAATTAAGGAGGGGGAGTGAGAGAGCGGCTTTGGTGGGTACCTGGCATCCAGCCAGGGTCAACCCGTCACACTAGGCACTGCATGTACAGGGAAGATGTGTTGACAGATATATAGCTGTGTATATAGCACCAATCCATAAGTCTAAAAAATTTACAGTTGTCTCAGTAAAGGTCACTGCAAACAAACACACTCTATTGCCATAGCCTCATTGACTTTTGTGAACCAAAAATTATTTGAGAAGATGCAAATATCAAGATAGAGGTAGAAGTCAACTTTTCTAGAAGTAAGCAATAAAGTACAAAAGCTGGACTAGCAGATAAAGCTGTTACTGGTTCTTGGTTTTTTTTCTTGTCAAGTGTATGGGCAGCTGCAAGGACAGAGGGTATTTTCCATGCTTAATTACATGTTTGTAAAGATGACTGTGCTATATCAAGGGTAGAATTTTTTAAACTATCTTCAAAAAAATTAAGACTGCAAGGATCATGGAAAGCAGATTTCCCCTATTTTCAGGAGCAAAGTGTTATGCTGAGAAAGAGGAATAACTAAGATCTGGACCAGACTTTCTGAGTCTGAGTCAATGCTGACAGCATCAATTTAGCTCCATTCCAACATTCTCATTATTACCAAATAATTGTCAAATTTATTTTTAACTCATGTTCATATACACTATACCAGGATTTTTTTCAACATCACTATGAATCAAAGATGTACTAAGTCTCTTAAATACAGTTGTGTCAATTCTCATTTTAACACAATTCACACCTTCATGGTGCGATCAAATCTCCATACTACATACTGAGAGGCCAGCAGGTCAGTCCCATGCAGTGCTCTTCTTGACCTCAATGTAAAAGTACTAGACAACTTAGACCAACACCATTGCATGCCAGAACAGATAAAATAGTAGAGGAATGAAGCAAGAGCAAGGAAGTGAAGAGCACTAAACGAGGACAAATATGCCAAACTCCACTGAGTTGTAGCTGATACCACCTGGGGAAACAGGCTGCAGATCAGCCCCTGCAAGCACAACTGCAAGCGCCTGGAAGGGTCTCCAGAAAGGGTTGAGGACTTTCAAAGAGGAGTGCCTAAAACTATGGCTCTAATCTTACTATATTGAGCTGGACCCTCTTGTCAGATGCTACAGTTCATTGCTCTGTTTACCATTATCAGGTCAGGAACTAAAGAAACCACTTTAGTTGTGGAAAGCAGTGTCACAGCTTCATGTAGGTGGAGCGTTAATGGAAAACAGTAAGAGAAGAAAGAAGTTGCCAGAGACAAGAGTGCACAGGATGATACTAAAGGCCCCAGGCTTATCAGCAACTCAACAGTTGTTAGTTGTAGATAATGGAGGAAACTTAGGAGATGGTCAAAACCCATTTTAGAGGTAACAAAAAGCACAAGAAACAAGTATGTAACATACATACAACATACCACATATGATAAAATCAGGTATAATGCAGAGCTGAAGACCAAATTTGAAAAAGCAAAGTGTAAAGCTTTAGAAAACGTATAAAAATGGGCTCAAGTGGACCCAAACACTGGGAGGAAAAAACCATCAACATCAACACTATTCACCTCCTGGTAAGGAGGAGGAAGACACCCCTATCATGCCAGCAAAGACCTGAAGATACCAACACTTCGTTGTGACTCCTCCCAGCCTAAACCTGTGAACCTTAGCACCCTGCAGAGCACCAAAGGGTGACCCTAACATCAGAATATAAGAGGGAAATACTGGGAGTATTTTGTGGTTTGTTTGGGGGTTTGGGTTTTTTTTTTTGAGGGGAGTGGTGTGCAACAGTTTTAACTGTATATTATTAATGAGTTTTGTTTATTAATTAGATAATTTGGACTGTAAGTGTTAGTAGTATCATAAAAGGACTAAAAATAACTGTTTGTTGTGTTTTGCTTACACTGATACAGCTTTTAATTAAACTAACAATAAATTCTTAGCTCCAGGTATAAGGAATGTTCCCCTTTTTGCTCACAGTATCACAAGCACAACATTACCACTGATACTTTGAAAGTGGGAGCCTACTGCTGTACACAGAGAAGGCATCCCTAATCCAAATGTTTTGGGGAGCAAAACCATCTACTTTACTGAAATGTGTAAAGGAGTTTCCAGGCAACCACAGATTATTCAAGCCGATATTTTTAGCTGTATAGAAAAGGTCCATAAATTTTGCTTCCCAGGCTTTGCTTCTGGTTCCTTAATTTATCAAGCCATGTTGGAAAGCTTTACAATGTAATAAAAAAAAAAATACTACAATGTAATAAAAAAAAATACAAGGAGAAAAAAAAGACAAGGAAAAGAAAATATTGGTTGTGACATCTTTAAATGCAGTTGATAATTCAGTATTGTTTGAGCCATTACTTAGCTGTCAATACCTACAAGCACTCCTCAGCTAAAACTGATTAATATCACAGACCCTAGATAATCTGGAGATAAATGTTCGATTCAGCGACAAATTAAAAAGCAAATGTGCACTTTTTACAACGAGGCTATAGTGATATAAGATGTGAAATAGAAGATGTGCTAAACTTAACAATGTGGCTTTTGGGCATTAAGCCTATGCTTTCTCAAATCTATGTCATTCACCAGGTTTTATAGTATTAAGCTATATAAGCTGTCTGTCTCACCAGGATTTTCTGTTTTCTTAAGCACTAAACAATTATTGATCTGTTTTTTTGAACATTTTGTAAAATAACTCCTTGGTAACATTGAGTAGCTCTATAATGAACCTTTCATTTTCACTATTGCACAAATTAACCTGAAATTGAACATTTCCAAAATACGAACACTTTCTCTTTTTCTCCCTCTCTATGGGTACAAACATTTAAATTTTTAGAGACAGCTTTGTTTGTTTCTGCACATATAATATTACTGTTTGTAAACAGTGTCAGATTTATACAACTCCACCATCATACAGGATAGTAGCATAACATGCTTTAATCTATTTATCACTGATAGCAGATGAGAAAAAAGTTCCAGAATAACATTTTAAAGTGTAAAAATAAGAGCCTTATGGATGCTTCCACGTTAACACCCCTTTCAGACTAACGGGATCTGTCCACGCTTTTCTCAGCCCTGTGCTTCTTCCCCATGATGTGTAAATCTTTTGGACCTGAGAAGTTCTGCTGCACACTGTGAGGCAAGATCTTTCTCAGAGAGCTGCGGAGGAGTGGTTCAAGTTTAAAAACATTTTCACCATTCTAAAGAAACCGCTTAGCACAAGTTCAAATGCACATACATACACTGTCCCAGATAAAAGCTGGGGGGAAAAGCTTATTAGAGTTCTTCTTAGGCAGCTTCCTAGGCTGCACGTTCACAACAAAACCCCACAGACTACATTTATTTCACTTGTGCAATGTTAGATCTTTTCTAGCTTATAGCATTAAATAATTTAGTCAAAGATCTCTAGGTTTAAGATTTCTGTCATTTGTTCCAGCACTACTAACTCTTGCGCAAGCTTTTACACATACTGACCCTGCCAATCTGTCTCAAAGTTGTTAGGGAAGAATCACTGCTGCAGTGAGTTCCTTACTAAAAATGTTGCAGAAAAGAAAATGGACTAAGTTTGTTGTTAAAAATCTTCATAGACTGCAGTAATGGAGTACTACCTTCAGTGTTTCTAAGCCAAGTAAATATTGATATGGAACTTCCGACATTCTGTGATTCAATAGCAAATTTAGACAAGTTTGTGAAGCTTTCCAGGGCAGTGCAGCCCTTTCTTCATCACTAAGCAAGCTACCAGACAAGTGCCACTCCGTTCCAAGTCTATTAAAATTATTAATTCACCTATGTAATTTACAGTGTAAGCTGAAAATTGTGCATGTCCACTTAAACAAAAGCAGGATAAAAATAAAGAGAAATTATATGGGAGAAATTTCAGATCCAGTCCACTTCCCTGAATCTGAGGTGTCACTCCTCTCTGCAGGTTAAGACAAAATTTTTTGTATAATTTGCATAACATTCTCTGTAGACATAATTGGGGGGGGTTGTTCTACTGAAGCCCTTTGCAATTAAGGCATTTAATTTCTCATGTGAATTTCAACAATTTTTCTGTAAATTATGGAAATGAGTCAGAAAATATGACAACTGGTATCCAAAGGAGTGACAATACAACAGGAGTCTTTTGTATCTACAGCAACTGAACACGTTTCTCCTTTAATGTTCTGGCAGTAAAATAAAAAAGAGCTCTGCAGAGCATGGCCTACCAAACAAACAGAAGTCAGTTTAAGTTCAATGAAAACAATTATTTCCCTACTTCAGTCACAGTTTTAAAATGTTTCAATGATGCAAAATACAGCTAGGTAAAATAAATTGCAAAAAGTGAGCTTCAGATCCTCAAAAGTATCTGCAGCAGAATTTGCAGACCAAGCCCACAGTCAGAAGCTAAATCAAAGTGAATACAGAAGACAGGAGAGAGTTTTCCAAGAGAAACTGAATTTAACTATATTAATGAAGTCTCATCAAACAAGATAACCTATGTCTGTAAATATTGAGGGATTTTAGTTTTAGAGAAAGGATGACGGGGAAAATTTAGACCTAGTATGATCGCTTGACAGAAGTGATGTGGAGTGTTAATTTACAGAACTTGTCCTACTACCCAGAAAGGTCATAGTGATCACATTAGTTAGTTAAAAGAATAAAACCATAATTTTTTTAAAAGTTCTTAAGTTTGGATTTTTTGCTAACACTTCTTTGGTTAATAATACCAAAGCCAATTTTAGTTCAAAGTAAAACCCCCAAATAATCGATTATCAAGCTAAACGTCCACCTAGCTGTTGTGGGGTTTGTTTTTAAGTATCTATGACTAAAACTTGGTATAGCTTGAGAAGATGCCCCCTGGCATATAAAAAGTGAAGTGACGTAGAGTAAGGTGAATCATTTCATGAATTAGACCTTTAAAGTAGCTCAGATGAATCACAGCTGTTGACCAGCTCCACTGATTATTGACCTCCTCTGGAGATTATTTTTAAGGGCAGCTGAAGGTAATTAGCTTAAACATTGATGTCTGAAGGATCACAGATATCCATGGCACCAAAAGTATCAGAATGGGCTCAGGCAATAGTGTGAAGACATAACCCCTCTGCAGAAGCAAAAAAAAAGCCAAGACAGCTCCCTGAAGGTTTATGATTTGAAACTCTGTCTTCTACTGGAGCTGGAGCACATAGCAGTCCTAAATTTTGGAACAATTCAGTGAGTCCAAAAATCTCTCCCTGTCTCCTTGCATAAATAATTAACTCATCAAAGGAACATGAGAACAGCCATAGATGGGAATACCATCTACGCAAGAGTCCTGTCTCCAACAAGGAATGTAGTGGCAATAATGTGCTTTTCTCCTGGCATACCTTCCCAACTTCTAGTGGTCTGCAGCCAAAATAGAGACAGTATCTCTTCTCTGAAACAGGCAATCTCTCTTTTGTTTGCTCTTGGGTTTGCACCTTATTTCTTGAAGATGAGAGCAGCACAGTCTGTTGCAACCCTCTAAAAGGAGGAGAAGACCTTCCCGTGCCTCAGAAACTGCTCAGCCTGGCCCTGGGAAAGAAGTGTCCAGAGGTGAAACGGAGCAAGAGTGAGGGGGTCTGCACGGAGCGAGGTGCCTGCATTGCATGCAGAGACCACGGAGAGGGGCAGACGAAAGCAGGGCCACAGAGGTGATGAGTCCCTCTTCGTGGATACTGGAAGGAACTGCACAGACTTCACAGCAGCTCAGCAACTCATTGAACTGACTGAAACCAAACTAAAGAGGAAGGACCTGCCCCACAGAAGCAAAAGGAAGTAGGTTATAAATTGATTTTATGTATTCTTTCTGACCCAGTCACTTTGAGCGTCTTCTATTTAAAAAAAAAAAAAAATCTATTTTAAATTTAAACAAAATCTTGCTTTATTTTACTTTTAAAATCTTTTGTCTCTTTTGGGGGATCTCATTATATTTCAAAGCTCTGGACATGCCTGCCTAAAAGTTAAAGTCAAAATAGGAGCCAGGTACAATCTTCAAAGGGGCTTTACTTTCATCTGTTGTCATCTTTTCTCAGATGCATTACCAATACTTTATCAATAAAGTAAAATCCCATGGGGCCGAATGAAATCACTATAGAAGTCTTAAAGTTTACCATATCTGTTTATTTAAAGTCTCAGTACTAATCTTTCATTAACATAGATATTTCATAGAATTAGACTAAATAATTTGATGAGCAGGTACAAGAAAACTGAATAGGAAAGTGTTCTGCATTTTAAAAGGCAGCTAAGTATGCAAATTTTATTATTTAAATTAAAATGTCAGTTCCCTCAAATTATATTAATGATTCCAAGTTCATAATGGAAAAATTGTATCAAGGCTGGGAACAGATAAAGAATTCTATAATCTTTCTAATTCACTCTACCAGATGCAATTAAAAGTTATTAGATTTCTGACACTTCAGCCTCTGTATGAAACATTATTCTGGTAGAAAATTAAACACTGAACTACAATCTACTTTCATTTTTATGAGAAAAACATATTGAACAAATTTACCCAAACCACCAGAGTACAAAATACAGTGTATTTTAGGAAATTCATTTCCATGCACTGGAGGACTAAAATCCATAGAGACTCACAGTGGCACTACTTCAGTAATGATAAATAAGTGACAGCTATCATCAAGACAGTGGAATTTGGGAATCACCAATGAGATCTCAGTAGAAGTTTGCAGGTTCCATAAATTGTCAATAGAAATTATGTGTATGTTTTAGTAACATTTATTCATTAATCTGACAGGTTTGCCATGAATATAGAATGGGGAGATATTATATAGAACATATACAGCCCCTATTTACTTTCAAGGCTGCAGTTGAAGATCAGCTAGTGAATAACAGAAACCTGCACTGCCAACCATACCATTTGCTTTCATTTATTTTACTGACATTAAAGTAGGACAAAAACCAATCATCAGTTATTAAGTTTCTTCTAGTATTGACTGTAACTGCTTTGCAGTTTTGAAAGAATATCTTACCAGGAGCATATGCAACCAGCGCTATGTGGTCTTTACTGGCTGTCTATGGCTTTTCAAAAACACTTATAGATGTTGGGTTTAGTTTAAAAAAGCCTACATGGTTCATGCCCACTTATCTGAGACAGAAAAGTAAGGGTGAAAATGGATTTCTTAAATTGCTGATGTGAATGCCTGCCTTATGTTCTTAGCCACTGTGACTTCAAATGCCTTCAGATGTCTTCAGTTTCTGCATCTTCCTACACCTTAGTAATATAACACTTTTGCTGTTATAATATGTCAGTATACCTTTCAACTTCTTAACAGCCAATAATCTTTATGGGCTGAAATTGCCCATTTCCATGGCAAATAGTCTGGACCAGGGAAACTGCCACAGCAGCTGTGGCACTGGTTAAAATGGGGAAGAAAGCCCGGCTGACATGGCCCCTTTCCTAACCTCATACTGCTCCAGGGCACCAGGACTTCCACTGCATGCCAACAAGGTCTTGCTGGGTGTATCAACACTGTTGGATAACTGCTTAGCCCAAGTCCACAGCAAGGTCTTGGTCCCGCAGAGTGTAAGTGTTGCTTTGCTCCCAGACTCTTTTGCAGTGACCCAGCTTGTTTCATCTAAGACAAAAATAAACCAAGGTGCAGTTCTGGAGACAATTCATTTCAGGGATCACACCCAAACAGCAGCATGGGTCAGTCTGGATCAGGTTTGCGGCTCTCTGCTCTGTACACTTACTCCAACATTATCCCTGGTGGCTTCACGCACTCAAACTCCATCACATGTACCAGGTAATGCACCATATGCCCTCAGCCTCGCAATCTCAAAACACAGCTCTATTAGGCTACAAAACCGCCCTCGCTGCGAACCTAAAAGTGAATTAACCCATGCACGCGATGTCAAGAGGAAACGCGGGGCCAGTGGCTGTGCTGTGGAGATACGTCCAGGCTGCTCTGAAGGGGCAAGGCCTGAGCAGTGGGGACACAAGCCACCCTGCACCTCTCGGGCCTGAGGGCTGGGGAGCAGTCCCCAGAACGAATGCGTTTAGCAGCAAAGCTATACCCATTAAAACACGTCGCTGCGGACACCGTCGCCCACGCCTCTCACTGCTGCCACCAATACACAACACTGGTGTTTCCCTAGGTCCCAGCAGAGAGGACAGCCTTCTGCTACTGGTACCTTTCTAAACCGGTCAGTACACCAGAAGTGTCAGCAGCAGATACGGAAAGTCTTGTTTACGACTTGATCACCATTATACGGCTATAACTAGCTTTATATTGTGCATAACAAAAATGGATTTCAATGTAGTATCTGTGTATATGATGATTCAATCAATGATTTATTGATTGTGAGTTATTCCTCTTCAAGACTGCTGCATCTTTCAGCCACTGGGATGGATGTACACAGTGGGGGAATTCAGATTGCATGAAAAAACATAAATCTGAAATTCCATAACTTTCAAGTTCTCAGCAGCCAAAAAATATATTTTTAACTTTTCACAGGGCAATGCACAGGTAAGTTTTACGACTGTCCTTCAGTTAAATGTGAGCTTTAATTTGGTTCTGTTTTCAGGATATGTGGAGCCTGTCTTCATACAGCTATACAACTAGCTGTATAAAAACCTGCACATACAGGTCTATACATAGAAAGTATGCATACAGCTACTTTCATTTCACACATCTACAGTGTCTTCGTGATTTTATTTTGGGAAATGATTTGTTCTGGTGATAAAGTAATGGAGTCTGGAAGTTATACAAAGAGTTATCTATACTTAAGAAATAGTGCCAGATTACTTTTTTGTTCTTCCATGGAGTGATTATTTTCCGATGTCTATAATGCATCTTGGTCATTCGCTCAAACTTACAGTGCAACGATGCCAAGGTCAAATTTGCTCACTCTGTACTGTTTGGCCACCTCGTTAGTACGGGGAAGTCAGAAAAATGACTGCTGTTCTGATTAACCTGGTGTAATTGCAAGGCCAGAGACATATGGAAAAATATTACTGGTTTTTTTTTTCAGGGAGGTTGTTTGTTTTACCTAGCTAGAACAAAACTATGAAACTTACCAAGATCTAGGTAGATGCCTGGGACAAATGAGTTGAGAAAAAACATAAGAATAACACATCCCAGCACAGTCAGGCATTTGATGAGCAGAATTTTGTCTGTTATTCTGTGCTGCAGACAGGGAGAAAAAAAATTAGTAACTGTATTAAAGAAGGCGCTATCTATTATGCATAGAGTTCACAAAAGCGTGTGTGAAGCGCAGACTTCTGTTCCTGTACTGTATATTCCTCTTCAGCATAAAAGACAGAAATATTTAAATTGAAGCATTTGATGCATACCTATAAAAAACATGAATACGTGGCCCAATAGGATCCAAGAGGTACAAGTAGCTAGCACCTGCTGCATACAGGCAGCTGTGGTCAGCTACCCCCTTCACAACTTCATTTCGTAGAAGCAGGATTGAACTGCAGTTCCTACTAGAGAGGGCACTCCAGGCACTCTGTGGTTTCATGACCCTGGACAAAATCACCCTTTTTTGCACATATGCTTTGAAAACCTATAAACCGGCCTAGAGGTCAGATCTTTCATTCCTCCTGGACAACTCTCATGGACATGCCAATGCAGCTTCTACACCCCCGTGCCCAGCTCCTGCATCCCTGTGCCGATCTCCTCATGCTCTCACCCTCAGACCCAGCGCTCTCCATCATGATTCTGCTTCTCTGCTCTGATCTCACTTTTACCACCAACCTGGGGAATCACCTTCTCCCAGCCTGAGTCCCTCTCTTGTTTCACATAGTTTAAAGCTCTACTAAAGTGCGAGTCTCTGTTCTTTAAAAAGTTTGTCTTTTCTGCAATGCCTTGAAAAACGTGTAAAACCTAATAAGAAATCCTGTTGGGTTTGTTCCGTTTTGGTGTGACACATAGGACAGCGATGTCCCACTCAAGGACTTGAGCTCCCAAACACAGGTCTGGATTCATTAGTGATGCCATTGAGGTGGAGAGGATGTGACATTCAGACAATTAAATTTAGGTTAAATTAATCCCACTACAGAGTTTACACCTCATCAGACCCAGCTTCAGCAAAGACTTCGGTGGTGTCAACGTGTGCACAGCAAAGAGAACAGCATTTATCCAAGTGGTTTATCCCTACTTGAACAATAAAGCAGGCATGTCACAGGCACTGTAGTACATCAGAGCTGGTATTTGGTACAGCAGCAGGAGTGTACTCTGTTGTCATGCATCACGGTTATAAACAACCTATGGACAACGTCCTGAGTCTTTCTGGCCATGGATTAAAAATTTAAGAAAACACAGCTGAATCATTTATTGATACTTTAAACGACATTTTCTAAGGAACAAAAGTATAGAACCTAACCAAACCTTGCTATGTGGTTCAGTAACCCTGTCCCACTGAGAAGCCAGCCAGCGTGCCTGCCAGATTTTCTGCTGCCATTGAATTACTAAATTTGCGTTAGATTCAAAGCACTCTCCCTGTATAAAGGCATAGGTCTGCTTACATGGATACTGAGAAAAACTGCCATCTACTTACTTTTTTCTGGAGTTCCTGAATATTTGTTTCCCAGTTTTTATCTTCTTGTGAAATTTGCCTGAAAGAAAATGACACCTGCTTTTCTCTGGAGCGAAACTGGAGCTCTGCCAAGAATGTTGAAATAAATCCCTCTCATCACAAAGAGATCACTCTTTCTCCCGTATGGAGTAACTCGTACCACAAAGGAGTCGTGGACTTCTTACAGCTAGCAGCAAGATTCCCATGAGCATTCACTGGAGACTCCACTTTTGTAACACGCTCCACTAATATACAAACCTTGCGGTTCATGAAGGGTGCCACAGGCTTGGAAGGAGCTAGCCTCCAGAGTATGGACCTTGGTCTGGGATCTGACTATATGCAATATGTAGTTCCCTTAATAGTTTCAGGAGTTGATGTGTGCCCTGCTGCGATAAAACAAAGGTGGTGCACTAACATCAAGTCAGAACACATATATTTTACATTTGCATTTTATAATGAAGTTTTTAAGATCCAAATAACTTCACTGTGTTATCAGCATAGTCAGCTTTCCAGCAAAAAGCCTTGGGGTTTGCAGTTCAGGAGCGCTGTTGTTAGTGCTAATGAATTTTCACATTGCTGTAAACGTACTGTGCTGGAGGAATCCTGATTTTCAAGATTAAATATACAATTTTTATTTATACTTCAGAAGCATCTTCTTTAGAGTGTCGTAAAGTCTAGTGATCTGTCATAATATTTTTAAAAGGAGGCAATTTTAACAGCCTTTTTTGTCTTTAAGGATTAATACTGTCACTCCATTCAAAGCACACAATATCAGCAAAAAATTATGTAAACAAAAGTCATCTTATTACTAGAACAGGTAGTTTAAGAAAGAACATTTACATGTCCTTGCTCATACTGCCTATTTAACACGTTTATTAATGAAAATTAATTATTTCAGTTTCACTTTAGTCAATTCACTTTCAGAGTACTTATCACTGCTATTCTCAGTCATCAAATTCGATAGCATAACAGTTGCTTTTGCCGGAATGCAAACAAAATAAGGTTAGCATTTTTGTAAGTCCTCGTTTATCTAAACTTCTTTTCTAAACATAAGCAGTTAATTATGTCTGCACTCAGGTTCACACTGAAGACTTGATTAGGAAATAATTTTAAACCACAGCAATTTGCTGGTGACATATTTTTCAAACTCAGCAGTTCACTGAAGGACATTTTAATTTTTCAGTAAAAAAAGAAATTATAGCATTTTACTATGCTGAAGCCACTTTGCAAGAAAATGTCTAATGATATATTTGTGATCTTTTCAACCAAAAACTATCTGAAATTTCTAGGCCTTTAAATTTGGGTCATATGCTCATATTGATACATATTTTCCAGGCCTTAGACATCAGTTTTATTCTGAAATACTTTGTGTTTTACTGAGGCTGAGGGTGGCTCTTCTGTATGCCCCAACACCCATCTGATCAAGAGACAACTAAGCATATAGGTCTCGTCCCAGTGAAGATCCTCGAAAGCCTTCACTTTCAGCTCTGCCTAAAATTACTAGGTACGAGCCCTTGGCTGGCTGAAGCGAACAGAAATATTGCTACTGATGTTAGCAAAGCCACGCTGCTGTTCCCGGCTGTAGACCGAGATGAGCAGGAGCTCCCTGCCAGTCCAGCAACCCGCCTGTGCCTGCAGCTTGTCCCCGCCGAGGGTCGGGGCAGGGGAGGTGGGACACGCTGGTCCCTGCTCACCTGTGAAACGTGCTCAGCTTCTTCCTCAGGACCATCTCCAGAGTCAGCACCTTCTGCATCAAGAGGCATTTCACAGCAGTCTCCTCTCTGCTGGCCGGGTTAATGCGCTGTGCAGTCAGTCTCCAAACATAGATCTCATGTTTCAGCTCTAAAAAGAAGCAAAATCACTTGTCGTAGAGCAGGTATAATGCATATGAGACCAGAGACGCACAAAATATGTGTAAAGTGCCCTGGACTCAAAGCTGTTAAAATTATTGGAATGGTTTCCCAACAATTTTGCACTTCGGAAGCTGCTTTTACCATTCATTTTGCAGAGCTAAAGGGAATGAAATATAAATAGATATTTTTCAAAATTTTAAATAAATTAATCTCAAAGTCCTTTTCCAAAGAAAAAGAAGTATGTCTTCAAACACTTGCAAACGCCTTCCACAAGCTTTAGTGCTAATATCGGAGCCCATTCATTTTTCATCACAAAATAAACTGCCAATGTACATTATTATACTGCTAACAAGATACTAGTGACTTTGTAGTTATCAATTACAGCAAATGCTCCTTCACTGTATTCAGAATGGACAACAAGTTTTCATTCATTCTATATTCATACAAGCAATTTTATCAAAGTCAAAACTGAAATTTAGCACTGTCTTACGGAATATTGTTTAATAACTTTTTAAAGGTTTCCTAAGAGGACTTAATTCTTAGGCCCTGAAAATATCCATAAACAGAGCTACCATCACCTGCCTGCTAACCTGAATGGTATCTGATTCTGTGTAAGTTCAGACAGACTGATTAACACTTGAAATCAGCCTCCAAAATCTTGTCAGGATTTTGAATGCTTTTTGATTTATTTTTTTCCAGTATTGTCAAGGCCTTGGAGCATGACCGAAAAGCATGTGTGCCTGTTCAGGAAAGACCTTAGACTGGGCATGGCAAAAAAAGCTTTGGATTTTCCAGAAAATCACTAAAGAAATAAAAGCAGAATATTCATTCAGAAACTGTTTGTGCAAATGCTTCCTGATAAAGAAACAGGATGTTTCCTCATCCTTCTTTTCTGTTCCCCTCAAATTTCATGTCGTTGAAGACAATGTGTCAAGAATTCAAGGCTTTATATCTTAAGATCCCTGTTCAATCAGCAAATTGTTCTTATCCTAAAAACAGATGTGGAAGTCTTTGCACCATGTATACAGACTATATGCATTATTTATAAAAAAAAATAATTATGTGATAACATAAGAAATATTTTAACACATTTTGATGTAGGCAGCGATACTAACATTTACTGCAGCAAATCCCTAGTGATTCACGGTACCTACTACCAAAAAGAGTACTAAATGTGTTTCATTCCCCCTCTTCCTTTGTGACCAAGTATTTATAATGATAATACAGAGTGAATCATGTAAAGATTGATCATAAGAGGGGATTAGACTTGACAGAACTCAATCATTTAAGAGCAAAAGTAGGCATGTCCAGAGCCTGCATAGTCGACACAAAAAAAGGGATCTGAACAGCAATTGACTCACATTTGGTATGGTTCATGTCTACAGATGAGCACACATCCATCAAAATGGTAATCTTTGCCTAAGCTTTACAATGCAAGACCAGAAACGTAAATTGACGTTATCTGAAGGTTATAAAACTGTCCTGACTATCCCAGGTTATAAAGCAACTAGCGCTCAGCTGAAGCTTTTCTTCCAAGAAGCGATTCACACCTGAACCACAGACATCAAAGAGGTGCAGAGTCTACCACTTTCCTTTGAAAGATATTTGGTGATTCTTGCCAGGAGCATAATCTGACACTAAATTATGTTAAAACATGGATACGTCCTGCTTATCAAAGGATCCAAATGACTTTGTGTGGAAAACTTGTCTTGGCCATCATTTAGTTTTCCATCAACATTTGTGAAACACACACAAATACATCAGCAGTGATTTTCCATTCTCTTCCAAAATATAATTAAGAAAGTGACAGAGCTTTAGGCCATAGCTCATCTTCTCTTCCCCACATTAAAAAAAAACAAAAAAACAACCAACAAAAAAAAAAACAAAAAAACAACTGTTTCTGAGGATTAGAGTGGATGGGAGCTGTGGAAAAAAAAATATACTTTAAACTTCAGAAATTTTTCTTTAATAAAATGGCAAGATTAAATTTTAAGTCTGAATTTGCATAGTGATTTCTGAAAGAAACTAGTGACCGTGTGTTTGGGGTCTGCTTCAGCTCCACAGTTTCTGGTCAATGGGACAACAAGTTATTTCAATTGGCAACTTCCTCCTCATAACATCCACCTTGAAACTGGTCTGAAATCGTGAGCTGGGAAGTCATTCCTTCCCGTATAGATAAGCAAGACTAGATGGAGAAAAGTTGGGAGGTGGCTTTCTTGCACACTGTCCTGTGCAACTTCCCAGGCAAAAATTTTTTATTTGAAAAGTTTCCCGAGTCCTTTGGGGTAAAAGAAATATTTCTATGATCCTACATGCTGCTCTAGAATGAACGAGAGAGAAACTTTTGTATTTAATTTAAGCACGTGAAGGGGGAGAACCCTCTCCGTAAGTGAACAGTCCTTTCTGTACTGCTGTGTCATGCAATATTCAAGTCAATTGGACTGTGGCTTTGAAACTGTCTCTCATCACCAGTCCAAGAAAAAGAGTGTGGTTTTGTCTTTTTCTCTGGCAAACGCTCATGAAGCATAATCCAGTTCGCTATCCTGCTTTCCGATAGCTTGTCTTTGCTGCAACACCTTTTCTGATCATGTCTGTTCATCCTGCCATAGCATTTCCCCACATCCTTTCCAAGTGCTATTTCACCAAAGGTTTGCTGATGGAGGAAAGTTGAATCTTTCATCATCTAACCAAGATGCAGATCTCCAGCAGGTATTTTCATACAGAGGATCTTTATCTTCTCTCCTTCAGAAAGGGGCAGCTAGCATCACTCTATCTGTGCCACAAACAAACCCGCAGAGCAGAAAGCAGCATGACTTGCATTGCACGTTCCTGTTCCGTGTCTGAAGTGCCGTGGGGCTAATCTCCAGGTTCAGCAAGGCCGGCCTGGTGCTTTCTGGTCTATGTTAAAAAATATAAGCATGTTTTCACGTGGCTTGATCTTGCCTTTATGTACAGCAAGCGCATGCTTGATTTTTCAGTCATTAGTTTTCCAAACAACCCAAGGACGTGAAGATGCAACCTTCTGCGGAATTTACTTCAGAGCAAAATGTCCTTTGAAAATCAGAACAGTCGATACATCTTTTATACTGGGACTCCTGTTGCAGTAATAATTTGTGAAGAGGTTTTCTAGGTCATCCCACAGAAAGTTTCTCCTATTTCGCTTTCATGCACACTCTTACTGTAATAGCCCATTGTGGCATCAGGTGATACATACGTATTAGCAGTGGCGCTTTTTTTGCAGGAAATATAATGCAGGACCCTCAGGTCAGTGAGAACACTGAACATGGCCAAAACCTTTTGGGCCTTTCTATACTTCTCCTATTTCAGGTCTGCAAACCCATTTAGGCAGCAACCCTTAGAGTTTGGGAACATCTGATATTTTATGACATACTATGTTACACGTGGACAAGGGCTTAACGCAACTGCGCGGTCTTAGCAATCACTTTGAAATTATGGCTAAGGCAGCATCAGGGCAGCGTTTGGCTGCCCCTGAATGGGAAGGTCTCACACCCCGTTTCCCCTTGTCCGTAAGTCCCTGTCCCCTCCTGAGATGGGATCTAATGGTCATATTACACCAGGGCAAGCTCACTCCACTCACTCATCCAACAAAACCCAATCTGCAGGGTTTTCACAGGGTTAGCTTTATGGTGGACCAGCCTACTAACCAATTTATCCTGCCACTGCTAGGTCTATTGCTAATAATTGAAATGGTATGTGTGTGTGGCTTGTACCTTTCATGGCAGTTTATCATTAAAGCAGCTAAATTAACATGTAAGTGCAACTGTAGTAACAGTAGTTGAAGTGACAGAAGCAAAGTTTAGTATGCAGTGATCTGGAGTAAAAGCAGACAGGAGAGTGGCAGCTCAGTCAGGGAATTCAGCCCATTATGATACTAAAATCTTTGTGAGTATGGTACATTCATAAAGCTTACAAGGCACCACAGCAATATACCTAGCATTATTATTTCACAAAAAATTTTCTTTTTTTTTTTCTTTTTTTCCCAGAAAGCCTTTTCTAAGAAGAAAAGAGTAATTCTTGGCTTAGTTCTAAGATCAAATAAAGGATCAGCAAACATGTAACCCCTATGCTGCTATCATATTTTGCCATGGAGACCACAGATATGACATCCTGGACCCATTGAATTCAGTGGAGTTTCAGCTCCTGACCTGAGCTGTGACATTTTAGAAAACATTTTCTGCATTTTAGAAAACATTAAGCTTCATTTTAAAATGCATATTCTTTCTGCAATCTGACAATTAAGTCAGATTGATTTTCATTTAGAGTAATCACACATTCCCTCCCACTCGACTGCCAATAACAAAGAAGACATCCTCAAAAACTGAGTGTAATTAATTCCCAGTCTCAGAATCTGAAAAGGCCAGTCTTGTTAATTGAAGATACTCAGAAGAGCATGACCAGTCTTGATGAGATGAAAAGAATTATCATAAAAATGGCAATTTTTAACTTGCAAGTGCACTAAATACATTAACTACCTTTTTGCAAGCAACACAGGTTTGCACTGCTGGGCTGTGACTAACGACATCCGAAGCATGTTCCTCTGAATGTGGGGTGGTTTGTTTTCTCTCTACATGCTATTGTAGCTTAACTATTTTCAGTAAAGCGATTATTTTTCTTAGCTAACTTCTCAGAACAAGAGTATTTCTGCTTAAATGCTAACTGAAAAGCAAATAAAGTACCATGAATTATAGCTTAATCTACTGATAGTAATATCTATAACTTTTACTAAATTTGTAAATCCCTGATTTTATGTAATTAATCCTCTAAGCATTATTAGATGGTAAGTAAGTGTCATGTCCATTTTAAAAGCACAAAAACTAAGTCAGGAAAGTGAAACTCAATGTAGAAAGAATTCACCTCGAGGGATATTCCAGCTCAACAACTCATGCCTCTCTCCTAGAGGCAGCACCCCTCAACAGGACACAAGCGTAAGGCTCTAATTCTTGGGGGGGGCGGGGAGCCTAAAATGTTCTTGTCTTTATTCCTTTGAGTAGTCCAGTTCATCAATAGTGGATAAAGGTAAGCAGAGGCATAAGTGTTGCAGGGTCTTCAAAACTGCAACAAAACACACTTTGCCTTATTGAGCTAAATACTTGCAAAGAAATGCAAGACATCTGCACAATGCTGCATAAAGCAACACAGAGCATTTATACAAGCTTTTCGACTCAAAGCCTGACAGCTGCGGGCCCCATTTGGTCACCGAGGCATCTAATGCCAGCATGGGATTGCATCCATAGCACAGGACTCAGAGGGCACCCTCATCCCTCCAGCAAAGCAGCTGGAGCCTGGGCAGAAATCTGCAAAGTTCAGAGGGTGCCACACACCAAAGTCACATCCCAGGACTTGTCTTCTGGGCGCTGGGCAGGCTGCAGCAGCCCCAGGAGTGAGGCTGTTCAGAAAGCTGCACAACAGCAAGTATCCTTCTCCTTCAACATGTAACTGGAATTTTTTCTCACTGTGCTTTGGGTTTCCCCCCTGTAATTTTAGCTACTGTAAGAATCTACGACACTGCAAGGCTACCCCTGTGTTTTATAAGGCAATAGTCAATTTAATACCTCTGTGATGGTCACATAACACTCAGGTGGAGTAATCTGCACATATTAAAGAGGGTTAGATCTCTCGTAACATTTCTGGATGGCTGATGACATACGTTACTCTTCCGTCGGTTTGTCCGTGAATGAGGGATGGGATCTCTCCCAGGTGATACAGGCTCTGTTCTCATCCCTGGGTAAGTCGGACTTAGAGTCACAAAGTTATTTCAGTCCTTGTGGTTTTGCCCCTTGGTTGCATCTACTACAATTCCCCATCTTTTTAAAGCAGGTATCTGAGTATATTTAGGTTTCATGTGTGCTCATTAGCGCTTGCCTAATGTGATCACAATACTCTGTGCCTAATGTGATCACAATACTCTGTGTACAATTCTGTTACACTGAGAATGGCACAGGGTCATGAGGAGTATAGAGTCGAGTATTTTGAGCATTCATTTATCTAAAATTCCAGTGTCGTTTGTTTCAGAAAATTTTCATCAGGTTTGAAATCTAGAAAAATAATTCTGGTTTACTCACTAGCAAAACGTTTTCACTCAGACTGCCAGACTTAGCAATGAAAACCAATTTAGCCAATATTTTCCATTAAAGCACAAGTTTCACAATTTAAAAAATCTCTATTCAATTCACTATCCTCTGCTCAAAAGTGAATAGCTACATTCTAATCATAAAACATTTTGCACCAATCATAACTACTGCTGAGGTCCTTTCAATACCAGGAAAAAAGAAAAAAAAAATTGCTGCAGGCAACCACTTAAAGATGGTATTCCCAAAGTCCTATAATCCGAAAGACAGTAACAAAATGAAGAATAAAATAATGAAGCACGCTTCAGACTCGCCGTATCTTTTAGCAACTGGTTGAAATGTAAAAATGGTGACTAATAAGTTCAGCTCATTTTGATAAATAAAAATGGCAGGAAGAATTTAGAAATCTGTTAAGGTTACACTTTCATTTGAAACATCATCACAGTGAAAGCTCTCTGCAGCAAAGAGATACAGAGCACATGTTAAATTAACCTAAATTGTTCTCTTACACTTTGTATACCAGGAAGATCTTATGAGCTTCAGAGTCATCGGAGTAAAGCGAAAAATTTTGTCTTGGCTTCACCAAAACACTGTTAATGAAAAGGATGGGTCTTGCCAACCAGTGTATATCCGTGCTATCGTTTCACAGTTGTGGTACATATACAAAAATTGAGGGGGACAAGTGCTGTAAAAGAAACAGGAGGTATCACTTCCGAAGTTTTTACCTCCCATCAGTGATTTTTCTGTACCGACTCTTTCCACAAAAAAATGTGTATAATAAATTGTGAAGTGCTGCTCTACTGATTCCAAATGCCACTGTAGTATACTTTCTTTCTGAATAAGGCAGGTAAAGTAATATTAACAGCTGCCTTCTTGTGATGACTACCTTCTCAATGCACTAAGTAAATAACGTGAGATTGTCATATTTCCCTTATTCTGCAATGTCAGAATACTACTTTTATCATCTGAAAACAAGAAAAGACAGATCAACATTTTCCTCTTTCCAAGGGGAATACTCCATCAACTCTAAAGCAGTACAAAGGACATATAGAGGATTTTAAACAGAAAATGATCTAAAATGCAACTGAGATCTGTTGATGTACTTAATCCAGCTAGGTACTTGATGTAGCTCTCACTGATTCTAGCAAGAAATGGTTCCTACGATTACAAATGTGTTACCAACTAAAATAGGGCTAAGGACCCCGAGGAGCACACGCAGCTGTACTGATGCTACGTAACACCTTACCCTGGGTCCCCTCTGTGCCCCTGCAGTGTCCTTGTGGCCCTGGACATTAGTATTATTTTATGTGGGCTTTTTTCAGTTCAAATTGTCTGAAGCAGCACTGGGGTTGTCTTGCAAGTCATCGCGGTAGTTATTCCCCAGCGTTAAACCGAAAGGTTGTACGTCACACTGCAGGGCATGGCGGGAGGGCAGGCACCACTGTTAGAGGGTGCAGAGGCCCCCCTCCCCGGGCGTCCCATGCCCTGAGGAAACAGCAAAGCTGTTAACCCTTGAACCCCTGGGCACCGTTCCCCCGGGCAGGCATCTCAGAGCTGCGACAGGCAAGGGGGTTCACAGGGACAAAATAGTGACGACAGCACTGAGCTGTACCTTCTGGTCAGCTACAATGACAGCTGACGATGCCGGTGTTTGGTCAGTCCTGTGCAGCACAAAGTACTACAGCAGACATTCGTAGTCGCTGTGGGACGCAGAGGGGGAAACGCACCAGCCATTAAGTGCCAAATGAGTTTTTCAGTCTCACCATGTTTTCTCTCCTGACCATCCCCTTAGCTCTGCCATTCTTTGCCCAGTTTCACGCAAAATGAGGCCCGACGTGAGCAGTACGTCCTCAAGTCCAGGAACAATGCCTGGAGACCTTGCAAGCAGCACAGTCCTATCAGTTGCACATGTCTGGCAACCCTCAATTATCGCTCCCCTACTTCTTTCCTCCTCTAGACTTTCTACCTTTTCACTGCTGGTTTTGTACCTCTTTTTCCCCCTCCTCCTCTCCTTTTTCTTCTCTTAGGGAAGCAGCTGTAAAACTCCACATGGAAGAAAAAAACAGATTTGCTCACTCATCTGGTTACCACATTTCACGTTGTGGGAAACAGCACCGTGTTTTTCACACATGAAGCACTTTACACATGACTATGATTAATTAGAAAATGCCTTCTGTTGTCGGCTTTACATACTGACTACCATGCTACCATAGCAGTATTTTCCCAGCTGCTGCAGACAGTGAGCTGCACCAGAGGGAATAACGTGCTCCCCCCTCTCCTGGCATCACCACTCCTGCTTCAACAGTGGGTCTCTCTTTCAGCCAGCAAAACAATCAGAAACCAGAGCGAGCAGCACAGGAGAAATGGGGAGCTGGTGCCAAATAAGTTGTTGTGCGAAAGGAAGCTCTTCTTCTTTGTCAAAAATGATAATAATACTTGTCACTAGACCGTGTGCCACCCACTGTCCTGAGGATAGCGACCTTCCCAAACACCGAGGTCCACGTCTGCACAGCTTGATAGCCAAGACATAATAGTGTATTGTCAAGCTTTCCAGGTATTAAATAATGTGTTGTTAAACCTCAAGGGAAGTAAAAACTTTGGTTTCAAGTGTTGGGGCGGGGAGGGAACAGCAAGTTTAATTCCTCTTACGCTCATATATTATTATTTCCCTTTACATATTCTTTTGGAAAAGTATATATACACTTTTTAAACGTTCTCAGCTTACTACCCTAACCCTAGCATCTTTTTCTGCATCATACAGAACAAGGTGCAGGTTAATCAGCTGAAATTGCACTGAAAACAGTCCTCAAAATATCCCTTAATTCTTAAAAAACATTTGATTTTCTCTCTCACGGCTGACTTCTTCAGGTTCTTTTTTCTTTTGTAATATGCCCCTCTTCAAGCCACTGTGGGTAGATAGTGGCTCCCGGGGAAGAAACAGGCGTTTTTTCTGCTGCACAGGTTCCACAGCTCAGTCTGAAAGCCAACAATTTAAAGACACTGGTAACACACAGCATTGCAATTAATCTGCCAGTGTATCACCAGAATAACAGCATTGTCTGGTCTTAAAATTAGTGCTAATCCATTCTCAATAATCTGTGTAGCCCAAAGCAACAGAAAAAAATCTTAAAGCACATGGCATACAGGGAAAAAAAATGTGGGGAGAATAATACACCAGTTAAGTCTCACATATCTTGTTTAATTGCTAATTGGGGGCAGGGCGAGGAAAGGCTGGTATTTAGTTGATTGAAACAGCTGCTTCAAACAAGCCATTTGAAGTTATCACAGAACCATTGCAACCTGAGATGGAAGGACCCCTGAAAGCACCTTGGAGCACATTCTGCAAATCCAAACCATGACGGCCACCTCCATGACGGAGCTGCGTTCGTTGCTTTCTCTTCCCCTTTCACACAAAATTTCAATAGAAAGAGTAGCTCTTCAGCATTTATTCTAGTTGAACAGCTACTGATTAGCTTCGCAGCCTTGGAGGAGCACCTGATTATATGAACGCATGGTATACTGATTAGGAGACTGCTCTATCTGAACATACTAAGCTGCAAGTGACAAAGATTACAGAGAGATTAATTGAGGGAAATACAGTAGCCCGTGTTTCACTAGTGCAGTGTTTCCCTGGCAAAAATAACCTACTTCTAAAACTAATTTTCCCTGCAACAAGGCAACTCACTACAAGTGGTACTCATTTTGCCTAACTTAGTTACCTGTCTTGAAGATCTCTACCACTGAGTTAGTCACCTTGGACTCCCCTTATACTCAAAAGAGAGAAGTAAACTTTTGGGGGCCGCAACATATCTGTTCTATTGCAGACAGCTACATTAGTGTTTAGAAGGGCTTATCTTTCTCCACAGATTACAAATGGAGCCAAGTTATATCAACCATATCAAAAGTTGTCCTCCCCATGCTAAAGAGACCCCCACGCACACGTGTTCAGAGATGTCGTACAGCACACTAAAACATCAGTTGCGTGGTCAGCGGAAGCCTGGATCCTAAGTCTTCTGCAGCCAAAAGTGAAAAAAACATCAGTCACAGGGAAGAAACAGTTACATTCAACTATCTTTGTACAAAGATTGCTAAGAAATTATACTTAGTGAATTATTACTTACCTCGTAAAGAAATTATGAACATTTGGGGGGGTATTATTAAGTTTCACCATTGAAACAGAAGCCTGAGAACAATGATGAAAATCCAAAAGGACTGAATAGAAAGGCATAAAAGCATGAAGACAAAAAGGGACCGACATACTCAACAGCCATTGAAACAGCTTTACCAAGACTTCTAGGGACTACTGAGGTGAGCAACCTAAAAAAAGACATAGGTTTAGTCCTACTGAATTATAGAAATTATACACTGGGGAAATTTAGGGTTGGAAGAGCCGCAGAGGCAAGCTGGAAAGAACTTGGAAAGTTCTTCTGCTTTTGATGAAATGTCCTTCATTGACCACAGACCAGGAAAAGATTGTTAAAAAAATCCGGTGTAGGAAAGCCAGCAGTGAGGGAATGCGTCAGTGCACTCTGCCTGTCATAAGGGAAACCCGGGATATTTCTAAAGCTAAGTTGTGAACTCAGCACCTTGAGTAGATGTTTTCTGTTGCAATACAGAACACCCTGGTATTCAAGCCTGTGGCTATAAATGATGGAAAATGTCCCTATACATTTTGAGAGATATTTAATATTTCATGTCAACACCTCAACCTTAGCACTAGAAAAACATCCGTTTCTAAAAGTCAGAAAATATCACGACTAAAAATAAAATCTAAATTATTAGTTAAAAAATTGATGTTCAGAGATTGAAGGAGAGTGGGCACTTCCATCGGAGGACAACATTGTAGTAGGCACTATTCAGTTTCTATTTAGCACATATTCAATGTAACGATAATAAAAGTGTTTTCACGCTCACACTTACCAACAATTTCACTTGGCTCCTTATTGTAAAGTTTTTTGTTCCAGTAAAGAAGTCTGAGAAAAGGAAAGGAGACCAGAACAACAAGGCAGATGCCAACAAACATATGCCCTGTGAAGGCTGCGAAATCCAATCCCTGGAAATAAAAATGAAAACCTAAATTAAAAATCAGTTATTTTTCTATATTACCTACAGGGAAAAGTATTTTAGCAATCAATTATAAATATAAAACAATAAAGTAAGTTCCAAGTACAGTATATGCTGTATTTCATCTGTTTCAAGGAGACGAGCCACATTATAATTTAATTTAGAGAACTAAAAAATAGCATTACGAGTTATTCTGAAATACATTTAGTGTTCCTGACACGGATAGGAAAAAAAAAAATCCAAACTGAATCATTAACTTTCACTTTTCACTTATATCACTGTAAATTTGTTTTAAATCACACTGAATCAGAGAAAAACTTAAATTTTAATGACCAGCTTTTGTTTTAAACTGATGACAACATTGATTTTTACAGTAGTTCTATCTGAACCAGGATTTCATCTATATTCACAAATATTATTCTACAATAAAAATATTATAGGTCAATATTCTGTTTATTTTTCTGCCTGGTTAATAAATGGACACATTTCTTTACATTTTGCATAATGAATCCCTTTAATGAAGGGGTTCTCAAAAAGGTTAGGCAGAACATGTTAAAAAGCTACTGTTTTAAGCAATAAGAATTAACAGTGGCAACCCACCCTAAAACTTTGAAGTTAGCCACGCTTTCATTAGGACATTGGACTAGATGACCCCAGGGCCCCTCTCAACTGAATTATTCCATGATTCCGTATTACACACGCTGTAGCACATCAGGGTTAGCCTTTGCGCTGGGATTTTCTGAAGTAGTCATGACGAGCTTGTCCAAAAGAAGTTGTCCAGGAAGCTGCAAGGGGGATCCCATCCAAGTACTCTGGTAGCAAGGAACTGTCTTATATTCACAGGGCAGAGGTTGTCTGAACTGGCGATGCCAGCAGAGCAGGGCCGTGACACTTGGAAGAAAGCGTGATCCGAGCCCTGGATAGCCCAGCTTGTCCAAACTGAATTTTCAGAGCATCCAAACTGATTTCCCAGAAACTTTAGAAAGTCATGGGCTCTCCCCATGCCACACCTCTATGTCTCCAGTGACTTGCCTTTTACCAAATACCTGTGTGCTACCTATAGACCCTTCTGTAATGCCAATGCATATTAAAAACAACTTCCTATGCAGCATCAGCTGATATTACCTCCTGCGTGCTAAGATGATTGGGCACTTACTACCTTAAATGTGTGTTCTTCTGTATTGTCTCCTACTAAAAATTTATGTGGAAATGTCCCAGCTGAAATGTCTGTGGTTCAAAAAAGGAAAAAAATGTTTCTCTGTTGCACACAGGGCATACTAAAAAGACACACGACACAAGAAACTTAAAGATGACTTAAAGTCATAAAGAACTTTTGTAGCCAGATAAACATTAGTGCTCTTTGGCAAAAAAATCCATAGTTTGCAGACAGTTAAATAAATCTCAAAACACAAATATGCAGACCTAGGATTAGAACTTGATCCTATTAAAAATACAGTTTTCAGCTTCATGAGCTAAAGAAAATCATCTTTAGTTACTACTTAATAGCAACTTCCTTGCTGCTTCTACTCTCCAGCCACTAAATGGTGAAACTGTATACCTGCTCATTCCCTGGCCTTTCATTATAACTCAGTTACTGCCGTTTCTTTTATGAAAGTAGAAGGAAGACTCTTCAGGAATCGGAATAAGATTATTTTAAGAACTGGACAGAAAAACATGATACCACAAAGGAAAATAATATACCTTCATTCAGTTTGCCTACATAATAGGTCAGCCAGTCAAATGTCTGATATCTCTGCAAGACAGACTTTACAAGTCAATTTTTATAAATGCTCAGAAAGATTGGCCTCTGGGTATCAAGTCAAGATTCAAAGCTACAGGAGACATTTCTATGAAGGATGAAATCAACATTCATAACTCTACGAAATATACAAATAGCAATGAAAAAAAAAATTTACATTCTGCAAAGGCCCACTGTTTGTAAGACCTGCACCCAAAGTATATACAGACCATATCCCCCATGTGTATTTCCTTAATTACAGCCATTTAAAATTGACAATAAACCTCATTTATATATGGGTTACCTCTAATATTATAGCCAAAAAGAAAATTTTGGCCGGAAAAATCAGAATCCTTAAAGACAAGGTGACAATCCTTAAAGACCGGCCTTGGTTCGGAAATTTCTCAAGTATTGACAATGTGCCATTAAACAGTTCAGGAAGTATGCAAAATGAGTATTCCGTTTTGTATGGTCTTTAAAACGGCCTAAGGAGAGGTAGGAAGCTGAAAGGAATTAAGCTGTAAAAACACTGAAGCTACACCAGGCAAAACAGCAATGCCTAAACCTGACTGGAAAAAATTTTATCCTCTGAAAAACAAAATGACTGGGAAACAGCTGGCTAAGGAGCAATAAAGTAATTAGAGGCGGTCAGAATATACTCAAACCAGAATTACCAGAACCAGTAAAATTACTTTTGCACTCAACCTAGTCTTACGAAGAGCAGTGGAGACGAAGCTTTTCTTAGGCTGGCAGCAACGTGCCCCCATCACGGAGAAGGATGCCAGCTACCAGGAATAGTATGCCAGCAGAAATTCTCTGCAGAGACACTCAGGCATAAAGATAATTGCTAATGTAAGAAATGAGAAAGAAAAAAAGGAACCTGAAGAATCCTTGGAAACTCTCAAGTTTAAATATGTGATGTCTCCAGCATGTGTTAATGGAACTTGAATTTAAGGAAGTGGCTCGTTGCAAACAAACGCAAAGATTTACAAAGTCACTTGCCTCTACATTTTTAATATCACACCAGTTTCAGAGCAAAACGATTGTGCTTTGTTATTGAAATGCCACAATGCAGAAGCTTCTCAAACAAAAAATACAGCACAAGAAATGTATCACTTGAAACCCACAAAACTAATTTTTCTATGAAAAGGAAAATCACATCAACCTAGAAGGCAAGCTAAAACGCTGAGGTTAAGAAGGAAGTCTCAGGTCTCACTGGTAGCTGAAAGGAACTGAAATGAGATGGAGATCAAAATACTCTTAAAAAAAAAATCAGGATGAACACAGCTTTGTGACATAAGAGCTGACACAGATGAGCCTTAAAAGTGATTCACAGACACCATCACAAGAGAAAAAAATTGTCTGCTAGTATTTTTGGCATCCTATCCAGGAGCTTACCCAAACTTTTCAGAGAGTAGCTGGGCTGAGATTCAGGATTTTGTTAAACTTCGTAACATCACCCGATTGATCTTTCTTATCTCTGAGATCCCTGGGGAAAAAGAAAACATGCTGCTCTGCTGCGACTGCAGAACAGCTTTCCCGTTCAGCTGAAACAAATCGTTTTCTAATACGGAGCGTGCTTATTTCAGGAGAGAGCTTGCATGACAGTATTGCCTGTCACAGTGCAAGGCTGGATGCAATTCTCTTCCCATCCCTTGCTCCTGGCTTTCCTCCCTATTACCTTGCATTGATCCACAAGAGCCAGCGAGTGAAAATGAATCCTGACGATCGCTAGCCTTGGACAACTGGTACCCTGTAGCCATGAGGAGGCTGAGGACTGCCAAGTGCGCTCCGTTTTATGGCTGATATCAGAAGGGCTCATGGTGAAAAACGGACCACTGCCCACCCCGATGCTTTGGGCTGGGTGCTTAGCACCAGCCTCCCTGCAGCACACAGAATATGCTTTCAGGCAAGGAGAAGGCAGATGTCACACCAGGCATTGTCAGGTAGCTAGTAGTCAACTGGCAGCCTCTGGAGAACTTTAAGAGACTAAAGGATTTACGTTGTACTGCAGATACAAGAGATGCAGCAGAGGATACCGAGATATGGTGGCCCAGTTACTTCTTCAGTTCCTCCTGCTCCCTCTCCCACACCCTAGAAAATGCACGCAACATCTCCACAGAGCCTACATTCATACCCTTTGTGGCTGTGGATAACACATTTTATACCTCCCGAGTCCTCTGCACTGCTGGGGCCAGAATTCAGCATTGTAAAAACACATTAAAATGTTCCACATGTCTGCTGCGTACCACAAAATGTCATTTTCCTAAAGATTTTCTTTTTGCTGCACAACAGACTGAAATAGAATTGACATGCACAATAGGCAAGAAATACTTTTCTTCCAGGAGATTTCCATCTGTCAGATAAATACGATGCATGCTTCAAATGTCCCTTACTTGAGGCTATGCTGATTGTGTTAAAATTCTCCTGTTCCCCAGTCGGCAGAAAATCTAAGGATTTGGGTTTAGTAAGACAACAGCCTAAAGGTTCCACTGCCTACAGATTCAGAGCTGAAACAGAGTGGACATCTCTCTTTGGTTTATAGTTTTAAATGCAAAGTCAAATATATCAATTTCATATTAGGAGGAAGTATCACACTCTTTTCCTAAAATACTAACTTTCTGTCATTCTGATAATTTTTTTTTGTTTGTTTCTTTTGGAGGTGGGAAATTAACTTCTAGTAATTCAGACCTTTCCAGAAGAAATCTGCCATTTTAGAGCAAATAGAAAACAAAAATTATAGCTAGGTGCAGCAATTCAGGGAGCAGCAAATACTGTGCTTCTAGCCAGAATGCCCTTCACTTAATATTTTAAAACTATTAAATGAGGAAGAGCAAAAGTAATTTATTATTTCTACACTGGTTTAAACAACCCTTCTAGCTGAGTGACTGAGATCTACACTGTCTCAGGGGGAACTGCTCACGACGTCGCTGAGCCAGAAATCACTGATGGTCTAACACAGTTACATGAAGATAATGCTTATCTGAGACACTGACAAACCTCCTTTTTTGTCTTGCACTATACTCGTTAATGATTACTACATGCAGAGATGGGAAAAAGATCTGAAATCAGCGACGAACCCATAAATTTTATTTCATATACCTTACATAGGATTTAATTTTTTCTCGAGAAAAGGAATCAATGAAACATCGACAGAAAGGGTAGGGGTTCTACAAACTGACTTAAAGTTTTAACAAGCTTGTATCCAGTAAACACAACAAAAAAAGCCTAGTAAACCATGGGAATCCATTTCACAATCTGCCAGTGCTTGAAATACCTTTATAGATTCATATATAGGATTTTCTCCCTTCCATTTTTCAGAATTATCTACTTTTATTCATAAATATTTGGTACCAAAATTTTGTCATAAAATCTAATCAACTAATATACATCATGCTAAATTTCAGCATGAATGCTGAAAGTCTCTGAAAGGCAGAACAGGAGAACCTGATGGCTGTCCATTTTCCAGGGAATTCCTGTCAAATGGCAGGAATAACTGAGTGGAATGTTGAAACCCCATAATCCTCAGCAAACATCAGATTAACAGAACAAGCTTTATCACATGCTAACAAAGACAGTAAATAGGATATAATCCAGTGGCTAGTAGATGCTAGAACTGCCTTTGCTCTTATCATTCCCTCTTTTAGGTGGATTAACGCTAGATACAGTAGTGCACACTGCGTTCACACCGTCATTTTGCTCTGGAGACCCATTCACCATCCATTCTGTAAAGAACTTGTAATCACAGCCTAAGCTTAGAGCACAAGCAACTTCTGATTGCAAAGGTGTGACTGTAGATGCTTGTGTGAAGTTCCCAAATACGGAGGACTTATTGTTCAACCTTTCTGAAAGCAGTGACCATTTCGAACCGGTTCGTGCCCCGTTGTGCATATAAAAATGGAGTTCCCAAAGCCCGAAGCACATATCTCTTCAAGACAAAAATATGATTTTGCTAATGATGGCCACTCAGTAGCAGTATTCTGAAAGTATTAAAAAAATAAAAAAAGCTTTGTATTCACCAAATGAGTTTTCCATTTCCTCTTAATGAAAATTCTTATTTTCCTTCCCTAAAATCACCACATAAATGCTATTTTGTGAAACTTCTTCCAACTCCAACTAAGAACAAGCAAGAGTACAAAAAATCTTCCTCTCCTATTGTGCAAATGTTCCACGGATTCCAGGCATGATGGTAGGGAATGTCGGTATTCTAAATTAACCACTGCTACAAAGAAAAAATCTTTTTGGCATCTATTTACTTCTCAAGACAAATAAACAGACTTATCCCTACATTTTAATGAGTAAAATGTAACAAAAAGCTTATTTATTCAAATATACTTTAAATAAAATATTCTTAATATGTCATGAGTTTTCCCCAGAACCTAGGGAGAAAAATCTCTCCAGCACTACAGTAAACAAAGAGTAAAGCATTTCTAACGCTGTAACCCAATAACAGCACCCAAAGTAACAAGGCAGCACTTCATTTCGTATTGATTTAAAAATCAAGGTTTCCTAAGAAATTATAAACTGGCATAATATCTTACAGGGCTGCTTTTAGCGGTTGATGTACAACAGTAAAAGTTCAGGAAGACTGGTAAAATTCTCCTCTTGATCGCACCTAATATAATAGAAAAACCAATCATCTACATAGTGCAAATACACTAGTCAGCCTCCTACAGGGGCAGTTGTCAAAGTACTCCTGTAGTTACTATGCAAAAATAACACTGAAAAGGAAGCGCAAGAGGATGAAAAAGGGAATTTCAATGACAATATCAAGGAGAAAAACTTCCGAGAATGGCAAAAACATGACTATAATGCTAAAAAGAGGTCAAAAAAAGGTATTTTCTGTAGAAAACATTGTAATAGATACTATAAAAAATACTGCATGAAGTGCTGTTTCCAAAATGCTGGTTTTGCATTCAAGAACTTTTGCCTCTGAAACACTTTAAAAAAAAAAAAAAAAGAATTTTTCTTGGTGCAAATATAGCAGACACCCCATGCATAGAATCATAGAATTGCCTAGATTGGAAAAGACCTATAAAATCATCTAGTCCAACCGTTAACCTAGCACTGACAAGTCCCCCACTAAACCACGTCCCTAAGCGCTACATCTACACGACTTTCAAAACCATCCAGGGACGGGGACTCCACCACTGCCCTGGGCAACCCGTTCCGATGCCTAATGGCCCTTTCAGTAAAGAAATTTTAGAGGCAGATCTGTGGTTGATCGTATAACCCTTCCTCACAGCAGCCTTTGCTAGAAGTAGTTTCGGAAACAAGACAACAATGTCTGTGTTTCTTCTTCCGAACAAAAGAGAGCATGCTGGAGCAGGTGGACTGACTTAGGAATGGAGCTGTTTATTAGTTGAAGAGCACAGACTGCAAGAGGCCAGATGGTCCCGCTCCCTCCCTGCCCTCACTCCTGGCTTTATCCAGTTACTCCTGCCAGCGCTCTCCCAGGGAAATCTCCTTCAGAGAGGGTGAGCCCTAAGCAGTGAGGACATAAGCCAGCCCATGCCACTCAGCCCCAGAGCCAAGGATAGGTCTTTCACCCTCTTTTATTTATATACATAGATATAACAGTTGAGACTATAAGAAAGAAGCAGTACAAATCCCACGGTCCTGTGTTGAATCCAATCTTTCTTGCTACGTCCTTATTTCTGCGATGCAACAAAAGATTGGAGAACAATCCAGAGTGAAAACATTTGGAAAGTTTTTGTGCTTGTTTCAAACACAGAATTTGCTATGTCACATTTGCTAGGGTATTTATACATCTGAGTCCTCCTAAAATTATTGATACCTCATTCAAGAGAAATGTAAAATTGTTTCCTTTCAATGTGATTGCTTAATTGCTTCCCATGTTTATAGCCACTTCTAAAGGTTCTGCAGAGATTACGAGTTTCTGAGTATTTAGGAAAATTACCTGCATGGCAGGTGCTGATTATTCTTTTTTCTCAAGGAATGTTTAAATAGTTGCACAAATTTCATATTTAAAAATGTAAAATTTAGCTATCAAATCCTCTGCCAGGAACATTACAGAGTCTCCAAAATAATCATCCAAAAAAACTAATTGCAGCACATTTCAAATATTTTGAAGGTAAACGTTCAGTTTATTAAATACTATGAACTTTCAAAGATATTATCCAGCCTGGGCAGTACTTAATTTGAGTGTATTCAGTTAATTAGAAGAAATCCTCTTTTTGGTACAGCAATAGAAACATAATTGACTCCAAATAAAAAACAAAATCTAGAATGTTATACTACAATTCCCTCATCCCACTTGCACAGGTATTTTCACACTAGCCCATACACTACATTGAATTCCTTTAAATTTATTTATTTTGGGGGTTTATGAAACCTGGCCAAAACAAAGAACACAAGCCTGGTGTCCCTACAGACATGCCCGTTACATTACTGCCCCTTCCATCGTGCTGCTTGGTGGTGGTGGTGCAGGGGCAGAAGGAGAGCAGAGCTGCCCCATCCTGGGCACCATGGTTGGGTGACGCACCAAAGGATACCGGAGAGCACAGTGTCAGAGGAGAAGTGGGCCTTGATGCCCTCCTGTGCAGGGGTGGCAGGGATAGCTGAAAGCATGGAAAACTCGTGCCAACGCCAGCTCCATGCAGAAGCTGAAGGCTGCAGATGTGAACACCAGCCCCGCAGTGGCTCTGCCTGTCCATGGAGCAGAGAGGGAGGAGACGGTGGCACCGGGACGGTCCTGCTGGCAGGTGTCTGGAGCCCTGCACTCCCACCCAGCACCAGCCACCGTAGCCTTCCCTTTGGGACCAGTCACCCAGCAAAATGAAACGACAGAAGAGCCAAGTGTTGGAAGCTAAAATCTGTCATTGCAGCCTGGGGATACCAAGCCGTTGGCAGGAGGTGGGAGCCAGCTGCGGGCCGTGCTGCGCCTGCGGCTGCAGGACAAAGTCTCTGCCGGCAGCGGAGTCGTGTATGACCTGGGTCTATGGGGGCAGTGCAGCCCCCCACCTTGTGGGTTTTTGCGTAGGGACTGTTATTTCTGGTTTGAAATTTCTGAAAAGGAATCGAATTGTCTCAATATATTTAATTTTTGAGAGAAAGCCTATTCTGAAAAAAAAGTTTTGGATTTTCATCTTCATTTTCACATTTTTCTTTTTTTCCAACTTGCTGCTGTCTCTTTACAGCCCTCCATTTTTTGCTTCCTCTTCACTTTGCCATTGACAAATGAAATCCTCCCCACCACCACAAAAAAGAAAAGAAAACCGATATTCTTAGCCCGTATCAAAAAGTCTATTCTTCATCACAACTTTGCCCCGAAAGATCACTCTTTTCTGTCTGCTCATCCTACTAAGAGAGAACGAGCGTAGCAGAAAAAAAGTCGATTACGTTCTGTTTATATGGCTGTCTGGGGGAACAGAAAGTCCAACACTGCGTAAGACACCATGAGTACTTAATTTTAGTAGCCAAACAGCCTGCAGTACATACCTTCATTCTCAGCTCCTGCTTTGAAACGATAATCACATTTGGAGGATCCCCAACAGCTGTGGCAGCCCCCCCAATATTTGTGAAGATTACTTCTGCAATCAGGACATGCCTAGGATCAAGATTAAGTACTTCGCAGAGCCTGCGGCACAAAGAGAATGAAATTAACCTCTTACCCTATGACTAAATTACCTTAAATCTTAAAATTTATAATATTTACAAAATAGAGTCGTTTCACTGAAAAATTGCAGGATTTTAAATATCATATGTTTTTGTGTATATTGTTAAAGTTTTAATTGTGCTACATTATATGTGCCACAGTAATTATAGCAATATAAGTCAAAAATGATAGGGTTTTTTACATTTATAATGCAGTAATTAATGGTTACAACATTGATGCATTTTAAAAACCTTTTCATTAAAAGTAATCAACTATTACAAGAGTTGAACTACACAGAAAATAGCATTTCAGATTTTCAGCATCATTCAACTTTTAAACCATGGTCGCCAGGCTACTCTGACCTATGGGAAACTATTCTGGGCAACCGCAGGCTCTGCACTCAGCATCAGTTATTAACTCTCTTGTGGGGAGCAGTGGTAGAGGATTGTGCAGGCAACCTACTAGCCATGAATTGTCGATTAGAGACCTCAGCTTTCAGCCTAGGTTTATTCAGTTTATTCTCTTCCTATTTTTTCCCCTTCTCTAAAGATTGATAATGAGTATTTCTCTTTGTAATGCAACAAGAGTAGAAAATAGACATTCCTCATTATTAAAAAAAATCTCAAAATGTTTTTAGCAGCTCAAAAATATTTAATGCTTCTTTAGTAAGACGCTTCTTTAATAAGAAAAAGTAAAAAGCTTCTTTAACAAGAAGCATCTTAAAGTGCTCTGGCAAATACTGGGATTGACTCAGTAACCTCATGATCCATTTCAACTCAGAGCCCACTTACACACAGTAATCTTCACACAGATTACTCCAACTCGCACAAATTACATCTACGCACAGATCCGCACAATCTGCTCATTTCTGAATTACATGTACTTGGGCTGTGGTATTAAAGGCTGAAAGTTAAGGTCACGCCTAAGCACTTTGGAGTAAGGAACAACTGCTTCCCTGCTCACGGCTTATCAAAATGTTGCGCCAGTGTGTAAAGATGGAGGCCACCCTTAAATTATTGCTCCCTCTACCTAATACGGGATGGGGGGAAGAGGGGGCAGCAGGAATGCTTTCTCAGGGTTGCTTTCGCTGTAGTGCTGTCACACGTTTCCCTGAAGAAAGTTCAGCTTTACTGTTCAGTCTCAGTCTGTGTTATTAAAAACCTATATTTCAAAGAGAGAAGAGTGTATTGCACAAAAGCTTAACTTGATACACTTACACTGTCACCAAGAATGTCAATTTAAAGCTCCGTAAGAACACAGTCAGATGACACACGTCAGCGCATAAAAACCGCAGAACAAAATAACAGTGCAAACATACGCTGTTTCCCCAACAGCATAAAATTCTGCAGTTCAAGGGTACTTTGTAGTACAACTGGCCCAGTTGTATCAATTGTGGTGCTAGACCACAATTGTACTTGTAATTTTAACTTCATCACTCCTTGATTTCCGAATGTTTCAAAATAAAACCCTAACTTTTCTTTAGTGATTCTTTCTTTTTGATGGGCCTAGTGTTAGCTTGAAGAGAGAACCTCTGACATACACCAAGAAAGGCCAAGCCCAAAGTATAAGCCCAAATTATAAAACCACCAGAATGTGTTAGCTATATGGTAGGATCAAACTTCTTCAGTTTATTTAACCCTGGTTATATAATTCTCCTTGTGAACAACTGTTAGTCTTTTCCCGTTCCTAATAACAACATATCTTGAAAGTAAACTACAGCTAAGAAAAGGTAGTTATTAATTTTTTTATCAGCTTGCTACAAAATGCAGAGTGAAACAAGTGTCATGTTTTATGCCTTATTAATAGAAATATAAATCCCTGTATTCATAGATTCAGTAGGATTTCCTGCAAGCTTTATCTCCATGGCAGTGACAGCGCAGTAAAACATGGTGAAGAGAAACAAAAAATGACCCCCAGCACGAAGCTTTTAGAAACAGGCAATTATTTGCTTTTACTAGGCGAGATAAAATTTTATTTAAGCTTTGATAGTGATTCAAATACAAATGTTTTCTGCATACTGAGTTCCCCCTTCTTCAGTGTTACAAACTCATTTAGTATAAAGCTAAAGTACTTAGTATACATTTAGTATAAAACTCCAGTACTTAAAGGACGGCTACAAAGGCAGAGGCTTTCTCTTCACAAGGATCCACATGGAGAAGGCAAGGCGCAACAAGTACAAGTTGCACTGGGAGAGATTTCTTCTCAACATACGAAACAAAATTTTTATGGTGAGAACAATTAACCACTGGAACAACCTCCCCGGGGATGTGGTAGAGTCCCCGTCGCTGGAGGTTTTCAAGACACGACTGAACAGGGTGCCAGATAATCTCATCTAGGCTCCCCTTCCCGTGAAAATTGGACCAGATCATCTTTCGAGGTCTCTTCCAACCTGGGCTATTCTATGATTCTTTGAAAACAGAATAAATGCTACAGTAGCTCTGCCCGTGAACAATAGTTCATGATGCATTGACATCTGGATTTCAATCCATTCCCAATTATAGTTAATTCAAAATTTTCTGCAACAGAGCTAAAGAAAACTTGATGTTTAACAGTTCCAGTGTTGCTTACTGCTAGAGGTGAAATTATTGATTGGAGTAAGGCAAAGTGATCTCTTTAAAATATAATCGGACAGAAGGCAAATGGAGCTTCAATTCACCAGCTGTTTCCCAATCTAGAATAAATTCCACTTGCAAAATTGGGTTTTACTGCTTTACACTAGATTTTAAAGTGGGAGCATATCTTAATATGATATATTGATATGATAGGATAGGATAGGGTATGATATGATAATGACTGCAAGCATTACATCACTCAGGATCATTTTAAAAACAATCTGGATCATTCCAAAACTGAACTGGATTAACCAGATTTGCCTGGCCAGACACAGGTTAAATTCAAGTTAAACAGTAACTTATAATCACACATTGATTAAATGTAGTTGCAAATGATGTTAATAATTTACAGAAATCTGAAGTAATTAAATTCGCTGTTCTCTATTAAAAGTTCCAAATACCTAATCTCAAATTGCAGAATTAACCAAACCACAAGCTGTACCAATGTCATGATCACCAGCAGGAAGAAAATTCAGTCTTATATTCTGAAACAAAGCTTTTAGTTGAAATCTGGAGATTCTTTAAATTTACTCACTAAAGCATAAATTACTATCTAAAATTATATATAGATAATAGCCAGTAAAGGATAAGGCAGCTTTAATTGAAAAATTCTCCCTGCTTACAGGAAAAGAATTTCATCTACTAGGGAGCATTTGGCACAATATGCTATTGCAGTTCAGATATGGAGACAGACCAGAATAGTTACCTGCCAAGGCAGTGTAACAGGCTTCAGAGAGGTGCTCGCTATTAACACAAAGGGAAAAGGCAACCGATCGCTTTGAAAACGTTAGTTCTTTACCCTACGACGACAGGAGTATTTGAAGTTCTGATTTCCACTTAGACGATTAAAAAGAAGTCCGAACAAGCATTTTGCACACGTCTACTACTGATTGCTGGCTATAAAAGACCAAGTCCAAAACCGTAACAATGAAGTACCTTATGGTTACTGGAGTAAAGAGCAGCATCGTGGTAACGTTGTCCAAAAATGCAGAAAGAATTGCAGCAATGAGGCACAGCAGCGTAATCATGGCCCACACCTTGCCTCTAGAGAATCGATAAGCCTAATAAAACCAAACAAATAGAAACAAAATTAAGGGATTAGATCACTCCAGCTTAGTTTTCAAAAAATGTTAGATAAAACAGCTTCACCAAAGATGAGGGAACAGTGAGCTCAGAGCATTTACTACTCCATGACCTCCAACAGCACCCTCTCCAATAGTAATTAATTTACCAAGAAAACATTTTGTGGAAGTGGGGCAAACACTTCCAGCGTGCAGAGGAAGAAACAAGTCTGAAGCGAGAGCCTGCTCTGCTGCCAGGCACGAAGGGGGTCTGTGGCAGCAGCAGGGCTGAGCCCCCATCTTCTGGCTGCAGCCTGGGTGGACTAACGTGGTTCAGACCCCCCACCCCCTCCACTCGCTGGGGCACCTTCCCCATCCTCAGAGCAGCACTGCTAGGGCTACACAGTCTGGGCACCTATGTAGGCAGGGGTTGTGTCCACCCATGTTTTCTTTAGGGGTTCTGTGCTCAAAGCAGTTCTTGTCGTTTTTGTTTTCTTTCTTTCCACCCTTCTCAAGAAAACCAAGCTTTGCAGCATGTGAAGGGGTCCCTCCCCATGGGTAATACTCGCTTTACAACCAAGCTGTCAGAATTGCCCTTTTCATGTAATCTGGGGTTCTGCTACTGTGCAAAGGTCTGTGGCCATTTTTCATGGGTGACTGTAAAGCTAATGATAGTTCCCGTATTTCCTCTCTCCCACTGCCAGGCATAAATACAGATTTCAGTTACGGCAGAACTGCAGTCCTGGGGAAGTCAGTGCAATAACTCAGCTTTATATTGTCCGTATGCTTGTGTACACTACCGGGGGCCTTTGCCTTTCTCCGGCAGAAACAGAATTGCCTTCAGGGCTTCCTTTCATCCCTAAGAGATTTTTCAGAATTACAAGTTGACCATTGTCATTTCTAATGTGCTAAGTATACGCTGCCCTAAAAAAGGTTCTTCAAAGACAGTGTTTGGTGTAACAGATCTGCTTAAATACTAACTTGATTGATTCAGTAATAATTAAGAGTACCAAAACAAGCCTACCTTTACTGCACAGTAGTCAAAGAATCCAGTCTCTGAAAATATGGCCACCAAAACCATCTATCAAAAAATGAATAAAAACAGAATAGCTTGCAACTGAATTATTTACACAAAACCAAAGCAATATAGTTTGTAATTCTGACAAAGGTCCTTCTTATCTGACACAGCTCTAAAAATCTGATCACCTACATGTTAGGATATCCACTACAGCTGCCAGGTATCTCTTGTTAATGCGCCATATGGTGAAATTCAGTTCTCGGCATAATCAGTCTGTAAATGTCATACTAGTCAGGTGAATTTTATTTGTAGTGACTAAGTGGGCATCATACATTAAGTACTCAATGTATCTCCTTTATGTCATTAATCAAGAAAAGCCAATAAGTATGTTTGCTTTCTGCAGTAATGCTCTACAGAGTGCAGAAGACAGCAGCTCCAAGAATTACTTGAATTTTCCCACGTTTCTGGGAGGTTTCCTGTTCTTCCGTCTTTGCTCCCAACAGGGTTTTTTTTTTCGTTTTCTTTTTCTATGGGGAAGGCAGGGAGCAGGGCCCAGTGTCAAAAAATAAGAAAAGCTCAGAATTGCAACAGATAATTGTAATTCTGTCTCTGTATATTTTGTGTTATAGTTTAATAGCACCTGGACAACTCTTTTTACCATAAAAAGCTCTGGGCAAAGTGATTAAAATAATATATGATCATAATCTAATCAGATATTTCTCTTCCATTTCTGGTTTGGGTTTTTTTGGCTCCAAACATAGCACTGACTAAGACAAAGAAAACCACTTTTCCAGCAGCGTGTGTTTGAGGAAGGTTTTGAGTAAACAAAATTAACAAGACAAATGAGAGTGATAATACTTGGCACTTAAACAGGTCTTTCCATTTACAGACCTCAGGGATGTTCTTAGTATGTTATCAACTCAATTTTACAGATTTTATAAAAAAAAAACAAACAGAAAAGGATCAACATTTTCAAAAGGCTGCTTCAGAGGTCTGATCATCCTCCTTTTCGATAAATCCCTTAAAGCCCAAATTTTCATCATAACCTATCTCAGTAAAGTACAATTTTAAAAATGTTTAGAAGGGAAACACCTCTATATTGAATGTGATTATTTCAGCACATTTAGAGCAAAAGATACGTTTTAGTTACCATTCCAAACAGCAGTGCCAGTGTCTCATAGTCAATCCACTCCACCACTTTGACCATACTTGGCCTCTGCAATCAAAAAATACAAGTAACAGTGAATGCCACGAAACACCTAACTTGATATTAGCTAGGAAATATAAACTCCACTTAATTGATGAATCATTTAAATAAGCTATGATGGAAATTAATAAGTGTCCCTACAAGGTGCACAAAAAGGACTCTTCATTGTTACCATTATTACTATTATTATTACTACTAGTAGTTGTTGTTATTATTATTATTATTATTACTAACTCGAAGTACTGCTGGCATCCTAAGTGGGTCACTATAAAAAGTCTACATTAGGCTATTGATTTATCTAGCTATTCCTTATGTAGCATTACAGAAATAAAAGATAACCGAATTATATGGTACAGCCCAGTTTCCTTTTTGGTAAGAGAACAAAAGCATACCGCTTCACCTGTGAACAAACTAGAGGGAATTTAAGGGAACACAGCAATGATGTGGCAACCGGTTACGAGAAAAACAGCGGAAAATCAATCAGAGGTTTCACTAAATATAAACTAAGAGTAAGCAGGGGAGGAATAAAAGGGTTGGAATGTGTAAGCATGAGGTGTAATTATTTAGGGTAGTATAAGGCAATGTACTTCCATTTAGGTTTGCTTAGTAACCTAACATTACTGAAAATAACAGTGTTAGAGTAACTCTGAATTAAGCTGAAAATGGTTGTACTCAGCTTCCTGCAAATCAGAACAAAATAGCATCAACTGACATTTTTTCTACTCTTCTTGTCTATACCCTGGGCTGACTTGTTTTCCCTAAGATGCTTCCCCATCCCAACTTCTGCCCTACCATCTCTCTCTCTGAAAAAACACTGCTCTGGCATGTGCCCAATCACAACAGGGCAAACAAGGAAAGTATGATATCGTACCCAGAAACAAAGGGAGCACTTACAGTTTGATGACTTACCTCCCCAACAGTAGCTAAGGCGGCTAAAGCTGCCAAGGAGCCCAGCATTGCTGCAAGGGTCCTGTGAACAATCTGCAACAAAGGGTAAGAATTAACCAAAAACTCCTCTGGACATCTCCTTGCTATCAAAAAGGACGAGGGAAAAGGATAAAAATTCCTGTAGTTGATTCTTTTCTTGGTTTGTTTCATTTTTTGGTTTTTTTCCCTTATTCCACCCCACCCCTCTTCAAAAAGACCCGACCAGAGAATGGCTGATCACATTGCCTCACTATAGGATGTTATTAAAGAAGCAAGCCATGCCTGTGCAAAACCCTGCTAGGAAGTCTCAGCTCTGATCTCAAGGCAGCACCAGTTTCTTGTATTTGCCAGCGGGTGACCCAAGAAGGCAAGCAATTCATCTTTCTTAACTTGAGGATCAAAACGCCTAGTCCGGTTGGCTTCCCTTCACAGCCCATGGGAAGAAGACGCGTGCCCTGGAGGTGATCCACCTCATTCTTCATAGGTGCTTATTCATTTCCAATGTCTACAAAGCAATTCCTAAGCAAATACCTCAGACCTAGGGCAGATGCATCCTTCTCATACACAGATATACTAGACTTCGAGTTTCCACGTCCACTTTGTGGTCTGGGGCAGAGACAGATGGGTCAAGCCTGTGCGGCCGCTTTCTGTCTCACTCACACAGAGTTTTCTTCCATCATAAAGTGTGGGTTTTTTACATCAGCATTTTCTCTACAAAGTGTTTTGGCTTCAAGAAAGCCATATACTTCAGCTAAAATCTGCTGGACGCCTTTGCTGCAGTTTCTTCTGTTCCTCAAAAGCTGCTTTCACCAGCGTATAGACTAACCCAGCCTTGAACAATGCTTCTCCTCCATCTCTAACGTTTCCCTAGCATACCAGCAAAGCATCTGAAAATAGCATCCAAACCCCTGACCGCAACACAGACATTCATCTAATACTGCAACAATTACTGCAGTATACGGGCATTTGTCCACATCTACATATCTAATGAATAAATTGCACTTAAAATTCTCAAGGAGAAAGTATAAAAGCAAGTGTGGCCTGAAAATGTGCTTTTTCCTCCAAGTGCTCATTTGCAGTTATTTAATCCACCTTGTCTGAAGATCACGAATTGTGTAAAATAACTCAGTTAAAGTAAGAATGTAATTAATGAAAAGCACACTACAAAAGACCAAATTTAACAGCATTTAGTATTAATGTGTTTAAATATTATTCAGGCACAAGTCAGAGATATTTCTGAGACAGAAATAAGGCAATCTAGAAATATTTCATTTGCTGCTAATTTCGTAAGAAATATTTTGCTGATAAGAAACAATAGGATGTGGACAACTCAAGGCCCTCCTGCATAAATTTTTAATAGCAATGGTAAACAACTAAGAAATTTACCAAATTACTAGAAAAATAAATATATACCTGACTAATTTAGGAGTCAAAAGAAAAATCTGTCTCATTCCCCTATGTTTTTCTTCAAAATGCACTGGAGAATAACCTATTCATAGTGACAAAGCAGGAGATCAGACCAAGGTTTTTATGTCCTAATGACCTAAAAGTACATAGCACAGATTACAGCTCCCACCAGCTCCCACAGAAACATGTCTGATAAGTCACTGTTTCATCTTCGATTTCCATTTTCAGAGCATTGATATGAATGCACGTGTATGGCCCTTCTGATTCTGCAAAGGTGGGGAGCATTCGGTAACATTCGATAGTCGCTGTGGCTGACAATGGGGTGCAGCAATTAGACCTTACAGTTCTCTCCAAGAAAAGACACGAAGCAGAGGTGTCGGTTAGGGAAGGAGATCAGCTTCTTAGCAGGGAAAAGTAAATTCAGGGGTAATCTACTGGGGAATCCGCAGCTGTCCTCATACTGGCAGCTTTCTCCTCATCTAATCACCACCCACGTTAGATAGTTCTTTTGCAGTTCTCAGAAAGATATGGGTTTTCTGAGATTCAGTTGGCTTTAGATTTTTTGCATATTTCCAGATAAGCACTTTTCCTGTCACCCCTGTAGACTTAATTGCATACATTGAGTTGACTGCATTTTCAGTTTCCAAGAGTTTGCTGTCACCTATGGGTGACATTTGCTTTAATTTCTGCAGAAAGATGGGAAAAAACGCTGTACAAATGGAATCATCTCTCAGTTCTTTCATCCTGGTGATTTTTCAAGAGGGATATACAAAAGCACATCCTGAAGAATGAACAAAGACTGTTCAGGTGCAAAGCTGTATTACAAAAAATTTGTCAAATGTACAACTCTTCATTCCAGCAAACTATCAAGTGGAAGTTACACAGTAACATAAGCCTAGAAAGCACACTTGTGTAAACTCTGAGACATGTAAATATTCAAAAGTTGAGATTTGGGGAGGTTTAGGAAAGAATGGATTTCTCTTTAATTTTCTTTTCACATAATGTGAACCTCAAACTAATAATATATTTGTAAAGGCATTTTCAAAAGCTTACAAATGGAGAAATTAAGAGATTCAGGTTATAAACTGTGACACTCTTTGAACCACAGTTCCATCTAATACGCATTTGGAGGGTGTTATATGAGGTAAAATTACATTATTATTCTTTTGGAAATTAGTACAGATCTGATCCAAACCCTTTTGAAGCCTGGTAGCATGATGAGTATCATTTCAGGATGAATCTCAGAGTGTATCCATAAACAAAAGCTCAGGTACAGAATTGAAAGAGCTCAGAAATAAATTAACACGGAGATTTAAACCCAGGAAAGCTGAGAGAATTTGGTGGACTTCTGAATCTAAAGACATTTTGAAAGATTAAGTGAGAAATCACCTGTATTCATTTGATCCTTCTCGTGCTTGAGAAAGTGCATACCTCTGAGCATTCTCCAGTAAGCAAAAACAGATACACTGAAAGAACCCTGATTCATAAAGTGTTTCTCTTTCAAATAGGAATTGCCTACAAGACCACAAATGTGGGTTCAATGCATCAGCCTGACTGGGTCGAGTTTTCATTTTACAAACTAGGAACAGAAGCAGAAGAAAATGGTGGGCCAAAAGTTACTTCACTAGCAAGAGCAACTGAATTCAGGTACAAGACTCAGCGTAATGTGGCCTCATCAAAGACACTGAAGTAGTCAATACCTCTTGTGGATCTTACTATCGTACCTACATTTCCCTCTCTATTTAATCTCTCTTTTTCAAAATCCATCTCCCAGCACTGATAAACTCTTGCCCAGACCACTGTTCAGCTACACAGTACTCACTCCTTTTACAAAAACCATCACTAAAATTCTTTCCACTCTGTGCATCTCATAACAGCTCTTCTTCTGTCTCATCTTTCATTCTCTCTCCAGCTTGCCTCTAATCTGCGGTTTTGTTTCCACTTTCTTGCACCTAAATACCTCCTCACATGCTCCCATCCTCTCTGGCCCTTCTCATTCTGTCAAAGCCATATGTGAAAGTGACCTCTTACTTTCTTCTCACTCTTATTTTCTTCCATCCCACAATTGGATCCCCATATTTCAATGATTCGGTCAGTATTAGCACACTCTGTCAAATGCACTTATTATAAAAGTGTCTTGCCTCATTTCCTGGAAAGCTTTCTTAAAGAAAAAACAAGCAATGGCCATTAAGACAAAAAAGGCAGAACAGATGAGGAAGATACAAAGCGCTTAGTCCACCAGTTTGCACAGTAGAGCTCCCCACCTCCCAACCCAACTACAAACCTGACAGTCTCTTCACAGAAGAGGCATCTTCACCATCAACATCATCTTTATTTTTGTCTGAAGAATACCTAGCAGTGCTGACTTAATGAAACAGCAAAGGATGGCGCTTGCCTTTTACAAAGGGACAGTTATCTCAGTACAAACTGCTACCGAAAACAATGCAGCCCAGATTTCACTTTTTACAAATCACAACTGAATCGTAGAGCTCAAGGGTACAGAATATCACTAGACCGAGAGCTGAAGAGATTTCAAAAAGGGAATGTATATTTACACAATTTTATATGTCATGAAAACATCCAAAGCTGCAACAATGGAGGCTCTTAAAAATAACATCAACAATGTAGGTGTGATAGCTACATCATAGCGTCATGCTATAGGGTCAATTCAGAATGGGCAAAGAAAAACCTCTATAGTGATTTTGTTTCATAATTATCTGTAGAAAGCTGGGTTCATGATTGCCTGCTGTGTGATAAACACAATGTGCTGGATGCTGGTTCTGTATGATAGTTTCCATACTCTTAATTCAGGGGTTAATTTTAAGGTAAGAAATGAAAGCAACCTAAACCATTTACACCTCAAGTCTTTGTGCTTGATATTAATTAAAAATATACATTTCCAGAGCTATAATGCAAACTGGATTTAAATAACCTAGACCTTCTCCAGATTTAAATTTCTTTGTCTATCTGAAAGTACTTTGGAATGTTTGCACAGAGTTCATCAAATCCTTTGTTAGACTGCAACGTCACTATAATAATGATGCAAAATTCCAAACACTATCTTGTACAGTCCTCCAGGAGGTAAAAGAAAATTATTTAGAAGCCAACTGAATGGTGACCTGTGTGCTATTTCAGAGCATACATTTCCCAGCTGAAATCCAGAGCATGCATATTTCCAAAATGTGCTTCTGAAGATATTTGAGAAATGATACATCATACCAAACATTTTATTTCCACAAGTCCTTCTTTATAAGCAATAAATGGCAGTTGAAAGATGTCTGTCAGTGACTTTAATGTAAAGCTTCAAATGCAGCCTCAATTCATTTCTTATCCATTTTTTCTCCAGTGAAGCCTATTGCATTAAACTACTTATTTTACTGAGAAATTAATTTTCATTTGATAGAGTGGCAGCATTGCTGCATTTCAACAGGAGGCGGTTATTCCCAAGCGTATACCCATACACGGGTTTTATGCATCTTCCACCCACCTCCAGAGTAGCTGAGACCTTCCCTGTAAAATCAACAATCAGCCAAATCCCTCTTAGGCTTTATAAAGTCTCTAGTTCAATTCTTTATTCTCAGAGGACAAGGAGGGAGACAAAGGCAGTAAAATTTGCGCTAGTATAGCTTTTTTTCTGACTTTGTGTTTTATATCTATTCCTTTTTATGTTTTAGTAAGGGTTTATTGGGTTAAAAGAGGATATCCTCACCAGTGGAAGAGGTTGTTTTCAAAGACAGAGAGTTTGTTTTTCCTAAAAGATAATCAAGACAGTATTAGCCTGACTGCCTCTGGAAACATGTTCCTCAGTCAGATCCCTTGATGGAGACTATCTTACCATTTGCTGTCACAGGGTTTTTTTATCATTTATAAATTTTGGTGGTCTGCTTTGCCTTGGACTATTCCAGCTGTTTTAGCAGAATGCAGATGAAACTTCAGTCTTTCATGTTACACTTATTTGATCCACTTATGGTTTGGAAAATTAATGCCGAAGCTTGAAACTGGCATCAGAAGCTGAAATCAAAACTGAAATTTGCAGAAAAGCAATGGTAATTTAGCTAACCAATTGAAGCAATTTTTCCTAACTCTGTCCAACAACATAACTGAAAAGTCGGGCTTATGTTAGAAAACAACAAGGGTCAAATAAAGCCCTGCAATACTTTGAACTCTGCCCTGCAGTAGATCCACTTCAAAGCTGAATGGCATCAAATCCTCAGTTCATGAAATTTTGCTTTACTTCTGGCAAATTGCACAATTTGGACAGAATATAAACCAATAAACTAAAAATACAGGACATAAGCAGGTACAGCTAAGACCAGAGCAGCAGAAAAGGAAGGTCAGTGGAGCCAGACATACTTGATTTTCTTCATGCTCATCTATATTAAAGTGACCATCTAACCAGTACCAGCTAGTGCAGGTAGAGTAACATACTTCCCCTTCAGCTGGTGATGGCAGCTAATGCTTTACCTCCTCACCCTCCTCCCCTCGACTTGGTCCCTGCACAAGCTCTGCAGCAGCAGTTCTGCTGCTCCTTCAGCCCCGGGCACTCTTCCCAGCACATGGGAACCCCTTACAGCGGATGTGTCTCAACAGCCAGTGCAAAATGAATGATAATGGAAAATTAATTGCCTTAGAATGACTTAGTTAAGCAGTAGCAAGTAAATTCTGTAGAGATTTCAATGAAGCAAAAAGGGAGCTGCTTGACATAGTTTAGAAAGCATGACATACTGATGCAGTATTCAGAGATGGACTACAGCAAGCACGTACGGTACAGCAGCTGAAAGATGATGTGCATCAAGGATCTCAAAGTGACTACAAGCATCACAAAAATCAGGGACAGCAAGAACAGCTATTTATCTCTTCATCTGCAGATTAGGACACTATCTATATGTATTCTATACATGCAGACATGCGAATCATAAAATAAGACTTTACACTAGGTTAAATTTTTAGAAAATGTTATTATTAATCTCATTTTTGTAAGTCAAAATATGTCAAAACTGTATCACTGTACATAAGTATGCCTTGCTTGGGGAAAAAAAAAAACCAAAACCTGGACCAACAGCTCTCTCATTTTTACAATAATTCAATGCTAATTCAGTGTAATAGTACTACCATATGTATGAAATGTATGCCCAAGATCAGTTAAGAGCACAGACTGGACTTGGAAACATTAGCTGCATATTTTAGTACTAACATGCATTCTTAGTAATTACACAATAAATATCTAATCCCTGTAACTCTGTGAAAATAACATTCCATATACATTCAGTAAGCTCTTTTTACAAATTTCCAGCCCTAAAAGACCTGTTTTTTTTTAAATAGAAACATTAGATTCTATAGCAAGCTGTGTAACTCCTGAAGATCATCTACACAACCCCAAGGTAAGAAAGCACCCATCTATGACATTCTGCTATAATATCCGTTGTCACTCTGATAGTGTGCCAAATTACTCATTCTGATTCAATGTCAGTGGAGAAAGTCATGGTATAAACAATGCTGCCTTAGGGAAAGGCAGAGAAAGCAGAAATTTGCCACTTCCTAATGCAACATTTCAAAATATAAGATGGCACTACACAAGATTATTATCTTACATAGAAGGTGATTAAAAGTAGTACTATATGGTATCCAAGACAAGTTAATGCCTGTGTTAGTTCACTTTTATTTCTACGGTGTGTTGACTGAAAAGGTTAAGAAACACAAGGTAGAGATATCTTGGGAGTTTTGTCTACAAAAAATAACCCTGAAATTCTATGATTAAGTAACTACATTAAGTTTCACCAGCTGACATCAATTCTTTCTATATGTAAAACACAATGCATAGAAGGACAGAGAGAAAGACTTAAGGAGATCAAATTATTTTCTGTGAATAAATTACCTGATTAATTCACTCCCCTCTTCTATATAGAAAATCTATAATCCGATTCTAGATTCTGCAAACGTATTTGTTACTCCATAGCTCTATCAAAGGCTATGAATGAACCAATGTGCACAACTTGCAATCTATGAGCTCTCTTCCTCAGCGATATCACTGCTTTCCGTTTGTAGAGAAAACTGGGTGGGCTACAGCTTCACGCAGATCGGCAACACTGAATTCACTGGTTCAAAGTAGGCCTCCAATGATGCAAGGATAAACATATCCCTACCGTATGAGATGAACAAAACTATTGAAACCCTTATATTTTCACGTCTTGGAAACTTGGGGAAAAGTAAAGCTGGAGAAGAGTGTAGAGCCAGGAAGGAAGGAGGGAAACAGCATTTGTACAGATGTTGGCCAGAGGATCCAGAAGAGGGTTTATTTCTGTATGCTAGGGGTTGAAATGATTTCTTGACTCCTGTGTCTGGTTTTGAAATAACCTCCCACTTCAGAATATTGCTGGGGATAAAAAGGTATAACATCATACCTAGTAAATATTACTATCGGATTCATACACAAAAGAGGAGTCTGCCATATCTATATCATTACAGCCACAAGTGGATGTTTTCCAGCCTCTACCTGTTGGGATGGCTTTGATGTAAGAACATTATTTTTCTACACCTCCAGGAAACACCAGAAGTGGAATATCCAGTAACATCTGACACTCTGAGAGCCCCTCAGAGTCAAATTTTAAAAGTAAGTCTTATTTGCTATGAATTTGGGGGGGTTGTCTTAATGTAAAATTGGACAGAGACACACAGAGATGAATAAGCTGATGTTCTGTAAATCAGGGCCTGGAGTCAGGTCAGATTAATAGAAAGCAGCGCCCTGTGGAAAGACAGGATGGTGATCATTTTTATGTGCCAAGGCACCTCACTCCTGTAATATTTAAGCTACGAAAAACATTTGCTATATGACTAAAGTAGAAAGATCTGGTCATGAGCCAGTAAAGGACTGATGTTGCTACCCAGAAGATGATGAACCGGACCACTACTGTGGGCTGACATGACCAAAGCCATTATATCTAGACAGGCTGACCTGGCAACAAGCTTCCAGACTTGCAAAACCCTTTTGCAAGGGTCAATCCAGTCCTCTGGCACCTATCTCAGCAGGCTTTGCTGCCTCCATCCACTCCACATGCCTTGATATCATTCCCAATGCACACGCTCATTTTTGTGTCCTAAAAGCGTATTTCATGAGGACTGCAAGACTCTTCTTATATTTGCAATTTCACAACGTTTTCTGAAACTGAAGACGATGCCACCATCTATATTTCCCCAGTTATCTCAGCATCCTCAAGAATAATGAGATTGTGAATTTCTGGTAAAGAAATGACATGGAGCAAACGACAAAAGTGAGGGGCAAACATTTTACTTTCCCCTGTGTGAATCCTCGTCAGCCTTCTTTTAGGATTATACAACCATACAGAATTACAGCCATGCACTACGAACAACAGCACAGCAAACTGCAGCACTCACGTTACCTTTACAGGGAGCTTTCTGCCCTAGCCAGCATTTCCTCTGCAGAGTCTTTCATCCCTGACATCTCCTCTGTTTCTCACGCCAGTTTTCTTCTCTGGATTTTTTCTCCTCTTTAGATCGTGCCATCACATCTCCCTCCAAGCTTGCCCCCTGCACTCTCTAATGTTTGTTCATTCACTTTTGCCCTTGCTCTTGCTGAAGGAACACATCATTTGAGGCCCCAAAAGATGCTGAGTGGTTCTCATCCCTGTTTGTGTGCATTAGAAGTGTATGTGCGTTCTAACACCTTGTTAAAATTTTAAGACTTCATGGCTCTCTACCCCTCTGGTTGCTGTAGGCAGGGTAGAAGCTGAACAGCAGCATTCAATTAAGCTAATTTAATGTTCTATTGCCTGTCTCAAACAGAAAGGAAAAAAACCAACCCATAACATACGTAGTATGCAAGGCAGGGCAACACATTTGTGCTTGACAGTCTTTCACAAATGGAACAAAATACAGTTCAAAATTAGTTTTAAAAGGCAATAGAAAATAGAAAATGGACCTTTGGAAATTAGTTTTTACACTTAGTGTTGAAAATATGACTCCTATTATTTAAAAAAATAGCATTCTGTGAAAAGTGGAGCCTGGGTGACAGCAGCTTTTAAGGCAGACAATCCTATTGAGTCCTTAGAATAGCAAGCAGCACCATCCAGTGGAAATCTTTTCCTACTGAGTTCTTAATTAAGGCCAATTTGTATACTACAGGAGTACCATAGTACCCAAAAGAAGATATTTTTCCTTAAAGCAAACATATTCAGAGGAAAGCCGGACTTCTACCAGGATAGATCTAATAAATAGGCAATAGTCAGTGTAAAATCAATATTCATACTGGATTAATAATAAAAATAACACTGTTACAACATATTAAGCTGGGATCCAGCTGAGGATTTTGCTTGCTGTTATACCGTATATTTGTTTGAGTTTAAACTTACCCTGTCCTTGTCTTACAGCACCCTGCTTCCTTTACACTTCCTTTGTTGCAGTTGCAGCAGGTAAAAATGACTGTAGTTCATCTCACTGGTGCTGGCTCTGTCCCCTTGGAGCCTCCTCGTTGGTGGCAGTGGCAGTAGAAGTCCCAGCACCTCAAGGGTACTGATCCAGCACTGCTCATAAGGAGCAACTTGTAATGCTCCTGCCAGCTGCTTTAAAGTCATTCTGAGCCTCTCAAAATGCTCAGAGGTCACACCCTCCTCCTAAATCAGAGAAAGCCAGAGAATGACCACAAGCCTTGATAGTCCATACTGCTTAACTGCCAGCTCAGTCACAGGCTGTTCTCTCTGGGAGAACATCCAGGGTACCATTTGGTGAATATTTTACTCTGGGGGACAGGACAGACAGATCTGCCCCATATCTGGATCCCCTTGCTCAATCCAGTCCTCCAGCACCTATCTCAGCAGGCTTTGCTGCCTCCGTCTGCTCCACGTGCCTCGACACCATTCCCAATGCACACCCTAAGTTTGTGTCCTAAAAGCATTATTTGTGGCGACTGCAAGACTGCCCTCGTTATATTGCACATTTTCAGCTGCGAGGGATGGGGGGTGGGGGAAGAAAAGAGTCAAAAAAGAGTATACTTTTGAATGGTAATGGTGCTTTAGGGTTACGGGGACTCCAAACCAGACCCACGACCACATGCCGCCCAGGAAGGATGCAGCTAGCCTGCTCCACACGGAGCTAGATTTTACTTCAAGCTAAGCTTTTCTACTGGATTTTAAGGTTTAGGTTTCACTACACTGGATTCAGGTTCCATGCAACCCCCAGAGTCACGACATCTACGATTTCTGCCTCGGGCTGGGAAGTTCACTCTCCAAGCCCTACCACTTGGCTCCATTTCTACCTCACTGCAAAACACTGCAGATAATCAAGACAATATCAAGGCAGCCTTCTCTCTCCCCCGGTCAGGACCAGTAGTCTCTCGAGGAAGGACAAGTGTGCAGGACAGCACCCTTGCCCTGCTCAAGTTGGCCAGCACAGCCAGGGGCACTGGCTGTCCCGCTCTGCCCCGATCTTGGGCTCGTTTGCTCCCTCCCAGCCCCAGAGAGCAAGGCAGATGAGGGCAAACTTTTATTCTTGCCCAGTGAGGTATAGCTCAGACTTTTCACCAAAGAGGATAGATGGTTTGCTCTGATAATCTGCCCCTAATTTTCAACTCCTACAGCGTGTTTTAATTCCTCTTCACAATTTTTCTATCCTAGCACAAACAAAAGCAATAGCAGCAGGAATATAGTCTCTCCCACAAAAGCCAGGGAGAGCAGCAGCTACGATTTTCTTTTTTTTACACTGTCTTTTCCAATAAAGGCTATGGATTTTCTTCTGCCCCTTTGCTACTAATCTTTTGGTAGGAGATATGTGGTGGGAACATTCTAATCCACACTCTTCTCTGTCTATATTTAAAGACAGATCAATATAAGAATGGATGGGAAGTGAGAAACCACGCTGAGTAAGCTGATCACTAGTTTCTGTGTCTTTCCTCATCAGAAAAGTTCTCCCTCAAGATTAGCCGATTGCCATCACTTAGTATTATGTCTTGTATACCAGTGAGTATTTCTTCTGTTTTCCTGTTCCCTCTCTGAAGCATAGTTTTCCATGTGCAAATAAATAGCCTCGTTGCTGGAAATAAGCAAAAACTGGACAGCAGTAACAACAAACATCTGATTTCATTTGCAAAAAAGCTTCCTGCGAGGAAACAGTGGTTCAAGGAGCCCACTGCACTAGAAAAATGGTCAGACTGAACCACATAAAAGTTTTGCTGTCTGCATAATTTCTGCTGGTTAGATGCTATTAAAAAATCAGTCTGCTTTGAGTTAAAGAAATTAAGCTTAAGGGATGTTTATTCATAATTTAAGCTAGTTAATAATAGAAAAGTAATACGGAGAAAAACTGACACTCTTCATTTCCATTAAAGTAATAAAAATTGTGATTATAAGCCCATACTTCATGCCAGTAAGAAGCTAGAGCTTTCAAGGCCAGATCTTGCACTTTCAAGTATTTGTGTTTTAAGGAGAAATACAGACATGTAAATGTTATTCAAGATGTCAGATCATTAAAATGCCATTTGAAAGATCCTGGCAAGTTCTTTCTTAGGGCTACCTACAAGACAGGATATGAAACTAAATGATAGCTCCTGTGATGAAACAAGCCCTATGGAGGCACTCTCAGAATTTCTGATACTTGCTGGTATCATTTTCTGCCATTTGATATGCTATTGGTATCTTTTTTTTTAAATTTAATTAAATGAATGTTATCCTGCCTTTTCTCCTAAGAAAACGTTTTATGAAATAGCTTTAAAAAGGCCATTTCCTTCATATTTGTTTCTGCTGGCTCATCTAAGTATCATAAACAGCTAACACTCCATTTTAACCCACAACACAAAACAAATATATTATTAAAGGAAAAGATTGGACAAGTACACACAATAATTCATTCAAATTAATGAGCTCTGTCCTTTAATAATAAATATTTAACATTCCTCCTTACATAATTCTAATTAAAGCAGCTCCAACATAGCTGCAAATATGCAGTTAATAATTACTAATAAGACTTTATCAGCTCAAGAAACTTTCCTAAATACCAATAAAACTATACACTATTAACAGATATTTTAAGATACAGGTAAGCAGATAGATTTCTTTTCAGCATAACCAGTGTATTATCCCATTGTCTGTGTATACAAATACAGGCAAAAAAAGACCAGCCAAAGATATCTTACTGTATTCCAAAGAGGAAACAATGAGATTTTATCCACACTACTTTTCCTTGACTATGCTGTACCACCAGAAACAACCATACACCACTGCTTATTGAATCTGAGTGAATGGGATGTAAAGTCACATCAGTTATATACATAGAAAAAGGCTTTGCTCGACAAAGAATGGAAATCAAAGAAGGCAAAAGACAAAACACACTCTTAGCTGACAGAAGGAAGGTGTTTGAAGCAGAAAAGTGTAAAAATTAAATTTTCTAAGATGTTTTTTGTTTGAAATTTTTTTCAAGTTCTCAGTCAAAAAAGGCTACACATTTTGAGGGTCAAAACTAGAAAGACCCTATCTTGAAATACATTGTGAACTAATCTAGTACAGCAACATCAGCGTAGATCTCTCTACATCAGCACTTTACACCAGATGTCCCTGTAGACCAACATGAAAACATACTTATAGCTCATCTTACCTATGTTCCTCAGTAATCCTGAAGGGTCAGGTGGCAGAGCTGAGATCAACAAAGGTAAATCTGGCACAATTTTTTTTTTTTTTAACATACGCTTTCTTTAATATCCTGTGCAGTGTAGGCTTCCAAGAACAAAATGAAATACTTCATTGTTTTCAACAAGTCTATAAAATAGTATAGATTAGATTAATTAAAAAGTACCACAAGAAGCAGATTTTTTTCTCTTTCCTCCTCTGGGAGAAGGGAAGGGAACAGAAGACTGAAATGCAAAGAGGGAACTGATGGATATTTGAAGAAAACACAGTTTCAAGAGAATGAATGTCTAGTTACTGAAGGAAAAGATGATTACATGGGTAAAAAAAAGGCAAAGATGATTACATGGGTAAAAAAAAAGGAAAAAAACCCCACAGGTTTCAAACAGAAAATGTAACTAAGAGATGTCCATCTAAAGAGAGTTAAAAGCAATATACCAAAATTTCAAGGGACAGAGTAGGATTGTGAAGTAAGAAAATATTCATGGTTTTGGTAAGCATAAAAAAAGAAACTGTTACAAATTAAGGAGGAAAAAGAAGCATTGCCTTTTACCAGAAACATGTTTGTATTTCATGAATACATAACACGTACCAATTTCAAAAGAAACAACACTTAAAATAAATGTCTGAAGAAATGAAGTTCAACAGCTTAACGTGTTTTCTGAAGAACACCACATCCTGAGACAGTAAGACTCGTCCACGAGCAAGGACCGGTACTTGACATACATTGACCTCCTACAAAATTGATGTCAACACAGAAGCAAACAGCTGCCTCAAAGCAGAATCCACCCTGTGTCTTTACAGTGGTGCAAGTTCGGAGAAGATGACAGTTTACAGTAGATGTACTTCATTTTCCAACTGGAACCTCTTACTTCATCAGCTTTTCCCATCATCTGTACCTGCAGGAGGCAGAAGCTCTTGGAGCCTGTTCTCCTGCATGCTCCCGCGTGACTAAGGTAGCAAAGGTCAAGGGGAGAAGGGGAGGGAAGAGTTAAAAGATGAGGACAGTGGGGTTGAGGAGGTTGTGGGCACAAGATCTGTGATTCGTGTTTGGGGAAAAGGGCTGTGCAGGCAGCTCTTCTGAGTTGTAACAGATAAAATGCTTCCTCTTTCTTCATCGTTATGAGAAAATATGTGAAAATATAGCTCTAAAACTTGTTTGGGTGTCCACGCTGTCTGAAGTTGAACTTGCATTGTCAATGATAATTAATAAAACGCAGGAAACTAATAAAGACTGATAAAGATGGGGAGCAGCAACACTGAAAATGAAAATCCATGAGAGATCACTCCTGCAGCAACACCAATTGATTTCTCCAACAGTGGTAACTGCTAATGGAATAGAGTGCAATATGTTGCGAAAGCAGGACTTCAGGCAATAAAGTTATAAATACTGAATATAAGGTAAGCCACTATTACATATTCTAACAATATTAACATCCATCTCTTGCAAGAAATCCATGAGGGAACCAAAGAAGAGTCAAGTTTTGTTTCTATGATAGTTATTTCAGCTTATATATTTATATAGTTTAAAAAATTACTTTGGTTGTAGCATTTTTCATTCCTACAGACGTTATGGAGAAAACAGCTAACAACATGATGCAATAGGTGACTTTCCACATTTTAAAATTCAAGAAAAGTTACTTGTAAATATCTATTTCTATCTTTGAATTTGCAGAAATAATTTTTCTGCCAACAACAGAAATTTTTCCTTCATCTTTTCACAGAAACAATAAGTTAATGAGTTGTTTTAAAACAACTTTTTCTTAGAAACAACGGAAAAAGGCATTCTTTCCTTGGCTTTGCTTTTCAGTTTCAAGCCTTTATTTCCTTTCACACGTGAATTGTTCCAAAGCAGTTTTCTAGGATACAAACACAAAACCACCCTTTACATACAGTAAAAACCTGATGGTTTTGCCATTGCTAAAGGGTTGCATAGTTGGGGTTTTTTGAAACTAAAAGCTGCACTTAATACTTTTAAGATTATTTTGGTGCTGTGCTGCATGCCCACATATATTTATAGTAAATTCTAGTCCAATCCCTCTCCACACTTAATATTATATCTCTTTGCTCATTTATAAAGTACGCAGAGGAATTTTTAGCTTCATAAATAAATCACCATTGCTGAACAACAATCTAAATGTCTAAAGCACTTGTCATGTTGCGTGCACCCATTTTACTGATATTTGATTAGAAAGTGTTCAACTATCTTACCATTTCAACAAGTAACAGGATGGAAAGCTTAAAATACGCAAGGGATGTGGAAGAAAAATGAGCATGCTGGAAATGCTATGGAGCACTTTGTAGACTTAATTTGATTCACTTCTCTGTTTTATACTAGTGTAAATCAGGTGTGATTCAACTTGGAGAATTCACTGACAGTGTGGATGCTCACATGAATAAAAAAAAATAGTTCCGCCCCATATCTGTTCTTTATTTCAAGATAATCAAACAGTAACCGTTTTCAGTTCAAAGAACTCAGTTGGAGCCCTGTGCTGTTCTGATATGTTTTCCATCCTTAGTGCTGATGCAATGCATTTTCATTGGGTTTGGTACCTCGAGGCGTTGGAATGATGTTACAGTATATGTTTAAAGTTCCCTGTCCCTTGAATTCTTCATGTTAACTCAGACTCCATTTCCTCTTTAAATAATACAGTAAAAGAATTTCTAAATGTCACTCATTAAAAAGTGTGCTCAGTTTAACCTTTTCAAAGTACACTAAAGTCATAGGTTGAGGTGCCTTAGAGAAGGGAATAACCAAACCTTTTTTTCTTTTACCTTATCTTAATTAACTTAAAAACAGATTTTCCACACCTTTTATAACCCAGACTTATTTTCACTGAGAGCCAAACTATAATCTTGTTAAAATATTAAAACGCTAATAGGTCCTAATAGAAAAATACACAAGATCACTGTAACGTTAATATAACTTGCCAAAATCTGTCACAATTCAGAACAATTTCCTTGCGCATACCTTATTCATGCCATTAGCAACACTGACAGTACCGCAAGGATTCATATACACATTTTAAAAGTATATTAAAGCCCAAGAATGAAACCCTTGTGCTCCATTTACAATGTAGGGGAAAAAATCAAATCAAAATACAAAACTGGCTTACTTCCAGTATTATCAGCACGTAGACACCAACTAAGATGATGGATGCAATTGTTACTTGTGCCTCTATAGTTGCGTGAAGGTATTGATGTTTCATGGAGAGAGCAACACTTTCAGGCTCCTGTGAGAAAGCTTGAATGTTTATGAAGATGGTGCCTCTGGTGAAAGAAAGAGAAGTGTTGCTTATTTCTGGAATTAAATACCATTAGTTTTATTTATGCATTAATTTTATATTGGGTAACTATAAATACAAGCATATGTGTTAAATCTTTACAATTACAAGCAACTTTTCAAACATTTTCACTCTATCCCTCTAAATAACATTGTTTGGAAAGTAACTCAAGTACAAACCAGCCTTGTAAATCCATTTAAAAAGCAACAAGAAGTCATCCTTTCCTGCCCCTCTGAAACAGGCAGTGATAGATTATTTTTAAAACATTATCTATTCCTTCATAGTCAGGTCTATGTAAACTACTACTCCAATGGATCATTTCTCAGTCTTTTAGCCAACCTGTTTGATATCTGAAATATTCTAGTTGTGATGATTTGCTGATTTCTTCTTGAACTTAAGGGTAGAGACCAGTTGTATACCACCTGCAAGAGAGTCACATTTGGCAATATTAATAAAAGTCAGTGAAAGTGATATGTCTCTAATCTAGGGTTTTATTCCTCTTTGTTCTCTCTCCTGTCCATTTAGGAGAATTTTTTTGTGGACGGGACGTAACACACACCAGCCTAAAATAATTCTACCGAATTAGGTACGTTAGGCTCTCAGGTTGGAGCAAACTCATCCTCATTCCCTCACTCAATCAATGAAGCACGAGACACCTGCAGGAGGTGCTCCAGAGAGGGGATGCCAAATCACACTTTGCATGGACTATAAGGAGCATCTAGGGCAGCTGGGCTCAGAGAAAACTTCACGCTTCACTGCCTGGGAAAAAAAACTAACGTACATGAGGTACAGACAATGAAAGGCCCAGGAGCAACGTTATACCCCCAGACGTTATGAAGAGGACATGGCAGAATTTCAGCAAACAAAATTCCTGTTTGCTGTTCTTCTAACAAGAAGAAACAAAAAAATCTTCAGAAAATAAACCTTCTGAAGCTTTGCCCATTACTACACACTGATACTCATGCAAGTTTAGCCAAATATACTCTTTAAATGTAGATACAGATATTGTCTCTTTTTTAAGGAAGAGAAAAAAACTTCATACTTGGTTAATTGTAGCCTAAATCCTAAGCCTGTCCTGACTCTGTATGTCACAAAGTGCAGGAAAAAAAAACCCAGAACAGCTTAATCAGCCAGCTTGGAACATCTGACACAGAGAAATGCCTGAGGTGCATGCAGGCAGGGAAGGTTAATTTGGCCACCTACTCCCTTGGTCATGTCAGGGCCACCATTGGTGTGCCCCAGAGCGGTGCGAAGGCTGCTTGGGGATCACTGCTAGCAGCACAGGTTACAGCAGCCTCCTCGTCATGGGAGTGGGTGGTTTAAGAGAGTAATTGCCATTATGGTATTCGTCGCCATGCTGAAATAGTGGGACTAATCTTTTGCTGTAGACTGTGAGACTGGGTGTAAGCAGGCATACTGTTGGCATTGTTCAGCTGTGCTGTCAGTGGCAGAAGCAGGCCATCCTGTCGCATACACAGAATGAAAGGCAGTCGTTTGTATGTCAATGCTATTTATTAAATGATGTAGCTCATTTTTATTTCTCAGTGATATAAAATGACAGGCTGTAAAAGACCCTCCTTCACCAAGTTCTCTGGGAGAAAGCAGCAGGAACTTGTTACAAACAACAACAACGAGAAAGCCTTAAGAGAAATAAAGCCAGTAAATGTGACACACGTTGGAGAAAATAATTTGCAACAAAATGTGAAAATGTATTTCAGCGAGTGCAAAAAGGCACTTTGGACTTGTTTCTTCCTTCTAAGACAACTTTTGAAACACTGCCAATTTCAAACACAGGAACTTCCACACTAAATATCAGTCAAGGGGCATAAGTTTTACAAAATTTTAATACAGGAATCTATAGGAAGTCCTACAAAGTCAAAAGAAAATGTAATTTTACTCTTGCTAGAATAAATTTTCTAATGCTGACATTGACATACTTCACAGTAGGGAAAAGCATGACCACTTAATCCACACAATGATGGAAATATAAGCGATAAAATATCTCAGAAAAAGTGAAAGAAAATTTAAAGACCATCACCTGCTGCTGGCGTCTCCTCCTTGATCCAGCATCTTCAGCCTGGCTGATTTGTACTACAATGTATTCCTCTGTTTGCTGATCGGCTACATCTGCTACAAGTGGACCTCCTATGTCTAACTTCAATAGAGCAGAATCATGAAAATCAGTCAGATTCATAGCTGTTAACAAAGTTGTTAAGGTGTAAATTTCCAGTAAAAATTAGTATAGGCTGTACAAATTCCAGAAAAAAAATAGATTAGTCAACTTACAATGAAAAGCACATTCTTCAGCTAAAGTGCTTAAGAAACTATGAAAAGACCAAAACAGACGTCTGCTCCCTCACCAAGCAGCACTGTTTTGGCCGGGTTCCCTAAGGAAACAGGAATTATGGGTTTGGAACAAATACATCTGTCCTTTCCTAGTGACTTTTGAGATTACCAGTGCTTTCAGCTGACACTGTAGATGTACCAAAGCTCCAAAATAGCATATGGAAATGCCCAGAGAGGCAGAGAAGTAAGGCTCTTCAAGTGCTTGTACTAGATGAAAAGCTGCATCATTAGCTCAGCAGTTTAAACATCACAGAATTTGTACTGGGGAAAACTGTTGAAGCTCCAACCACAGGGAAAACTAAACCAGAATCAATGGCCTATTCATGCCCAAGGATTAGCTTTTCGGTCAAGATTTTACTCACAATTTTTCAAACATCTGAAAGACATATTTTCAAGCTCCTCTTGGTTGGAACACTCACAGACTCTTTCTCCCCAGCTCCCTTGTCTACTTTTTCTTTCTTTCTCTCTTGGATATCTAGTATGAGCTGTGGTCAAACTACATTCCTAGTCTAATATAATTGAGAAATCAGCCAACCATGATCCACAAATCCATTGGAAGTCTGGCTCTTTTAGTCTGAATACATCTAGGACTATTTAAACTTAGTATTGTGATAGATCACTTGTCATATGGTTGAGAAAGAAGCATCCCTGTGGGTTTGGGGAAGAGGGAAAGCCTGAGCTTTTAAACCCTTCACAGCTCGTTTGTTACTATAATAGAGCAATATTGTAATTGTTTTGCTCCTGTCGGTGACCAGATAGAAAGTTAAGGCATCACCAAGAAAAAAAAAAAACGCAATCCTAAGAAGGAAAAAGAGAAGAATTGATTTTATACATATCTGTTCTGTTGAAATCATGCAACTTTATCACATGCTTAAGTAGCTTAATGATTTTAACATCCAACATTTAATTGAACATACTGCAAAGAGTGAATCTGTTGCAAAAAAAATGTACAAGATCATATACCTACCAGAAGGATTTTCGCAGAAAGATGTTTTGCTGCCTGCAGAACTCAAGAGATTTTAACACGGGAAGAAAAAACACAGTACGGTTAGTGGGGACTCAGGGCAGTACTGCATCCTGCTTCCCAGTGAGCCCCAGTAAGGCCATCCATGGTAGACCAGTCTCTAATGGGGAAAGCTTTGTGACATTATGCAGGGGTTCTTCATCTTTAAAAGAGTTGTTGCATCTGTCCACATTCCCAGCAGGAGAACTAGATCTAGAAAAGAGATGTCTCTCACAGTAACCCAAACGAAGACCCTAGCAGATCTAGTGGCAGGTGAGCAGCCAATGCCTTGCAAAGTAATACAAATGTCACCCTGTTTAGCACAGCAAGCAGAGCAACCAGCACCACTGTCACTCACATGCCGTTCATTAAGCATGAACCTCCCAAGCATCTATTTACTTAAAGGAATCACACAGGAAAGGATAAAAAAAAAAAAACCTCAGATGCAACAAATCAGGAGACTAGCTCCAGTCAGGAGAATTTACACACAGAGCCCTTAGCAAGCGTAAATACAAATTACAACTGTTCTCTTCTGGTTGTGAAGGTTTTAAGTGTGATTTGGCATCACAGATTTTCTGTGTCCTAATTAATACATAATATTAGTCTCAACTGGAACTATAGCTATCCTTTAACTAGAGGCATTGATTATACCTTCTGAAAGGCCTGCTGACCTGAAGACATTAACCCAGTGATTCAGGACACCTCTTGACAGTCTGCCTTTTATTAGGAGTGTAGCCAGTAATTTATGTCTTGAAAAGCTTCAGGTGCGTATAATTATGGCAGCTTCCTTTTAAGCAATACTTTTAAAATAAATCCTGTAATTACCTAGATGACACATTCAGGAGCTATTATAAAGGATGCTTAAAATTAAAAGGAGAAAAAAAAAATTAAACCTTATTTTGAAGAAGAGTGGTTCCTTCCTTCTTTTCCTATAAAGATGAGATACTTAAGAAGTTTTTCCATTCCTTCCTGTGCATTTATAAAATCACCAGGAAGAGCCCCAGCAAAACAGGTTCTCTTTTGATGGCAAGTGGAACTGAACATCATTCACCCATCTGCACTGAGGGTCTGAAATCCCCTCAGAGTTATCTTTCGCCAAACAATATTTAGAAACTCTGTCATAATTCCATTGTTAGACTGCAGCAGATCACATCCTTTATGAAAGGTGGAATCAAAATAAACCAGGAGTAAACTTCAGCCATGTTTATATGAATCCAAATGCAATTTTTTTATCAGGCTGGTCTTCAGAATATTTTTGTTCTCCTTTATCTTGGTTTTATATTGCCCTTAAATTGCCAGAATGAGATTTCCTCTATATTGTAATCATTCAGATGTGACTAACTTTTGGGAAAACTATCTTTTCGCTTCTAATATCCCCTTTTATTCTGCAACTTAACCATGCTGGGACTTTTTGTCTTTTGTGAACTTTTTTTGTAACATGACTTGCAGTGTGTGCCTTTAAAGCAAAAAAATCTCCCTGACAAGATTTGCAGCGAGAGCTGTTATTTTTTATTTCACTTCAGCTAAGCTGCCTCATTTTTATGTAGTTCCATTCTTGAAATTACATTATTGCTGTGAATTATCCTGTCAAGGGATTTGGGTTTGTGTATGCTTTGTGCATCACTACACAGAGGCTGTCTGTATTTACATCTGGCACCAGACTGCGTCCACTGCTCAGAGCTAAACCAAGAGCTGTTTTTTCTGATCTCGGTTTCCTGACTAGAAGGTGTTGAAGAGTGTGCAAGTCACCTCACGTCACCATACTCTTTTGTAGCTTATGTAGACAACATGATGGAAGGGGAGGCAGTGGCTAAACATTTAAATCGGTATTCATTCACCACACTTTATACTTCTGTACTGTGAACATCTGCATCTGAGTTGGTTACTCCCTTAAAATTAGTGGCAAGAGAGTGCGTTTAAGATGGAATTCATTGCTTCATTTTAGACCAGCACACAAAGATGAGAGGAGTCACTCATGAGAAGCATCAGTTCTCTCTATTAACTATAAAGAGAGCCTAGGATGACGAACTCAGGTGTAGCTGAGATGAGTCGCTCCCTAAATACTGAGTCCCTGCTCTACCCTCCATCAATTCAGTATGTAGAGAGCCAGCTGAAAAGCCATGATTGACAGAGATTCTCTGTTATATTTGCATGCAGATGGCTGACTTTATGCTTTCTTTAACATCTACTTTAACATCACCTACTCTGCCTACTGTAAAACGTACCTTGAGAATACTACATCTATTGACTATTTTTCACCAGGTTTCTTTATATACTATTGATCCTGATTTATGACCAGGTCACCCATGTTAGTTTCTCTAGGACACTACCATTTTAAAGAAGGCATTTTGCCTGGGTCTTAGCATCTATTTTTACATGTTGTCCTTAACTGGGTTTATTTCTGCATCACTCTTCATGGCTTTCTCTTTTGATGTCCTATCCCTGTTTGTAGCTTATGAGGTGGTTTTCACATCATCCCTGCATAGCATACCAAGTTGAACCACGTGCTTTTCTATACCTGTTGGTTTCCCCATCTGAAGAATGCTCCATAACTTTTTTTCCCCTTTTTGGAGTGTCAGCTATCTGGTTCAATTTTTGTCTACAATGGATCCATCCTTTCTCTCTGTGCTCCATCAGTTCTAACAGTTTTGTGTGTCCTTAATAAACTCTCTTTTCTACAGCATTTTCTCAATGATGCCTTGAGATTCTGCTTCTTTGCCTGCCTCTGCACGTGGTCCTGGTCTTCATCCATCTACTTAGCAGCTTGAACATTGCCTGCAGGCCAAAATGCTTAGTACGTTTCCAACAGCGTCAACAAACATAAATGATTTTTAAATGTGTTCTGCAAGGAAAAGTGATGGAGGAGTGTCTGGCAGTAGAGAACTAGTTACAAAAGAAAAAAAATTCAAAGGGGAAAAAGAACTAAAGGGATTAGAGAGGTTGTTTCATTCATTAAGTCAATTTATGCTCCTTGGGAGAAAAACCCATTTTTAGGACCTCCATGGAAACTGAAAAGTCTGCTAAAATCTGACTATATTCTTTGCCTCGCAGTCTCTCTTTCTATATATACCTCTGGTTCAGGGAGTGGGAAAGGTGACTTTCAGTGTCACTAATGATCATGGCATGATGACAAGTTTTCCTAGTGACCTCTTCTTGCTCCATGATTAACATAGTTGCAGCAATCATTCAAACTCATGCAACTTCAGCCAGGAATTTAATGATGTCAGCACATTTACCCATCTTCTGTCTGCTCGGTCTAGAGCCTCCCCATCAACTTCCGTATGTGGAATTGTTCTTACTAGTTCCACTGAATCCAAATGAAATGAGAAATCTAGCCTATGATGTAAATTTCAATATATTATTGCTATTGAGATACATCTCCTACTTTCTGAATTTGAGATCTTAATCCTGGACTGGATGCGATGAAACTTTTCAGAGCTACTGAGGAGGGAGGGAAGTCAGTGAAAATGGCCACTGACCAGTCAATTTGATATCTCTGGTCTTCTCTGATTTGGACTGACAGGAGACCCGTTCAGCCATCACTTGAGATGATGCATTTTCATTAAGTTTTGTTTTGAAAATAAACAGCAAGTGAGTAAAGAACCCTTCACACTGGGTGCTGTGCAAATATATAACTTGCAAAATGTCAGCCCATGCTCCAAAAATTTTACTGAGGAGTTATCAAACATTTAAAGCAAACAATCAGATCAGGACCAAAAGGCTTTAAAATATATTTATAAAAATGCAAGATCCTTGGCCAGACTCAGAAAGAATTCACAATCCACTCCCCAGTTATTATCAGGTTTCAGATCCAAGAGAAGGAAGTTCTGACAATCAGTCTGAAAAAGGAAAATGAAATTACTTCATCTAGGCTGATCTAACTTTCCTTCACCTATAACAGGAACTGGCGCAAGTACAGAGGCTGAGAAGCAAGCAAACAAGATTGTTACGGAAACACTTGCCAGGGACAGAGTAAAGATGGAAATTCACAGCACAATGAGGCAGATGCGAGACCCATTGCACAGAAATGTGCTGGAAGAAAATTTACCTTTTCTTGTAAAAATAAAATATTTCTACTATTGAGAAGTGTAGAAATAGCAATAATTGTATCAGCTACAGTGAAAGAAAAGGCACTGTATCAGGGAGACAGACACTTTTTTAAACGACGGTGAGGTAGCGTACAGTTTGATTGCATAATTCCTTAATAGCATCCACGAATCCCCATTACATTTTAATTTCATAAATCCTAGTTCAATTCAAAAAGTTAATGCACAGTTCTGCTCCAGCTGTCTGTTCCCCATTGATGGAGAAAAATTTAAAGTTTTGCTTAGATCAGGGCAGAAGCTATTAGAAACAAAGGAACAAACACAGAGTATATTTAGCATTTCAGAAGATTCTTCAAGTCTGAAAACCTATTCCTCATTCACTCTTTGGTCAACGAGTTAATGGAGAGAAGTTACCTGGAGGTTTGAATGGCCAAACAGTTACAGAAAATAAAAATGTTTATGTCTTAGAATAGGTACATGTAACTAAACTAAGAAATGCTGGAATTTATTCAGACTCTATATCTCTTCTGTTTTTATAATCCACTTTCCAAAGGCACATCATCTTATTAATTATTGATGCTCCCCACTTAACATACAGCCTTTGAGCAAAAGATTTGAAAATGCTTCACACATTTACATCAATAGGGGTATTGAATCTTGCTTCCTACAGAAAAGGGCCCTCTAGCCAGGCTCCAGTATAAACTTACTTCTTTCTGGTATTAGAGAGCTGGCTGTTAGAATTTATAAGCCAATAAATCCCAAGTGTTGTCAAAAAGGAACAATATTACCACTATTTTGAAGAACTATACTAAATCCACTGAATTTGTATCTGGTGCCCATAGGGAAATTAGTATTACAAAAAAAAAAAAAAAAACTTACAGACTCAAAAAGCTTCTATTAATTCACAGGAGGCAAGATGTTGTTTTCAGAAACTGCAGCCAACACACCTCAGTGTTACATGCCAGGTTTGTACCCATGGGGATGGGCAAAGCAAAGGGAGATACCCGTGGGCTAATAAAAAAGAAGATAATGGGAAGAAAAACAGCTAAAGTAAATCCAAACAAGAGATAAAGATATAGAAACATAAACAAATGGGAAGCAGAGCAAGTGGAAATGTGCTAAAGAGATATCATATGAAAAGCAGGTCACCCCCATGTCAGTTGATGGAGGTTTCTCCCAGCACCAGAGAGAGAAACTCCTACCTCTGAGCAAGCCTGAGATCTAATGGGCATGACAGAAAAACCACAAATATCTACATGACACCAGGATGACAAAGGATGTGAAGTCCAAAGGGGATTACTTGATTTGGGTTTTAAAAATATTTCAGACTTTGTTTTGATTTTTCTAGTGTATGCAGACACATTTTATGCATGAGCGCATATCCATAACACACACATGAATGTGCATAGGCATTTCTGGAAAGAAAAAGAAATGAGAGGAAGAAATTTTAAAAAAAAAGGATATAGTGGTTAGTACACATTGAACACAACAGCTTCTGAGGCATAAGCAAGAGGTAAAGACTGTTCATTTGCATAACTTGGCATAATATGAGCTAAGAGACTTATTTTCCACCCAAAGCAGCCTCATGTAATAACCTCTAAGGGTTTTGTGACACGGACTACTGCAGCACACCTGCCAGCCTACCATGAAATTCTTGCAGACTTTCAGAGAGTAGCGCCTAACGTCCACCGGGAATACTGCAGTCTGTCCGCCAGCATAAATCACATCTTCAGCACTGCTGTGTGAACGGTGAACGTTATCCAAGCCTAGCCAAAAAGGTGAATACTTTCTTCACAATGCAACAAAGTGGAGGACAACCACATGAGCTTACTTCTGTGCAAATGAAGACTGGCAGCGACGGTGAGATGGCATTCAGAATTGCTTATGCCTTTTCCAAACCTCATTTAGAAATGCAAACTTTCTCCTTGACCCTTCTGCTTGAGTTACCACGTCACCTTGAAAATGAAGCATGGCTTTGCTGGATTGCTTGCCTCTCTCATATTTTTCGCCAGCTCAGTGACCTCAGGTAGGGGACAGAAAATCCAGTTTTCAAAACACATGACACAAACTAAGAAGCTTCAGCTCCAGGTCTGTCAAGTAAGAAAGGGGAATGCTATATTCTGACTGTCTGACAGCTATTTGGCTCAAAGCATCCTGACGTGGCAGGTAAAACGTGAAATACAGGAACACTTGTTTGTGCTCAAATCCCCATCCCACCAGCATTTCCCTGAAACAAACTAAAGGAATAACTGTTTGCAGAGTCAATATGTACAATGCAGCAGCCATGGTTCCAACCCAAAATCTGTGGAAAGACAGGAAATCCTCAAGCTATGTTATGACAGTTGACTAAAACTTGAACTTGAAGACTCGTTGCCAATACACCCTCATTTGGCAGACTGGGCCGTGACAGCCCTGGTACTGTTCAACACCACACATATACAGGAGCTTTCAACAACAGTTTCGAGGACAAAAATATTGATATTGATGGGAGTTTACAGTTGAAGTTGTCACTGGTTCTACTAAATGTTCGCTTGCTTTCCTCCAAAAAGCAATCTCAACTTTTAATTATAAATGGCCCTCAAGCACTACCGTTTTCTTCTTCATTCACCCTACCAATTATTGTGTTATATTGTGTCATTACTGGTGACACTGAGAATGCTAATAATCAAATCTATTTAAAATGGACTCTCCCTGCTCAAAGCCATGGAACTACCCAGTTAAATAGAAAAAAATCAGCATTTCAAAAATTAAATCTTACCTCACATTTTCAAAACAAGACACCTCGCAGGAGCTTGTGAAATGCATCTACTGGTGAATCATGTTTTAACACTAGTGAAATAAGAGCCAAGCAGATTGCGGACCAGACTGATTAAACTAGAAATGTAGTGGGAACAAGTAATGTAATTTATTTGCCAAAGTTTTTGTTTGTTTACTAACTGAACGTTCCTCCCTCAAAGACTTCTCACATTCAGGTCTGCATTTACCTGCGATGAATCATTTTTATTTTGGGTTATTCTATTGCTTGCTCTTTTGAACAGTTTCTTGGCAATCTGTGGACTTAAATTCACTACTGAGCAATTTTGCATGGAAAATTTGTAAAGGAATCTGCACCTCCACTGAAAAATAACTACAGATCTACAGATCCATAAACATGGCTGGGCTAAGCTGTTCTGGAAACGTATCCATGAATCATCTAGTTTCCTGCTTTTGAAGGACTTCACTGGGTAACATCATGATCCAAGTATACACTACAGCTATATTACAGACGACAGTATGCAACTGCTCTGGGGTGCAGTTGCTGCAGCCAGGTGCATGTCCTAGCCACGGCCCCAGCTATTTGCTGGGCCCTGAGCCCTCTGGGTCTGCAACCCACTTCCACACTCTTGGCTTCATGCGGAGGTTGGACACAAGGACTGGATGGGCACCACCGGGCGCCCCAGACAGGTGCTGTTCAGTATGACTTGGATAGGGAGCAGAGCTGCGACCTGTGTCAAAGGAGAAGTCTAAGTGCAGCCCAGGTTCTGACGACACCCAGTCTTCTCAGGGTGTAAGGCAGAAAACACCCACCCATTCAACCACTTTATCAATGAAACTTCAGTTCAGGGTTGGTTGTTGTTGGGTTTTTTTCCAATGAAAGGATACAGAAGCTTTCCAGAGGTGATACAGCCAACATCTGCCAGGACACACCTTGATCTGGATAAATGCTAAATAAAATCTAGAGCAAGGATAAACACCAAACATTCATTAATAACACAAAAACTGAAAAACACCTGCTAAGCCTATCTCAAATACTTAAGCAAGACTCTTTCAAACTATACATTAAATTGTAAGATTGCTTTCAGTATTTTCATGTATGTTTCTACCACAGCTGAAAAGCAGCCCTGGGTTACTTAACAAGGACAAGTAATATTCCTTCTGTAAACTTACTGCTGAAGTCACATATTCAGTGTATTTTATCCAAGTGTCTCTTAGGACAAAGTTGTAATCTTCAGGATCTATCTGGAAAGCAACACCCATATCTGAGGAAAGACAGCGTGTCATCTATTTTGTCTCTGACACAGAAGCTCCGTTAGCCAAAAAAGAGTTCCTCACAGCAGCTAAAAGGATAAACTCCAACTTCTTGAAACGTTTCTCAAGTCTTGCAGTCTAAGATTTTGCTGAAGATTTTGGTAGAGGACGGCAGCATTCTGCCAGCCCCGGTAGGAGCTGCCTACCTCCCTGTGGCCTTCTGCCTTTCACACCGAGGAGCGCTGCCATTGCTGGTGCATCCTCGCCAGCACAGCTTTCCCTATGACCATTGCTCAGGTGTTAGCCTGTTAGCCAGTATTTAAAGACTCATCCTAAATTCAACAAGCAACCGTAAAGGACAGACAAATTTGAGCTTAAGCTGCCTCCTCAAACTCAACTGCTTACCCTACCATATTGTCCAGGGTGGTGGCTAGTGCACCAAACAGTGGTCTGACTAGGCATGAAGCCCTGCACAGGATTTTCAATTTTTGCCATCTTGCCCCCACCCTCGAGACATTTTTTTCTCAGCTAAGACCAAATATCACACCTCATTTTGAACTAATTCTAAGGAAACAGGGGCTGGGGGAGGACTGCAAATTCAATACTTACAGAGCAGACAACTACAAAGATAAAAAGGCCTGAAACTTTTAGGAATTTTAGACAGCATCTGAAATATAAGAAACATATATTTACTATATGGCTAGTTTAAAACAAATCTTTCCTGATCTCTTAATAGCTCCAACATTTCAGAAGCATCATGGTAAGCACTTATGGGTGATAATATACCAGGTCAGAGTATGGATACAACGATGCAGGGTCAGCAGGGCCTCGGGCAGCCTCGGTGACTGTAAGGGCTCCTGCCCCGGGTCTGCTGCCAGCTGGGTCTCATTGCACAGGAAGGAGGTTTTACCCCTCAGGAAAGCCGAGTGAATGCTGCAGCATGAGCTGGTGCTGGGACCTGGAGCCAATTCTCTGCTGCTGCCGCCGGACCCTGAGAGACCCAGGGCCCCATCAGCTCGCCCTGGTCGCTCCCAGGGAGGCAAAGGAGCATTGCCAGCTCCGGGAGGTGGCACGGCCGAGGCAGAAAGCACAGCTTGTTGCACAGGGACGGGGGGGGGCGATGTCATGGATGACTTCCTCAAAACTGGACTTCTAATATACAACCTGAAAGGTCTTGGGAAAAAACGGCTGGAAGACGAGAGCGAGCCTTAAGAATCTCCTGAGTTTAACTGTCTCTTTAAACCAAATATACTTCATGAGCATCTCTAGATAAGCCAACTAGCAAAACTAGACCTTTTTTTCCATAGCACATCTGTGCCCTTTGAAGGAATGCCCAGTTCTGGAGATGTGATGCCATCAAATCTTCTGAAGAGTCAGAGCTTACTACTGAGTGGGTTAAGCAAGAATAACTCTAAATTAAAATGTGGATGTTGAAAATTCTTATTCTTGAGTAAGAAATCTTAAGATTTAGCACTTTTAAATTACCATTTTTTTTAATCTTACCACAAAAGGCAACTCAACTAATTATTTTCTGGCTGCCCATCACTATGTTACACAGATGTCTTAATTTACAGAACTCTTTTTGGTGATTTGCCCTTATTACATCTTTTCATTAATTGAAGGCATTGATGTTCTTATTCCATTTTTTCAGAAGTAAACATTCAAACATTGCTTTTCTGACAGAAAGACAAATGTAATGTTTGATTTAAGCCTGATGACAAGCAAGAAGGAAAACATTTCACATTACTAGGATAATTAGTTGAGAAGGGAACAGTGTAATAAATAGCTGCATTGACAGATGCTATAGAACAAAATATTAAAGCAGAGTAGTCTGAAGAGAGTCAGAAATAATTTTTAATCACAGTAGAAATAGGTCCCTAAATCAAGTTCATCGACTGAAAGCAACATAAGTGACTGGAGACACATTTTTGAAAAACATTGTTTTCTAAAGATCCCTTCCTCTTTAGAATTCTCCAAACAGGCAGAAAAAAACAACAACAAAAACAACAAAACCCAGCAGCTAATAAAAATATGCTGCCACAGACAAACTGGTACAAAGGGGCTATAATATCCTACAAAATACAAGTGGTAACAACTTTACACAAACTTTGCACAGCATAAAAATCTAGAGAAGGCAGAGGAAGAGGGGAAGGAAGCCAGTTAGGTGGCTTCTTCCAGAAATACCAGGTAGTCTTGCTTTGCTGAAACACAAGGCGGCAGAGAGGGGGAAGAAGACAATAATGGCTTGAAAAGAGAGGAATGACAACAACAGCCATTATCAGCACCTCATAACTGATAACTTCTTTTGGTTTTGTGTGATTTATGGAAAATACCTAGTGCCAACTTAGTCATGCATCCTCTATCTTGCTTGTCTCTTCTCCCCATCTCTACATTACAGTTCTATTCTGGTATTTTTGAGAATTTATTATATTATGACCTACCAAAGCCCAGTTCAGATTGGGTTAGTTTTAATGTACTTGATATTTTTTGTTTGCACTTTGAAATTATAATTTCTAATAATAATAATTCAAATTATTATTGAAAAAGAAACAGCAATAACTTGATTTTAAGACATAAGAGAAACGAAAAAATATTAATTAAGCCTTTATAAATTCAGCCACTTCTCTGTAAATAACAGAAACTCATCTAAAGGAGCTGGCAAGATATAATAAAAAAGCTTTTGGAAATGGTCATTTTATTACATGTGGAATTTAGAAGGCTCTTTTCCACCTGTCTGTTTGTTTTCATGGCATTTTGTATTAGGGAAGCAGTGCTTTTAACAGCTTACAGTTGAGAAGTGATCAGCCTTTGACTCGCCCGTGGTTTGCAATCTGTCTCTTCCTACAGCGCTAATCTGGCACAGCGATGCAAGCACAAACCCCGTGCCAAATCCTGCGCTGATATATGCCTCCGGTGCAATCCTATTTGACTTCAGTTGGAAATGCATGAAGTATAAATCTATGAAGGATTTCACCCCTTGTTCTAAACCAAATGACTTTTAGTCTGATCTGCATGTGGTGTCAGGCATTTTAGCTCCATTTATTCTCTCAGCAGACTTATGCTGATTTACGACAGCCAAGGAGCTGGCCCCAGATGTACAACCCACACTATAGCAATGGAAATATTTCACAGGAAGTTCTGCCAGAAAAATGCGCTAGTCCCCAGATTATAAACCTACGCTGTACTGGAAACAATGGATTCTACACTCCCGCTTGATGTCTTTGTTCCATCAAATACCAGGGAAAGCTACCGCAAGCGTGAAGAAAGACGCCTGCCAAACTTCTTCACATCTGCTCGTATTGCACTAATTGCAGCCATTGAAATCCTCCTGCTCCATTTGTTCAGCAGCAGTGCAGGAGAGCGGCACTCCACACAATACCATATGCACAATGAAAGGAGGAAAACAATTGTGAAGTGATGAGCTAAGACAACGTACAGATTGGGAAAAGATGCACGGACATCTCATTGGAAAGGCTCCGCGGACCAACACGGAGATGCGGACATGCAGTGCTGAGCTCCATGCAAATCTGCAGAGCTATTTGCAGAGGTCAAACAAAACTAGTAAAAAGTGTTGAAACTCTGGAAGGGGCAGAGAGAATTAGTATCCAAGATTAAAGGGTTTGCTAATTAAATCCCAGGCAAAAATATCCTGAGAAAATTTGAACTTAAGCTCTTATCGCAGTGGTATCTTTTAATATATTAACAGATCCAATTTCATCCATGCCTAAATGAGGCAAAAGATTACTTTCAGGTGAAGAATGAAATATATTAAGGTACTTAAAGATAGTAAGTACTTAGAGATAGAAAAATGCTTAGTTAGATTTTGCATTGTGTATATGTGAAAAGCTACCATAACGTCTACAGAAAGACTGTGTTAGATACATATTTTAATTAAAGTGAAGTATTTCATAAAAGCAACAAATCGCTGAAGAATAAAGCTGAGGAATCAACCAAGGAGCTTTTAAGAAATGGTTTCAAAGAAATGTTAAAAGCAATATAGAAGGTATTTAATTATAAATTTAGAATAGATGCTAGGATTGATGCTTGTAAGAACAAGAGGGTATTGATCATTAGGTAGAGGCTGTAATCAATTTCATCAGGGTTTATTTATAAACTATCAATGGCAAGATACAGCCTAAATATGGAGTGTTATTTTATTCATTTGCAGAAAATAAATCATTTTCTAGACATCTATACTTAAAAACTAATCCCTGCCGAAATTCAAAAAAAAAGGAAAAAGAAATAAAAGAATATTTGAATTCAGACCTCATCTTTGATAAATTGAACTTGACATGAAGGTTGTCCAAGATTTCATATTTCTCAGAAGAAGCAGATCTGGACAAACTTGTCATTTCACTTCCCAGTTGAAACCTTTGCTCAAATTCTGCAGAACTGTTGTCCCATGAATCATCATCTGTGGTAAAGTCTGGATTATGAAGAGCCACACACTGCAACCTGTCACACATTTTCAGTGAACACAATAAAACAAAATAGTGGTTTATTTCAACATACAGTAGATGCAACTAACCTTGCATATCCTTAGGTTCACTGTGAGAGATTTTAATGGAAAAAAATCATAGAAAGATTTATTCAGTACAGGCTGAGCTTCCCTTGGTGACACAGCCAGGTGTGTCTTGCTCCCAGACTGGGGAGCAAGAGCAAAGACCCCATGATGTTTAGGTGCACCTGGGAGAACCAGCTCTCTGATGCACCAGGCAGATGTTCCTCAGGATTTGGTGCATAAACTCCTTGTAAGGACCCTTTCTATAGCTCTGCTGTGTCTTTCAGTGCACCCGATGTACCCCATGGAGGAAATAAGAGCACACGACCTGCAGGTGCCTAGCCTTAGGGCTGTCTAATCACCCTGACCTCAGGCCTTACATCCTTCCCTTCCCCATTTACAGCCCCTTCTTTCCACTCAAGGCCCTCCAGAGCAATACTCTGCTCACAACCCCCGCCAGTCACTTTATTTCCCAGCAGGTTTAGTGTCAGGATATAAGAAAGAGCCTCGCACAATTAAATAGAAGAGAGCTTAGAAAAACATATTTTGAGTAAAATGAAAGTAACTCACCCCTTTTCCTCTGAGGAAACCTTCAGTAGTGGTGTCTTCTCTGTAAAGCCAGTGTTTTTTGACCTTGAGCTGAATAATTTGGAGAAATTGAAGTGATATCTTTGGAGGAGAAAAATAAAAAGAAGTAAATCTGCAGTACAATGATTCACTACAGGTCTACAGAACATTTTGCTACAAGTCCATCTAACTGGTTAAATATTTTTTAAGAATGGTCTTCACCTAAATTAAGGTTTTCATTAATTTTGAACTAGTCATGGTAGTTACTTCCTTATAGTCATGGAAATAAGAGAAATTTATCTCATCCTAAAAGCAGCATCTAAAATAGTCAATTAAATTCCCTCTGAATGCCAGCTAACTTACACTCACATGCTTATATTTCATACACCTAAATTTACAGTGGAACAACTACACTGTAATATTAGTGAGGCAAAATTCTTAAGGTAAATAATTACATGTATTCATATAAGTTCATATTAATACAGTTCATAAAACATAATACGGTAATTTCTATCCCATAAATGTCATCTGAGACATGGATCACCAGAAGTCTACTAATCTCTCCAACAACCTCAGCATCCTTCGTATTAGGGAAGAAAGCTATATATGGAGTACAAGTACTTCATTCCTGCAGCACAATCCCTTCCGAACAGTTTCTGTCAAGTGTTGGTCCTAGTGCTGCAGATAATTAACTGAGAGTAAGCTACTTCTTGCCATATTGCAGCTTAGCATTGTTAAGAAGCCTTTTGCTAGAACAGAAATCCCAAAGCTTAAGAAACAGCTGAAGAGATTCAAGCACAATCACAGGGGTCTGGCTTTGGGGCAGGCTTCTGGGAGAGATTAAATAATTGAGCCATTTTAGAACACTCTCCAAGACCTGGCTCTTCCAGAGACATTTCCCGTCAAAACCACCATTATTCAGACATGCTCAGATTTATTCCGTTCAAAATGGCGCCACCCACCACCGGAAAGTCCCAAAGAAATCTGCTAGACATAGAGTCAATATGCAGATTTCATTACTCCCACAGACACTTAGAGGGAACCTACAATGTCTTCTACTATTGCTGGACTGTGAGGGGAAAGAAATTATAAAGTCAGAGACAACAATAAATGTATAAAGGTGACTGGTAATTCAATCTTCTAAACATAAGGCCAGTCCCAAAAGAAGGATCTGTGTATTTAGCTTTATAACACAACGGAAGACAGTGGAATTTCTTGCAATTTGTAGAGGTATGCATGAACTCAGACTTTGTAAAATTAAAACCTCCAGTTAATGCTTTAGCTTGCTTGTTTAATAATGTTATCATTCAGAAGCCATGCTAGGTGCAGAGCAACTGAATATAGTTATTTCAGCCTTGAGTGGCCACAACGCTCATTCAAACTCTCCTGTAAGCACCGCATTTGCAGTCTCAACAGAAGAGAATGAATGAGTTAGAGAGACTGAATTATCCAGTACCTCAGGTCAAATGTTGAGCAGATTACAACTCAGGTGCTACATTGCACTGACACTTCATCTGTGAAGAGATGATTGCATACTCCGAAACTATTGAAGTGCTTCCTTTTTTAAAGAGGAGAATACCATTCACACAAAAAGTTTAAGCGGAGAAACTCTGGTATTTTGAAGCAAATGCTATTCTAATCTTATCATGGCCTCAGATGTCAAAGATTTCCTAGAGCTTTTACAAAGTGGAATCCATAAGGATAGCAAAAACACTATCAGGCCTTTAAATGTGTGCTTACCGAGCATTACAGACACGCTCCTGGCTAATCCTGGCATCCCACTACATTCAAAGTTTGCATCCAAAGGTAAAAATTTTAATAAAAATTCTGATGGTGGTCTTTGAACTTGTACATTCAGAAATTTAACTCACTCAAAGACCAATTAGCTGTTTCTACCTTTAAACAAAATTATGCCACTTTTTCCACAAAATACTCCAAATAATATATGCTATATGCTGTTTTGATCTAACCTCGCATTGCACACACCATTAACCTTTCCACACTTACTTTTCTTCTTTTCCTCCTAGGACATGTGCAAAATCTGAGATTAGTAACCAGAACACTTTCTACAAAAACTTCCATTTTCTTCTAATTGTTAGAGGTTGATACCAACACTGCTTTGTGCTACCTAGGCATACGTGTATCTACTGCCAATCCCCCCCCTCAGCAGGTCTCCATCACTACTGTGAGTGATCAGTATGCAAAGAGTGCTGAAAGGCAAAGCAGCCACAACAACAGCAACCAGAAAGAGAGGATAAAGGTTTGGTGGAAGGTGGTTTAAACGACAGAACCTGAGGTGAAGTATCCAGAAGGCTAGGTAAAGACATTACCTTCTCTGTCTTTCTGCACATTTGTTATCCCCACTTGCTGGTAAAAGTCTTGCCACTTTTAAATGGAACTGTAGAACTCCACAGATTGGCAAGAATGGCCAATACAGTAAAAATGGAAAAGATCTTCAGATAAAGTGAAAACAATTAGTACATGACAACATCAATTTGTAGAGAGTAAAAATACATGGACAAGAATAAGCAGCAGGAAACAGCCAGGCTTGACAAAACAAAAATAATTAGAGAAAAAGCAGAAGAGCCTCAACTCCCTCGTGATGTGATTACTCTAATTAGAGAATGAGAGTAATATAAACAATAAAGCTAATTAGGGCATAAAAGAATCTTGAAGGCTGAAAGCTCTAGAAAGAAAAGTTTTAAAAAATCATTAAAAAACAGCATGGATTATAAAAATGAAAGCCATCCCTGAACGGAGAGCCTAATGCAAGCTCCTCTGTGCCTCTGATACTGCTGCAGAGACACTATTGGTGTGATTTGGTCAGTCACTTCATCAAAAGATAACAGAGATATCTGCAAGCAAAACCTAGGAAGGCCCCAAGACCCCCTACTATTAGAAGAGCAAGTCTGCAGTGCTCAAAAAAACCCTCTTAGCATCATTCTTGGTGCTCCTCAGCCCTGCAAGTGGCTGGCAATTGTGACACTGAGTACGTAAGGGGAAGAAATCACTGTGACACATTTCAAAACCTAGGATCAGTTTATACTTTGAATGTTTCTTCACAATCAAAAGAGCTAGAAACTTTGGTTATACCTACATGCTAGAATGGAGTGCAATCTATCTCTACTGAGTAATTCAGCGACATTACCAAGGAGCTAATCACCAAGTCAGCTCATTAGCCCATTGTGGATAGACCCGTTCATAGGATGGGAAGACTGCTCTGGATTTATACTATGTGCAGGTGAGGAGCTGGTAAGCTGGACACCAGTTGTGTCCACTGTTCTGCTCTCATGGTTCAGACTCAAAAATCATCAGTATTTTATACATCAAATACGAGAAGCTACATCAAATAATTGCATTTACAAAGGTATAAGTTTATACGTAGATATGCACATAGATCTTCACACAAAAAATTAACATTCTCATTTCCCTTTCGTTCAAAAGTGATGGGAGAAAACTAAAACTAAAAACTATGGAAAAAAGTATTTGACAAGGACTTCTTCAAAGACTTACAAAGCATCACTCATACGGAAAGATCCATGTAGAACTGACATCAGAAAAAGAAGAGCATGTCTTGCCTCCTGCACAACTACAGCTGTGACCACATTCATTCTCACATTTGCTACAGTTGGGCATGTTTTTTTTAATTAAGTGAAATCTTTCAAACAGGAGATTGTGTTCTTAACCACTTGGCTACTGCTGTGACAGTCGTATATACAGACTTCGGCTCTCTCTGCGGGAGTATAGGTTTGTTTCGATGAAGCGTGTTTTCTGAGCTGGTTCCTTGCAGCCGAAGCCATACTTTCCCATTGCTAATCTTTCAGGCAATTACAGTTTCTGACTGTCTCCATAGTAACCCAGGAGAGGAACCAGCGTTGTAGGAGGGCTGTCCACACCCAGATGATGCAGCAAGTTCTGCCAAGTCATGGAGGTGTCCACAGATGAAGCTCCAGTCGCCTGACAGCAGCTGGAGAAGGATCTCACCCACAGCATTAAAAAACCACGAGGGCCCAAATGCAAGTCCCGGGCATCTATTGCGGAAGCCCCCACAACCTCCCACGGACGAGCAAGGCTCACACTCTTTTGGTGGCAATTTGTACTTCCCCACAGCTGTACAGCAGAGATACGACCTTCCATCTCCCACACTCATTTGAGCAGTTTAAGGAGAAGCAGGCTCCCCTTGCCCTCCTGGCCATGTGGAGAGGCACAGGGAGAGCAGGAGAGGAAAGGAAGAGATGTGCGAGTCTCCAGGTGCTCCCACTGACGGGGTGATGGCTCCTCGGATGTTATTCAGAGGTGGTGGCCGAAGATTGCTGCAGGTCCCACCTACAACACACTGCTGATTCTCATTACCTTCAGGTGATAACTTCCAAAGTCTTCCGGGAACTGTGGATGAAGTCCAAACAGAGAACTCGATTCCTGCCGTTGAGCACCAGACCTGCCCCCTGACCACATTTTCAGGCATTTCCTAGTGTGTTTACCCATGCCACTTTTTAAAGAAAAGGAAAAGAAAGACTTTGTGGTAGGCACTGTTGTTCGGCAATAAGCAACCTTTCAATCCCAAATACACTACAGCGGAGGACACCAAAAGAAGTGAGCATCCTGCAAGAACCTGAGAAAGGAAAAGACCATACTCATCCTAGTTAGCTGGCAAACACTTAAAATAATCACTAGATTCGGCTGGAACCTATTATTTAGCCTTGTATTGAAAAGATTAATCATGCCACACAATGCATTCAGTTTTCACTCCCTATAATAAAAAGCATACATTTTAAACATCAGCTAATATAATGCTTCATCTGCCATACTCTACGTCGTGCATGCAACTATCAGTAAAAGAGCTATTTCTATGACAACAGAAAGCAACGATTCTCACTTCTACAGAAAGGATTTGGTCAGAATTGAAGAGGTGAATATGGAAACATACATATTATGCAAGAACATCAACAGTTTTGAACATAGCTTATTGGGAATTTTACTATAGAAAAAATTAAAAGCATAATCTCTTCAGGAAAAGAAAAAGTTAGCATGCTTCCCTGAATTAATGATCACTAAAACCATTATAAATGTGAGGTTGCCTCTTAAACAAAAATCCAGGAGTACTACTGAGACAAGAGATTATAACAAATACAATAAAAATTTAAGCAAAGTTTCCTAGAGGAGAAGGCGGCCAGATTAATAATATGAGAGATAATTAATCATGCAGAAGGCTACTAACAACAGTAAGACTTTAATTTCTCATTTCTACATTCTTACAGGCTAAAGCCTAATTTCAGGAGCATCATCTTCCCTGAATAGAGAACGTTTATACAAATCACATGTACTGAACTGAAAAAAAAAAAACCAAACCACACCAGTTTTTGGCTGCACTTGAAAAACACATTCTTCCACCAGCTTTGGTATTTGTCACTTTCCTATAAAGTCCACTTTTGGACAACGGTTATATGGTACAAACTGTGCTGGCCAACATCATGGAGTTCAGCTTTTAAACATTTACTGTGTATTAAGCAGCTGTATACATACATTCATTAATATTATGATATATATGTCGCCACAGAGACACAATCCTCCGTCATGTTTTCTCCTCAATGGTAGCACATCATGGGGGAACTGTTATAACTACCCATCGCAAATGAAGTATGGTCAACTGATACACTAAGAGTCAAGGGAAGGTTCAAAGACTTCAGAGCTCACATCTCTAAACAGGCTCCAGACGTTTTCTGATGACTGCTTTATGTAGCTTCAACTAAATCAGCAAATAACCTCTAGACCCTTTAAAAGCATGCACCATTAAGATGTCAGAAAAATTTAGCAGTGGAAGCATTACTTAATACAGACTCATTTTCTCTTTGACTTCCCTAATTTTCTATTAGACAGGACTGTAGAGGATTCCCCAGAGGACTGCGGCGCTGGCGCTACCTGACAGCAAGACACTGCACGAGGCACAGCCAACTGGCAGGTCTCGTATTGAGAAGCGTCTGCCATGCCAAGACCCCAGGAAATAAAGAACATGCTTAAGAAAGATGTAGTGAAATGTGTGCCCAGCTTTTCCAGGAAGCAAATGGTTCCTTATACAGGGCACACACAATGTGCTTGCTTCATTCACTTCTGATGGATTTGGAGAGTGAACATGTCCTGCAGGAGCATGTGGTAGTGGTCTCTCCTTTCATTTGTGCAACATTCTGCTATTTTAAGGAGTAGGGCAATTTTAAGTTCAGAAACAGCTTGGAAAATAGAGTTCTTAATGTGTTTCTTTTTTTAAAATCAAATCAGGCTTTGTAGCGTTATTGTACTTCCCTGAAAAATGAAATTTTCAGATACCTCCAGGACTTGGTAGCTCCTTTTCCTCAAGAGTCTTTGCCTGCCTCTGTCAGGGAAGTCTCCATCACGAAGACATCAGAATGTGGTTAACAGACCAGGACCTCACTGCAGTAGGTGAAACTAAAAGCAAATACTTAATCCTTAGGCTGCCCTGAAGCTCCTCTGACTCTACCTAAGAGGGCTAAGCTGCTCTCCACACATGTTCCACTCCTATGTCAGGGCACCACGAGGTCCAGCAGCCCTGCGGAAGCAAGCCAGGGGCAAAGGGTGGCCGTGGGTCTGGCAGGGCCATGACCTCCCCAGTCAGGGCCTGTCCCACAGCACCCAGCAAGGGAGCAGGGACAAGACGGGGACAGGGACCCAGGCCAGCCCAGATCTTCATGACTATCCTGCAGGACCACAGTGACGGAGCAGGTTCAAAAAGCCTACCCTTTGAAGGACTGAGAAGTTGCACTGAAAAGGTGTAGCTGCTCTTTCCTCCTCTCCATTTTCTGCTTCAGCAAAGAAAATTGGAAAGCTACAGGAGAGAGCATACAAAAACCGCAGACAGTCTGAAGGAGAAAATACATTTCAGGAGGAGGTGCTGCCAAAACAGTTTAGCTGTTGGTGACTGCCAGCAAGCTGCAAATTTGAAATAGGCAGCAGTAGCCAGTATTGGTCGTGGTCCAAACTCCAAAATGCCAGTTTCTCTATGGATTACACAGATAACCTGTTAAGAGGTATTATTCTCAAACGCTGCAGGGCATACTGAAAAATGAATCTGCCATAGGGAAGTAATTTATCAGCAACACTTTAAGCATGGCTGCACTTGTAATACTTTAGCATATTCTGCAAGCTTGGCTTTTAAATGCTACCATTTCTCTTTGGCATTCACAATGGGCTTTTAGCTTAACCAGCTCTGATGCTAACTGAATTTATGACAAATAAAGTGGGGTTCACACTTTTTCTGTAGTCTGTGAGGCAATTCCAAGAATCTCAAAAGTTAAGGAAGTGGTCACAACTTAATGTTTTAACTTTATATCTGACCAGACTCTTAAAGACGCAGTATGGGGCACTTGGATGATGGAAACAAGAACAGAAGCATAGGTCTGAGAAACTACTGGATGATGTGACCATCTCTAGAGGAAGTCATTCTTCAAGCATTGCCGTGATATAATGTTGTAGTTTCAAAGGTTTGGGGGAACATATGTTGAAGTATGAAGATTCACTTTCAGACTAGCTGAATTTAAGGATAATACAAGAACAGGAAGCACTATTAAAAGAAGACCATTGACCACTTCCCAGATGAGGGAACGCTTTCCTACACAACAGTGAGACGGGATTATTTTGATACAATTTTCCTTAATCCAAGCAATGTACTGACAAGCTGTCACACATAATTATGCTTCTGGCCTTGCATAGTCTTATAATATACTCCTATGCCACTCACCCCAGGTTTGGAGATTGAAAAGAGTAATTAGTGAGCTACACTTAAAGACAAAGTCATGAAGAAACTATTTTTCTTCTTTTTTAAACATTTATTTAAAAATTGTGGTTCCATATGTTTCATTCCAAGAATCTGGAGATAACATTATTCATACCTGCAACTTTTAGAGACAAAAAGTAACTTTGTCACTAAAACCAAAGCGTCTCCATTGCTTAGAGTTAAAAAAAGAAGCCAGAAAGATGTACAAAAAACCTCATTAACAAAATTAAAAAATGTGACTGATTTCTGTGCCTGGAGAGATGTTAGAGAGAGGAGGTGAAGGCAAGAAGCAGGTCACTGCACAGCTTAAAAAATTCAAGTTGTCATCAAATTAAGCTTTGTTTTAAAAAAAACACATGATGGATCCCAAGTATTGTAAGCTTGCTGGGACTTGTATTTTGTCCTTTGGTCTCAATAAAATGAAACAAGGCAAGTTCAAGAGCCCTCATATCTGGTAAATAGTCAGGTTCTCATAAGGTATTACAATATAACTAGGACAATTTATATGGCCTTTATGTAGATCCTAATCTCAGTGGACTGGACCCAGCAAAAATGCTAAAATTTGCTCCAAAGTTAGGGCATGAGACACAGTACTCAGAGTAGACAGAGAAGAAACAGCAGTAAATTTTAAGATAATTTGTAGGGGGAGATATAGCTATCATATACTGAAATAACACTATGAAGTTGATAAAATAATGGTTATTTTTTCACTATAGTGGAAGTCCTTCCATTATATTTCTTTTTTTCATTATTTTAATTATAATGGAGGTACTAAGAATTCCTTTCAAGGTTCTGGCTGACCATAGGACACTGAGGTTATTCATGTAACTTTTGCCATCTAAAAGTCTGGTCTAGGATAGTTACAGTCACTGGTGAGAGAGACCTCTTCAAATAATTTTCATCCTCCCTGTCTCCCATGTCGATTATACAAGGAACTTGGAGAATTAACTCTGAGATAACAGAAAGACTTCTTCACTAAATAATGTATAAGCCTCACACAAACAATGTCTATATTACAGTGTACCAAAAAGTACTTTTTTCATGTACTTTCTATTTCCTCTTAGATGAAATCTCTTTTTCGTACAGAAGACTTTTTACCAAAAAAAGTTATTCAGTGTTGATTAGGAGTACAAAGAACTACCAACAAGTCCTTCCAAACATAATGTACTCATAACTTCCTAACAAGTAACTTCCAGTACAGAGCAAATCCACATCACTGGTCATTGCATTCCACCTCAAGTTATATCAGAGACAAAAATTTTTAAAGCACTGAAAATCTGGGAGGAACAAATTAAAGAAACTAAATGTAATAAAAAGGTAGCTGATAATAGTACAATATTTGCTTTTACATTTGGAGAATATTCAGTGAAACCATTCCAGAATAAATGCAGTTCTCTCTCACAAAGATGGTGTGCTCTTTCTTGCCATAGGCCTTCACTAAGGTCACTGTAACATGTTAACATATGCAGTTTACAAGCCTCGGGAAACTCATTCCATAGTGTTGGGTTCTGTTTTGCTACTGGACATCTTTTTCTGCCTTGAAAGGCCTCATGTATCTATAGGTACTTCAAGGCTGCAGTATCAGAGAAGGAGCTATCTAATTCATGTTAACAAGCAGCTTTAAAACACAGATTTTTGATTCAATGCCAATAGGAGATGAATTTGAAACACAAGATCTGAGTCCATAAACACATTCAACTAAGATTCTCAAAGAAAAAAAAAAGGAAGAAAAAAAAACAAAACAAAAAAAAAAAAAAACCAACCCCCCCCAGGATTATAAATTATGCATTCCAAAGAAACTCTGAGAACTTCCTTGTCTCACGCAGAGCAACATGCAAATTATATTCAGCAAGTCTCCCCCCGAGTGGGGAAACTAATCACAAAAACAAAGACTAATGCTGTCATTTCATCTTCCCTTCCTCCTGATTTAAGGTGTAATCCTTCTCCAGGTAAGAACATACTCCTCTGCACTGAAAAGTCAAAAAAAAACAAAATCATGCCTCTCAGGGTTCAGAAGGAAATTCCTTTTCCTACATGGCAGATGGCTTTGTTCCGGCAACACAGTTTAACCTTACATCATATTTCTTGAGAGCAGTGATGCATATCTTCGCTCTCAGTCACACAGAAGCCAGACTCTTTCCTCTCAGACACTGTGTTCCCTTTGGCCTCATACAGAGTGACACTTTGGTTACTCCAAAGTCTCACAGAGGTATTTCCTTCCATCTTGCTCCTGAAATAACATATTCTTGATGAAAAATGCCATAATATTTGCTATGCATGTTCTAAAAATCAGCACCATCCCAAAGCTAACTAAATCCTGGACACTGATCACCAAAAAAAAAGACACGACTCTGCTCAGTAGCTGTATGGACAATAAGTCTTCACGTACCCATGAAAATTTCTGGCCATCCAGACATGAGTTTACATAAATAAAACCTCATTCTGTGCTCCAAAAGAAAAAGAAAAGAGAAAGGAAAAGTGTCAGTGCTGCTGACTTAAAAAAAAAAAAAAATTCTTCAGCAGGAGATCATCTGCAGAAAAGGGGAAACCCCATGCTGACACGACTGCCCATTGTCATCAGCTTCTTTCTGTCTTCTTCCCCTTATTAGGGCAGAAGGCTCCAAGCTGCTATACAAAGAGACAGATGGAAAAAAACAGCAGGTCCTTACAAATGAACCCCATTAAAGAAGCAAGACAGATACGTCTGTCTCCAAAAGCAGAAGAATTGAGACGAAGGATCTCTGTTACTGGTCCCACCCTGGCAGAAATGCTGGGGACCACAGCTAATTTAGACAGTTAAAGACAGAAAAATGGTTGCAAGTGTTTTATTTTTTCAGGCAGATATAGCACCTGAATAATCTACTAATTTTCAAACAAAAACACTTGTAAGCATTTTAAAAAGCATGAAAAAACAGGCTTTTCATGAAAAAAAAGCAAAGCTTGTCCTTTGCTATGTATTGGACCAGACAGTTACGCACATATTTGTTTATAAACTCAAATGGATCAAAAGGGTTTAGTGCTTTTGAATCAACAGCACCTCCAAATAAAAGAAGCCTGAAACCCACATCAGATGCCTGAACGTAGGATACAGCACTAACAAAACACGGCTTCTCACATATCTCTTTTGAATAAAACAGCTCCAGAAACTGTTGCCAAGATAAATAGCCACTGCACTAACAAACAAATGTCTTTTTAATACAGTCTGCACAGGCAGTTTGCAAAAAAGAAATTATCCGTAGAGTGTGACATAGCAGGAAAACTGGAGGCGACTCTGACAATACGGAAATGCAAAGGAAAAAGGTAAGTGGATACTCTAGGCAGCGAAGCAATCAAGTAACAAAGAGGAGGGAGAAAAGAGAGAGAGAGAGACACTAAAATGCCCATCACCAGACATTGTTCTTAAAAGTTAATATAGAGGTAGCTCTTCTGCACCTCAGGAATCAACACAGAATAATGTGTTCCTCTACACAAAAATAACAGCTTTAAAGCCCAAATAATGAAATCACATTTGAGTCATGACACTTAGATGCAGGTTACAATTGCAAAGAAATGTTTTAAAAACAACCAAACAACCAAACAAATGTTTATGAGAATCAGAAGCCCACAGCACACTGTCATAGAGAAAAAAAATCTCTATGTACTATTCTAAGGTTATGCAATGTGAAAGTTAATCAGAATAGTGGAAGAACTAAAACTAGAGGAATTATCTCCTCCAGAAGCATTAGGAAAAAGCGTGGGCTGGAGAGAAAAAAATACCATGACATATGGCAAAGCTGAAAGAACAGATTTTAACTTAAGACAAAAGCGTATAGACATACTAAATTTTTAAAAGGCCATTGATTTAGAAAGGAAGGATGGACTCCATCAACATTTGTTCTTCACTGCAAGAGGTATGGTTAGAGTCTCAGCTTTGCAGAGTTATTCCAATTTATATATTAATTTATTTCATCAATAACCAAATGCTGTAACCTCAATAGGACAAGGTAAGCTCCTACTTGCAGCTTTCTTGTTAATGAAAACTAAATGCAGACCATGATACCATGAAGATCTCATCCCTGAAGAGATATGTATGCAGCAGGGGTAGGATCCTGATGATTAATTCTGCATACAAGTAAATAAATTCCATTACATATAAGGAAGCTGGTGTTAATGCTTAATTTTTATGATCTCAAAGCATTATATGTATGATCTAAATTTCCCCAGATTCATACAGTGTTTAACAAGTATGAAGAGCCAGAACTCTCTTTTCTCTGTCCTGTCTGCTTGAGCCTAAAACATTTTTTGGACTGACATATCAAGAAAATTAAATGATCAGTCCTATTCTAAATTGTAAATAAACTGGTACATTTGTTAACTGCTTTGATGTGGAATTCTTGTGTGTTCTGCCTTCCAAACATCAGATTTCCAACTGAAGGAAAGCATGACAGGTCTAATGACATCAGTGGAGCTCTTTCAACTTTTCTTGACAGACCTATAGGTTCAAAACTGTGATTAGCATCATACCCGTACATACAAATCCTTATGACAAGCTGTCATTCTTTTCTGCCAAGGACAGTCTGTCTTCTGTCAAAATAGGCTAGTTGGAATATTTCTAGCCCTATAATCCTCTCCAATACTGTTACACAACTATGAACAGGTTTGTAATGGGTGCTTCTTGCCATTTTATTTGTGGTTAAAAACAATAGTTTTCCACACGCTGATGTTCAAAATTTTTACTCTGAAACATCACTGTTCCTTACAGTTCTGGCTTAGTTTATTTTGGGCACAGACTACAATATACCAAGTAGATGTGAGCCAAAAACAATATCTAAAATGCACAAATTCCATTGTGCCACTTCTGCGTAGAGCATTTGCTGGAAAGCGCTGGGAGGCACAACATACAGCATACAGAGCGGCTCAGCAAAGAAGCCACGTGCTGCCAATGGATGCAACAAACTTGTGTATTTATAAAGCATTACGACGTAGCCCTGCTGTTTTAGCTTACACAATTAAAGACACATCAGAGAAAACAAAAGTGCATTCCTTGTTACCCTCCATTCTGGGTTTACTCTTCCTTTTATCAGACAGATTCACTAAATTCAGGTTCATGCTTTTCACTATAAGAGGTTTACATGATGAACCAGCTGTCAATAGACTCCTAAAGGGGATTGCAGCTCACATGTCATTGACGTGGCTGAGAAGGTAGAGTTGCTCCTATCACTCCTAGAGAGATTAGAGACAAAAGAATATTTGAAGCTGCTTTTACTTTTTTATTTTCTCAGCAGGAGAGAAAATAAATCATGTAAAACCACAAGAGTGCATGGAAAAGTCACTGCAAAATATTTACCTGCCCTATTCAAGGAATTATTGTATTAATCCAGGATGAGACTTCTTACAATAAATTCAGCAACAGCATAGCACTTCTTCCTCAAACAGCAAGTGCAGTGCCCTGCCAGACACACAAGTTCAATGTAACTGCCAGCATGGCCATCTGAGAGAAGTGCTTTCATACTCCACCACTGCCAGAGCTTCACTTCAGGCAAGGGAGTCCTTACAGAAACGCTGCTCAAGGATACCAGGGCGTGAATGGCAGATGGCCTGTGTTTACTGTCCTTACTGACTAGCGCAGAAAAGGGAGTAGCTCAGAAAGCGCGAGCAAAACCTTCAGCCTTTCGCACCTGCTTCTGAATGATGCTAATTCACAGACAGTACTGAGTCAGTATCCTCTGCTGCACTTCTGAAAACTGCGAGTTGCTGTAACTGCCAGTCTGTTTTCTATTTCAGCCTGCCCAAAAGGAATCATATAAAAATGTGCAAAAGGAAAAAAAACCAAACCCCAGTGCATTACTTCTGAACCTACCCAGTTGTGACAGACCTGGTTCCAGTTCACTGTGCTGTCCTTGACTTAGCTCCAACCTGCTGTGCACAGAGCTCTGCGTGGTCTCTGACTTCTGCTGGTCCATTAGCACAATTATTGCAGGTTACCCCTGTAGGCCCGTTAGTACCTATCAAGCAGAGAATTGCTTGCTTGGTCACTGTCTGTAAGCCTTTTGGTGACTCATTTATCAGCTTTTGCTGTATTTCACAGAATAAATCACTTGAGCTCCTTGCGAATAGCAGGTTTTAAAAATGCCACATGATTTGCCAGACTACAGGCTGTGACCTTATTTTTTTTTTAATTCACTGGCTAATTTCTTCCATCTGCATTAATCTATTTTTCCATCAACTACATTCAATTTAACATGAACTTCAGTTCTTAAATGTATGACCCCCGCTATCCTGGAAATTTTTGCTGTGGCTGAGGAATGATTTCCAATGCTAACACAAGAGGACAAACCACTCTAATGCTAATTAATTCTAATGGGAGAGACATTTAAAGTGTTGGGCGGACTGACACACATTTCTATCACCAAGCAGAACTATGCTTTAAAAGATCTGTTCCTACCAGTAAGCGATGGGGAAAAAAAAAAAAAAGAAAATAAGGAAAGATTTCTTTCTGTACCCCTTGCGGGGCAGGATTGTTTTATTTTTTGAGGGATCACGGCCTTTCATGTTTTTATCTTGTTAACATGTCTTATTTTTGTTTGGAAGATCAAGCTGTAAGGGTAAGCAAGGAATGCCGTTAACTCGGCTGCCTCACTTTAAGGTTTGGGACTCACAGTTTCATACTCTTTTGCTAACTGCAGCTTTGGATGGAGTTAGGATTTTTTTATCGTAACTGAGGACTGGTTACATAAGACTCTGGCTTACAACCATGGCATTAACTTGCTTTTATCTAATTCACTCCGTAGCTCACTACACCCTGCTCTCACTCCATATTGCACGCTGTGTTTCAGCGTCACCCAGTGTCCCTCTGTAGCCTCATGGACAGGTTTCCATTCATCCTTCTCACTATTCCTGCTGTCTCGGTGTTTTATTGAGATCTCCCCTTCCGGATGCTTCTCCGTCCACCTGTGTCTCAGAGTCCTCCCTCCTCCCTCCACGCTCGGCAGCAGCTCTCCAGCAGCCTGGGCAGAGGCTGAGGCAGTATTTTGGGCAAACGCTCAGTATGAACTAAGCTACCCAAGCTCTCACGTGACTATCCTGACTACTAGGAAACTGCAAACCCCTCTCCTCTTCCTTCAGGCCTTTGTATTTTCAACAAAATAATACTCACTGGAAGAAGAAGCAAGAGGAGGAGATGATAAACAAAACAATGCCAATTATCAAAAAGTTTACTTAGAAAGTAGAACACCCGAGTTATAGTTGCTGTTTCAATTGATGTTTCGTTATTTATTTAGGGTGATAAATTGAAAGAGCAGAAAAAAAGTAAGAATGACTTGGAGTCTGGTGGCCCATACCCTTACTCAAGGGTTAGGAGGTGTGTGTTTACTATCCCTCAGAGCAGAGTGGAGATTGTACATCCACCTCCTGCAGGACGTGTACAGTAAGGGAGCCTCACTGGCACTATTTCTTTTTTGATTGGACTGTGAAACCAAGCTGCCCTTCTCCTGGGCTCTCTCCTCCTACGCTCTGCAAACTTCATGGGCTCACTGAGGTGCAAGCCTTAAAGCTAAATGGTCCAAACTTACTGTCAAACATCAGATTCCTCTCTGTGATTCCCCTTCTCAACTATTTTTGGCTGCATTTGCTGGTTTTGTCTTGCTCTATCCTCCAACCGCAGGGCCTGGGCCCATGGGAAAGTTGCCATGTTACCATGCAGACCATTTACCGCCCAACAACATTTATTTGCCTTCTCCCCAGTCTCTGTCGGCAAAGACTCAGTTGTTCTTCCCCACAAAAAGCTTTCGCACACCTACATGGCAGAAAAATGGGGACAAAACTGAATTCTTATTACTTAGTATAATTTGACCACCTGCTAGTGCAAAGTTCTGATTCCCGTAAATTGTTTAGTATGTCGGAGGTGCCACCCGCACATAGGCACATCACCCAGGAACAAAGCACACAGAACAGTTTTTCAAAGAAAAAGCTTCACTGAGGGATACTGAGTTATTTGCTTCATCTTACATGGATAGCTGCTGCTCACCACAGCTATTGAAGCGCCACGTGTGCCCTCCTGCTCAACTGTGACTGCCCCTGTGCAACGCATTTCTTTACAAAGTCTGGCCGTCTGGTTGGCTTAACCCTTCGACCTTATAATGTAAAAAAAAATCATTGCTAACATTAAAAGCCTTCCCCCATTTAAACAGAGGTTTACATGAGGGAACAGCTGTCCAGCCCCAAAGAGGATTGAAGCTTGTGTGCTGCTGGCATCATTCCACAATTGGCCTAAGAGGTCTAACGAAGACAAACCCCACATAACCATATTATTAACGGTTAGGAAGAGAGCAGCTGCTTGCAAAATTCAACAGTTTTGTGGAATGTCACAGGGACTCAATTGAAACATTTAATCTTTGGAGTCTGTTACAGTGCAGAGTTTTCACTGAGTTCTGAGTTCAGTTTTTAGCCTGACAGCTGGAAAAGTGTAAAGCAGTTAATTAGTACCTCCTAATTCTTTCAACAGAGCACTTAGAAACAAAAATTAATAGTGCTGGATTTTTGTTTACCAAACTGTCCTGTCAGAATCAAAAAGCGTGTGACTGGCTACATGGGAGTGCTATGGTTTTAGTCTGCCGATGACAGAATCCTGAAATTGTAGTACGTGACCAATCTGAGATATTGTGAACAATTACAAGAAATAAGCACTGAGATGATGAATAGTACACAGCAACAGAGAAACTGAGTAACTCTGAACACAGGGAAACTTCGCAAGAGTGAGGCTGGTTTCTGTATGTCTCATTAACAGCAAAAACTAAGTTAAAATCAGTCCTTTGCTGAACACACCCCTTTTACTCATATGAAGCCAAACACTCTCCTTAAGTTATGCCATACAACCACATATCTGTCTTCCTTCTGTTACCACTCCAAGATGCTTTCTTCCAGGGAGTGGGGGACAGCGAGTTAGAAGGGGGCAGCAGAACTTTGCAATAACTTACTTCTTTGCCTATTGTGCATAATGTTGTCTTTCTGCTATACTTCCTACCATTGAAGCTGAAGGTTCGCTAGAGGCGCTTATTGCTCCTTTGGAGTTTTTCAGGGTTTGAATGGTACTTTGTGATGTAGTAGGGGCAGCAGCAGGGAGCTGCAATCTGAGCTAAGAGAGTCCCAGCAGTCCCATGCCCCTACCCAGTTTGCTCATGACAAGCTGTGTTGCGGCCACACGCCTCCACGTTAGCAACAAATGCTTGAGAGAGTGTATTCAAAATCAAATGAACCAAATTAAATCAATTAGTAAAGTCGTGACTTTGAAACTTCTTTAATATCTGTTCATAGCATTTAAAGATCGTCACAGGGAATCACAACTCAGAAACATTCACTACATGTAAGAAATGGAAAGACAGACAGAAGTGTCACCATTCAGGCAGCAAGCAAGATCACCAGAAGCCACACGAGAATGATGAATGTGACGATTTGCTGTGAAGTCATCTATCTGTCCTGGACTCTCCTCTAATGTTTGTGTGATTGACGTGAAAAATCAGAATGGTTCCTACACAAACATGCAATTATGATGCAAAAATGGCTGCTTTCCCTGTTTCACTGTTGAACAGAAGATGATCCCATTTTATTCTAATAGCCAAAGATCAAAATTAGTCTTAGGACACATAAAAAATGTGGTTTGAATGTTTTTAAAGGTTTTTTTCCTCAGTCTTTTTCCCCTGTCTAAAGAAGCTTTTAAATTGTCACATAAATTTTACTTATTTAGACAGTAACCATGTCTTCTTGACATCTAATTCTAAGTCTTATAAATGTCCTTTAAAAGTAGCAATACATCAACATAATTAAAAAATAAAAATTGAGATTTACAATCCCTCACTGCTAAAGGCATAACTTCACTTTCATATTGACTTTTGACTATACAATACCTTATTGTCTCCCAGCTTCTCCAGCTAACAGGAAATGCAATTGCAATCTTTCCATTGTATTACTGCAAACCAAGTATTCAATAGGCATTTTTAACTCACTGACCTTCTCATTGCAAACCAATCTCCTTACTGATCCTGGGACCACAGATTCAGGGCAAAGAAAGAGTTGGATCTGGTTGATTGTTTTTACTTTTTCTTACATAAGTGAGCATTATGTAAGTGAAACTGAGGGACAGGAGAAATGCTGAGAGAAATTGTTTTGCCTGATGAAACACAAATTCAAGCAGATTCAGAAAAAAGAGATTACTTTTTGTTACCCCAGAGATGAATCTTCTTAATGAGGCACAAAGATTAAAGAAAAAAATTTCTAAGGACTATCATATTAAATGACCAGCAAATTCCAGGGCCAAATTCACTCAAATATAACTTCAGTGGAGTAATGGCAGAGCTTGGTTTCATCACCTTGCTTTCACAGTCTAATTTCCCACAAAAAGTTCATGGCATAATGAATGCACATCTTTCTTTTTCCTAAGATAATGTTATCATCTGACCACCTAAAGGAGGTACAACCGGCAATTACATCAAAGAAAGAAAGGCACCAAAAGGCAATATGAAATGAATGCCACAAGGTCTAGTTACTCTATTACTCCCCTCTTCCACCACCTTCCACCACCTTCATATTCCAACGAATGCCCTTCTTTTTTCAGTAACAGTTAAATAGCAACACAAAGTAATCGGTTACATGCGATTAATAATTACTATTAATCTCATTTCTATAGACAGCCTTTGAGGATCACTACCTCCTAAGCCGAAAACAGCTGACTTCACCCCCTTCCTGTCATTCACAAAGGAGGATTTCAGATTTGGTTGACAGAAAGCCATGCCGTTAGGCTTTTCCCATGGAAGTAGCACTGATGATGATGAGACCAAGGCAACGAAGGGGCCTTTTTTGTGGCCACATCCCATATGTGCAGAGACATGATGGAGGGAAGTAGCCTGTGCTTTTGGAGCTGTCAGGGCTGGCCTGAAGGGCATTGCACATGCTGCCATAGAGCAGCGTGAAATCTTCCTGCAAGGTAAGTGGCTCAAGAAGGTGGCTTGGACTAATGTCTATCGACTGCACAAGCCACTTTCATGTAACTGTAATGAAAAAGAGCCTGGTCAATCCTTTGTTTAAAGGCTGAGGGGAATGAGAGAAGTGCAAAATCAAAAAACAGATTCACTACCATTTTGCAATACTTTAAAACCTGTATTTCCGACAGAGCAAACTACACCACAGTTCAGTGTAAATGGACACCTAGGCCAGATGCATTCCCACTGAACGCCACCGGAGCTCATTCATAGTCCGCTTCAGAGAGGCATGCCTGCATTTCCCGCAGCGAGCAGGACTGAAGGAAGCATGTTGCTCACAAGAAGGTGGACAGTCTTATTTCAGTGGGAAGGATGCTCTGGAAAGACAAAGTCATTGGCATGACCACTGTGGATGGTCCAGACCTCCTCACACAGAGCCCAGGGAGCCTAAGGCAAGGCACTAAAAGCTGGAGTCAGAAGGTACTATTCTTCAATACGCAAAGTAAAGGAGAAGGCATTTTGACAGGCAGGCAGCCCGAGACAATATGCACACTGACCACAATCTACCTGCAGGGTTGTGCTGCAGACAAATGGAAATGTTCAGTCCAGAACAGCGTGGGCATCTATGTTCCCGGGAAAAGGGCCCCGCTTAACTCAAGAACACCTTCTTAAAGGTAATTTTAGCAACTGAGATAAATCTCCTGTTCTGTTAATCAGATTCTTTGGAAAGTTTTGTCTCAGAGTACATTTGAACAATTTAGAGAACATGGGAATCTTATCCCTGAAAGATAATTCAACAATTTAAGTTAAGTAGATGCATTAAAACAAACCATACAGACATGCCAATTTAGTGAACCTCTTATGGGGAAAAAAAAAAAAAAAAGGATTTGGTCTCCTCTTTTTTTAATCATTAGTAGTTTTCTTTGCAAGGAAAAGAACAATTTACATTAAAAGCTAATTCTCTTTCTAATGAAACTAATCCAACAACTCGTGAGTCTGCAAAGGTTTATCTATGCTTTTATCTGCATTCTGTTGAGTAGCCCCAATGATTTAAGGATAATTACGCATACTAGAGGGATCACATAGATCACATCAGTATTTTAAGTGCACCTAATGTATGTTGGCTAAAATACATACTAAGAAGAGCCAGGTAAGATTCATCTCCATTCAAAAAAAAAAAAAAAAAATCGATATTGGAGGAGCAACCGAGGTAAAGATCAACAAGGAGAAACTTTAGGAGATCCTTTCCTGAGCCCTAATATATTGCTATAGAAGATCAGATATACATTTGTCTGTAAGGGAGCATGGGGATGGCTCTTTAATTGTACATCTATTCCTAAATCACACGCAGTGACTACAGTTTACTCAACAGGAAAACAGTGTTATCAAAAGACCTGGAGCTACTTCCTGCCCTCGCAGGAAGGTGGGCTCCCCCGTGGTTTAGTATTTTTCATCTCTGGCATCTGACCATCATTTCCAAACTGTGGTTCATAGGTTCACAGGTTCACAGTAAGATGTGTATCGCCGGTACACAAATTCATATCACCCACTGGAAAATAACAGGAAGATGTTTAGCTAGAAGGGTGAGAGCTGGTCCATAAGAACACAATCGTGGTTTTTGCTCCTGTACCAGAATAGTTAACAAGACAGTAAATAGCACTGGTAAACACACCTGTAGCAGGACACGTGAATTTGCAAAAGAAAAAACTTCTCTCCAGATGCACCCAGTCCTTCCCTTCCCCTGCTTTCCTCCCCTGCTTTCCTCCCATCCTCACACACATGTTGTACTTACCATGCTCTTTCAAAACAGGACGACGTTAACTCACCCCCACCACATGCTGAACTGAAGAACTTTTACAAGATTTGGTTCTGTTGGTAAAACTCTCAGTCAACATAAGAAATCCTCAAATACTCCAAAAATAATTTCTAAAGGATTTATATGGCTTTTGTGGTCAAGCTGTCAACTTGATTTTTTTTTTTAATATTTAGAAAGCATAGCTATAATGATTTCCAGTGCTCACTCTGACTGAAATACTTTCAGATGCACAGAAAACCTTGACTTGGTTTGCTGTAGACTTATAGGACACACTTGCACTCTAGGTAAGTAAGGGGCACAGCAAAGCTCACCCAGCTCGCCTGGCTCCCCCTTGCCCAGATCAGGGAACTTACCAAAATGTCCCAAACCTCCTTTCCTCCCAGTATAAGCAGATTTCCTTCTAACTAACTGAGCTGCAGGGGCACAGGACAGACCTCAGCCCTGCTCAGCAATGCAGGGATGTGACCAGCGTGCCCAGGAGTTGTGGGGAGCCCCCAGGACTGCACCTCCCACCTGAGACGAACAGCTGTGGAGAACCACATGAAGAGGAGGGAGGGAAGGAGAGAGAGAAATAAAAAGAAAATTCAGTTCTTTGGATGAAAAGTCTAGCTGACTACAGGTAAGACCCAGGATTCTGCTCCGCCTTTTCTGGTTTAAAAAGCTACCTGCAATATTTTGGGCTCTATAAAATATTTCCGAACACTTGCAAATAGAATTGCTGACGTTATATCTGTTGCAACAGGAAAGACTAGCACCCCCGCCCCCAAACCTGCACCTTTCCTGATGCAGGAGAGGATACACAAGGAGCACACGCTCCTTGTACACTTGGTATGTGGTGTGTGACCCGTCACAGTTGCGTTATTAGTGTCATTTTAGTGTTTGCAGTCTTAGCCGTAGTGACTCAGTTTATGGCCTTATGATGCATTTTTCTGAAAGTGGTGAGGGGTGGGACATGAAAACCGCTTTCTGTCTATGCGTTTTGTGACACCAAGTAGGGAAGAAAAGCCATGTGTCCGATCTTGAAAACACAGCAAAACTGGCCCACAGCTGTTACTAAAGCTGAGATTAGTTCAGAAATCTCATGATGCATGACCCTCCCATGGCAATTAAGACTGTCCTGATGTCCCATTAAGCTTCCTGTTCTCTGTGTGGGTGGGAGAAACAACATTCACTTAATGAACATACATATCTGCCCTGAAAGGAAATAAAAATTAATTTGGATTAGGAGAAAAAAATATTCTGTTTGTCCTTATTCTTACCTTCCCTGCACGGGGACAGGAGTGAAATCCTTCCCCAGAGCAATGCAGCCATCCTCCCCTATTGCTGGTTTTTCACGCAGGCTCTGTGGCTCCCCAAGACTCGTTACCATGCCGTGATACTCTCTTAATAGCCACAGCTCATTGCAACTTCTGGTCGCGGGCTTGGCTGCCGCCTCTGCAGGCAAGCTGGTTTGATGTAAAGATGTCTGATTCAGCTCCATCTCTTGTCTAGAAATTGTACTGTCATCTTTGTTATCCAAGTACATCTGTCCCTGGGGGGTGTTCTCCTAAAGAAAGTGAAAACAAATATATTAGGACTAAATTGAATTGACTCAATGTTTGCTTCAGTACAAGCATGTTAAAAATGCCAAGCAGAAGGTTTTTTGTGCACCTTTAGAGATTCCCCTTGTTGGTTTATTTCCACCAGGAATAATTCCAACTTTTTAAACATCTTTGCAACTTCAAAATTAGCCATTATGAGAAGTACTGGAATACATAAAGAGATGGGTCTTCTACTTTTTCCATGTCTACCATGAATTTCCTCCCACAAATTTCCCAGCAACTTGCACTGGCCTATCCCACAGAATAAGCCAAAATCCTCTCCCCATCAGAGGCACAGGAGCCCCTGGTGCAGAACAGCTTCCCGGCTTATAACAGCGCTGCTTCACCGCCACGGCACCGGCTTTTCTCCGACAGCTGCTGTGGCAGCAGCCCCACTGAAGCCACCGCTCTCCTCCCAGCCCTCGGGCTCCCTCGGAAAGCCCTGTCACGCTGAAGCTCTGCCACAGCTGATGGCCCCTCGTTAAGCAGAGCAGGTACTCGAGTTTTATGAAGACAACGTGCCATTTCAGCAGTTGCCAGAGGCATTTATGAAATGTGAATCAAACCTTGATGAAAATTAGGTTCTATTATATGATTATTAACGGTGATTATAATAAAACTTAGTGCATAATAGTCAAAAAGCTTTTATGCTCTCATCATTAAAATTCAGCATAAAAAGTTATAAAAAACACTTCAGAGTCCCACAAAGTGCACAAATCAGACACAAAGACCGAGTTAAAGATCAGTCTGTCTTAAACGCATGCTGTGGAGTCTAATCACAGGAATATTTCAGCGCAAAGTGCCAAAGCCACCGCAGAGGACAGCAAGAGCTCGGGAAATGGGCCCGTCAGCCTCCGACATCCCTGCGGCGGGGGAGAGCAGCCTTGTCGGAGCTCATACCTGCTCCTCCCTGCAGAGATCTCAGCACAGGACACACAGGCAGACCTGCGGAGCTATGGGGCAAAAATAGCACCGTAATAGGTAATAGGCTCTGCTTTGGTCCCAGCACGGGAAATCACTAGAAGCAGAAATAAAAAAAAGCTAATGCTGACTTTGTGCAGCTTCGAGCTCTCGTGGCCTTGCAGGCTAGAAGGAAACGGAGGGTTCTGAGAAGAACACTGAACACACAAATCACCACAAATGCAGATCTTGGCTCCAAGCAAAGGCACACTTGCTAGCCAAATGTAAATCAGAATTTCCCCAGGTGGCATGTCCTTCCCCAGTCCTGAATTTCTTTTTCTTTCTATTGCCAATGCCCTTAGTTCTCATATCCTAATCTTCTTCACCTGTCCTTTACAAGTAGATTGACAAACTTGACGCTTCCCATCACTACACGCTAGCTGGAGTACTGTGTCCAGTCCTGGTCCCCACAATTCAAAAAAGATGCAGACAGACTGGAGGGAGTCTAAAGGAGGGCCACGAAGGTGATCAAAGGGCTGGAGAATATGCCCTATGAGAAAAGACTGAAGGAGTTAGGTCTTTTGTCCCTGGGGAAGAGAAGGCTGAGGGGGGACCTCACTGCAGTATACCAGTACTTAAAGGACGGCAAACAAAAAAAACAAGGAGCCACATGGAGAAGAAAAGGCGCAACAAGTACAAGTTGCACTGGGAAAGATTTCATCTCAACATAAGAAACAAAATTTATACAGAGAGAATCATTGGAACAACCTCCCCAGGGATGTGGTAGAGTCCCCATCACTGGAGGTTTTCAAGACACAACTGGACAGGGTGCCAGATAATCTCATCTAGGCTCCAGTTCCCACAAAACGTTGGACCAGATCGTCTTTCGAGGTCCCTTACAACCTGAGCTGCTTTATGAGTCTATGATTAACACCGTGGAAACAAGCCCTTTCATCGCTTAGTGTAAGGAGCACAAGCATGGCTGATGTAACACCAAACGCACTGTCACTGAGCTGGTACAGGGCTTCTCCATGGCCTGGAAAGCACTGAATTTTGGTGATCCAAGACAAAACCCTGAGTGAAAGCCAGGCTTTCTACTCCCGCACTGTGGGATCTGAGGATGGAGGTGCTGGGAGGGCCAACGCACACCACGCAGGGGCCACCACTGCCCCACCGACATCTTCCTGTCACCTCTGGTAGCCTGCTGCCCTACCAGGCAGCCAGTTTTGCCTGTCTGAAAATCCCGAACCGCCTTCCTTCCTAATAAATAACTTTGAAATACATATTTCCAACTCCAAATGGAAAACATAATTGCTCTTGTCTTCAATCTCACTTTATATGTTTACATACTGGTTTTATTAAGACACTCTGTAAATCATAATTGAGATATCTGCCCACTTATTCCATTTTTCGTGACATTTGGTTTGTCTGAGTGCCTGCTGTGAAAAATACACAGATTTTTAGATGATGTCAGGCTGTGGAAACATGAACAGTAAACCTACAGCAACTCAGGCTGCACTAGTTTTTAAACCATGAGAACCTGAACACAATCTCTAAGATTGATCCTGTCTCACCCCAAAAGTGGGGAATTTTTATTTTGAGGTAAGGACTAAATTAGTCAGGCTCTCATATGTACACAACATTAGCATGAGAGCCATTTATTTTCAGAATTAACATCGGTGAAGAAATAAAAGAATGCCAAGGACAAGAACCTTGAGAGAAAAACTGATGCCTAGATACAAAACCATAAACCATATTATTGCACATACACACAAGCTTTGCGAAAAAATACAATAATACAGCATCATTTTGCCACGAGAGAGACAAGTTTGGTTGTGATTACCTACGTAGCTAAAACATTGCTAAGGCAACTATCACCATGGTATCTAAGCTTCTAAGACATCGGTGCATTTACCATTCAAGAAATTCTCAAATGATCACATTTCTCTGTAGTTACAGAACTTTTCTTCACTTTTATTTCTTCTTCCTTTTTCTGATCTTGCAGTGCCTCCATCAGGAATGAGACATAGGTGAGATGTTATCATGTGAAGGCTGAGGAGAGGTTTTAGCCAAGGGAATTTCATTTTGGGTTCATCTCTCTGGAGCTATGCACCGGCAAGGGTTTTTTAGCCACAGCTAGAAATCGATCCAGCAACCACCCATCCAGAGTTTGACTGTAAAAGGGCTAATACAGTATTTAAGCCATGTTTGTTATCCCTTCTCATCCCTTTCATCCCAGTCCAAGCAGCTGAATACCCACTTTTAAAGTACTAGTGCAGAATTCATTTTTTTCAGCTTTTCAGGTGGTAATAAGATCAACAGGGTACCTTATTTTATTTAAGGGGCTTTGTGTAGCCTGCTTTTTGGTTGCAAAACAAAATGCTGGAGACAAATGATGTAGCTGGTAATATATCATCATTTAAAATTTTATTTTCCTGGATATCAGTAAGCACAGCATAGCATTTTTGCAATCAAAAATGAAGCAGAATTTAATCTTAGGGGCCATGAGACTACGAAATATCACAACCGGTCCAGGTAATGCCAAGAAATAGCATGTTTCCTGTCTTGCACATCTTATTATCCACCAAAGCCTTTCTCCCATCAAGACTGGAGGAAAAAAAACCAACACATTACCTCTGCCCTAAGTCACCTTCCCATTACCAGGCAGAAACCCGAATTCTAAATATAACTAGCTGAAGAGGGAGGGTGTGGTGCAGCTGAGCGGAGCGCGCCCACACGCCCGCCTTTCCCAGGGGAAGGAGAACGTGGCTCTTGAAGCAAGACTCACGCTCAGCCCCCAGAGCTTGCATCTGCCTGGGAGACTCTCTCCCAAGGAAATCTCAAGCCACATCTTGCCTGCCTGGGAAGTCTCTCTATAGCATCTGAGACTAAGTAAACCTGTCTCCTGCTCCAACTCCTCTCTCAGTGTGCCCCTGTGCCAGGAGCACTGCAGAGGCCACAGGTACGAGCTGCTGCGAGGAACCTCCCGCAGCCTCGCACGGACAGAGTACGCCAAGGCAGATGTGCCACCGAGGCACCTTTCTACATATGCCTCTGCCTCCAGAAACCCATCTCCCGAGAGCTTCCCCGCAGGTCAGACAGGTGATGTCGTACTGGCCTCCTGTGGCAAAGACACCTTAAAATGGTCTCAGCAGCAGGGAGGAGAGTTGTCATCCTTAGCCTGCGGCCCAGAGAAACAGAGCAGGGCTTCAGCACTGCATCTCAGAAATCCTCCCATCGCCGGCTTGTCCTTGCACGGCCGTTGCCGCACGTATCCCTGACCCTGCCATCCTGGGGACAGTGGAGAACCATTCCCAGGACTGGTATATGAAAACTCAGCTGAAAACTTATCCCTAGAGCCACAATCTAAAAACAAAACACCACACATACACATGCTCCCACACTACCACTGCCAAAACACACTTATTTATGTTTGTTTATTTTGAGTAAAGGAAGGGTACTGCAGTGCCTAATGCTGTGATGTGCAAGCAAGAATTCTCAGTATTTCTTAGTTGTGTTTTCTCTTATAAATAGAAAGCGTTTCTAGCTGTAGGAAGGAGGTAAGACTGCTTTGGGCATATAGGGTTGTGACGGGTTGACCCTGGCTGGACGCCAGGTACCCACCAAAGCCGCTCTCTCACTCCCCCTCCTTGATTAAAC
>JAVKLA010000057.1:9974803-10015685 GCA_034782735.1 Sagittarius serpentarius
GCTGCAGCATTCACCTAACTGCACGTGGATACAACAGCCGTAATTAATCCGCAGAAACGGTTTCCGCGTACGCGGGAACGGTCTGAAGGGGCAGTCCTCCCTGCGCAGCTGCGCTAGGAAGTGGTTTGTATGTGCCTTAAGGTAATCAATAGCAGTGGGTCATGCACAGGCTACCGTGGTCGGGCCAGCTGGATTTTAAGAATTTGCCAGGAAAAACAAACAAACAAACAAACAAAAAAACCAGTTTAGGGAGTTAAGCTGAAGATGGCATTGACACAGAGCCTCCCGTCATCACCCGGGCGGTTCGAAGATTCATTTCCCCACGTAAGCATTACCCTATGCAAAAGATCCCCATAAATTAGGACTTTTTTTAAAGAAAACACTCTGTCCCTGAATGTCGATGTGCCAATGCCCTGGCCCTGCTCAGTGTTTAGTCTAAAGAGTTGGTTTGGGGAGCCTTTTAGAAGGCACCTTTGCTGAAGGAAGAATGGAAGTGAAGAGCTGTCACCTGGGTCATTAGGCACAGGGAGCACCGCAAGCGTAAGGACAATCAAACAAGCCAGCTACCAAAAAAAAAAAGAAATCCAGATAAAACAGTAATTTCCTTTTTCCTTTCTTACTGCATCTGTCAAAGAAGTCAATACAAAGCGCATTCAAACGAACAGACAGACTTTTAAAGTGTCTAATCAGATACAGATAACTAAGTTGCAATACGTCGTAAGGTTAGCCTCCCCCTCACCACCACCCCTACATCCTATGTCCCCATGCTTCAGAAGTGCCTGTACCTGTCCCTGACTACCAAGGGACCTGGGGCTGAAGGAGATGTGTGTTGGAAAGACATCTCAGCTTTGGTGAGCTAATTTCCAGCAAACGCCACTAGCTTAGCATCAGCAACTGGAGTCACTGGGAACATGAAGCCTGCAGCACCAAGTAAAGCTGTACAGTTAACAGAGACCAACTCTGGGGCTTGGTCATTTGAAGACTTACTTAATGCTGTCATATCACTAAACTGGTGCATACACTGAAAGCTGAGGAAGTAAAGGGGGGCGGAGGGCGAGTGTCAACACAACAAGTCGCTGAACAACTTATTCAGCCGATACCATTCAAGTGTGACAGTTGCGTTACCTGTGCGCAGGGCCTGTGAGGTGCCCGCACTGGAACCAAAGCGGTGCCCACATCTGAGACAAACAGGAGAGAAAAGCAGCTAAGTACTAAGCAGCTAAATACTATCTAAGTTTATAAGCCTGCATATTCATGGGGCTGTGTTAGAACTAGGCTGTATCAGAAGGAAAATGGTGTAACTTTGAAACAGACTTTTTTGGATTTAGGTCTTACTTTGGGAAAAAAAAGAGAGAGACTCTAGAAGACACTTGCAAAATACAGCTGAGACCATTCAGTGTGTGCAGCTTGCTCTGCTTAAAAGGTGCTGAGAAATCAGGCAGGTCTGAAAGGAAAAACAGTCTCCTTCCTGTTGTCACCCAAGTGTAAACCCAGAGAGGGGTTTTCTTCTCTCCTTAAGCTATGAGAGTTGCTTTTAAGTCATAAAGTTCTTGTTTCTGCGTTCTCTTAAAAATGAGATCAACTGCAAATGCCAGGTCTCAAGACAGCTAAATAGCATGCTGAGATGCCCAAGGCCTTTTGTGGCACCTCTGTGCAAGAATGTGAAATGATTCACACCGATAAGTAAAATTCCAGCACTATAGCCTTGCTAGAGGACTTTTGAGAGCTTGGTACTTCTCTTTTGCACTTCCATAACCCATCATTACATGGTCATGGGAAGAGAATGAGATTTCATGTTCTCAGATCACGTTGAAGAGTTTCTGTGGGTAGCTCAAGGTAGAGACAGGCAAGAAGGGCCCGGCCCTGCAGCCCCTGCGAGGGTCTTGGGTCTCCCCAGCTGCCGCAAGCGAAGGCAGCACAGGGTGACAACAACCCGGGCAGGAAAGGCTGTTAGGAAAGAGTATTCTGAAATCTTATGTGTCTTCCAGCAGGTCTTTATTGATTATTACAGATCGGTGATGTTATTTTTACTTTGGGTTCTTTATCCTTCAGACATGTCTGACCAAGTATATAGCAATGCTCTCTCCTGTCAGCTGGTGCATATGAAGGTCTTTATATCTTCCTTTTTTAGTAACAAGCAAGACAGTAGGAAGGGGTTGATTTGTTGACACTGTACTTTGAAATCGTTAAAATAAGCCCGGTTAGTTTCAGCTCTGTTTCAGAAAAAAAGAAAATTCAGGTTGCCAAGTGGAAAAGGAATACCTGTATCGGGTTGGGGTTTTATTTGTTTTATGCCCACACTCTACTAATAAATGTTACAAGTTCTTAACAAATTATTCTACAGACTTTCAAGCTGAACACCAAGCTCCCTAAAATAAAGTGCAGGAAAAAAATGTGTTACTGCCCCCCGAATGACATGTCTAGATGATTGTTATTCCCACAGTGTCAATCGTTCTTATGTCTTAACTTGATAAACTGCAGGTGCTTGAGATTGCTGCAGCAGCTAGAATACTGATATGCAATAAGCGTTCATGTCACATCTCTCCTGTCCGCTGTTAGCCTAAATTTACTTCATAGAAAAGATGATGATACGGAGTCTCTTTGCACAAAGGGATTAGAGCCTCCATATGCCTTGGCAGCTGTACCATGGAAAAAGATAATACCAACAGGTGCAGAAGAGCAGAGTTCACGATATTTTTGGTTTCTCCTTTATTCCAAACATGCAGCAAAGCAGAATAAGATAGATCTTTTTCCTAGAGGACCCAAGTGCAAATGGAGGTAGTAGTGAGGTAGACCTGCAGTTTTTAGCTGGTGTCTTTGTCCTAGTATTATCAGACTTCAGTTTGGTTTGTGAAATACCCTTTGGTGCAGCAACTATTTCAGCTGGCAAACAAAGCAGCATGCTACATGTGATTATACTTTTCAAAATGAATGTAAATTTTTCATAGCCTGCTAATATGGCTGGAGTTTTTACTTCACTGCAGGTAAAAATAACAGCTATGTGATTTGTTGACACTGGCCATAATACAGCCAAGATAATTAAACCAAAAAGGAGACACTAAGGGAGCTAGGTAAGTATTTTGTATAGATCCATTTCCATATTCAATGTTCAAAAAAGTTGGAGGTTTTGTTTACTTTTAAAAAATTATTTTTGTTTATTTAAAAAATTGTTTCCTTCCTGTACTAAATAGTTCCATGGCTAAATTCAAAAATTAATCATCACCACCAGACAAAACTATTTCCTGTTTTACAAAGCAATGAATGTAAAAATAGCTCTCTTCTGAGACAGTCATGGCAAAGAGCAAAGCATTTCAGGAGCCAGACAGTGACCCTGTAAATGGACGTAGCTGTACTGATTTCAAGCATCGTTCGTACTTATTCTTCTTTCCAGGCAGCCAAAGGGATTTGGTTCTGTTCCTATCAGAGTTTTGCTTTGATTTTAGCTGGGACAGGGTCAGACTTGATTGAGCTAATAAGCCTCAGTTTGGATTAGAAATTTCAGTGCTGTTCTAATAACCTTCTCTGGTATGAATTAAAAAATTGACCAAGCCTACACTGAGTAAGCACGGGGAAATAAAACCAGACATATTTAGAACTTTCTTCCTTGCATTTGGGCGCTCCATTGGCACCTTACTGCTCTACACAGCTTTTTACCTGCTTCATGTTGCAAATGAGCCTGCTTTTACGTACATTCCTATTTCTTAGATGCAAACAATCACGCACTAGAAGGAAACACAGCATCTTCAATGAAAACTGGTGTTTCCATGCTGTTGACGGCACTGGTTAATGTTGCAGTCCTGACAAATTCATTAACTTCTCTCTCAGCTTTAAAGCAGTCTTACAAAACCAAGAGGCTGAAAGCACATGCTATGGGATGTGGACTTGTGAAGCTGGCAGCTTTCTGGAGTGTTAAAGCTTATGAAAATCCAAATCCAAGCTAAAATGTATGGAATGTGAGCCTCGCCTTGGAGCTTTATCCAAAATGCACCGAGGCTACTGAGAGTCCTTCCACTGACTTCGCTGGGCTTTGGATCAAGCCCTTCAAAGATGTAAAACAGGCTTGAAATGCTTAGCTTGTGTTACAAAAAGAAGCTGCCCAAATCCGTGACTCTGAGGGGAAGGCTGAATGATGCAATCTCAAGGCCAGAAGGTCAAAATCACACAGGGAAACTGCGCCCTTCTTGTTGGCACGTTGGCAGCACGGGCAGAGGAAAGGCGGGAAGGGAAGGACACCAGACCAGCCCTGACCCGCAGCAGAAGAGGAGGTCTATGAATAGCAATGCTGCAGGTGGTGCATTTCCATTTTTTGGCACGGCTCCCTGCTGCCCACAGTGTTTCCTCCTCCCTCACCCAGGGCACACGCTTTTTTCATGTTGGGGCGAATGTGATTAGGAATGATTTTCTTTAGGTATCCCTGGGAACAAGATATTTCGAATATCACACAGAAACAGAGCTTTCCTAGCACAATGAAAAGGAAGAGCAAAAAAATCTCCAGAGTGATCAAGCAATTTAAACGTTCCAGCAACCGGGGATTGCTTTAAGCATTAAAGAGGAGGGGTGAAGCCGCAGCCTAGCAGCTGCCACAGAACCAGAGACAAGAGATGGGATTTTCTGTTCCCTGCTTTACTATACATTTAAGCTTGTCTCAGGGCTGAGGCGTGCCTTGTCTGCTAAATAACATTTGTCCGGAAGGTTTCATTCAGCAAAGCTGTAAATTATTTTGATATTTTGAGGAAGTACATTACAGTGGCAATACTAACAGCCTCTGCTCATCAAAATGTTTGGCCTATGCGTGAGGATACTCCTGAGCGTGTTTCCCTGGGAGGGGGAATGAGGGTGGCCTCTCTGTTCAGGTTATCTTAAGCAAACCACCCCAACGAGTGATTGTGTTTGTTGGCACTCACGGAAGACAGTGCGTTCCTGGGCAGAAAGTTCACTGCACAGAAGAGTCATTAGCGAGCCCGTCTGTGAATCCCGCCAAGTCTCCAGAAGGTCTGCAGCAAGAATGCGTTTCTGAAGCAGCTGCTTAAAGATCTGAGGGAAACTTGGCTGGAAGAATAGCCACATGATCCTCCAGTCCCTCAAGTATTTTTGGCTTTCAGATGCTAAGTCCAACGTGACATGACAGCCTTACAAAATCAAAAACTCACCACTGACTGACAGAGAAATGCGACATCATGACAGTTAAACAGAGGGGGGAGGGAGACATGCACCCACCTTTTCCTTTCTTTGTTCTCATTTGAAGTTTTTTAGCCTCTAACAGCTCAGATGGAAGTGAAAACATCCCACAGTGACTCTGGCTGTCATGCAGGGCAGCACACTGGATGCGAGCGAGTTGCCCTGAGCGTACGTGAGCACTGTGATCACCTCGTGTCAGGGCAGACCCACGGGCACAGCCAGCTCCAAGCTTTTGAAAAGTTCAGATGAGTTTGTTTCATCTCTAGCTGTAGCCCTCCATCATCATACTATCCCTTTAAAAACCTCTATTGAAAAATAGGCACTGAAAAATATAATTGGCAGGTCATAGAGCTCAACAGAGGGCTGGAAGAAACCAAGACACAAGTCACACTCTTGTGTGACATTTGGCTGCGCTCTGCTCTTGGTTCCTATCCTTACACGCTGGAGATGACACCCTATTCCCACTGTGGGACACAGGTACAAATAAGAAGGAGAAAGGAGATAAAACTGTTGGGCCTGACACACTAATGGCTCTTCTCCCTACCATAAAGTTAGAGCAAGGTACATTTGCACTTACTCTAAATCCTATTTTCACTGTCAAAGCAGTGTAAATGAATGCTAGAGTTGGTGGGAATAAGGACTATTATCTTTAAAAAGATAATTTGGCCTATCGAAACGTCGCAGCAATTTTGCTGGAATATAAAATTTTCTTTACCCTGATACAATTTGGAAATCTCACCCTAGCAGTCATGAGAAAGTGGAAGACAATGACTAGATAATTTCGTGCATCCCAAAGTCTTTAATTTAATAATGGATCGTGCATCAGGAGACATATTATTCAAAAATATGTATGAATTTCACATCACTGCAGACATTTGTTTCTTTTGCTTCATACAAGATAATTGCTAGATTATGGATAATTGTTAGATAAAATAGTCGTCTTTTCATTTATCAAAGTCCACAGAAGTTACCTCACAGCAGAAATAGTTCTGAGCTAACAGAGTAACAAAAAATTCTAAATTATTCACTTTCTTTGCCATCTAAGTAGTCTGTATTTTAAAGCTAAATATAGTTATTTGAAAGTAAATCAAGTCTCTCTGATGCTTGGAGTTGTAAAGTCCAAAAAGAGTTATGTTTATTCCATTCAACTCTTTTGAAAGTGTTCATTAAATGTGTTGCATTCAATATGTTAAACATTTTTTCTGATTTATGGGACTTTAAAGCAGTCTGCGGGTACAGGCAGAACAATCTGTTTACCAAAAAATATAATTAGTTTCTCCTCTGTTTCATTAAAGCCAAAAAGTTGGACCTCTGGGTTGATTTCTAGAGTAGAAAGTGGCTAAACAAAACCAGTTCACATGAAGAGGTGAAAAGGTGTCTATAATCTGTGAATGACTGATAAACACATGTAAAGCATTTGTAAAAGAATGCATAACTTCATTCCTTTCAAAATGTAAGGAAAAACAGTAACAGCTGCTTAGCCCAAGTATTGCTGGAACTGGTGTGAGAAGTTTCCCTTTGAAAATAGACACCTTTAGCTTAGGGTTGTATGCCCCAACATTTTTGAGATACCTTTTGCTTAATTTTTTATGATTATAAACTGGGTTTAAGGCAGTCATCTGGGCCCATTCAGAGCAAGCATCTCTGCAAACAGACCTATGCAAGTAATAGGTCTAGGAGCAAGGAATGCAGTCTCTTTACAGAAAATGAAGCTATATAGCAAGGAGCCGCGGCCCTGCAAAATGCTCCAGCATTTAACAGACAAAGCAAGCCTACAGTCTCCTGCACCATGTAGCAGAAAGGACAAATGTAATCCTTGAAGGTGCAGGAATTGAGACTGCTGTTTTCCCTCCATGTAAGAATGTGTTACCCACCAAGTGCTGCGTACAGAGGTGGGGCTCCCCTTTTGGAAAGGAATTTGGAAGAAGGGAGGCAGTGCAGAAAAAACCTCACTGAAAATAATTCAAGGGCTGGAGAAATGCCTTACCACGAGAGGGACCAAAGGTATTCCATCGGTCCTGGTTTTCAAAAAAAAAAAAAAGATGGAGCAATGACTCAGTTACTAGGCCACCTTCACAGAGAGAAAATATCTGGTACGAAAAGGCTCTTGAACTTAGTGGACAAGGCATGACACAAACTGATGGCTGGCAGCTGAAGACAGATAAATTCAAATGGAAAATACAGCACAATTTTTATGACTTTTTTTTTTTAAGTTGTCACATTGATTAGTGACTGAAACAAACTACTGAGGACAGCAGCCTGGCAATGTTTTCTCGACTAGAGTTATCACTGGGACATCTGCTTAGACAAGGTATGCCGCTCAGTCCAGCACTTGGAAAACTGGCTGAAATGTGCAAATCTGCGATAAAAATGTGAGTGTTGGAGTCAAGAGTCCCCCTCGAGCCCCAAATGCTATGGAAGTCCGGCTGTACAAATTTCCTTTCAGTCCATGATCTCAAAAGAATTTGGGGTTAATTTTCCAGCTCAGGAAATAAATCAGTGTCAGTATCAACTGGAATTTGGTTTTTAGACCTTGGCTTTGCAGGTCTTTGATAACAACCAGGGAAAACAGAAATTATTATCAGAGTAGAAAAAGTTGCTTCAAAAATCCTTACAGTAATCAGTTCTTTTTGGACCTATAAAACCTTTAGGAGGCTTAGGCAAAAAAAAGCATCTAGTTATTGAGAATTTTTTTTGTACATTTACATGCTTAAAAAGCAATGCTTCTGCCAGCAATTTTCACTGAACACTGTTATTTATAGAGCCACTTCAGCAATGAAATAGGAAGCTGTAATCATACTCTACATGCTTTGGCAGCCCTTGACATGGGCAGGAAGTCTGAGAGGTATTGTATTCAGACTATCTTTTTTTCCCTTTCATAATAATAATAAAAAAGATAACAAAAAACTGTCTTCAGAGCTTCCATATAAAAGGGAGAACTCATTACCTGAGAGGCACACAAAATGCAAAGAGCTCATTATGCTTTTGCGATGAAGATACCAAGTTTAGCCAGACATTGTATTTTTATTGGATTTTCCAGCAGTAAAAGCAGAAGACTCTCAAAACGAGCCCTCTGAGGGAGGAGAGGAGTGACTCTGCCCTTTCCCCTTGAGCCCCTGTCACCAATGGGACATCTCCAGGTCTTTGTTCCTCGTGACTCCAGCCCTGGTGGAGCAGCTCATTCACCCACCCCGCAGAGGAGGAAGCTGATGATGATGAGTGCTGGTGCCTGCAGCCTCCCCTCCCAGCCCGGAGCTGCTGAACCTGCAGAAATGCCTTCCAACAGACCATGCCAGAGAGGGGCTTAGTTATGTGCCCACACAGTTAGGGGCTTAGTTAGAGTCAGCCCAGCTCTAGTTTCAGACCTGAAATACCTCAGCCCCTGCTTCTCCTTGGGAAGCTGCTGAAAGGAACCCTTGCGCCCAAGGGGAGCTCGGGGGGGTCAGTGGGACCCACAGGCACTCGCGCCTGCTGTTGTTTCAATTCGCTGCAGGGCATAATAAGGGGTTCTGGAAAATGAACGTAGGGTGGCTTTTCTTCCTCTTAACACACAGAATACAGGTAAAAAGCTCACAGCAAGCTGCTTTCTCACATAACTATGCAATACACACCATAGAATAATTCAGGTTGGAAAGGACTCGTGGAGGTCTTCTAGTCCAAACCCTGCCCAAACCAAGGCTAATGCCAAAGTGAATCCAGGTTGCTCAGGGCCTTGTCCAGCCAGATTTTGACTATTTCCCAGGATGGAGATTCCTCAGCCTCCCTCTGCCTGCTGCAGTGCTAACCCACTCACAGCATGAGAAAAAATTCCTTACATGCAAACAGAATTTTTCTTTCTGTAGCTTGTGTCTGTCACCTCTTGACTTTTACTGTGAACCTCTGAGAAAAGCCCTGCTCCGTCTTCTCTATAACTGCCATTGATTGTCGAAGACAACTCTAAGATCCCCTCAAAGCCGCCTCTTTTTCAGGCTTTCTCAAGAGAGACAGAGATCATAAACTCAAAAGCCTGCACATCACAGATTTCGTATCCCTGATACCTGTGTGAGAAGTGAGCGTCGACTGACACATGCGGCCTGAGAAAGCGAGGGCAAGGGGTTAAAACTGAGCCCTACCAGCCAGAACATGTCACCTCTGGTCAGTGCCACTAACGTCTTGGGTAGTCCCAAGAAAATCTTTTAAAACCTCTGTCCCAGATCTCCTACATCTAAACACTGCGTCAATAAACTTTACCTCATCAGACATTTGACATTTGTAGTCATTTGAAATTAAAACAGTCTTAAGCCACAGCAGTATTGAAAGTCCATCAGCAGCAACATTGTCTGTGGTCAGCCAGGCAAAGAATAAAATACTCTGTTGTAAACTGAAAATGCATCCCACGTACACTTGCTCCCGTTTGCACCAAGCACATAAGGCAGAGAGACAGGACTGCCAGTCCAGCAGCAGCCCCGTTCCTGCCTGCTCTAAGCCCAAGGGATTTTGTCCAAGGTAAATGGCTTCACGCTGTCAGAGAGTTTTGTAAGACTCAGACCTTTTTTTGCAACTAATCAGAGAAAGAAGCTACAGGAAAATGGCTTACTGGGGGCAATATCAATCTCCCTGTGCCATTATCCATAAGAAATATATCTCCAGAACCACTTGCCTAAGAATTGGAGCAAAAAATCACTTCCATCACAACTACCGGGTAATGACTGCCACCTGACCGGCTCGCACCTGAAGCTAGCAAGGGAGGAATCGCGAGCTGTGTGATGACAGTCTTTGGATGGGAGCATACAAGCACGTTATCGCTGTGAACCTGGGAGCGTGGTCACAGTGTGCTGGCTCTGCCCCCAGCGCTGCCCCTCTGACGATCCTCACCAGGACCCCTGCGTCAGACCTGGGCGTGGGTAACCACAGGAGAACACCCGACACATGCATTTTTGCTGCAAAACACCAGACATATTCAGTGTCACACAGTAGCTCTCCCTCCGATAACTTCTTTGAGTATTCATATCCCAAAGCGGCTTTAGACAAATGCTTTGCATGAAACCTTCGTTTCCTTGAAACGAGAAGAAATTTTTCCTTATTGAAGTCAGTGACAAATATTTCCTTCTTTGCACCTCTGGCAAAACAGGAAAACACTTTTGAAATCAAAATGAAGCTGTGGCTTCATAGCTTCAGCCAGCCTGCAATGACTTAGCTTCATTGTGGTTCCTACATGGGGGCAAATGAACTGGTTTACTATTATTTAATTTGGAGCATTTAAGTTAGTGAAGCTGAAGCACGTATGTTGTGACAGATTTGAGACTTAAGTCCACTTAATAAGATAAGAAAGAGATGCAAAAAAGTGCTATGAGGAACAGTGAGAGGGAATGGACAAAACAGAGTCACTGCTGACATCCTCAGTCATAAAATCTTCAGTACATGCAGGAGTTTCATCAGGATCTTGGACGTGTCACCTAGGATGATTTCCTTACAGAGGCTTACCCAAATACACAGCATTCTAGCGCTCAAATAGCCTGTATGTCTAAGACAAGGGCCACGTAATGAAATCTGATGCACAGAAAATGTTAGCAGAAACTAGTATTCTCGGGGAATTATAACCATGCAGCATTTGTAACGACATACACTCTGAAGTTATAATCATATAGTTGGCACGTACGGGTGCTAGAGTGTGTGTACACAACACCAAAGATGTCCCATGCCAGCCAAAGACAAGTGACCAAGCAATGCACTGAATAAATTAGTACTTACCTGCTGAGAAATACCTTGAAAACAGAAAAAGGAGTGTATGAGGAGTGTCTGCTGATACATCAGGTCCCTACTCAACCCCAGACCAAGTTAGGTGTGATTCTATGTAAAGTTGCTGTAGTGTTGTGATGGCCAGTTACCATTTAGATTATTGAGAAAGTTTTTCTGCCCTCTAGCTAAAGCATCCCGTGCCCCTGCAAAGCATAGTTTGCCTGGTGAGGAGTTTCAGAGACCTTGTTTTTCTATTAGGAGTTGAAACATTAACTGCATTTGAGGGCATCACACACAGCCAGTCTAAAAGGGAACCAAAGCAGCTGTCCGCACGGCCCAAGAGAGGTACTGGTGAACTGACCTAGTAAAGAGAGAAGCACAACATTTGTTCTGGGCACCAGAACACCAGGAGAAGGCAGGAACAGAAGCACATTACAGTATCTCATGTATCACCTTGCACTGGCTCTATTGCCCCAAATAGTAATAAGACAAAAGTACTCACCAAGCCGTCTGTGGCTACATCTGTGTTAGTAAGTAGTGTGGCACAGCAGGAATGAATCTGTAGGGCAAAGGATTTGTGCTGAGGACCTAAAGACCACACTACACACACCTCAGAAAGTTTTAGTGCAGACTAGCCCTAGTCTGGCCCTGTGGACTGAATGCCTGTCAGCAGTGAGAACACACCTCTTGGTTTAATTTCAGCCAAAAGTAAAGTTTGTGCACTCTGAGACTGCTCCACCACACAAACCAAAGCACAGCACAGGGAGGTGATGGGGAGATTCGGTTCAGACACGCATTTCTGATCCACATTAAAATGCACCCAGCAAGACCGGAACTGGCATCTACAAGTAGTCACATAAAATGGAGGAAAGGAAAGTATGTGCAAAAATAAGCACCCATATCCCAAACAGAAAAACTACAAAGACAAACTAGCAACTATAGCCACCACTGGTTAACAGTTAACTGGTTAACGCCTGTCTTCAAAGATGGAGGAGGCAAGGCATCCTCTCCACCAGGGCAGATCCAAATAAAACTGTCATGGATGGCATGAAAAAGTTCACTGTTTGGTGGGTCTTGGGAGCTAACGAGGATGATGCACAGAAAATGTCAAGAAGAAAAAGAAGAAAACTCATTACCACACCATGTTCTCCACAGACCTGGTTGGACTTCCATGGCATGAACTTCTCCAGCCACCTTTTGAATCCATGAAAATGTCAAGTATTCACAACTTCTGTTGCAAAGAGCTCCTAGCCCCTGACACTTTATTGCAAGTGATCTTTTATTAGAAGAAGGTTTTTCCTGCACAACTGTAGACACTCTGGTTAAAACCAAAGTGAAAGAGGGACCCTAAAGCATCAAGAAGACCAAGGGCTCGCTGGGAATACAGGGGAGCTGGATTAAAATCTCTGGTCCAAAACATCTGAATGTTCCACCAGTCCAGCATTTGACCTGACTTTGGGTATTCTGCTGCTAATTTCTACCACTACAAGCTGCTGGAGCTACACCAGTTTATACACACTGGTAAACTATACCAGTTTCTGCCTATCTCTTGGGTCAGGTAAAAGGGGGTTGTCAGCCTGTGGTCATGGTGTTCGTTTCCTGTCGGTAAGATGCAGCTTGAACTTTCTTTCTTCCCTGGAAGATCGGAACCCACCTGAAGCTCCACTGCGAAGGAGGACACAGAGTCAAGAACAGTCCAGGTTGGGAGGGACCCCTGCAGATTGCCTAGTCCAGCCCCTGCTCAAACTAGGCCTGGCTTCAAAGCTAGCTAAGGCAGAGAATAAACCAAGGTACTATCAGCTGGGGTACCCAAAGCAGCCCAGTGTTTGGGCCCAGCGCTCCCTGAGTACATGAACCCAATGTGAAAAGGAAATGGGCTCCCAGTAGCCGATAGGTTACGGCTCCTGGGAGAGACAGATGTGGAGTTTGTGTATCCCAGTTTGGGGAGTCTTCACCTGCCTCTTATTCCCAAATTCTTTATGTCATCTCAACAGCAATGGTAAATGTTTCTTAAGTGTCGCAGCTTCTGAGGACCAGGCGCCTAATTCCCTTTCCGGAAGGCTCCAGGCAGAACTGGGAATCTCCCTATCAATCCATAAGCTTATCTTTCAAAGCTAATATAGGTCCTTATTTTACCAAGGCACTTCTGAAAAGTTTATCCTCCACCCCATCCCCACAAGCCACCACCTGAAACTACACCGTAGGCTGGGCCCCAGCCTGCCCAGAAGGATGTTTGCTTCAAAGAAGACTGTGATGCCTGTAGCAAACCTTACCGGGGGAGGGCCAGACCCCGGCGCACATGACAGCAGTGAGCGCGCTTGGCTGACGCTGGTCTCTCAGCTGACCGGCCTGACCATTATGTAAAATTCCTCAGACAGTGATGAGGCATTCCTGGTTAGACACAGACAGTCGGAGGAGCAGCTGGATGCAAAACCCCCTGCAGGAGGAGGCAGGGATTTATGAATAGACACCCCCGCCTCCGTTTCCCCGCACGCTTACAGCAACCCGCCCTGATTCCCTGCTCTACCAGAGCCGCCTTCAAGCTGTCACATGAAGAGTCATCCATGGGCAGCAAGTTCGCCAAGCTCCAGCTCAGATAAAGGATAACTGTCCGCTACTGGCTATAGTTAAGCTCTCCCTCTCCTGTGCTTCTGAGCTGCTTAGTGTAACGCACCAGGAAAAACAATTTCAAAGGGGAACTGTATCTGCAGGCTGAAACACCAGTTTATAAATTAAAGTAGCCCCATTCGGTGCACTACGAAATTTTAAAGTAGATCGAGCAAGGGCATGCAAGCACAAGATAGCCCATTTTGAAAAAAATGTATTAGCAGCTACACAAGCAAGTATAAAACACCAGCACAAAAAACTACGGAGCTCTTGCTTTCAATGGATTGTAACAGATTGAGTGTGTTGTTGAAAAAGTCAGGTCCTTGACTGAAGCTTGAGCCATGTTTGTGGGTATTTAAGGCTCTCCCAGTAAGTTTTCTTGTGCCAGTTAGTGAGTGACTGTCTTCAGCTGCTTCGTTTCCTGCGGAAGGGCTGCTGAAGTGTCTCTGCCTGTCCCTCCCTCAGCCATTTTCAGGAGCTTTAGCTCTGAGGTGTACAGCTGTCTCATCCACGTATATCCCAAGGCTTACTTTGGGTTTTCTCCAGTTTTTCCAGTGATACTTGTATTCAAGTCCCTGTAATTAGCCCACTGCCCTTCACAACTGCCAGGTAAAATTCTCCCTGCTACTGATGAGGCAAAGCAAGAAAGTTTAATTACCTAATCAGGAAATTAGAAGATAATTAACAGATTTATGAAGGTGCATTGTGTCTTTGAAAAGGCAAAAGAAAACATATTGCCAGAGCTACCAAACAGGTAGAAACCATTCTTGCTTTAAACAGCTCCCTTAACCAGAAATCTTCCTGCATACATTCCTAAATACAAATGGCAAATATTCAGAAGTGCTTTATGGTGTGAACATTACTGATGACAAATGATACCACTTAGACAAATATTTCTGCCTACAGAACTCTTGTTAGCTTGATTAAAATAAATTTCTAAATTACCCATCTATCCTGAGTTCTCCACAGTGCTGTGAAATTTGCAGCGGCCTCTACAGCACGAATTCTATTAGGAACTAAAATTAAATGTCCTTGCAAAGAGCCACAATGACCAAAATTAACAGACAACATTTGTAAAGATCAGTCACCAGGGATAGATGTGCAAACACTGAAATGGCTCCTTCATAATCATACAATTATTGGATGATATCTCTACAGACAAAGAGATATTGCCTTGACTATGCATATGCCTGTATGTTATGATTAATGTCTGACTTAGGAGCGGCTGTAGTTTAAGAGCAGTAGTAGTTTGAGAGTAGTTTATAGTGCTAGATCCTGAACAGTTGCAACATCTCTCCAATTTGTACTTGGTGTATCTTTTAGCATTTTTCACCTTGAACACTGCCCTGTTCCCAAGAAAACAGAAAAAATCTTAAATATTTGTGGTGCTTGTGTTATGACTTAAATACAGTTTTCATTAAGCATTTTAACCAATCCAGCTGTTCTGCTCAAAAACCAAATTACAAACTTATAAACCTACAAAGCCATAACAAAAATGTATTTCTAGGACAAGCAATTACAAAATGCTGTGTTTCATTACTTCTCTGAAAGAAAACCTCTTTCAGAGGGAAAAATCACCCATAAATGCCCTTTGGGGGTGTTCAAGGAACTGGGACTGGTGCCAAATGTCACACTTACATTTCTGCTTTGATTTCATTTCAAACAAACTCCCTTCCAGCAAACTTCCCAGCACCTCTGCGGAAGCAGCTGGAAGAGACATTTTGCTGCGCTCGCCCGGCTGCTGCTCCTCACGCAGCACAAAATACATCCCAGCTCTGCCGTGTGCCTCGTGGGACAGCTGCTTCCCGGCGCAGCAATTAACAAATCCGTGCTAATCACAAAGCCACAAATCCACGAGAAGTCATGTAACCTCCCGCTGGACTGGGAGAAAAATGTATGCTTCGAGTCCTCCTGGTCTGATAACAGGTAATAAAATTGAGATTTTTAACAAATGATCCCCATGAACAATGGAAAAGAAAATACTACACAGTCCAATGCAAGGCTGAGACCGGAGCAAGCCTCTGGCTTTGGGGCAGCCCTGGAGCACCCCAGCATGAGTAAGTGTCTCTCCATTATATCTGACCAAACATTTCTCAGGGGTCATTACTGCAGTCAGGGAAAAGTGATGGCACCAACTCCAATCCTGCTGGAGAAGAGCTCTGTGTAAGCAACCTCTGTGCGGCTGCTGAGAACGGCAGCCCAGCTGGGGCAGCAGCTGAATGAGGCACTACCTCATTCCCCGCATCCAAACCTCTGCTGCTGAGCCGCAAGCTGCAACACCACAGCAATATTAGCAGAAAGCAGTTTTGTTGGGGCTGAGCTGGGAACTAGTGAAAAAAAAAACCCAACAAACCAAACACAAAGTGCCTGCTGTCCGTTTGTGTGAAGCAGCCAGAGAGATCATAGCCCAGCCTATTGAAAAAGAATAATCAATGCTGTTGTCAGTTTTGAAATTACAAGTTATAAGGCTCATCATGCCAAGATGCTTTATTTAATTAAAATGGAAATGTAGCAGATCGATTTTCTATGTTAAATTAAACTAATAATTATGATGATATGTGTAAAAGAGGTGAAGTTCTCTGCTACAGGCAGTTCATGTCAGAGAAGAGAAATGTTTAGAGGAGACCTCAAGCGTAGCATCCACGGGGTGTGCGGGTAGTTTCGTAGATCAAATAAATGCAACAATAATTAGCCCTCCCAAGACAGTAAAAGAAGTCATGTGTTTATGCAAACTAGTAAAAGGCAATGAGCAATGATCGTGGAAGAAGATAGGGGTATCTGCTGTCGATGCGGGGGGAGGCTGGCGAATGGCAAGCAGACTGAAAAACCTGTGGAGGACAAATGCCTCCATACCCTCGTCCTGTGCCACGTAGCTAATGAGGGTCTTCTATAAGACTGATAGCTCGTGGATCAGGTACCTTTTGCACTTACTGAGGCTCCATTTTAAAAGCCAGCTTCTCCGAGAGAGAAGTCCAGAGCCCCAGAAATCCCCGCTGTGGCTGACGCTACCAATTATCAGTCCCCTCTTCGGTACTTTTTTTTGATTCTTCTTACAGGCTCCTGAAATACCGCAGACCTGGTACCTAAACCCACTGAACGCTGCAGAAGGGTTTCTGCCAGCCTACGTCATGAAGATTGCTTCAAAACGAGGTAATGCATGCAAGAAAAAGTCATCAGTCAACCGGAAGATGCTGTACCCTGCACAGAAGCAGGTTCATCCATTCATTTGCTGCACAGGAATGCACCTTTCATTTCATTCTAGGCTATCATTTTTCCTATAAAAAGACACCCCTTTTTCTGCTCTTTTTGATAGGAAAATGCTGGATGCAGAGATCAAGAATTTCAGTATTTTCAACAAGATCGCAAGGTCTAGGATGAGGGCTAAAGCATGGAAATGCGAGGACCATGAAAGCCCAAATGCTAATTTACGGCTGAACACAGTTTTTATGTTCAACACATCTTAGAGTGAATGGATGGTTTTGGCAGCACTATGCCGCTCTTCTAATGGTCACAGAAGGTTTTCTTTCTTCTCTCAGGCAAATTAAAATATCAGTGGGTTCATCCCTCTTCCCTGTTTGAGCTGTTCCTAGCTGGACACACAGATTTTAAAGCGGATGATGATCCTACAGTGACCACATTAAAAAAGCAAACATCTGCCAACTATTACCACATGTCAGTTTCTGAGATAATGCTCCATTTGTCCCTGCTCAGAGCAGTGACATGCACAGCGTGTGCCTGTCAGAAAATAGTAGGGTTATTGCAGTATTCTGACTCCTTTGCCCAAAAATTGTAGGAAAGGTCATCCAACCTTTGGTACACAGATTTCAGTAATTTTCTTTTGTAAGTAGGACAGGCTGATGGGGTTTTGTAAAGCTCTTGAAGAAGAAACCAGGTCGTCACTGTATCAACAGGGAAACTTTATTGCACTGTTAACACAATGTGGTAATATTTGCTCTGGTCTCAATTTCACATTTTTTTCCTTTTGTTTTTAATTGAATGAAACAACCTCAACCAAATACAGTCGCTACCCTTCCCCTAAAAAATATAGTGGCTATGTGGCTGTTCTACAAAAGTAATTTACCAAAACTGCAGCAGTTTAATCTATTCTGTGAGAGACAGAATGGCCAAATCTTAATAGTAAGAACCTGAAGGCTTTCTGCTGTAACAGGATTTAGCAATAACTTTTAATTGGCAGTTCAAAGTTAATCCTCGGGGGAAAATGTGATCTGGCAAAAGCACCCAGTCACAGAAAGAAAAACAATATTCATTACACTGTGGGTTTTTTTCTCAGTATTTCTGCAGCTATTGTTATCGGGAAACATTATAGAAATAATTGCTGCATTGTCTCGGACGAGCAAGGCTCTTCTTGTGTGATACATTTTATCTCTTTTGTACTCTATTTCTCTACCAATGAAAAGAGGGCAAAAGATTAAATTTCACGGTTCTCCTAGTAGGCTATGGCTTTATTTAACACACCTTCTGAAGGGAAAATCATAGGCAAATCCCTTAGACTAACACTCTGCTCTTCCCTTTTTGTCCTTTGGCATCAGTTTCCCAGGGCCACAAGCCTAAATTTTTCCTCTGTTTCTACTCAAACAGCATCTCCAAAGGCTTGCGGTGAGGAACCATTTCTCCCCCTAGATTTAGCTGTAGGAAAAGCCCGTAACCCAGACAATTCTTCTCATTAACTCACCAGGATCTGTTCAGCTCTAAATTTCCGCAATTCTGTCATCCATGGTTTCCCTTCTTTGTTCCAGTGATGTTTAAGACTAACTCCTGGCGTCCTGCTTAACTCAGAAGAAAGCACATGGACGCTTCACGAGAGAACTGATGAGGTCCAAATTAGCCTCCTACCGATAGATCAAAGTCTGCATTGAAAACTGAGCTTTCGGCAGCAATTCAGGAGCTGCCCTCATGAAGCTACCAGGAGTTCTGATGGCAGCATGTGAGAAGACCAACTTTTTTGTGAGAGTTCAGGTAGCAAATAACTGTCTGTTTTCTATCTATGACTACATTAAGAAATCCAGAAAGATTCCTACAGATCAGCTGAACCGCATCTCTTGAAAGTTGCAGCTCTTCAACATCTGTTTTATATGAGTAATAGATTTTATTCTCAAAAAAAAAAAAAGAATATTCCCTATAAAAATTATGCAGCTACATTTAAGTTACTAATCCCCTGACCTCTCGCCTGAAGTTTCATGGAAAACCAAACATTCACAGCTAATTTGTAAAATCTCAAGCTCTCGGGAAGCGGGACGGTTTCACTCTTCCTCCTGCAGCAAATGCAGGGCTGAGCAGAACAGACCGGCCCATTGTTGGTCTGCAGACTGCTCTCTTGCCGGCGGATGACTCCAGCAAGATAACTGGAAAAGTCACAACAGCTTGTTACAAATACAGCCAACACGAGTAAAATCCATGAAAAGGAATGCTTCAGAAAAGTAATGGGAGTGTATACCTGCTTCATTCATTTTTTTATTAAATCATTTTACTTGAGAGATGTATTCACTCCACAGCATCAATGTGTTATTTCAACACACAGACCTAAACATACTTTTTAAATGCGAAGGTTCATGTTTTACAGAACATCTAGCCCAAAAAGTAAGCCTGAACTTCTTCCCTTGGACATAAATAGAATAGGAGGGGCAAAAAACCCCCAAACATTAAAAATCATGGTAAATTTGAGTCCCTAAAGAATCTACAATCTAAAGTAAGTTAAAACAATATTTTAAATATTAAATATCCTGGGAAAGGTTAATGTTTGACACAATGTAAAGGTGAAAGGAAATGTAACTAAAAGAACCATTGAATATTATATACTTTATGTGTCTCACTGATGTTTTAAAATGCTGAATGCTCAGGTACATGTAAATGCTGTCAAGAGACCCTACACTATTTGCAAAGTTTGACTAACTTTTAACATGTAATATTTTATTGCACATAATAAAACTCGTCCTCTCAAAAGAACAGAACTGCATTAAACTATTCTAGAAAACATTTCTAGTAGAAAAATTGCATTTTACCTGCTCTTTTGAAGAATTCTTGAAGCGGTTCTTTTGTTTGAAAATAAAAACCTCCAAAATGAAAAAAAAAAAAGGTGCACAGATGTTAAAAATAAAAGGCTTGGTTCAGATGAGGGATCCGCAAGATGCCTAATGTTTTCTGAATAGAGAGTTTATTTGGCTAAATGACTTTGTCGCTGTGGAATTCAGCTCAGTTCTCTGTAGTAAGCATCTCTGGATGAGGAGAGAGTGACATTGCATCCTGTGCACACTCATAAATGAAGCAGGAATTCCCAGATTTGCCATCATGTGATTTCAGTGAGGGACTAGCACTTGACTTACTCCCAGCACCCGTTACTCTCTGCCCAAACACAGCTCTTCTGAAGCCTGAGACGGCTGTAAAAAGTGGCAAAAAGAGAAAGAGAACCCAGATCACGATTAGCTTCACCGAGCAGACACTTCAGGCGCTGCCCTGAGTTTGGGCAGGAAGCAGGAGGAGAGCAGAGCAAAAGTACCGTTGTTAAACTGCCGCGGAAGTTATAAAAGAGCAGATTTAACAGTTCTCACCATGAAAAACTGGTTGTATTTGAAAGGGGAAAAACCCCACACATTTTCTGCCATCAGAAAACACTAAAAAGATTATCCTGACAAACACTCATTCTTTATACTGGAATTTCAAAGATTTACAAATTACACTGCAGTACTGAATGCAATGTTAAGTACCACACCAGCCAAACTCTTTTTGCCTATATCAGACAAAAACCGATAAAAGATATGATCTACACTCCCCATACAGTATATGCCAACTGGAGAAACAGATGCTACATTAATATCATGGCTACAAGCAGAATAACACAAAGGAAAATAATATGAAATTCATTCTTCACAAAGAGAACGATGCTACTGACATTTTGCCTTGAAGAACTGCATGTTATTGAGCAGTAATGATGGTTTCTGCTAGCTGAGCCTTCCGAAAGCAGCAATTGTTCTTGAAAGATGAGTAACTATTTTTGACCTTCTAAGATTCAAGGCAGAGATGAACCCTGCCAGCTCCCTCAGGATTATCCATAAGGTCATCAATAGTTATCTCCAGTGTTCTCATTTGATGTGCATCATGGATGTACATCCATGGTCTGTCTCTTCTCTCTTCTGCTGGGGAGAGGTGCTTACTACACGAGTCTGGTGAGGAGGAAATGCGGTAAGGTGGACCATTGTGCAGTTTCTATTAAATTGTTCCATTTGTGCTGTTGCTGGAGGTACTTAGTTGTGCAAAAATATGTTTTTCAAAGCTTTTTTTTTCCTAGGCTGAAGAGGACATGTAATGGATGCTCTTTTATTGTAAAATAGGTTCTAGTTTAATCTGGTTGTCTACAAACACCAAGGTGACAATAGCTTAGGCTCTAGGAAGTTATTTACACCCCTGTAACTCAGGAAGTGCCTGGTCATGTTTTGTGAAAGCAAATCTATTTATACCTATCCCCAGTATCACAGGACAGCTACTCCCTGACAGCTCTAGTGTGGCAATAGACCTGCCAGTGGGAGACAGCCCTTTTTAATCACAGAAAATATTATTTCCATGAAAGTATGAATTTATAGATAGACTATAAATATATAGGTGTCCTCCCATCCAATTTTATGCAGACAAGTGAATCCAATTCTCCTTTCAAAGATTATTCTGATACAAAAAAGAATCCCTTTATTAAGATCAATACGTCCAACTTTGTAATGATTTATTTGTCTTTCTATTGCTTAGATGCTTCAGCCACGACTGAGGACCCCAAAGCAGGAGGTGCTGTAAAAACACAGAAAAAGATGAAGTTTCCCTCTATACAGATGATGTAAAACACAGAAGACAGCAAACAGGGTAAGGAGCGAGTAAGACATCACTGATCTGCATAGTAATTGTAGTATTTCAAGAGGGCACACATTGAATGGATGCAGACTATTCTGTTTGCCATAAGAGTTCACCAAACACCCATCACTTCATTTAACCTACATTTCCATTAAGACTTGTGCTACATCACTGAGATAGCCATACTGACAGTGGAAGGCCAGGCAGAAATCCCGAGAAGTTGAAGGAAATGTTTCCTGTGAAGTTCATATGTTAAATAAGCAACTTAATGCACTCTAGTGAAATAAGAAATTAAAGCCATGCTTTTGCATCTGTTTCCTATAAACCTTTAACTGGAGACCTAGCCATAGAAGTGAGGGCATTTCCTGGTAGATGTAGAACTAACCTAAAATCCACATATAAATTTGTGATAATTTGGAGGCCGCTGTGCACACAGAAACTACAAGTTCCTGCTGACGCCATGGACTTGCTCTGTTCTTCCAGGCTTTCTGAAGCTGCGTACACCACTGGGTTGGAAGGAGCTGTAGTATGTCCCTCCCAGGTTATAAAAAGCCTGGAAGAGTCAAGTCTACCCAGACGAGTGTACTGAAGAGATTAGCTGAAGTGATTCTCACCAGTCTGCAGCAGCATCAGAAGAAAATTGCCCAGCATCAAAAATAGAAGCCAAGGTATCCTTAGGGAAAACAGATAAAGGCAAACTCAAGACACTCAGGATGCATGGGACAAAACAAAAATGGGAAGCAGAAGAGCACCTTATGGTCGAAAGGGGTTTCAAAAATAGGTTAGCTGCAGATCCTGTGCAAACAGCAGCTGAGCAGACCTGAAAGACTCCATGGTTCAGAAGACGACAACACCAGATGCACTTCAGTACCCGAGTTATGTCCTGAGAAACTGAGGCTGCTGTCCGAGTGAGATGAGAAACGGGAAGAAAATGCATCTAGTGTTTATTACTATTTTCCTAGATCCGTGAAGCAAGAGCAATAGGAACCTCAGCAAAAGCATACAAAGCCAGGCAGGGCTCGCCTCCCAGAGCTGTAGGACCAGCAACCAGGTCTTGCCCAAAGCTGTGGCAGAAACATGAAGTATGGAAATGGCTGTATGGGTTATAGAGAGGCAGGTACCAGTGCAGGGGCAGGAATATAAAGGCTGAATCAATACATTGACTCCAGTCAGTTGTTTAAAAAGCCTTTTCCTAGCAAGGCAATCAAAGGCTGGCTGAGGGAAAGAGGTGGAGGGGAGAATACAACCAGTGGACAGCTGGGGCAGGCAGGTTTACAAATTAACACTGGAAAGCAGAAAGCGAGGTGTCAGCAAAAAGCTCCAGATGAACACTGAAAGGCTGGAGGAGGCTCAGGCTGTCAGGAGTGAACAGGACACTGAAGACTGCGCTGCAGCACCTATGTGGACGATGGAGTTGGCAGAAATGCTCCAAATTAATGGCAGGTTATTGGCGTGTGAAATGCCAATACTGCTACACTCGTATGTGGGTTTGTGACCTTCTCATTCATTCCAAGAACACGCTGGACGTAGCAAACCTGAAAGCTGGGGACGCAATGTTGGATTTGCTTATATTGCTAGTAAAAATTATTTTTCTTCCCTAATTCTATCAGTAAATATAAGAAAAGATAGCAAAGTAACATCATATATTTCCACTAGAGAAAGTGGTGCTTAGCATATGCTTCAAGTCTCTGAAAATAATGCATTCAGCATGCCGCTGATGTACTGCGTGGAACATCATACCTGGTGCTTGCAGAAGAATCTGTAATGGGAACAAAAAGATATGCAAAAACTACTAGTAAATTATGAAGTCACATCTAGAAAAGACTGCAAAGAGAAAGCTGTGATATTGTTCAGTTTGATTTGGGATTTCACGTCCATATGCCTGTACAGCAAAACAGGAGCTAACTGCGGTCTGGACTCAAATGGATCCTTTTTCCAATACTGAGTTTTGAAACTCCTCGGTTTCCACGGAACTGACTAGAGCTGGGTGGCAAACCAGGCTTGGTTCTGGTTTCGTTATCTGTCTTTTCAGAGCAATAATGGGGTTTCCAACACCCTCTATAAAAGGTTTTTATGGAGAAAATTCTGGGTTTGAAGTTAAGATAAATAAATAAACAGATAAAGAAATACAAACATAGCCCCCATGTATTCTAAACAAGTCCCCACTGTAGAGGTGGAGGAAAGACATATTTCTCGGTAGGGAACAACGTGCCTGCAAACAGGCTGGCCGTTGTGTGAGCCTCGTGCAGCTCAGACCAAGAGAGAGGGGCTTTCGCATTCCTGACGGACTTTCCAGGCGGGAGAGCGCTGCCCGGCCAGCCCCAGGGGCTGGGGGCAGAGGGGGGCGGCAGGGAAGCCCACCAGCAGTGCCCTCTACCCGTGGAAGGGGCAACTCCTCCACCTACGTCTCATCCCCTCCCACTGCGCTGCCATTGCTGTGGGAAAGCTGGCTGGCTGGCCTAATCGCTCTCCTACACTGTAAATAAAGATACAGACACCTCTAATGGACAAATCATCCCAGCCTAAAGTAGGGAGGGGTTCCTGCTGGGAAATTTTAGGTGTCTACACGAAAGCCGCAGGTCTAAACACCCACTTGTAGCCCCTGGAGATGAAGGGTCAATGCAGTCAGCAGGGTCTAAGGGACACCCCGACCGCAGCCAGCTGTCCGCTGCAGGATGAGATTAAAAACTCTCCAGACTGTATCAACTGTACCGATTAAGGCTCTGCATCCTAAAATGGGGAGAACAGACACTGAATTTACATGTGGACACCTTCACCTTAGACACCTAGATTTAGGAGGAATTAAGCCTTAGGTGGCACAATTTAGCAGTCTTTCGGAGGCAGATGCCTACATCTCCTGCACGATGAACGGGCAGAGAGGGACGCCTTTGCAAGGGGTCTTTCTAACCAGGAACAATTTGATGGCCCCAAGGCAAGTGTCTGCACACACCACCCTGTAGCCACGCTGCTGTTTCCCTGTGTTTCCTGGAGCTGCACTGAGCAAATGCACGTCCGGCTCAGCTGAGCCTGAGCCCAGCTGTGGCTGGGCTCTTTCCTCGTCTGTCTCTTCTGTTCCTTTCTCCTCTAGTTACCATTTTTCTACTTGTATGCTCCTGGCTCTCCCTCTTGTTTCCTACCCCTGTGAGGGCCTGCCTGCAATAGAGAGGAGATCTAGGGGGGAGAAGGATGGTGAGAGGTGTGGGAGGAAAGCAGAACTGGTGAAAACACAGGGGCAAAAAAGTCCATTTGCTGAACACCAACCTGAAATAGCGTAACGTTTTTCAGAAAGGAAAGTTGAAAGGTAAGAGATATGGGGGGAAATAATGTAGTCTATAGTTTATACCAGCAAACCACCTAGCTGTAGTGAGGGTGACAACTGGCTGCCTTTCTCTGCAGTTACTGAACAGGAACAGTACAGTTTTCCAGCAACACTGCCTGCTCAGTGGCAAGTTAGTAGTTGGATGTTGATTTGCCATCTTGTACTGACCACCTGAGAAGCCTGTGCCAATGTATGCCAGAGCTGAACAAACCAAACCCAATTAACTAGCGAATTTAAATGAAGGATCGCCTCCTGGAGCACGCGGGAACAAGCAGCCTCTCCAGGCAGGGCTGCAGCAAGGAAAACCAGAGGAAATCCATCTCTGGCAGCCAGCCCCACGGTCTTTTTCTTTCAGGGTGAGGCCGACAGCGCTGGCGGTCTTGTCATTCAGTCCCCAGTGCTACCAAATAAAAACCTTCCCCACACTCTGAATGGCTGCTATCGGAGGTCTGCGAGCGTTTCGTATCAAGCTACAGTTTTCATCACACCCGTCAGCCCAGCACCGAGTGTACCTCACCAGCAGCGGGAGGGCCCACAAAGAAGAGCAGAGCACCCATGAACTTCCAATCCTTGCTCACAGCACACCGCTGGCAAGGAGACGGGTGCGCGTCCCAGCCCTGTTGCCTGGGCCTGGATCGACAGCGAAAGGCTCCACGCACCAGGTCATGGGATGCGGTCGGGGAGGGATGCAGATTACAATGGTACCCTTTCAGCTCTGGGCACTGAAAGGTGGCATTCACTGCCTGCCTGACACTGCTGCTGCTCCTGGCCATAGCCCCTGGCAGCTGCAGCCGCCCCTCGTGCCAAATGCTGCCCTCGCAGGCCAGGGAGCTGCCGGCCATCTGTACCTTGCTTCAGGGGCACAAGGACAGGAGAGCAGCATCCAGGTGATTCAGGAAGGGCTGCTAGGACCATTGTGTGACTCTCTGTATACGAAGATGCGATTACAAGAGCAAACACCCTTTTATGTATGAGCACATACGTCAAAACAAGCATGAGACAGTACTCATTGCACAAGAGGAGCTTCGTGTTCAAAAGTCTTCCCATATCCTTAGGCCTGATCGTAACTCAGCTGAGGCAATTACAAAGATAAATCTTTATCTGTGCGGATCTCCCATCTACACAAAGAAACCAATACTGAGTGGCTCCAAATTCTGTATCTCTCTGCACCTATGTCAGTCTCCACATCTATTCCAGAGTAACCGTGTATGCCCCCTCTCCACTTCCCCACCCTGTGCTGGTCTGGAGTGGAGCGAGAAAAATAATTACTCCAGGATAGTTATGCTGGTGTCCATGTAGAGGCAAACCTCAGCCTTAACTGGGGTTATGGAGCCATTATTTCTGTGTGTGAGGCAGAGCGGAGAATATGCCTCTATCAGACGTAAAACTAATTTGCTTAAACTGGGAAGTTTTCTGAATTTTTCATAAGAGAAGGTATTTAACTGCTATGATTTTTCAGTAGAGTTTAAGAGTGGTTCACAAGGTTTTTTCTTCCCAAAGTTACATATTCCTCTCCCATTTTCTTGCCATATAAGTGTATAATTAATAATAATACATAAAGATAATTAATGATACACACATACTTCATATACAATTCTGCTAGGAAAGTTATAACATTATTACACATTACCTAACATATCCCAGCCTTGTTTCACAGAATCTGTTGTGTTAGTCTGGTTGAGCAGAGACATCTCCACCTCTGCAGGGTTTAACTCAACATCTGCCAAACTCGTGAAAATAATTTTCTTTCCAGGCTCTTCAAAGCATAGCAGGCTCCCATAAGCTCACCTATAAGAACATCTCACCATAAATCCTCGTCTCCACATCAGACTTCGATGGAGGAGAGGTGTATTTCTCAAGACAGTGTTTCATCTCACTTCACATTTTTTGTTTCTGACATTTTACTCTCCGTGGGAAAGGAGTGTTCCTGTCTTTGGGAACAGCAGAGATGTCTCACATTAGCATAAACAGGCCTGTTAAAAGGTTCAGACCCGGTAATGCCCACTGGCCTTTTTCAGCTTCTCCTTTTCTATCTGCTATATTGTTTTTTCGTGCCAGCCACAGACCTTATCAGGTCTCTTCAAGAGGTAACTTGTCATGGGTGACCTGGGCCTTTCACTTCTTTAAGGGACCAGTACTGCACAACCGAAAACTGCAGGATTATAGTGACTGACTAACAATTTAGTAAAAACTCTATTCACGGATGTAACTCCATCAGACCAAAAACCATACCAAAAGGAAACCAGCTCTGCACCATCACCAGGGGTGTCCTCCAGGGACCGTTGCCGACTTTGCGTTTCTGAGTTACATGCAAATGCTCATCTCTGAAGGGTGGATCTCATCACACAGGTGCTGAGGACTGCTCAATGTTGGCTCAAAGTCCATCTCGGTGGTACGAAAGCATCATTTCGCTTCACGACAATTCATAACTCACCAGATGAAAGACCTCCGTCATGCCAAAATCCCACCCCCACATAGTATAGTCCCTCCTCAGAGCAGTCTGTCATCCCCAAGGTGATTTTTCAGGCTAGTTGAGGTTTAACCCAGAGCAGATAGCTTGCAACCCCTCCCAACACAGCAGTAGCATGGTTATGACGTTATTATTAGGAGCTGCTGTCTTCTTCAGGCAACAGGCAAGTTACTGAAAACTCGTGAAAGACCCCAAGACCAGCCACATGAGTAAATGAGCGCTCGGTAGTTGCAATTCACCTCTTTCCCAAAAGCAGCAGGAAAGCTGGATCTAGGCTCTGATGGTAAGAGGGGGCACTGACTACTCCTGCAAACACTGCTGTCTCAGACTAGTTTTGAGACCATAAAGTATCCTGAATCTCCCAGAGGTGCCACAGAGCAGTTGTTTTACCATCTCCTGTAAGGCCTTAGCAGCAATTCTCACCACTCTGTAAGGGACGAGAAGGTGGTAAGATAGTTTGCACCACTCCCAAATGGAGAGAAAGAGCTTGTACAGCTATCTTTCAAATTAAACAGCCTGTAAGCAAGTTCTAGCTAGGGATTTTGTCCTCCCCACTTCTCCCTTCAAAGCCTTGCTTAAATGAATATCCCAAAAGTACGCTTTGCGCATGTGAGCCATGTCTGTGGCCAGCTACTGTACAAAAGTATTTGTTTTCCATTAGTTCTCTCTGCATTCTCTCTTACATCTTTGGCAAACAATATCCAGATCAACATTAATTTGTTTATAAACATATAAGGGCAGTCCTACGTGCATTTCTTGGCCATGGTTATGTTGACCACATCCTTCCAAACTCTTGTGAGACACTGTGACACAAGTAAGCACAGTCACCTTTTGCCTACTCTTCCCGTTTCCCACTGTACTTTCACAGACACAGCGATGGACATTTTACCAGGCTAGTGAGCATCAGTGCTGTTTGGCCTTGTTCCCTTTTCAGGATGGCAGCCTTTTCTAGGCGGGGTGAGCCAATTCTCTGCAGTGCACCACCTGGCAAGAAGGAAGCCTTGGCCCCATCAAAGAAATGTGTGTAGCACTCCTGCGAGATCACTTTTATCAGTGCAGCCTGTGTGTTGAAATAGCTTTTCTGTGCAACACAGGAACTTTGATCTCCTGACTCCCGGTCCTGTGCCTTAACCACAGATGAAGCTGGAAAATCTCCCACAGGCTTCTCCTCCCCTGGTCATGCCTACACACGGGTGTCTTAACGCCATCTTAGAAGCAAACATGAAAATGATATTGACATCCTGCAACATGCAGGGGGTTTTATTTGTTGAACCAAGACCAAGAGGCAAACCCAGGGACTGAAGGCAAAAGTGATTTCACCTGGAGCCAAGACTGTCACCTGGAGTCATACTTGCCTGTTTTTATGAAGAATTTTATAGCAAACACTTTTCTTACTCCGAGGGGCTTTCCTCCCCGAACACATACAATGCCTAATATTTGTCTTCTGACAGTGCACAAAAATGGTTAAACAGACTTCTGCCATTCAAAATAGTTGCCATTTTCACAACAAACAATTCGGATTTGTGCATAACAAACTAGAAAGACAAATCACCTGGCCACAGGATGGCTTTCCCACTGAAGTAGCCAAGGCCCACAATACAAAATTTGGGTCAGCTTCATACTGGCTGCAGGACAGACGGTAATTAACCTTACACTGAGCTTGATAACATCTACTTTGCCCACCACCATAAGCATTTGAACAAGTTTGAATTGGTAAAACAAGTCTACACAACTTTTAGTTATTCATGCCATGGGGCTGTGAAAGCCTTGAAGCTGGACTTCGAGCCCCCTGACCCGACAATGCTGCGTCATCCCACCGAAGGAGCCGGCTAGGATACAAACGTGTCTGCAGACAGGATCAAGACGAAAGGCTTCCATAAGCCAGAAATACGAAGGACAAAAAAAAAAAAAAAAAAAAAAGGATTGGAAACAACAAACCAAGGCAGTTCCAAAATGCCAGCGGCACCCAGGCCCCCCTGTGTTGCAGGGGCTCCCCCAGCACCACCCACTTTACCTGATGGACAAGGGGAATCCCTCATCCGCGGCCTCCCCGCCTCTTGGGGGGCACCAGGAAGACCCAGCTGCTGTGGATGATGGAAGCAGTCTTACCTCCTCACCCTTCCCCGCACAGAGCCGTGTGCTCCCGCAGCCAGCTAGCCTCCGGCCTCAACACATCCCGCTCGCCAGCAGCCGGAGCGGTGGCTGCCCGTGAGGTTGGGCTTTGCTGACAAGAAGTGTGCTCACAGCTCAGCAGGGCCTCCCTCCGTCCCTCCCTCCAGCCTTAAAAGAAATGGCGGCGGCCAGCACACGGCCTCTGCAGCCAGGAGGAGAGCAGGCAATTTGGCAGGTATTTGCAGTCTCGGGGGACTACTGAAGATGAACGATAAGAAGGACTCATGAGCAGGGCTGGCTTAGCAGTGCTCACTCTCCCACCCCGATCTTACTAAGCCAGTGCAATTGGTTGTGGAGCCCCCTAATAAACCAGAGAAAGGAAAAGATCCCATTGAAAAACAGCCACCAACAGCTTTTGGGCAGGGGATGAGGAAGGAGTCACTTTATCGGTCCAGGTTACGGGTCTTCCCCTCCCTGAGAGAGCAGCACCACAGCCCAGCCAGGGCGGGGGCGGGCAGAGGGGACTCCCCTCTGCACAGCTTTCGCTAGCATTTTAACGCAGACGTGGTCCTTGAAAAAAACGAAGCGCTAATGCCATGGCTTAACTCACCCATTGCTTCCAGAGCTGCCTGAAGGACTGTCATTTGCTGCTTTGTTGCTCCACCATTTAGTTTCTCCCCGCAGGCCGACGTGCGTACCCACGCAGCACTGGCAACAGAGGCTCGGCACCTGCCTCAACCTCATGCAGCTGTGAGCAGTCCCGCCGTGAGGCCAGAAACCAGAAACCCTGCTGCGCTGGGGTGCTGCCGGGCCCTAGGCCCACCTGGGGCGGGGGAGGTCACTCGTCCCACGCCAGCAGGCTGGGCCAGAGCTGTGGCTTTCCCCCAGCAGATACACGGCTCTGGCTGGAGCTGCAGGAAGGCGCGAGAGAACTCCTGCGGCTCAGAACGGCAGCCCGTCTCTGTCCTAAACCATCAGCAGGCCCCGACGAGGCGAGGGAGAACTGTATGTGCCGAGGAGTTTCTGGTTCAGGAAGGTGTTACTGAAGAAGAAAAGATCCTGTTGAGCCAGTGCAAGTCCACACTAGAAAAGCAGGCAGCTGAAAAGCTCCAGTCTTCGCTTGTAGTAACTGACAAGAGATTTCAGGAGTCTTGTCTACAGTAAGTTTGGATGTCTCAGGGCACCTTGGTTAGAACATGACGGACAAGGTACCACTGCAGAGTCGACTCTGATTACTACAAATTCACTTTTAGAGAAGGTAATAATGAATGTAGCCTTGCAGGAATAACAAGCTAAGAGGACTCCAGAAGTTGTTTTGGGCAGCTGCCTGACTGAGGGTAGTTCAATTATCATCAGATCATCACCAAGAGATGTCTAACAAGGTTTTAAAAACTTACTGACCAAAATTAATGATCTACCTAGAGTACGCATTCTGGTGCTTAGATGTCTCTAAGTTAGAAAGTGGGAGGGGCGGGGTGGGGTGTCAGTATCTCTGCTGCAAGGACACTATTTCTTCTCAACCTGCTTTGGAGAACTGTGGGCAATGGATCATTCCCTTTCTTACCCCAATGTTTTACATATTGAAAGATTTACTGCGGTGTTTTTATCCAGCATTTTTTCACTGATGAAGTTGCCACAGTGAAACAAGAAGGTGTAGTCCCATCTTGGGCTTTATTTTCTGGAAGTGCTGTACCCCGTCCCTGTTAAGGCTTATCATCAGCAGTGAGTATATGCAAGTGCCCAGTGAGAATTAAATTTCTGCTCACTTAACCCTGACCCGTTTACAAAAGAGAATCCTGGAGGATTTTGTGTTATACCACGTGCGTGGCTCCACGTCCTCCAAACTTCTCCGAATGCTTCTGCTGAAACCTTTTTCAGGTCAGGATGCCAGCGCACCCCACCCGAACGCGCTGGAGGTTGCCGATCAGGGATGATCACAGTCAGGAAACAACTGAGACAATTCTGCTCTGTGTTTCTGCGAAATCTTTGCACAATCATACTTGCTGGCCATCAGATGACTAAATGCAAAGCTGAAAAGCGGTGCCTTGCAGATACACCATGAACATTCACATTTGAGACAAACGTGCGAATCGGCAGAATCTTTTCCAAGTATTAGGAGCATCAGTTCACAAGTAGTTTGCGTCACATTCACAGTTGTATTGCTTTGCTGAAGTTTTCACTTAAGGTAAGGACATGACTCCACGGTAGAATGATGGAACTTTTCCACCGACCTCACAGCCCTAAACCCCAGTTGAGTAAAAGAATGATGCTGGCATGTTTTAGTCCGCAACATAATTTTTAACTGTAAGATTCGTCAGGAGATTAACCCTGAAAGGCAACATCTACAGGAAACTACATATCTGTACATTTTCTTTAAACTAAAAAGTGAAAATATTTTATCAATGAAATCCTTGGAAGCCACTGCTTCCCTTTTTTCTAGAAGATGGCTGCATGGTTTATTTTTGCACACAGCCTGCTGATGAAGATGCTCGCAGGGGAGGCAAGTACCTATATATGCTGCCTGAAGCCTTCTTCAACTAACATGATGTTAAGGAACAAATACCATCATTATAAATGGTACATGTCCCCCGAGCTCCCTGATGGGACTCAAGTGACCTTCTCTCCTTATCCACAGGTTGTTTAGCAGCCATTTGGTGGTTTTAGAGGTATCAGGAATTTACCCAGGCAACAAAGAGTAATTTTGAACATGGGAAGGGATTTTTCTCTCAGTCTTCTGCAATTTTATAATGGTAAAGCTTTATAATGGTAAAGCTTTATAATAAATCAAACCATCATCTTTGGTTTGACAGGGAAGTAGCATATGAAAAAGGGAAAGGAGAACTAGCAATCCATTCCTCATTTGCAAGGTTGAGTTCTTTTCCTTCTCAGACTAGGAATTTGCATCTAAAAGCCAATTAAGAGCAATTCCCATTTTCTGACCACTTGAAAAAAAAAATGTCTTTTCAAGAAAACAACGGGCTACTCAGAAATGCTAAGTCAGGCCATAGGTGACAAGCATTTCACACTGTAGAGAAGGGCATCTGAGACTCTTCTGTTAGGACAGGAAAGCAAAGGAGGCTTGAACTTCTTTTACCTGGTCCACTAATTAACAAAGTAAACTGCTTCCTTACATGAAGGACACTTCCTTTTTGCTTTGCTTGGAAGAAAAACTCCGACATTCTTTTTGTTTCCTAAGCAAGTTATGAAACTTCTCCCTGTTATAATAGTTCATACGCTCCCGAAACGGGGTTTCCGTCTTATCGTAGTTCATATGCTCCTGAAACAGGGTTTGAAATTTAAGAATGGCAATTGAACTGTCTCAGTCCTTGGAGTTGTGGCTTTTGGGCATGACTCACCCATCACATCTCCTGAAAAGCTGACTGCAGAATCTCTTTCGTCAAGCTGGATGCCTACAGGGCTCCAGTGTTACCATGGCGAAGGACAGCAGACGACCACATGAGCACTTCTGTACTAGATTCTACACTCTTTGCCCTCAGGAGAAATTCAATTCAGCAGCAAAGATAAAAGAGGTTGCTTAAGGTTTTTGGGTTTTGCATCTTTTTTAAGACTCAAAAAAGACTCAGTGTTTTTCATCAGCAGACAGAGAAGATCTGGAAGACAGGTCACAGGCCTGACTTCTGGAATCTCCAGCAAGACAGAGGATCGGGACAGGAGCATTTATTGCAAGAGATCTTCAGCCTCTAAAGCTAACGAATTTCAAAACTCTGACATCTTAACAACAAATAGGTAGTTTCTCCACCATTTTGAAATACCAAGTATATATCGGGAAAACTTATTTCATGACCACAGTTACGATTTAAATTTACAGAAATTGGAATTGGAGTCAAATACACACACTAAAAAAAAATTAACAACTCTGAATCGTAAGATGTTAAATATTCACATATATCTATCCCAATAATTAGTGAAGAAAAAGGTATGATATCACCTTCTGCTGGATTTTAAAGTGAAATATTAGTGCTTTGGCACAAATAAATATCATTTTCCTACATTGAAAAAATAGTGCATATGCTGTGTAGTAAACACATAATACGTGCCCAAACACCACTTGACTTGAATGAGTTACTCAAACAGGCTACTCTGGATGCACAATGTTTTGTGATCAAGCCTTGTAAAATGACCTGATTTTCTCAGAGACAATATGTTATACGAGTGTCATCATACTCTTCTACTCACATTCAGGTACCTGAAAGACATCTGTCCCTTACGCTTCCTCAAAAGCAATTTTTTTTCCCAGGTGTCCAAGAACAAATTTACCATTACTGACAACAGTAACATTAGGAACAAGTGCATAAACAAAGTGTACCTAATGGCTACCATTAACATCTTGTGTAGACTTGCTCCGAGTTTACTATAGCTCGTGTTCTGCCTAGGGCAATGCACCTGCTATTGGGGGAGCAGCACCAGCAACGTTTGGTCAACAGCTGCAAATTGCAGAAACATTTCTTAGTAGAGCTGTTGCAATGTCCATCCCATGTCACAGCTGCACTACCATTAAAAAACACACACTATTTTTTTTTCCTGTGGCAGAACTTTTATTTGGAGGGAAATTATAACTTCTGCATTTACATGGCACAAATTATATACAGTACACTTTCCATGATAAGAATTATGATGCTGTTCACAGAAAGGTATCAAATTTGAGATAAATAATGCATAAGCTAAAATATACAAACCAGGGGTGGAGGTGAAACTATTGGCCATTTTTATTATCTATAGAAGAATTTCAAGGAATAATGTTAATTCAATGTTCAAAAATTTTTAACAAACTTCTAGTAAAGTTAATTGAAATATTTATAATACTATTCAGTTGTTGCACAGTATTTCCAATATACAATCAAGAAGATGCACAGAACACAACACTTAATATGAAAAAACCTATTGCACCCACAATGTAAAGGTTTCACTGCCTTTTGGATGCTGCACTACCATATTTATATAAACATTTACAACACTTCAGTAAACACAAAGGTTCTAAATGTAGTGCAGCATTATGGTGGGCCACTTTCAGCTCTTAAAATAAATGTTAAATGCCCATATAGTGTGCCATTTATTCTAAGCTGATGGTTTAAGCTGTAACCCTTAATTCCTACTGGGAGTAGCAAACACACTTTCCCCATGTTCAGAAGATTACTGTCCCTCTGACTACATACTCTATATTCCGAGACCTAAACTGTCCTTGGCTTCACTTGTCATTTTGCCTCAGTGCTTGTCACAACTATCCCTTATATTATTTTTTTAATGTCCTGTTAAGTAGTCCTGCGTAGAATCTGAAGCAAAAGAATCTGCATCTTCATTATCAGAATCATCACTACTGTCATCAGCCGCTGGCTCTCCTGTCAGTGCTATCCGGGCATAATCATCAGTGTCTATAGACTTGCAGAAGTGAATGGCATACTTCAGTTTTTCCTCTAGTACTTGCTTACAGGAATACCTGGGCAGCTTCAGGAGAAAGAAGCAAGTGTATGACTCAGGAAGGAAGTGGTCTGGAGGATTGTATTTATCCAACACCTGTTGAAAACACAAAGCATAATATTTTTGATTCACTGTCCAAACTACAAATAAATATCAAAATACTACTTGCGAATTTTTTTTAACAGCATGTTAGATTTGTGATTCTGATGCTGAAGTTTCTTAAGAGAACAATGAAAAGACCAAATCCATTTTCCCTAAGTAAATAAATAAAAACAGACATATATGAGCTTCTTTGATCATGAATATGTGGTTGGGAACAATCTAAAAAAGATTATAACTTCAGCAAATACCAAAATATGACTTGAAGATTGTTGGTTTTTAATTTAGCTGAAATGATTAACTAAGTTGAATAAAATGCTAAATAAATGCCAGCAAAAAGTTCATGACTGACAGTGGAAAACTACCAAAATCCAGAGAAGTAAATGGCTGGGAAATGAAACAAATATCCACTTGCCCAAGCCAAGGGAGAAAAATATTTATATACGTTATAGGTCTCTGTTGCACTGTCAAATCTACACTGTAATGTTGCATAAACAGTTTAGTGAAATCAGCCTGTTCTCTTGTTGTCATTCTACTACTTCTCCACTACCAGCTTTTTAAAATAAAACCCCTATACCCCATCCCATACACCTTACCTGAATAACGAAGTCCCTCCCTCTGAAGTCTGCAATAGTCCTGGGCAGCCGTGTTCTGCCCCACACAAAACGCAGGAAGAGAGATCGCTCTGTGTTGGAGAAGGACTCCATCACTTCCCAGAACCACTGTATCAAGGAAGCAGTTGGTTCAATGCCTTTATAAGTTGCGACAGATTTCAGAAGGTGAAGTGGAATGTCTGGGCTTCCACACACCTGAAAAATAAAATATAGTGATAGCTTACAAAAGTCTGATCAAATCAGTCAGAGGTGATTTGTTCCCTCCATTCCTTCAAAATACTTAATCAGCTTTTACACTGACAAAACGAACATTCAAATATTTGATGTGCTGTGCATAATCTCCTATTACAAGAATACTAAATATACATCTTCCCATCAGGGGACAATAACAAACCTTCTTTCACAGTAAAATTAAACATTTTACTTGGAACTAATACCTCCAATTCACCTCCTGTGTCCCTGTTTTGTGGGGTGGTTTTGGTTTGTTTTGTTTGTTTCTTCCAGAAATAATTCATTACATCACTGCTTAGCTATATCAAAATAGCCTTATTAACACTAAGAGGGCAATTAAACATTTTCTAGTCTTTCCTTGGACAAAATGTTTGCAATTGCAGAGCGATCACTGTAAACAGTATTTAATGTGGGTTTTGGATTAGTAAAATGGAAGTGAAGAATCTCACTCTAAGCTAGTCTGACAGAGGTAGCAAAGCAGAAATTGATACCATAGTTTCCAGTTCGTATCCTGTAAAGAGTGAAAGTAGAGGAACTGGAACAACACGGGCCATCCCCTCACGAACTGCTGCAACTTGTTCGTCAAATTCATGAAGTCTGCAGAGACACATTTTCAGAGTTTCTGTGAATGCCATTTCTAGCAATTATTTATAGCAATTACTGTAATATCAAGGAAACTTTAACCATTCTCCTCAAGTCTCCAGCTATGTGCCAAGGAACATTAATAAATATTTATCACACACGGTACTTGACTTATAACAGTTTGTACACCAATTCATATTGCACAGCAAGCTCAGTATGAAGAGAGATCTCCCAGTGTTTAGGATATTTTACTTCCAGTATTATTTATGTGCTGCGCCTGTCAAGAACAACCCAATACCCAATTTGGAAACAACATGCTCTTGGGAAAAGAACGGCTGTGCTCTGAAACTCTGCCCTCAAACATTCGCAACACTAGACAGACATTATGGAGAAAGAAAAATGGGTCTGAATTAAAACATGCTGTCTGAGGGTACAGGAGTTGTATTTCAAGACAGACACAAGTAACATTTTGCTGCTTCTGCTGCCACCCAAGATTTGTGTTTTGCTTTTTTTTTTCCCTGTCAAATAAATTTCTGAGATGTTTTACAGAGCTCTCTAGAGCAGAGATTCACATCGTTGACAAGTCCTGTCCTCACAGTTGTCATCACCAAAATAAACAAAGATGTCAGGACAAACTTTGTCTTTTGCATCCGCTCTTTCACATGGATTCTATTCAGGTGCTAGTTTTTCTCTCAAGGGCTTCAGATAATTAAAAAACTTGATACTTAATCTAAACATTTACATGGTTTTCCCAAAGGCCTTTTAACTGTAAAATGCTTTAGAATTTCTGACATCCTTTGAGGATAGCCAGAACCGTCAAGAGAACAAAAGCATTTCTTCAAAGGAATATAACATTTTATGTAGACATATCATTTATCCATTCCAAATGAAATTTCTCTCCACTGTCAAAAACAAGTTCAAATAGTGGTGCATAACCACTGGGGGCGCGGGGGGACAAAGAATGTAATTCAGTAGTTGTTGGCAGACACTATAACTACAAACTAATAAGCAAGTTATAGTAATGATCTTGCTCAAGCACTCTCTAGAACAGTTAACTATGGCAGAGAGAATAAAACACAAACGAATCAGTTTCTCACCCAGATCATCTAAATTTCTGTGTTTCAATAGGCACTAGGCCCACTGCTTCACGAAAGATGCCCATGGTTGCTTCTTAGATGTACTTGTCTAGATTAGCTATCTAGGTATTTAAGTAACCTAAAGCCTGTCTTCTCAAATATCAAACAATTATTTCCCACTGATTTCAGCGCAACATTCAGCTTTTGGCACCTGTGGGTGAATTTACTTGTCTGTACATAGGTGTCAAACTAATTTTACGGTGGTCAAGGAACGAACGTTTTGTTTTGTGTGTTCTAGTTTAGATAAGAATAGAGTAAGAATTCAGCTGGGACTGCTCTTGACTGCAACTGATGATATGAAAAACCGTGGGAGCAGTAATACTACATCTAAGCTCTCTTCATATAGAACTTAATGATCAAGCCTATTACTTTATCGCATAGGAGAAGAACTAGATGGATGGGACATTTCTCCACCTGTAAAACTGCCTGCCAAAACTGCTGTCAGGACAGCTATTCAAATCTAAAGCCATACCTGCTAGTTTATTGTTTTTCTTAAAAATTAAGTTCAATCTTTTCTCCTTGGATAGATTAAAAGAAATCAGAAAACACACACTGTAATCACATGAAAATATTAAAATACTTGTACGTAACAGTATATAATTTAAAAGCTTTTACAGATTTTTTAAAAGAAAATGCTTATTCATGTCAATAATTTGAGTGACTTATTCAACAAACCTGTAGTTTATTGCCAGTCTCACATATTCAGCTCTGTTATCCAGTGTAATATGGGTGTACTTGGAACTCAACTGAATATCTTGACCACTTGCATTAGGCACAGTGAATGGGAGGCTCATAGCTTCAAACTCTTCTGAAGTAGCTTCATTGTCTCGAATGTACATGAGACCAGGAATAAAATCTTTATCAACCTTTTGAAAATAACAAGCCCAAGTCAGTTTACTAGCACTATACAACAGGGTCTCTTGCATAACAAATGCAGTACACATATCATCTACCAAAAGCATTGTCAAATGTCTGACCACAACCCATCTAACTTAATTTCAAAGCCATAAAACAGCTTAGTATTTTATATAAAATTTCATTACACTGAGATGGGGGGGGGGGGGTGTATGTGTTCTAGATTTCAGTCCTTTTGGGAAGTGTTTTCCAAGAAACTATGTTGTAGAAGAAAACGGATTTAAAGCTTAAAAACATAATCATCTCTCCAAAGTCCAATGCTGGTTTTGGTACAAAAGGAATCCCCTTCCTGACAAGTAAATGACTCAATGCTTTTACATTTCTGCATGACAGTATTTGAGAAGGAACTCTGCTTCATAACGAGGACCTAACTCTTACTCCACATTTACTGAGCTCAGTAAACATAAATTGAAAGTTTGTGATGTTCAGTATGTGGGCACAAACTATTTTCAGTAGTAGCTTGAACTCATTTTCTTTTACTTCAAAACAGTGGAGGCGTGTGCACCCAATCAGTTACTGCATCTTGGCACAACAGACAGTAACAGCTACAGGAAGGTCTACTGGAAAGTAGGCGTTCGACCACAAACATTTGTCTAGTCAAACCCATGAGAAGATCTGAGAATGCTCTAGAATTCAAATAGCCTGTTTAACTACTTTTGAATGACTTAAATTCACAGTTTTAACAGTGAGTACAAGTCATACTTAAACACTGGCTCAAAATGTAAAAGGCCAGTCAAAATAGAAGTATATAGAAACTAGGGAACCCGATTCACTTGAGAAAAATTGATGCTAGAGTCTGTTTGTCTTCTCTAAGTTATATCCTACTCTGGAATTTCATACTTACCTCACTGAGATCAGCAATTGTTAGGTTCATTCCTGCAAGCTGTTTCCACACTGGTTCAGCCAGGTTGAGGCTCAGAGGGCTGCCAGTCCGGATAGCAATGCCCAAAAGTACACCTGTAAGTTTAAACATAATATTTTTAGATTTTTTTATTTTGTTAGATTCCCAATATTCTGATCATGTAATGCAAGGAGAATGTCACAATGTGGCTATGAAATTACCAAGAAAACGAAACATGTTCATATGCAAGAGTGACTTGGCAGCAGGATTTAATAGGAAACAATCTCTGTTTGCTCCAGATTCATCTCTTCCATTTGGTGTCACAATTAACAGAGGTGTCAGCCCATTCTGAAGCTCCTCGCACATTTCTGCTATTGATTCACTATAACCTCCACCACAATCATCCACAGATTCACCTTGGAGAAGAAAAAAGTCTTAAAATTAAACGTTCTTTCAAGAATAAAGGAAGTATTGAAATAAACTGTATTTCCTTCCACAGGGATGACTGAGTAAACAAAAGTTTACTAAAAGCTACACTGTCATATCTGTTCATATGAAAACCCTTTATGTTTTGCTTTATATTTGGATATTTCCAGTTGACTGTAAATCGTATTATTTAGAAGATTATACAATATATCACAGTGTCAAAAATACTCTTTTGCCAGAATGTAACTAACATTTTCGTGTTATACACTCATCAAAATAAAACAGAATAGAAGTAGAAAAAGAAAGTCAAAGCAATGCAATTCCTAAGTGACATTTTAAAGTAGATGTATGTTATATATCTTATATACAGCAGATAGAATGGCTTTTCAATCTAAAATATTTTTCATCAAAAAGCTCAAAGTGATACGCAAACTGTAAAAACAACCCTACCAGTAAAAACAGCTAGCCAGGATTATTTACCAATCCAGACCACTGAAAAACAGGTTTAGGTTTTGCAGAATGTTTGTTGTAAGCAGAATAGTTGCTGCCGGAATCTGAGGAGAATTCCAGACGCGTTTCCATTAATCTTGAGGTTTTTTATGAAATAATTTAAAAAGGCTTTTTACTTCCTAACATTTTAAGCACCTTCCTCTGCCTACACACATACATTGTTTTCCTACATCCCTTCTTTCCTTCAGGTCCTCCATAAAAGTAAATCTGAAGAAAACTGCAAAGTTAAGCGTGAAACAGGTGAGGGGGTGGAGAATCCTCTTACCAACAAACTTGACTTTCCAAACACGATGAGGAAGCAGAAGGCTATCAGGGCTAAAGGAACTCATTTTAGCACACATCTGTCCAAACACCGACTTTGTACCATCAGGCCCAGCCAGTCCTCCTTTACTCCTAGAACGTTTTACCTATTGAGTAAGCATATTATAAAAGTCACTGTAAGAAAGTATTTCAGCTAGCATTGCTGTGCAGACCAGACCATAAGATTAATGTTTATAAAATACTATTGTGTTCAGTGAAACATTTGCAGATGTTCACACTGTACCTTGTATATATGTGACATACACAGAACAACCACCAAATTTCAAATTACAGCACTACAGTATTTTTCAGTACCATCTAACATCCATCCCTAGATATAGGTATCACAGGCTCCTATTACATATCCCGATCCTCTCCAGGAGGATGAAAGCAGTTAACATCTCAGGCTCTTAGGAGCCCAGAACTATTTCAGAATCACATGATGGTTGAGGCTGGAAGGGATCTGTCCTGGTTTCGGCTGGGATAGAGTTAATTGTCTTCCTAGCAGCTGGTACAGCGCTGTGTTTTCAGTTCAGT
>JAVKLA010000057.1:10015785-10047755 GCA_034782735.1 Sagittarius serpentarius
TCCCACTGGGTGGGGGGGGAGCGAGTGAGCGGCTGCGTGGTGCTGTGTTGCTGGCTGGGGTTAAACCACGACAGGATCTCTCGAGGTCATCTGGTCCAACTCCCGTGCTCAAGCAGGGCCACCTAGAGCCAGCTGCCCAGGACCATGTCAAGACAGCTTTCAAGTAGCTCCGAGGACAGACACTCCAGTGTCTCCCTAGGCAACCCATGCCAGTGCCTTGGTCACCATCACAGTGAAAAAAAAGTGTTTCCTGATGGTCAGAAGGAACCTCCTGTGTTTCAGTTTGTGCCCATTGCCTCTGGTCCTGTCAGTGGGCACCACTGAGCAGAGCCTGGCTCCATCTTCTTTACACCCTCTTTTCAGGTATGCAAAAACATACATTCATGAGATGCCCCCTGAGCTTTCTCTTCTCCAGGCTAAACAGTCCCAGCCCTCTCAGCCTTTCCTCTTAGAAGAGATGTTCCAGTCCCTTAATCATCTTTGTGGCCCTTCGCTGGACTCTCTCCAGTATGTCCATGTCTCTTGTACTAAGGAACCCAGAACTAGACCCGGTATTCCAGGTGTGGCCTCACCAGTGCTGAGTAGAGGTGAAGCATCACCTCCCTCGTCCTGCTGACAACACTCCTCCTAATGCAGCCCAGGACATCCATTAACCTTCTTCATGGCAAGGGCACGTCGGTGGCTCATGCTCCCCTTGGTGCCCATCAGGACCCCCAGGTTCTTTTCTGCCAAGCTGCTTTCCAGCTGGGCTACCCGCAGTGTGTACTGGTGCCTGGGGTTGTTCCTCCCCAGGTGCAGGACTTTGCACTTCTTGTTGAAGTTCATGAGGTTCCTGTCAGCCCATTTCTCCAGCCTGTCCAGGTCCCTCTGGATGGCAGCACGACCCTCTGGTGTATCAACCACTCCTCCCAGTTCTGTATCATCAGCAAACTTGCCAAGGGTACACTGCCCCATCACCTAGATCATTAATGAAGATGCTGACCAGGACTGGACTCACGATTGACCCGTGGGGTACACTGCTAGTTCCTGGCTTCCAACTAGACTTCATGCCACTGATCACCACCCTCTGGATTCGGCTGTTCAGCCAGTTTTCAACCCACCTCACTGTCTACTCATCTAGCCCACACTTTGTCAGCTTGTTTCTGATATAAAAATAGGACAGTAAGGAGAAAGAGTGACTGGTTCCAGGATAGGCTGCACTGCAACTTCTGCAACAGGTCCTGTCTCTGACACAGCTGTTTAAACTGTCAGTGATTAGGACGATTACGATTATCACCATTTATAAGCACTGCAAATTCCAGCGCCTCTGCAATTTTTCAACTAATGCTTGGATTTGCACAAACATGAAAAACAGTATCTGGTTATCTAGATGCTTCTACTAGATGTCCTGAACTGACCTGACAATGTTGAATGATTGTTCCAGGTAATTTCTGTGACCTGACATAGTTATAACTACTTGAGACAATCTTAGTTCAAATGCAGCTGACCACATTGATGATGATTTTTTTTTTTTTTTAATTAAAAAAACGTGCAGGTTGATTAGGCCTTAGTAATTTTAATGTTAGAGCTGGAAACATGCAAAAACAATAGGTGTGTTCACTGCAGCTAGACAGAATGATTCTTACCAGTTCAGTTGACAGCCCTGTGGGCTTCCTTCCCTAGGTAAGGAATTTTATGTTCCCCAAACCACTAATACCTTACTTATCCTTAATTTCAAACAGTTCATTTTTCATCTGTTTCTACTCAGCATTATATCTGTTCATCTTTAAGGGAAAATACAAAGACACAGGGCTATCAATGATAAAATCTGTTGATAAAGTTTTCTTCCCCTATTTCTGAAGAAGCAGCCAATGCCTTGGTAAATTCAGTTTTTCTGGATTGCAATCCACTTAGTTAATGCATCCTATCTCTACTCATACATTCAATTGTCAAACCTGGGTACGTTTTTCATACATAAGACAGATCAGAGGCTGTGTTGTTGGCCAGAAAACTGACTACAGCTTGTTTTTATATTCATTAATGATATATTTAAATGTGCATCTATGATACTTAACTAGGACCCTCTGAAAATGAGTAAGCACTACCGAAATACACATGTATATGCATACACAGAGTAATGTGTTTCCTAGGCACCTACAGAAAATGTGTATCTTAAGATTTGATGAAGATCCATAAGAAATGGCATGCAAGGAAAATCCCAGGTATTTTGCTGCAAGAAACGCACACAAAGTGGACAAGAATACAAGAAGCATTTTGCCAGTACAGAAAGGAAAGAAATTTAAAATAAACCAAAGGCTGGAGAAACCCAAGATTTTTTTTACCTCTTGGTGTTCTGCAATTTATATCCTCAACCTGCCCTGACTGCAAAGGGAGTCCTACAATGCACATAGTTCACCAGTATCTGTGAGACTGTTCATTCAGAAATAACCCAGACTCATCCCACTAAACTGCATTTGGTCCCACTCCAAGCTACAGTGCATCTCAAAGACCAGTTGTTCGGATGCTGCATACTTCTGATGCTTTGGATAAAACATCCACCAGATTTCTTTCAGGTTTTATTGAAAGGCTGAGACACTCAAGTCCTCCTCATGCATAAAGATGTTCTGTGCCAACATAAGCTGGTTTTAATTCAATGGATTTCTAAGAAATTTGGATGCCCCAGAACTTTTAAGTTGAGAAATGACTGAGTCTTCTCTTAAAAAGAAAAAAGTATGAGTAGGTCTATGAAAGCAGTAGTTAATTCACTTGTTTTTTCAAAACTCAGACCAAAAATAAAAATTAATCAAGTGGCAATAAAAAGGCAAGCAATCCTGCCTGAACCAAATAGGATGGTATGCAGTTTTGCTAGTATACATTTAATTTAGTATTTATTTACTAGCAACACAGAATTTTCATTTAATCTGATCATTTAGATGCAGGAATGGTTACAACTTGACTTTTTAACAAAGCAACGTAAGAATGCCATGAAGGGTTATTGGCATTTCTGCCAGCACCTTAATATATTGCTCGCTGATGAAGACAGATGCCCATATTAAAATTAATTAGGTTATTAGCAAAGAGTAAAACACTTCACTGAAAAATATGGCAAAAATTCATACAAATATGTTTAGGCCACAATCCACCACAGGTGTTTTAACTTTTTATTGTAGAGGTCTGGAGCACAGCATCTTGCTCATGTTTCCAAATCATCCCCTTTAGAGACAGTAAGTATGCTGTGAAATCTATTTTACTGAATAGGGTCAGATATAACCCTCACTGAATACATGCCTTATTAAACACAAACGCAGCAGCATCTCAAGTTTTTAAATTACAGTTCCAGCCTTATTGCTGATGTGATAACTTTTTAGTACAAAACAAGCTAGTATGTTGATTAGAGCCCAGGGAGGATTTTCATAAAACAGTCTGCCATCGGAAGATACCAGCCTGTGGAAAACCAACTTTTCTTGGCCTACAGAGAAATGCAGCAGCTCAAAAGCAGCATACAGTGAAGTGTGGAAGACTCAAGTTCAAGAACTCGCCTCAGTGAATAATCACTTACTGTAAGCAGCACCATTGCAGCAAAGGGGGAGAGGCCCTCAAGTCAACCTGTAATCTGGTTAAAGCATTTTGAGGTGAAGACAACCAAAATTGAAGTTCTTTCTCTGAATCTGAAGAACAAAACTTTGTATTTGTGTCAAGCAGCCTGAGAGTACCCACTGAAATACTGGGCATCCTGTGGGACTCTCTCCAACCCACCAGAACTTGGGAGAAACGTAGTACACAAAGCCATGCACTCAGAGACTAATAAAAAAGTTTACAAAAAGATGACAGCTTATTAGTTGGAATCAGCTAAGAAAGAGTAACATGTACTGTTAACATAGAAGACAGATCTATGAAGAAAACACAATTCAAGGATATCTCATGAAATCAGTCTCCAGAAGAGGTAGAGAAGTACGAGTGTGATAATCACAAGAGCACAGACACAGTCTCACCTGTACCTTGAGGTTTCAGTTATCTATGCTCAAACAGAAATGCAACAGAAAAAATACAGTATAAAAAGATGAGGAGTAGAAACAGACTTTTCTACACAAGCAGACAAAAAAAGCTTAGCCTGATCAGTGCAGGAAAATGAAGGCTGTCATGAAACGAGTGTTCTTTAAAAGCATGTTTGAAAAGGCAGAAGACATAACCAGGAAGGAGGAATGTTATTTAAACTGAAGTATAACACTCACAAAAGAACAAATAATTCATTCATTGATATGCTGTGCCTACTTTAAGATCAAACCATTTTTAATCATTATGCCAGTGAGATTTCTGTAACCCACATTTAATATGGAGCCCTACTGGGGAGGAAGAAGCTATTCTTAAAGTGGCATTTCATACATCCATACATGTGAAATTCCTCCCTTGACAGCAGAGAACACTGCACCAGGAGACCCTTTGCAGTATTACATTCCTGAAAGTAGACATTCTCCTTAATAACTGAAATTCGTTTCCCTTTTAAAAGGAGGAAATTCCTTTCAACTACTGTAATAATCTCATTCATCTAAAGGCAAAGATTTAACAGCATTATGAATGCATCTGCCTATAGGTCATAACACACTGTCCATTTGACACCACATAAGCTACAGCAATACTTAAATACTAGGTAAATCTGATCTGCTACTAAGAGAGTAAGTAAACTTGAGCACTGGAGCCCTGTCTAGACATGTAACTTTTAGTTCACTTTCTGGCTCAGTCTTTGACTACTTCTACTGCACCTTTCCAGAACAAAGCCCAGGTGCTGTTTTGGAACATTTCGCTTAACAACTATTCCCAAAAAGTAATATGGATAAAACTGTGTCAAGTTTGGTTTCTTCTGCCATACACAGACCTCCAACAGTGTCTCAAACTGTCTATGCATTCAAGCTTGCCCTCATGCTACACCTCAAAGCATAAAACATCTACCCTGAATTTTACACTATTGAAATACCAGGCTGGCATTTGGGTAAGTTGCAGCATAGCCATTGTATTTCACACACCATGAGCAAGAAAACTACATAGAACTACTGTGTCCTACTATCACAAGGCTCCCAACAGAAAAGATCCAGAGCCAAGTAGTATGTAAGGTGAATGTGATCTACCCTAAAGGAATCTGGTCCATGTAAAACTTGACCTCAGGACAAGGGAGTGGTGTTTGGCTTGCTTTTATGCTGCAACTTAGAGAGCTGTTTTGTCCAGTTCTGGTACTTCCAAGAAACCACTGACAACAAGGTAAGGTAAGGAAATATTTTTAAAAACAAGTCAGTATCTGGAAAACAACTTTTAATTAAAAACTCATCTGTTTATTTTATACGAAGGAAGATGAAGTGAATTGACTGCACCACATAATATATAAACTGTAAGAGCCTTCTGAAAGCAAAGGGATCTTAAAGCCTAGCTGCAGTTAAACTCACAACTGCAAATAAGATGAAAATTCTTAACATTGACAATTAGCTGTTTGAGACTCTGTAAAGCGGCTTTGATATTTCAATTAAATATTACAAAGGATCAAACAGTTTAAGAATCCACATCTTTGTTCTCTGCGAAAGCTAACTCAAGAAATTGTGACCCATACTTGGTACTGTGTAATCAGGCCAGATTATGACCATGGTCTTTTTTAGCCTTCACTTGGCTAAATCTAGGGGTAGAATTGTGTTACGGCAGTATTTCATTTCCCCCAGAACCTATGAAGAAGGGAAGCCCTGCAGCTACCAGTTCTTTTCTAGAGTTCAAGACAGATTCAAATAACGAACTGGAATACAAGAGAAAGCCTATCTTAATTAACTCAACAGCAGAAGGAGGACACCAGGAAATGAGCCCAAAACCTACTCACTAGTTTCCTGCTTCAAGTTAAATACTTGCACTGCTTTATTGGATTTTCTGAATTCACACACACACAAAAAATAATGAGAAGATCTCCGTCACTCTCTTCAGCTTCAACTTCCCAAATAATAAACTAAAACAACATATTTTAATCACATAACATTACCACAAGAAATTTTAAGTGCCCATAGAAAAGGCAAAGAAGCAGAAACAGGGTCCAGCCACAACAGGATGTACCTCTGTTCACTAAGAGAAAACTAATTAGTCAAAATTTTCACGATTTCTCCATTCTAACCTTACAAAGACTAGATTTTCTTACTTTTTACAATATACAAAAAAATAAAACCACCACTAAAGGAAAGAAATGCATGAGGACTCTAAGACCAGGCTTCAGTCCATTTAAACTAAAACAATGTTTTACTATTCTATGTTACAGAAATATCTACGGAAAAAAAGATATCTGGCCTAAGGCACAACGTTACATTTTCTAACGTCGATAAGGAAAAAAAGCCCTTTTGTATCAAAGAGTTCTGCAATCAATATGACCACATGTGATGACCAGCAAAGAACAAGAATTTATCAGCCTGATTTTTAATTATATTCAAGGGTGCTTTTTTCCTTGCCTTTTTTTTTTTTCCTTCATGTTCTCTGTTATGAAAGCAACAGCTGAATAATTCATCTGACCATTTGGAAAGGTAAGAAAGGCACCAGAATCACCACTCTCAAATTATCTAACGTAGTGAGTTTTGAAAAAGCAGTCCTTTGTCAAGCAGGACATACTTTGCTTATTAGAGCCTAAATCATTCACTTAATATTTCAACAAGTGTCCTCCCTCCTCCCAAACAACTACAATGTCAATGAAACATACCAAAAAAGAAAATGAGCAGCCCCTGCTACATTCACTTCTTCATTGTTTGATTCTCTGATAAAAATTCAACTCTTCAGTACTCAGATACCAAACAGCTGACACAAAGGGATTTGACAAATGTATATCACCATGGGCTAAACATGCAGATACTAAAATCAAAACTTCAGCTTAAGATACCTGTATTCTGTTGAGCTCTACAACTGGCCCATGCTGACGATCTCTCACCATAGTTGCTTGCACAACCTTCCTGAAAGCTGCCTCCTACAACAGGAAAACAGAAAAAATTAAAATAGTGGCAAAACTGCAATCAAATAAGAAAGCTGCACATATTTCACAGATGAACACACACTTAAGTTCAGCTCGGGGGAAAAACCACCCCAGACTCTTCAGCAGAACAGAGAAACTGATCCTGCAATACTACTCTTTAGCAATTTCCTTCTGAGTACATCACAAAACACTAGAAAAGGTTTAACACCTCTGAGTCTTTCTTTAGAAGAAATGGGAACAAGCATCAAATACTTTTGAGATACTGAAAATAAACAAAAGCAACAGAAGATAAAGCTGTGAGATGTTAGTTAAGGATCATGTTATTTGTGCTAATACAATTCAAGCTAGAAAAAGTCGGGATACTAAAAAAGTAAAGAAGAAAGTCTCTCCTGTACCACTCAAAACCATGGCTTGAAAGGTTCTACTGCACCCACATTCAGTTATTACTAAGCAACCAACATGCCACTGAGTGCAGATATAAATTAGTTTATACCGGAATAATATATGTAGATGGAGAATAATTAATGTCAAAGAAAAACAATCAAAAAAGCCAAAGATGAGATCATCTTGCTATGGAAGGCAATAAATAAACAACGAATTAAAACAATTAAACTTTTCATGCAAATTCAAGTATCTGAGGTTCTCTCTCTAAATATTTGGACCTAATTTTACACTATCAGTTTTAAGCAAGCTTTAACACTATTTTTAAGTCTTTAGACTTTCTGAACGTAAGCCTGACTTAAGTGCCTAGGTATGAATGCGGTCTCGCAACTTCTGGTGTCTCTGTTGAATACTTTTGACATAAAATATGCCTGATATCACATTTTATCTTATATCTGAAGCCTTTCTGTAACTGTTCTGCAGACTGTTAAAAGAAATTACGTTGAGCCTCCTGCACACCCATTCCTATACTTAACATTGTATACCTAAAGACCCTCTATTAATAGCACTAACATATAAAAGTGTCATAAACAGAATAGCTAGGATTTCCCTTCTTTCCAGTTTAGGTTTTGATGAAAAATATGTGGTCTTCTGTTGTCTGTGAAGCATGTACTCTGCTGGATTATTCTACTACGCAATTTATTGGAGTCTAGAGAAAGAGTCCTTGAGACAATACATGATAACGAGTCTAGTTACAGGCCATGTGTCTTATTTAAGGATGTAGAACAGCACTGCAGAGGGAAACATAACTGCTTCTCTTTTCAAATATGTCTCCCAGCAGATTTTGTCTGCTTATATAAGGTTATCATTCTTTGTTAGACAAGTTACTATGACAGTGAGAAAATGCAGATCCCAAACTGATGATCATACTGAAGGCAAGTTATGTTTTTAAAGGCTTTCCATATCTGAAGTTTTGAGGAAGCGTTGTAGCCTTGTATCATTATAATCATCTAGATTTTCTCATGACTGATTTTACTTACAACTATGAAAATCCTCTTTCTTTACCGATTTGAAATTGAACTCCTACGTATTCTGTCTTCACTTTTAGCCCAGTCTAAAACAAGTTTGTACCTGCACAGAGCTTTGGATCAACTAGTATATCACCTGATCATGACAACTGAAACAGAAAAAGCAGACAATGACCATTTCATACCTATCTTACATTTTTTTTTCCAGGATAGCATCTACTGAATACTCTACAAGAATTCTGCTATACTACAAACTGAAGATTTACAGTGTAAAGTTATTTTCAAGATCAACACACAAAACCACTATGATGAAAAACTGAGGAAAACATAATAAAAAGAACACATTCATAAAGAAAGAAGTTTGCATAATCAGAATGCAAATATTTAATATACAACTTATAGAACAAGTTGAGATACACAGTTCTATTTTCTTCAGAAACAATTTAAACAGAAACAATTTAAACAGTACATTTCACTTACAGTTACGTATCACACTCTTGAAAACATTCTGATAAATACCTTTCCCTGTGATATCAGTATTCCCCGTAATGTATCAAACCCAACTGACGGTCCTTGGCCAGTTTCATCAAGTCTTCCTTCAAGATCAAACATTGGAATGCAAGGACAAAAGAGTTCAGAAATGTGATGCAACAGCAGAAGCCTATTTCTCAATGAAATGATGGGAATTTCCTGCAGATGATTGTACTCCATAGGAACCTATGATAAGGCAATGATATCTCAATGTAATTAAGAATTATTATATATTTTTTTTTTTATTAAACAGAACAATTTAAATTGGCCTGAATGAAGATGCTTTCTGACCCCAGAAAACTGGAATCTTTCTTTGGAAATACGGAAGTAAAACAAAGTAACTGGCTCAAACTTGAAGCCAAATCAAAGCACACTGAGCTCATGCAGGGATTTAGAAAGGAAATACGTCTACTGAAAGATCAGCAATAAGCATACTAAGTATGTTTAAAATGTGAATGCAATAAACCAGAGGTATTACCTGTGTAGGGAGCTTGCCAGCATTAGCAGGTTTACTGGTTGACCAAGCTAAAGTATGTGCTGAGCCACAGGCTACTCTGTTGATCTTTTTACCCTGAAGTGCTGCAACTAAGCGTGGTCTTTGGATGGCATTAGTTGTTCCGTCTCCAAGCTGTCCTTCATCATTATCTCCCCATGTGTACACTTCCCCTAAACCAATAAAAATAATTGTTCTGAAGCTAAGACAGAAGCTTTCTGCTTTTTTTTTTTAATTAGCATTTATAATTCATTTAACTGAATGAGGCCTTGGACTGTAATCAAGATTTCTAGGACTGATGGCCATCCTGAAATCCACTATCTAGTGCAGATAAATCTTGAATGACACAGTTAGGCCCATGGTCTTTGTAGAACAGCTAGTATAAGATGCATTTATTTCCTCATAGTTTGTATAACTTAGAAGTTCTGTTCCAGAACAGGAGGAAATCGAGGAGCAAAAGAATAACAACAGATACACTAGGAACAGCCTGTATTTGATAGTTTCATAGCAAAAAAACCCCTGACATTAAAAAAAGAATTAGAAAAGGCTTAACATTTTGTATAAGACAAAAGAAAAGATCCTGTAATAGGTTGTATTACTACAGAGGACATTAAAATGGGTGCTTACTGTTGCAAGATAATTGGAAAATACTTTTTAAATAGCAACCTTGTTTCTGAGCATTCATATTCTGCAGCTATATCCTATTTCACTAGCACCTATAAAACACTCCATTATTGTGCAGACTTGTTAATTACATGTGGGAGTGAGTCTCCTACAAAGAATATTCAGTATCTCAACCGGTTCTGTAAGAAACAACACTGTTTGTGCAGTGCTTCATTTAGCAAGATAAACACCTCAGCAGGCTCAGAAGACCCTGTAAAAAAAAAAAGCCAAATCCATTCATTCTACTGCTTGACCAATCTGTAATTACTTTTAGAGCTCTCTTTTTCTTTGACCATCAACACTTATCAAACAAACTCTTCATTTTTTATTAAAAACCTTCAGTTGGTTTTATGTGATCATTTTAAATCAGTGACAAGCTTGCTGCTAAAGAAATAAGCTACATCTGCAAACACAAAATATGTTCATGCACACAGAGAACCAGCATTTTTAGCAAGGACAACCTATCAACAGCTGAGTGAAAAATAAAGTTTCTTTTTTTCAAATTCAGTACTGAGAACTAAGTAAATTATTTGATTTTTATACCATCCTCAGTGCAGCAAACACAGTGCAAAGACCCAGTAGCAATTGCAATGACTTTCTTTCCTTGCAGTCCCTGCACTTGTCGTGGTCTTCTAACATGGTCATCAGATCCATGGCCTAACCGATGATAATCTCCTTTGCCCCTGCACAGAGAAAGTAAAACATTTAAAAACTGTGTTTTAATTGTGGAAAAAAACAGAACGATGGACCATGTCTGGTATTTGATCTGTAGATTTATTTATAAGCAGTCCAATACCAAAATATTCTCCAAATATTCAACATTAATCATCACTAGCTCGCATGATATGGATGCGATTCTGCTGATACAGTAAAAATTCTTAAACCTCCAATATGCTGTTCCTACTCATTCTGTGTAGGTCCTTTTACCACTTCTGCAGGGGATTATTTGGTTTTTTCCTCTTAAAAGGGTCAAGTATTAGAAGCAAGCATCTGCAAAAACAGTACGTTTACTGACCTCAGAGTCTGGAACTTTGTACAGTTTAATCATATATCTAATGCAATGCAGGCAAGGGAGCAGAATGATGTTGGGAAGGTATTTTGCTTAGTCTTTTTAAACACTTCAGTTTAGTAGTTTAAACTACAAAATTTGGAATGGCGTAGGAAGATTAAAACAGTGAACTAGAATCAAATTCTCAGGCTATAGCCATGATAAGCTAGACACAATTTTGATAATCTATGAGAATTATTTATGCTATCGTCTTCCACCCTGCATGACACTTGAGGCTTATACTTCTACTGACCAGCTTGGAACTTCTGCATCTTGCAGCAGTCAACGCCTGGAATGACAACTCTGTGCTTAGGTCTCCAAGACAAAATACTTTGATTTTTCTTTCAAATAGCACTATAAAATGTTCCCCAAAGTGGTAAATTATCATCAAGACAGAGGAACTCAAAAAAGTTTGTTTTTTGGGTTTTTTTTGGGGGGGGGAGGGATCAAAGCAGTGAAGGCAGTATACCACTGATACCTGTTGCAGACAAGCTTACATCTAACACAGTCAAAATAACTAATACAGAATACTTACCATGTATATACTGCTCCAGATTTGGTAAGAGCCACAGAAAATTGTGATCCACATTCTACTTTAACCACTCCAAGGCCTGTGAGGGAATCAATCTAGGAGAATAATATCAAATGAAATCAAAGTTAATTAACAAAGCTATAGCTTCATAGACTGCACTGTCTTAAGTAAAATATAATGTGAAAGTGTGTAAATATGTGTGTTTATAAATTGTGTATGTAGATCATTTAGCAAAATTCTACTCCTTTCATCTTTCTACTGTTTACTACTAAAAAATTAAAAAGAAGCTCAGATTTGGCAAACTGTTGAAGATCATCTCTAGTATGTTTTGCCAACACTTACTCAGCAATTGCCCCTTAGCAAAAATGGAAAGGCTCTGTCTCCAAATACTCAACATTAATCATCCCTAGCTCGTATGGCATGGATGTGATTCTGCTGACACAGTAAAAATATTTAAGCCTCCAGTACACTCTTCCCATTTATTCTGTGTAGGTACTTACGCCATTTCACCATCAATCCTATGGGACTGATGATTGATTAAACATGTTACATCATGCAATTAAAAAAAACTGTTATTTGGGACAGGCTGGTAGACTTTGTGCATTTGGAAACAGAATGGGGACACCTGTATCCAGGTAATAAAGTGTGATTCTAGACTGAGAATCTAAAATCCACCGTGCATAGGTATACACAGTGACACTCAAATACATTTCTCAAACACAAACAACTTTCATCTTTGTAACAAGTGCTGGAATTCAGATTAGATGGCTACATGGATTTCATTTGTAACACGTGAAGAAATTCCAAGTCAACAATGCATTCACATGAAAGGTTTAATATAAAGTAAGATTACTTTTTAATCAACTGATACCCCTTTCTGGAATGAAGTTTTGCCTTCAGGAGTACTATGGAAATTTATTAACACAAGGAAATACAAAGATTTCTTGCAAAATCTAACATTTTGACAGGAACCCGCAATGTCCTCCGAAGAAAAAACCTTCAAGCGCAACTTTAACAGTCAGCACAAAATTTAAAGACTTATCATTGTAGCATACAAAGTTTGTTCTTAACAACAATCAGAAGAATCCCGACGTCCCAGGATGGGTGGAAGTTTACACGTATTGGCAAACCTGTGTTCAGCATTCTCCATCAACCTCACGGTTTCTAAAACAATAAAAAAATTACATTTAAATACCTTCATTGGTACTTTACAGCCATCGCTGCCTCCTCTCCCAAGTTTTCCATAATCTCCGTCACCCCAAGACCAGACTGTATCATCGTCAGTCAGGCACAATGTCTGTGCATCTCCACTGCCACAGGCTATGTCAATCACACGGTAGCCCTGGAGAGCTTCCACCTGTAAAGAAATCACCCATTTTTGTTCACAATAAAAGACTCAGTCATTTAGTTTCAGAAACGATGACAAACCCAACTTGGAGAGGGTGCTTCATTGGAACTACAAGTTAGAAACAACAAAGGAACAAGCAAATAAAGGCAACTCAAAGGGCTTTGCTCTTTTCAAACCACCAAAATTAAAACTATGTATTTTAAATACTGGATTATTCTTTTTAGTTGGTGAACTAGTTCAATATTTTTGACCTAAAAAGTCAGGGAAAACAATTTAAACAAAACACATAAGGTTATCAAAGACTATATTCTGTTGAAATAATTTCAGGCTCTCCGGGTGAGTATTGTATACAGTAAGAACAAAAAAACAGGCTTATTTTCAAATACTCTTTCACTAGTTTACACTTTTCTAGCACTTGTAGCATAAGCTGAATTTAATCAACATCTTTTGAAATGCTGCCATCTAGTGATCAAGCGTGGGATTTGGAGTCACAAAGTAAAACGCTGGTCACCCGCATATTACCAAATCCTCCCCATCCTCACCCCTACTTGAAATAGATTATAGGTAGCACAATCCATCATCCAAAGCAGTATGGAACTTCACAGACTTCAACTCATCTAGAGATTATCTATTTTCATACTAACCAAGAACACAGAAGGGGGAAAGATGTATAAAGATGTATAAGAAAGGTGGTTAGACCTTGTTTGCAGAGGGGGGAGGGACAAGAACATCTGGATACAGGTGATAAGGTCCCAAAGTGGACTAAGAATGTATGATACCTTGTCCCACAAATTCAATCACTGAAAAAAGTTAATGCTTGTGTGAACAGAAATATAAGCAGAGAGCTATGAATAAAATACCAAACTAACAGTTTGATTCAACTGTCATCTTACCCTTTGCTGTATTTTCAGCAAGAGAACATAGGTAGCAAAATGAACTCTCATTTCAAAGGCAGTGCAGTTTTCTTAATACTACTATTCTAAATTAAAGCTCTTACAGCCTAATTTACAGGAGTATGATGGTCTGAATTACAACTTGTCAGCTAATCAGTATACTCATTCTTCCTACATTGCATACTGTCCAAGTTCTCACATTTACCACTTAAAAATCAAATGGAAACAGCTATCTTCATCAATAATTGCTTAACTCAAATTTCTTTAGCACACAGCAACTAAATACTTCAAAATTACTTTGGTTAAACTCCGATTTACTTAGTATATACTTCAGTAACATCTCAGTATTCAATCATGAGAATTAAGAGTGTAATAATTACGTCAGGGGAAAAAGCAGTTTGCAAGTTACCAAGTGGCTATCACTATAATCAGTGGTATATTTTCTAGGAAGTAAACAATGCGGGGACCCAGTATTCTTACTTTCACTGCAAGCTACTCCTGTGAAGGGGTGGAAGTTACTTACTGGAGGATTCAGAGTTTTCTTTCAGACTTCTCTGAAACAAATTCCTTATGAGCTGTTTAGTGACCTCTAGGAAAAGTTTCGCAGCTCCACTTTGATTTTACTCTTCCAATCCATTCCTGTTTTCTAAAGCAACTGTTCATTTCTTGCAATACATCCCACCATTTTGCCCTTTCATTCTTTATACGCAGAAATGCAAAAAGTTACGAAATCAGAAGGTAAGAACTGGACTAAGACTGTATACAACTCCAAAGGTTTCTTACCAGTTTAGGTTTCAGTTGGTCCTCACTATCTCCATGCCCAAGGCGTCCGTATCTTCCCTTTCCCCATGTAAAAAGGTCTCCTGCAGCTGTAATACATGCACTGTGTGCTCCCCCAGCAGCAATGTCAACCACTTCTATACCTCTCAGAGATTCAATTACACGAGGACGATCACAAGGGCTGAAATGAAAATACTTGTCTTGACAAAACTTTTAGAATAGACCATTCACGTTCACTGATGTATGGAGAGAGGTTTTTCAAATGAGTACAAGGACACCTAAAATAACTGAGTATTTATTTACTTTTGCTCTAGTTTAATATCCTAAAGATTTATGTTTCATTAGTCATTCAGAAATATATTGAGAGGCCTATAAAAGCTAGAAGTATTTTACCATACATTATACTACAGCATTACAGGTAAGCTAAAACTACAAAACCACTTCCATTAAAATCCAGTCAGAGCTAAGCATTTACCCTGGAAAAATCAGTCTAATTTAAGATACATTACCAAAATTTCTAGCATAAAATGCACTGTTGCCCCCCATGGACTTCAGCATTCCTTTTTCTTTTTGGATCAGAACATTGTTATCTCTAACACAACAGAACTACTCCTTTAACATAGCCAACAACGCATGTGGAGATCAGAAGAAGAATGGCAGCTTTGCTCCCTAAAGTGCCTTGAAGTTCCACATACCTGCAAGACAGATCCCAAAGGAAAGCCACTGGGCTTTAGCATCCACAGATATGTTAGAACACAAAAATCTAATTACAAAAATCAGAGTAACTGTTCATCTGAAAGATATTCTGTGATTCTCCAATTTAAAAATGTACATTTCCACATCACTACTTAATACTGACTTCTACATATAGGCAGTACTCATGTAACATTTCAAATACATAGTAACTATAATAAGTATCCATTAATAGTTTTTAAAAATAACATTTCAAAGTGTTACTTACCTGCGGTTTCCATGACCAAGTTTACCATCTTCTGCTTCACCCCAGGAATAAACTTCTCCCTCAGAAGACAACGCCAAACAGTGCTTTCCTCCTGAGTTCACTGCAACTTTCTTTATAAACACATGCTGAATGGATTCCAGTAAAGTTGGAGTAGAAACTGACTCTGTTCCTCCAATTCCAAGCCTACCACCTGCTCCATATCCAGTGGCATACAGCTTTAAAGTGAAGAATAACATTTAATTTTGTTTGCATCCTGAAGAACATTCACTAGAGCTGTACAGAAGAATTCTTAATGAACGTATACCAAAATACAGTTAAAGGAAAGCCTGAAAAAAACCAGTTTCTCACATGTCTCTATACCGTCTTCTGGAAAGAAGAAATATTTTTTTACATTCCAGAAATGTTTGGGAAAATATGGCCACATTCAAGTCAGTATGAACTGTCACTGACTTAACAGATTTCATTTTAAACACTAAGGCTGATTTTGTAAAAGTATCAAGAAACCATAGCTTTGCGTGGTAACATTACAAACCCATCCATCACCTGTAGGTCTCTTTCAAGCAGCACTATTCTAGTTTTCTTTCTTCTGTGGAATATACACACCTAAATACAGTTGCTTCTTCCTCTTCCATCCCATAAATACAGTTTTAAGTACTGCTTTTCATTCTCTTTTTGCCTACCTGAAAGTAATTTCTCTCAACAGAATGTCAAGCAATGTCATTAATCTGTCCCTTACCCTTCTGTGAATCGTTAACAAGGATGATACTGACTGCAGAGGAATCATTACAGTATCTCACCAGAGGAATGTAACTGTTATAAAAAGCTCTAGCTCTAGCTAAAAGCTGCCATCTGTATCAAAATGAAGACTTTTTCAAATCTATGAACTTACTTTCTTCTCCTATACCTTACACTAAAGCTCTGCATGGTGCTCCTTTTCACTCAGGATTTAAACATCTGCAAATTAGATCCTGCAATATCTAACTCACAGGCATTTAGCCAGCTGTGAACAATCTCAGATTCCAATTACACCTCCCCCCTGTCAGAGAGACATAATCCCAATCACATTTTACTGTCTGTCCTGTTTTATCGGACTCCTTAAGCACGTTACTTGTATTCAGCTTTGTTTTCCAAAATCTGATCACAGTTTTGAATTGAGAATTAAAATACACATCTTGTTTCATGCATTTAATGCTATAGTACTGAATTCCTAGACTACACTGGCAGAGTTGGTATAGTTCAGTTTCTTAAGAAAAAAATAAAATAAAACAATACTAATAATAATAATTATAATTAAAAAAAGAAATCTGTGCTATGCACATTCTTTATTATTTAGCCAAAACCATTATGACTGAGGATGAAATATTTCAAAGGAGTCTAACAAACAATCTTTTGTTGTATCCTTACTTTCCCATCAGCAGTCACTGCAAACAGAGTCTGTTCGCCACCAATTAACTGCACTGGTCTAAGGGTAGCAAGAGCTTCACACGGAGTTGGGACTTTGACTTTTGCCCCTTCAATCCCACCAAGTTGTCCTCTGTGATTGTGACCCCAACCATAAATAGTTCCGCTGCCCCCAGCTGAAAGTGTCCAGTCATCAGGTCGTCTGCAGAAAATGCAAAACAAATAAAATGTTAAAAGAGCTTTTAAAAAGTCACAAAAAAAATGCAGTTTATCATTGTATAACAATGAAGCATCACAAGACCAAACCAATGACAGTTGAAAGAAATAACCTATTCATCCACTGGACAAGCTGCTCATCCTGTTCTCTCTTAAAGACATCATGGCACTCATGAAGAACATCCATACTTTCATTATCTGCCATTAATTCTCGGATTTTCTTTGCCACCTGTAAAAGATTTTGGATTAAACAACATTATTCAAACTATCAGTTACTCCTATTACAGGTGGCATAAAATACTTCAAACTCTGTGTATCTTTGTAAATGAAACACTTTCATATGTTCCACGAACAATTTAAAATATTCCTGCAGTACCTCATCAAGGAAAAGGCGAGGTAACGGTGTCCTTTTATCAAGAGCCACAGCAACCCTGGATGCCATACAGTATCTCCTGAACCAGGCCCATTTGTGCGTTTCTGCACAGCACGGGAGAGTGTCCAACTCAAGATCACAAGCAAGAGCCACAAGCACCTGCAGACATCAGAAAACATTTTAGAGATTTATCAAAAATGCGTAATAAAAATATGCACTTGATGTAGTTGAGCAGCTCATACACCAGTAGGGCCTGAATACAAAGTGCAAGGGACATTAAGAGCCATCTTCATTACCCTCACTGATAGGGCAGCATCAAGCGTACCCACACTATCTCACATGGTTATGTATCTAACTTCCTCTTCCAATCCAGAAACTTTCACAACCCCCCCGTGAAAAACACTCCTAGATTAAATTAACTTTTGTATGTCAAATACCATGTGCTGAACTTTCAACCTTCCATTTCTAAACTAATTCTGCTTCATACAATTAAATCAATTTTCAGTTGATTTTCAATTTGATTCCATTTCAAATCAATGTTACTGATGAAGACTGTGAACAATGGATTACTTCTTCCCTGTATAAACTTTTACATATTTTAAGAATTTCTTTTCCTTAAGATACATAAATCCTTTTAGTGTCACATTTACTACATGGGAGGCTTTTTCAGCCTTTTATTCCTGTTGCTATTCTCTAGACTCCCTCAGATTGATTGTTTTCACTTTGAAGTACAGGGTCCAAAACTGAATAGCCTTCCTTTTAAGACAGTCTTATTTGTTCCAACTAGAAGTAAATAAAACTTTCAGAGTATTTAAATAAATAAAAATATACAACACTCCTATTAGGACAACTCAGAAACTGCTTACCAAAAAGTGTAGTCTGCTGTACTTCCAAGATGTTTTTCTGACCTATCTACCTCTGCCTAGCTAGGTACTCCTTATTCTTTATTTGTATACTTGATTCACCTTTTAAAAGTAGTATTCTGATTTTGTCAGAAAATGTTTCTGAGATAGGACTAGGTGAGCTTACCATGTCTCACAAAAAAAATCCAGAACTATTCTAATGAATTTTTTACTGATTGTACACCATTACCTTAAAGAAAGGGCTGTGGAGCAATTGTTTGCCACCTCTCACAATGGGGTCTTCATAGTCAAACTGTCGCTGTAAAGCTTCTGGAAGACCTTTAACCAAAGCAGCTAAAGCACTCCCTGTGAAACTCTAGAGAAACCACAGAACTAGAAGGTTAGTCTTACTGCACGTATTACAAGAAGTACACTCTTTAGATGACCGCAACAAAACATTAACAACTTCCCAAACTACAGTTAGCTACGTGAAGTATCATTTCCCTCCATTTCCTAATACAAAAGTATTTCTATCACTTTCTGGCAATTCCAAACCCACATCTATACAGTACTGGAATTAGCCATTTTTTTCTAAAATGCAGTACCTCTATAGACTTGCAGACCTGTGCAAGAAGGCTATTCGTTCGCACATTTCCTATTTTGCCATTAACAACAAAAATGTTGTACATCAGGGCTAGCATTTTAATGCTTCACATACATCTTAATGTGAAAAACGTGAAGAGGAGAGCACCACTGCCTTCTTACCAAAGCTCGTGTTTCTCCATCATTATCCCCTAGAATCCGGTTGATGTTAATAGACTGGCCAAACTCTGTTGTGAGCAGTTTCCGTAGCCTCTGCAAGGCCCACATTCTGTGGCCAGCAGCTAAGGAAACATAAGCACACAAAGAACGTAATTACTTAAAATAATCACTTTAACTTCAAACAAACAAGACTTAATTTTAAGACTACACCTACCTAAGGCACTCAGTTGAGCACAAGCAGCAAGAGAAGCTGCCAAACGAGGAACTATACTCCTGTTGGAAGCAAAATTTAAGCGAAAATCCAACAAACACGTAACCAAATCCATTGAAGGACATGAAAGGATGCAACGATCTGAGAGAAGGTCTTTAGGGCCTGTAAGAAACAAAAAGCAAAAACAAAACCAAAAAAAAGGTGGGAAAGATTTGTCCTCAGACTGAAATAAGAACAGAACATAGGCAGGATTTAGCTGACCAAACACAGCAGTCTAGAGTGCCAGTCTGCATCTGAGTTGGTCCACTCCACCTCCCTTTGAAGGGACTGGAAGAAAGAGCCAGTTTCTTGACGTAATTCACCTAATTCCAAAACATGCAATAGTAACAACAACAACGACGATAATAATTTCAGATGAATTGTGCCTCAAAAGCATCCTCTCTTCACTGATGAAGAGGCCCACTATAGTGATTATAAAGTATTTTTCTCTTCCCTATGTACAAGTGCACCTCTCAGGACTTTGCCGAAATGCTTCCTAAGTATGAATGAAAATGCTTTCTGAGCATGAATGTAAATGAACTACTGAACTTTGGCATGTAAATATCATGCAATAAATGCAACTGTAAAAAACAGACAAGCAAATCTACTCTCTTGTCCCTCTGTAAACATCATATATGATACCTTACCTGCAGCTGGCATGATAGGGTAAACAGTGAATCGCCACCCCCATCCATTCACAGAGCCATCGCTGATGAACTTCCACTTCAGTTCATCCCCTGGAATTCGCAATTCACTAGACCAATCTGACCACTCACGACCTGTTACAGTAGGTAATATGAACATATTCATCTATACTGTCTGAGCGCATATGCAAGCCACTCACCAACAGCAACCTCCCTCCATGGTTATATATTACAAACATCACAAACTCATTCAAGAAAAAAAAAAGCTATGTAAAACGCATGAAGATAACTATAAAGATGTTACACTAACAAAACTTAAGTCTTAAACAATTCAATTAGCACTGCTAACAGATACCCTCAGTACTTTTAATACCACATTCAAAAGACAATTATAAGTTCTTACTAAAATCCATTGTCCTATTTTGAAATTCTTTTCATATCACAAAAACATGTAAAAACATATACATTAAACAAAGCTTTACAGCTTTCTCCAACCAGGAACCCAATCAGAAATATCTCAGTAATGAAACACATCTGCATCTGAAACAGTCTGGGGAAAAATTGGTCAACAGTAAAAGCCCACATTGTGGCTGCTCAGAAATGTTAAGCACAGGCAGTTAACTACAGAGACCCTTGTACATGATGTCATGTATGGGTACATGTAACATTTGATAAGATTAAAAATATTCCTCTAAGATCTACTGCAAATTAATAGTGCTTAAAAATGAAATCAGAGATAACAAGATAAAAGTTGTGAAGATTTCACATAGTGTCACATATATAAAGCCAGGGTAAAAAACAGAAGGAGAGAGCTTAGCTGTTATTTTGGGCATTTGACAGCAGAAAAGCATTTGTCTTGACTGTATGAAAGCTCAAATTACTGTGAGTATTACTTGAAAAAGAAAAAAGCTAACAAAAGAAGTAACCTTTTCCAATTGTGTTCCATTTTCTTAAAATATACTTCTATTATACAGAAATTCACACATGTTGGCAGGGGTGCTAAACACTGAATTTTTACACTCTAACTGCTCTTAGGAAGAGCATGACAACATGCCCTGCTGAGAGATCCTCTATATTCAAAATTGGAAGATCACTCTTACGTATCTGCCTCTAGATCCTACATATTTTTTAGTTTAAAACAGAGTATCAATTTACATAGTTTTTCCTTTCATTTTTATTGGCATACCCCTCACATTAAGTCAGTCACAGACAGTGGTACATTTCATTCAGCATTTAACAGTAAATCACACAAGACATTTTTGAAAAGCATTAGTTAGCGTAACCTGATCGGACGGAAACAATTCTGTTGACACCATCCATTATGGTGAGTGGATCATGACGCCGCTCTGTAGAACACTGCCGATCAAATTCTACCCTCAGTCCCTCAGCACCTAAACAGCAAAGAGTTTACGCATTTCTACAGAGCAATCAATACCACGAACAAATGCAGTATTTTAGAAATCCACATGAAATCACACACAGTTGTTTGGAAGCCATAGCGCTCATTAATAAAACTAACTTCCTTTGGTTTAATGATATTATTTGTCTCTAATTTCTTCTCTTTGAAAAGTTTACATCATAGCAAGTTCGTGTGAGTAGGGGCTAGCAGACGGAAGACTATATTCAGAACATTCCAAACTGAAGTTGCAACAAAAAATGTCTACTTACAGTTAAGGCAAATAGCTCTTTGTTGCCTGCACCTTTTGATAAGTACTAGGTAACATACTGAAGGAAGCACTAAATGAAAAGAGTGTTAAAACAAATAAGTATTTCCCTAATGCTCAAAACTAGAAGATAGGTGTTCGATTACTGATTCTGAAAAAGACTGTCCTTCTCAGCTTCGTAACTGAACAGAAAACAGCAGTGATACACAGCTGCAGTCACAGCCAGTGAACCCAAAACTGTATTTCACAGGATCAAGATGTTCATACAGTAAGTAAGTGTTTTAAGAAATATTTCATTATAGCGACAGGTACATAACATGGCTTTAAAAGTTCAATACATTTTTGAAAGCTAAGGAAAAATTTTATGCATGCAGGCTTGAAAATAACTGAATTTTAGTAACACTAAGAATTCTATACCTGGTATTTTAACTGTGCCACTAGAAGACGTATCATCCGTATATGGATGGCTGCTTTCTACCACAACTGGTTGTGAAGAGAGGCGACCACTTTGTGAATCAGTTGCTACATCTTCTAGTTCAGTAACACACAGCTCCAGCAACATATCAGCAACCTAAGAGAAGAAAAATACACACTTCATGAAAAGTAAGTTTGATTAGTCCAAGAAATCTAAGCCAACTACCATTCTTCCCAACTTTAAAATAAATCAATCACTTGTTCTCTGAATTGATTCATAAACCACCATATTAATTAAAAAAAAAACCAACAAACTCTTCTTGTGTTGTTAAAGCTAGAAAAACCCCCCAAAACTGAAAGCCAAAAAACATAAGTTTCTAGTAAGTAAATGACAACACAAATAATTGTTTTCCCTTACAGAAAACAAAACTGTAAAATCTAAACTGTAAAGCATAGGCCAAGAGATTAATGAAAGGCGTAAACATTTAACCAGTATGTAATACTGCAAACCACTGTTTAGAGAAAAAAATTCCAACACTACTCATTCTAATGAGCAGTTTCAAATAAAATTTCTGACTTGAGGTTAAAAAAACAAAAAAAAACCCCAACCACACAGAAACAGAAAACCAGCAACAAAAAAAGGAAAAACAAACCACAAAAAATACCCACAAATACAAAGTTGTTCAGCTACCCGCTATGAATGCTAGAAGCAAAAAGCAGAATTAATGTATGAGTGCATATATACCATGCATCTAATTGGGGTGGGAGGGGGACAACTACATCTCAAACCCAGAACACGGGTAGACATAGCTGATCATAGAAAACCGGGGGGGGGGAGGGGGGGGGGGCCAGAATGTAACAGTTTGAGAAATATCATTCAATTGCCTCTACATGAATAGCATCAATGAGGCTCTCCCACAATCCTGGTTTACTCAGAGATACCGTTAAGATTTTATTGTTTAAAACTGAAGCTGTCTTGTCATTTATACCATTAATAAATAAATAAAATGTCTCTCAATTCAGTGCACGCTCCTTAGCAAAGTCATTATTCACCTTTTTGGTTAGTGAAGCCAAGTTTAATAAAAGAATACAAAAATCAACTTTGCATAATCACTTCTGATGTTTCAGACCACTCTAAGCAGTGCAAAGCCAGAAATTAACTACATCATATGAGCACCTTAAAGAAATGCATTGTTACTCATTAGGAAAAAAATTATTTGAAGGGTAAAGCTACAAGAAACATTAAATAACTTTCAGTTCATTACTGTAAGCAGATATTCTATAAATAATTTATGATTTGTAACATTCTTTCATATAGCTGCTGGTATCCAATATTACAGCATTTATTAATTCTTTTTGTCAGTTGACCCAGAAAAAAACACGCCCGTAGATACTTTGTAAATAGTTAGAACCTTCAAGGCATCAGATGTAAACCTTAAAAATTAAGAATTCCTGTATCATTAGCAATATATTAACAACTTTTTTAGCTAGCAATAATGACTGCATCCATTTGAGAAATAAACTAGGATGCAAAACAAAACCAACATGGAAGTTTTTAAACTAACATTCCACAGATCCAGGAAATAGGGCTTGGTTAATTCAGCTTCATTCCAATAACTATAGCCACTTGTCCAATACATAAATACAGTTCATTAAGCTTCTATTTTAATGTCTAATTGCAGCATGACAAATTGAGGAAACAGTCTATTACTGACATTTGTAGCACATGCATACATTCATGTAATATTTCCATTAAAATCATTAAGGTTCACATGCATTTAATTTCAACTCAAATTTTCATGTTTATTAAGTTTCTCAGTATGCTGAGCTGCACTTCAAATACAAGACAATATTCTAGTAAGCTACTAATAAAAAGGACATAACTAAAATGCAACAGAACCAAAACCTGACCTGTGGGTAAGCTGTCCCCATACCAGATAGCACAGCCGAAAGAACATCTCTTCCCTTTTCACCTGCTCGGTTGGACACAGCAAGCTTTAGCAGGTCAACCATGACTCGTGTGTCATCTGGTACTAAGAGACTAGTAAACTCATCCAAGTACTGCGGTTCTGGGCCAGATACTTTACTTTGACTTTCTACGTCCTATAAAACAAATTGCAGAAATATTTAGACAGTGAAGAGTAAAGAAGTATTTCACTGAATCTGAACAAGTTGACTTGTCTGAAGAAGTTTAAAGGCAGTTTAAAACAACGCATAAATCTGGGATTATATGGCCCCAAAATCAACCTACTGTTAAACCCATTTCTCAAGTGAAAAAGCTTTCCTAACACCAACTTCCTTTAACATCAAAAAAAAAAACCCTACCCCAAAAAATCCCTCTGTCTTTGGACAGATTTAAAAAAACACAGTAATTTATAGAATAACTTTAAAAATACAAAAGAAGCAAAACTGCTTGATAAAAGCATGGTAAGGTCTTAAGTTTTAAAGAAGGTATTGACAACATTACTTCTTTGGTTTTTGTCATGGTTTCTGCAATGATACTGGCAGCTCCAGGATCATCTGTGACTGGAATGAAAGGACGGGAAGAGGCAGCAGCAGCTGAGGGAGTTACAGCAGACGGTGTCACAGCATCTTCTGAAGAAACAACCTAGCCAAAACAAATAATAACTAAAAAAAGCTGCAACAAGATACTGTAAAACATCTAGGAGTCGAATTATTAGAAGGGCTTATGTTCAAAGACAGCAGCAATTTAAAAATAGCCATAAATTCAAAACCAACAGATTCGCTCTGTGTATTTTTAGCTTCTATTTTATGTTCCTAGCACAGCAAAACAGCCAACACCCCCCCCAATACCAGCTGTTACAAAAAAAACCCAACCAAACAATAAAACATCAGTGCCTGCAGGAAAGTCTAAAATGTAGGAGACAAGCCCTAACAATACATATCAAATTAATAGTTTCTTAAAGGAAAAGATCTCTTCAGTAGCAAGCCTTATTCCATTCAGGTGCTCCCATCTACATTAGCTGACACAAGTTTACAATTACATTTCATTAAATAATGGTCAAATATTCCCTTAGTCTTAACTTTTTTTTTTTTTAAAAGATCATTCCTGTAAAATGAATATAGTATCTGGTCAAATGGTTAATATTGCCAGGTTAACTCTAAAATACTACTAAAATACTACTAGAAATCATCACAACTGCGTTGAAATGAGACAGTGCATTCTGAAAGTTCAAAACTGATTTCACAGTAAGATTTTAGTTTTTCCGAATCTGACATACACAGAGTACCCACTCTGAAATTAAAGCATGAAAGAACTGTTTAATCTCTGCTATTATCAAACTAAATGAGACGATATTTTTCAGCTTTACCGTTAAACACTGATGGAAAAATTCATCCGACATTTTACCTCTCCTCTCCTGTCCTGCCATGGGTTTGGGCTCAGCCTCTCTTCTATATCTCCTACAAGCATGCATTCATCTCCATTTGCAGGGCTTCCTGTAGAAGCAGCATCTGATGGGGGGGCTGGCGATGAAGAAGGACATTCTACTGGTGCAATCATACTTGCAGGCATCAACGCTCCAACAACTGCATCCCTGAAATCATTCAGGACAGATTAACATAAACCTAATTAAGTCCCTTGTTGAACTCAGAAAAAAACTTGTATTAGCTTGTCTTAATAAAAGAAGGAAAGGTTTCCAAGCGCTGGAATTTAGAGAGAGTTAACCTCCATTCTCCTTGGGGCCTGATGCTCAAATACTGTGTTTTGAGGCCACTATTTTATGTGAGTTCCTCTTCATAAATTTTAGCATAAATACTCTGTTCTCTACCAACAACAAGGAAGGCACTGTAAAGTTTTACTATTCTTTCCACCCTGACCCCCACTGCTTCCTCCATATCATCTATCACGATTAACTTACACTCCCCTTTTACATGATTTACTTGAGCATTCCTAAATAAATAATGTTTTTCCCCGGGCACTGGGGGCTTCTGTAAAGAAAATGTAACAGCATAAAGCTAACATCAACATCGAAAGAAAATGTAAGTGAAGCTTAGGCCTATCCTGAGGAGTACAAACTTGTAGAACCATTTATACCTGACTCAAGAGACCCTAAATAGATGGTAAGAATGTCTGCCTGCCTACCTGGCATACATGATTTGTAATGCCATCAGTATATGAGATAACGCCTGCTGTTTGGCAACATTCCCATCAAGCGATAAGAGGATCTTAGCAAGGGAAGGGCGATTTGGCTTGGAACTGTTTGCCCCACTAATTTTGTTACTGGCAGCAGAAGAATCTGCATCTGAAGGAACACCTGGAGTAAAGGGAAAAAAAGAGAAGGCGAGCATTTTTTAGTGGTGCAATACATAACTGGAACTGATGTATCTAATTTCTTGTTAAGGCAGAAAGATGACTGTAAAACTAACTCTACAGTAGATTCTTAAACTGCAGTGCCTACAGTTACAACATTAAAGTCAGTACTGAGGCTTTGCAGCAAGGGCTTTCATAAAATAGTGTTCTACCTTGTTACTTACTCATGAAGATTAAGGTAATATAGATATAAATATTCTGGTGATCAGCATCTAAAACAAGTTTTACTCACATGTAAATTTCTCAAATAGCAAGAATATTTATTAGGTACTCTTAAAAATACTAATCAAATATTCTATATATGTAGGTTTTGCTCTTTTTTAAATACATTGCCTTGTTCATGAAAAAGCTTTATTCACAAAATGTTCAGTGCTTTTATATCCAACATAAAACATTGCTGTCTTGTCTCCCTAATTCTTAAGTCACCCATCTTAGAAACAAAAGGTAAACAGCAGCATCAAGAATTATAGCAAGAGGTAACATGTAAGATCACAATATTTCAGTAGCATCCACCTACTATTACCTCCATAAAGCTCAATCCCATCTTAAAGATGGAGTCTGGGGCATTTGATAAAGCATGTTGCATTTTAACTTCCTGAAGAACAACAGAAGTTCAAACTAATGCTACTTCTGAACAAGTCCTTTACAAATTCCACTTTCCAGAAGAGGTTTTGTTGGGTTTTTTTTTAGAAGTGTGTATGTTTTTTCTTGTTGTTGTATCACCTATTAAACCACACACATAACTAACTCTCCAATACCATTTAAAAAAAACCAAACAAACAAACAAAAAAAAAGACAACATAAGGCAATAAACACCAACCAAGATAAGAAGCACCTAAAGGGTCCCTCGCTGTCTGGAAAAGTACTGGTTCATGAACAGATGGTGTAGCTACATCCACTGTTGTCCATGCTACACTGTGGGAAGACCCACAAGCAACTCGAGTGATTTTCTGGCCTTCCAAGCCCTGGACAAGAGTGGGCTTTCTATTGACTGTAGTAGTTCCATTGCCTTGTTGCCCATGGTCATTGTCGCCCCAAGCGTAAACCTGCCAGTAAAAAATTCCACATATTACTTTGCTTCACTGGTTGCCTCATTTAATTGTTTTCTCAAAAATACCTACAAAGGAATCTTAGTATTATTAATCTAGGACAGTTTATAGAGAACCTATTGCCATGACTTCCCCCCCCCCCATTAAATAATGCAGGCATTATCATACATTAAAAGAAAAAAAAAAAAATCTAAGCACTTTACCAGATCATTCATAAGTTATTGCCAATTCATAAATCAGTTGATTCATAAATTATTCAGTGTTCACAGTGAACAGTAAGTTAGAAGAATTAGTTGCGCAGTAATTACATTGGGGATCTGAATAAATACTATGATAATGCTGGATCACAGCAGACAGATCTATCCAGAATACTATGACTGCTTCTGCATTTCAAGAGTGAGAAGTAAGAAACTGATCATGAGATAATACATAAACCAGGAAAACATTACAAAAGCTGCTATGACAATAATATTTAAACTCCAATAATAATATGAAAGCTAATATATTTTAAATTACAATCACGCTTATATTTATTCAGAACTTTAAAAAGCAAATAAATATCATTAGAAATTTTTATTCCATTTAATCAGCTCTGATGCTCTTACACTCTTCTTCCTCAACAGTTTAGTTTATTCCTTTCTGGATCAAGGAAAAAGGGGAGAGTGACGCACAACATACCTGTCCAGTGTCAGTAACTGCTAGACAATGGAGAGCACCTACAGCCACGTGCACAATCTTTTTACCCCTCAGCCCTTCCACAACTTGTGGCTTTCGTACATGTACATCTGTGCCATGGCCTAGCCTGAAGTAGTCGCCTTTACCCCTGCAATAGATAGTAAACACATAATTCAAAACAATTATATTTTACACATTCCTCTGTCAATGCAGCTTCCAAAATCAAAATACTTCATCACTGGGATTAAACACAAGCACCAACTACCGAATTCTTCAACTCTGAATTACAAAGGCCTAAAAATGAGGACAACTGCAGTTCTATGACTCTTAACTTTTCACCCGAGTATACAGCAGGCACCATTATGACTATTTTATTGTATGTAGTGCAACTGTGATTCCACTGAATTTCCTCTGTTGCAGAAACACTGCAATTACACTGACAAAATTGAAGTGTTTTGATAGACTTGGGCAGATTTATACTACTGAGGATAAACCTAACAATAACAGACCCTTTAACAAGTCTACTCACACAAAAAAATATACGGGAACTAACATGTTTTCAGAATTTAGTTTTTTCACACTGTTGCAAGCCACAATATAGGTTCCCAAGCCTCCGTAATTTAAATGCATCTAAAACTGTTATACACAAACTGCGCTAAAAGTATACTATACACAAAAGTAATGTAAACACCTTAAAATGCCTCTAAGAATGTCAGCAAAGAAGGAAAAAAAAAAAAAAAAAAAATCTGTGAGATTTCTTCCACAGTTTTTAGTAACCATTCACTCAGTTCTGCTCACCACCACCACCACATTTTTCTCAAGAAAGGATATGTTATGCTGGAGACGAATACGATACATAGTACTGTTGCCTACCTAAAGTTATAACACAGAAGTTGTGATTTTTCCCTCAAACCAGTACAAATTCAAGAACGTAAGAATGAAAATTTAGAAGCAACTCAGCCATCCTAAAATGCAGACATGCACACCTGAGACAGACCCAAAACACCTCCTTGTAGACCTGTAATGTCATGAAATAGCTTAACAGTGTTAAGACAAACTGGGGGAAGGAAGGAATGAACAAGAATTTTACAGAGAGTTCTTAAAGACTGCCAAATTCCCTTTCCTCTTACTCATCACAACACAAAAAAAACTTGAGAGGGGGGTAAAGCGAGAGAGAGAGAAATACAGTTTCCAGTGACCACTCTGAGAAACATCTCTGCTAAAAGCTTTTCTCCCTTTTAAGAATAGAAGCAACTTACAAAAACAGAAGTTTTGTGGATTTCTCTTCGTATCATTCATCAATTGCTGACAAATAACACAACAAAAATGACCATTTTAAGTCTTCCTAGCTTTGAAATACATCAAATAGGTCATAGTCTTACTACACAAGGATGGGGTAGGACCTTGACCTGGTTAGAGCTCTGAAGTTGATATGCCGTACAGTAAGCTCAAATTCTACAGAACAGTTTATAAACTCAAAAAGCCAGATTTGTGTTCAAAACAAAGCAGAAGCAAGCAGACAAATAGAAGAAAAATAAAAAGAGTTTCTGAATAACTCTTAGTGATCATCTCATACCAGTTCTTGCTTCGAGGCTTCATTACTGACAACTCAGTGGCCTTCTGAGCTGCAACGAGCTCTGTAGAGACCCTGTGTTTCCAAGAAAGTTCTTCCCATCTCCTCTGAACTTTAGCTTACTTCCTTACTCTACTACATCCTTACTCTCTCAATCTCTGCTTTAGCTGTTGGCTACATACTCCAAACTACGATTCTCAGATTCTCTTTTCCCACTCCACTCCAGTCTTGAATGAATATTCCTTCACAGGCTCCACTGCTCCGAAGAGAGGGAACAATCTTCCCCTTCCTCCGCCAATGCAGTAAGACCCAAGCATCCTAAGAGTTTAATACAGAACTGAGCATGCTACAAGACACTGTGTTAATGTAACTGAACAGATAACAGCTTGTCTCGAAGATCTGCCAGTTTGAGACAAAGCACACAGGTAAGGCACAGATGGAATTAAGACAGTCAAATAGCAATAAATAAAATACAAGCTTAGCAATTGCTTTGTTACTATTTTCTGGCAAATGTAACATACCATGTCCATACCACTCCTGACTTGGTCAGTGCCAATGAGAACTGTGCCCCACACTCAATCTGACAAACGCCTTGGCCGTTCAGTCTTTCAATATTCTGAGGAATGTTGCATCCTTCACTTCCTCCTCGGCCCAGTTTTCCAAAATCACCATCACCCCAAGAAAACACCAAACCTAGCAAACACCAAACTGCAGGTTAAACAACGATCACAGTATTCCCATGCGCTAGAAAGCTTATGGAACAAGTTATTCCTACCTTCGTCTGTCAAAGCAAGAGTCTGAGCATCTCTGCTTCCACAAGCAACCTGAATGACTCGGTGGCCGAGGAGCACTTTAACCTACAAAACAGAAAAAGTAAGCAGGACGTTTCAAAGAAATTATGTTTTAAAACCTTACAGGCACTTCAAGTTCTTATGACTGATCTTGTTCATTGTGCCCAGCCTGAGCATGCCATTTAGCAAAGGATCATCCAGCCTTGCTCACTCAGGATCCAACATCGCTCAATGACAGTAGTAGCTTCCAGCTATGTATCAAAGTAGATGTAGGACATGAATGTTCAAAACAACACTAGCCATTTCACATCACTTCCCAAGAAAGAGACTGGATCTTTTTGGCCTTTCTGAAATAGTTTGGCCATTATTAGAGGTATATGTACCAAAACTTAATTTAGATCACTCCAAAATGATATCTTCATACTGCTTTCATGGGTTTTGGCTTTACTTTTGTTTAATAAATGATAAAATAAAGCTAACACGTTCACATTTCATCAGAGACAAGAAACATTTATTTTACCATCTTCGGCTTCAGCTGTGTGGTATTATCTCCATGTCCTAGCCTTCCATATTCTCCAAGACCCCATGTATACAGTTCACCACTAGAAGTAATGGCAGCACTGTGGGAACTGCCACAAGCGATATCACGTATGCGTTTGGTTTTCAACGCTTCTATCAATCTGGGTTTATCACAGTTCCTAGAGAGAGTAAAGAATTCATTGCCTTAATTATGAAAGAGTTGCACTATATACTCCAGCCTTCATAATCCAAAACATTTTGAGCAATAACTAACAGTAACCTAAAGGTAAAATAAGATGCAACATTATGTACTCTTTAGTAGCACCATAAATCTAAAGTTTACACTATTTTAACATACTTCAAAATTTATTTAAAGAAAAATTTTATGTATACACTGCAAAACTTAGGTGATAAAGCCAAAATACCAAAGTGATGAATCAATTAAAAAGTGTGTAATACAAAGTGAAAACTGATACCCTGTCATTGCCCAGAGTTGGGCAATTTGTTAGCTGTGGACACAGAGACAGATAGTAAGATTAAGAAATTACTCTTTCATCCCAACTTTGCTCTTCAGGAGACAGAAATTAGAACTGGAATTTACTGTTAGGCTTCTATGACAGTACTGGAAACCTTCATATGGTTACAATATTCTCTAAATTCAGGGAAGAGTGTCAACTCAAGGTTTTCTAATATTGACTGTGTATCAGAGCCACTATTAAGGTTTTATAAAATCATGCTGTAATGGGTTTACATGGCAAGGTTTTAGTGACGGGGGGGGCCACAGGGGTGGCTTCTTTAAAAGTTGCTAGAAGCTTCCCCTGTGTCCGATACAGCCAATGCCAGCCGGC
>JAVKLA010000057.1:10051803-10077023 GCA_034782735.1 Sagittarius serpentarius
CAGTTTGGAACTGTTTCAGTACTCAAACTATGCCACCATAGTTAATTGGTGGCTGTAACAAATTACAACAAAAAAAACCAGATTGTTTTGCTGAGTAGTGGTAAATATACACATGCCACATACCAAATATAAACACATCGAGTTTTCAGCTAGGTTTTCAACTCCAAGTAAACTGCAGAACAGAAGAGTTGTACAAAATGCTACCACCTTACCAGTGTAATAATCTTAAAGAAGTTATTTATCAACAAATAACCTACTTAGAATTCTGACAAACTAAGATACTGATTTCTCTTTACTACAATTCAACCTAGTTAAGTTGCTCTTCTTACAAAAATCTTCTGAATTATAGAAATATATAGACACTAAGGTTCTTTATCATTTTTCCCCAACCCCTGCAGTTACCTACCTCCCGGTGTTAGCTTTATCGTCCTCCTCTTCCTCATTATCAGAAGCAAGGAAAGGGACTGCAGCCAAATCTTCATCCTCTGCACGTATACGTCCCAGAATGCTGAGGCCATGTATTTTGCAATCAATCCCAGAGCTTCTGCACTGCTTGATTGCAATCTCAATATACCTGTGGTACTAAGAAGAAAAAAAGAAACAAAACCTAAATTGCTATCTTTTGGGTCCTATATAACTTTATAAAACATAAGAAAGAATTAGAATTTTGCTTAACTTTGTCACCTTAACAAAATGAACCTGTAACTTTAAGTATTTGCCTTTTCAGCCCAACATGATTCGTATTTTAAGACAGACATGGGGCCTCGTTAGAGTGATTTCACTTCCACTCTTCTAAAAATTCATTATGTATTCCTCCTTCCTGTTACTCAAAAAGATCAGAACTACTATCCAAAATAAGCTTTATCACCCACCAAAATTATCCCTAAATTTAAGTTTATTGGGATGTCTTCTTGGTTCATAGGTATATTAATTTACATTAAAAAAACTAAAATATCTTTACTACTAAGCCTATTATAGAGTTACACTGTGATTATGGTAAAACTTGTCAGGATAATTAACTTTACTAAAATGCCAGAAATAGCGCTAATTTAGGGGAAAAGTAAAGTACCATGCTTTAATAATCACAACACTGCTTTTCGCCCATCTGTTACGGCAAAATATTTTTTTGTTGCTACAAGAGTAATTCCCACACAAACTTCACTTACTTCTGTACAATCACTTAGAAGAGGCACTGTGGTGTCTGTAGGATTTATATTGATTGTCTTTAGCTCTATAAGGTTATTTAAGGAATTCCCCCCTAGAAAACAAAACATTGAAAGAAAAACATTTTAAGATACGGTGTTTGTTTGATACACAGGCACTATGCATATTAAATAGATGACTGTTATCTGAAACCAGATAAATACCAGAAAATTTCAAGACTTCTCAGAGAACACACACATACCTGAAACTACAACTAAAGAGGGCATGTAACTGCTGTCTGCAGGGTCCACTACCATCTTTAGTTTGTGAACAAGAACATCTGGAAAAATCTCCAAGCGAATCCAGTGCTAGGGGAAACACACAGAATTTCATTTTCAGATAGTATCGTTAGGACCATCGTATGGTTAACAAGAACAAATGTGCGCTGTTTTTGAAGAAAGCATGAAAAAATGTCTGTGAATGGTACACAACCGCTGCAATGCATGGGAACTGGCCAAAGGAAAATGACATTGTGAAATTCTCCACCCTCCAAATACAAGAGAAACAGTTGAAGTAAATTATGTATTTCACCCAAGAGCAAGACCACTGAGAAGACTGAGAAAGCAGGATACCACTGGAGGTCAAGAAATGGGACATAATGTAATTCTTTGGTTACAGTCTGCAGACAACCCAAAGGAAATGTACTTGGGAATAGTCTCAGCATGGCCGTCAAAAGAGCATCAAAACACACTGGACAGAAGCCTAGCTGCAAATCCTGGTGCCTAGGCTGGCCACAAAGCAGTGCTGCAGGCCAATAAAATTGGTAAACCATAAACAAAGGAACCATGCTTATTATAGATTACCTGGAAAAAGAAGTCGAATGTACATTAAGCAAGCTTGCCGATGACACTAAACTAGGAAGAGCTGTGGACCCCCTCAAAGGCAGAGAGGCCTCACAGAGAGGTTTGGATAGACTAGAGAGCCAGGCTATTGCCAACCGTATGAAATTCAACAAGAGCAAGTGCTGGATTCTCCCCTGCGATGGCATAATCCTGCCTATACCTACAAACTGGGGAACGAGAGGCTGGTGAGCAGCCCCGTGGAAGGAGATCTGGGGGTTTGGGTTGATGGCAAGTTGAATATGAGTCAACAGTATGCCCTGGCAGCCAAAAGGGCCAACTGTATCATGGGGTGCATCAAGGACAGCACAGATAGCTGGTTGAGGGAGGTGACTATCCCACTCTACACTGCACTGGTGCAGCCCACCTCAAGTAGAGTGTGCAGTTTTGGGTGCCTCAATAGAAGGACATCAAATCATTAGAGTGTGTCCAGAGGAGTGTGACCAAGATGGTGAAAGGACTTGAGGGCAAGACTTACGAGGTCACTTGATTTGTTCAGCTTGGAGAACAGCCTGGAGAGGTGACCTCGTCACCATCTACAACATCCTCAAGAGGGGCAGCAGAGGAGGAGGAGGTGCTGATCTCCTCTCTGGTGACCAGTGATAGGACATGAGGAAAAGGAATGAAGTTGGGTCAGGGAAAGTTCAGAGTGGACATTAGGAAAAGGTTCTTCACTGAGAGGGTGGTAGGTCATTTGAACAGGCTCCCCAGGGAAGCGGTCACAGCATCAAGCCTGTCAGAGTTCAAGGAGCATCTAGAAGATGTTCTTAGTCACATGGTTTAGTTTTAGGTAGTCCTGCGAGGAGCAGGGAGTTGACTTGATGGTCCTTATGGGTCCCTTCCAACTCGACATATTCAATGACTCTATGCAAGTGAGGGAGTGCTTGGAGGCAGTTTTAGCTAGTGAGAGCATAGGTATTTTCGTATTGCAACAGACTCACTGAAGTAAAATACAATCAATGTAACTGTTAAGAACAATTGTCATCAGCTATTACACTGAAAAGACAATTGTAACCATAAAACCAACTACAGAATAGATAATTACCCTGTATTTCAAAAACCACACAAGTTCCTTATAATTCACATGAAATAATCAGGAAGATGAAGCACAGCCTTAAAAAAGTAGGCACATTTACTATGAAGAAACATAAGTTTTGTACTTCAGATGTTTGTTTTTACTACTCTATCTTACACGAAGGTAACAAACAAATGTATTTCACTAAGGTAAATACTTATCTTCTTAAGAAGAAAAGTATGCCAGAATAAACCAGTTATGGCTTAAAGTTACCTTTCCTTGTGAGCCAGAAGACTGCCAACACTGCTCACTACCATCAATAAGACGTGAAGCCTGATTCACTGAGGATGAGACATTCAAATTCTTCACTATTCTTGACCAATCATCCAGTAACATTCCCCGCTGGCTACTATGCCGTCTCTTCAGCTGCCTTCCAGAACGCCCACAAAACACCGGAGACTGACCTGCATGGTTAAGTGAAACATTAAGCATGTACCTCTCAAAGAAAATTGCTTTTATTAAACCCATAAGTAATGCAAAAGGAAATATAACAAATGAAAGATTTCAGGTACGTAGTCTAAAAGTACAATAAAGAAGCATGTCACATAGGTATGCTGAGGCAACAACCATCACACACTGATAGGCAAAATTGTTAAATAGCAACTGAGGTGTAAGAATGTATCTTAGGTATTTCAAGCTGCACCTGCTGTCATAAGGATTGTATTCACCTACATTTAGGATGACAGCAAAAAGCAGGAGGATTAAAGAATTTTATGTTTTACTCTTGGTGTAGCAGAAAACGCCATTCTGACATAAAGAGTTGCTGTCACGTAGCCATATTTTTTAAACTTTTTTAACACTACAAAGAAAGCTTAAGGGTTGATGTTTTGGTGTACTCCACCACGTGCAATTTTAGCAGTGCTATGATCTGCTAAAAATGTTTGCTTGTCTAGAGGGTCAGTCCAAACACTAATTCCATTATGTTAAGGAGCTGAAATTTAAAACTTTTTTTTAAAAACAGATTCAATGCATTTTAAATTAATCTAAGAAACACTTAAGATTCTGAAACTTACCTGGTTCATTTATTCTGCCAAAAGTATGTCGGGTGTTATGCTTCCTGGTTTTAAAACAAGTTTCACAAAAGTCAAAATCATCACAGTTTCTGCATTTGAATCTAGGCCCATTGATAGGAAACATCTGACAGCCATCACACCTGATTTCACAAAAGAACAAGTAAATATATTTCCAGCAGTTTTTATGATACAAGTTAATTGTAATACAAGTCAAGATAATGGAATCAAGACAGTAAGGCTAAAGGATAACCCATATACATTAAGAAAAATGTAAATCATCACTTACGTGACTCCAGGATGAATGCTGGGGACTAGTTCCATTTCTGACAACAAGCCAGTCCAATGAGACTGCTGAGGAAAGTCTACAATGACATCTTTTCCGTTAGCACTAAAAGCTGTGACAGAAACACACAGAAAATACAATGTGTTGCAAACCTCTATAAAATGAAGCAGAAAGCATCCAGTGCAACATCAGGGTAGAAACAAGTAATAAAAGTTACTTTCAAAAGTAGTATTTCATTTTAATGGAACTATGTATTAACCTTATCAGATAGCCTGGAAATGGGCAGAGGGCAAGGGAGTTCTAAAGATTTTTTGAAGATATATATTATGCTATTTAAATTGCTCGACACTGACTTTTTCATTTATTTTTCTTTAAACAGTTCCCAAAGGGAAAGAGTACTTCTAAGCACGAATATAGTATGACCAAAATCTGTACCTCTTCAAAGAATCTATGCCTCACAGATTACTCCTATAACATCCCTTACAGCTTGACACTAGTGCACCCCACTTTCTCCTCACTTCCATATGAAGTCTTCAAGTTAGATTTACTTCTTAAAGGAAAACCATTTGTGGTTCATCCAAAGTATAAATGAGAACTACAACAGCGTCGTGGTTTAACCCCAGCCAGCAACTCAGCACCACGCAGCCGCTCACTCACTTCGCCCCTGACCCAGTGGGATAGGGGAGAGAATAGGGAAAACAAAGTAAAGCTCGTGGGTTGAGATAAGAACAGTTTAATAGGACAGAAAGGAAGAAACTAGCAATGACACTAATAACAAGAAAGTGACAATAATAATAAAAGGATTGGAATACACAAAACAAGTGATGCACAATGCAGTTGGTCACCACTTGCCGACTGATGCCCGAGCAGCACTCCTCCTCCCCTCCACCACCAAACTGAACATGAGGTCCCATGGCATGGAATACCTCTTTGGCCAGTTTGGGGCAGCTGTCCTGGCTGTGTCCCATCCCCCCTTTCCTGCGCCCCTCCAGCCTCCTCGCTGGCTGGGCAGGAGAAGCTGAAAAGTCCTTGAATTAGTCTAAATGCTACTAAGCAACAACTGAAACCATCAGGGTGTTATCAACGTTCTTCTCATACTAAACCCAAAACAGTGCTGTACCAGCTACTAGGAAGACAATTAACCCTATCCCAGCCGAAAACAGGACAAACAGGAAGCTGCACAGATTCTTAAAGACCCTTACTTTATGTGAATGGAGTGGCTCAAAAAGCAGATGAACACACTAACAAAATCGGCTGCCACACAGTACGTCTATAAATTTGTCAGATATCAAATGCATTCTACACCCTCTTATTATGCAATATTCCACAAAACAGTGTGATTTCTAAGTGTGTCTAGAAGATTCTCTCCTTAAACACTGCAGAAAGCCTGTGTGGTTTCCAGTTTTATTACCTCCCCATGCCCCATTTTGAATATACATTACCTTTGACAACTCCCACACTTCGATGAGTAACTGATCCCCATTTGTATTTAGGTGTGGCAACGGAGCTTTTCACGCGCACTTTGTCACCTATCTTGATATGAGAGGCAGAACTCTGCGGTGGGAATCCTAGCAGTTGCAAGAATAAATGCATGGTGAGTGCATATTTCCCCTCCAAAAATAAATCTCCCTTAGTGTATCATTCAGTTCTTTATTAAAAAGCAGTTAGCAGTGACTTACCTAAAAGTTCAACATGGATATATCTGACCCAGTAAGTACCACCCTTTTGTTGCCAATCACACTGTACATTCAGGTCATGCAATCCATCTCGATCCAATTTAATAACTTTGCCTACATCTCCTTCACAAACTTCCTCATAGGTTCTGCAGCACCTAACCATCATCCCCACCTAGGGAAAAAGGACAAAAGAATGCCATAGCTATGCAAAGACTTTTGTACCAGAAGGAAAGTAATTTCAATATAGCTGTTGATCATCATGCTTACCTGAATATTCTCCCTCACGTACACAGCATAGTCGTCGTTACTTAAGAAATCAGCTCTTTTCTTATAGGTCTGGCTCTCTGTTACAACAGCACCACTTGGCTGGGAAAAAATCCAAAATAAACATGTAACAGTTACAAAATTTGTTTTCAATTTAGATAAATAAAATTGTTAGAGACTGAAGATAACCCAACAACACCACACACATATAACATCTAAGCTGCATGCCAAAATGGGAAAAATCTTCAACAGGTCAACTCACTATAGGGCTAACATTTATGGTCTACTTTACTTTAAACTAAAGTTTAGTTTCCAAAATGACTTGCTAAGGAACGTAGCTGCAAATTTTCAAAATGTGTGAAACAAGCTGCAAGTTGCTTTTATAAAGTCTGCTTGCCAAAAAAAATTAGAACAAAGAGGATTTGTGAGTAATCCACTTAGCCCTGCAGATACACATTCACATTTCACTTCTTAGGCTACTTGTCTGGAGAGGAAAAAAAAAAAAAAAAACCACAAAACAGTGGTGAATGGTAACCTCCTCCCTAAAGTACACTACTAATTTTTTATTATATAATACAATGGGTTTTAAAGTATTCTCCTAGAAAAACAAGCTCATGAAAAAGATAAGGTTGTAGTTATAAGAAACTATTCAAGATTTGATTAACTTAAAAAATTAAGAGAACTATTGCATTTCAGCTGCAATGAGAATTTTCAGCAGACTTTGTTCTGTTTTGAACATTAAATTTCTTTTGACGCAGTATATAGTACAGTTTTACTGCAATACTGATAAAGATATCAGAATTCAATGTCAAGTTAATTTCCTTCAAAATATAATACATTTCTTTCAATTAAAAAATCCTACATGGACCAAAAAACTCAACATAACTCCTTAAAAATACATAAAAATACGAAACCCATTTTATTTTATTGGCAAATCCTTACTGAAACAGTTCTTGAAAGTCATCGGAAGACTAATATAAATTCACATCAAGCCATCACACTTAATAGGCATTGTAAAGGTCATTTTATCACCAATAAGTGAAAATAGTTTTTATAAGGAAAAAAGTGATTTCACTGACATCTTTTTGCCATTTATTCACCAACTCCTCAGTCATTCCTTGTAGCTAACATACATTTGATTTTCAGATCAGAACAAGGGAGGCGGGGAAAAAAATTTAAAAAAGAGGCTTCTACGAATGTTACACTACAGCATTGACTCTCAGACCAACTATCTGGGATACTTATAGCTACCACTAGTGAAACATCTACCTGCATTCCACTCTTGTGCTACTAATATATAGATATTTATAGATTATTCTTGAGTTTTATGACATGCCTTAGAAACGTATGGCAAACTTGGTCCTTGTTACAGTCTTGAAAGCTTGGGACAGCAGAATGTCCTCATACTCTAACCAAGTTCATAAAAGGAAAGAATTACAAAGTTTGCAGCCAGCTAGCATGACTTAGGTTTTAGCAAGTTGATACTTACCACAGGGCAAGCAGCTTCAGCTTCTTCCACCTCCTCTACTATTTCCTCATCTGAGTATTCATCAGAGATAGTATCAGCATCAGACAGATCGGTAATTTGAACATCAGGGTGATCCAACAACCAGCCAACCAAGGCTTCCACTCCTAATATAGAAAACAAACTCAGTCTGTCTCTAACAGATTCTCCTGACATTCATGTTCAAAAAGAGAAGTAAGAATTGCTCCCTTGTAAGTAGCATTTTAATATGCCCACAACTTTCCTTCTCCTTCTAACATCATTAAATTAACTAAATGTAATACCTGGTAATCCAGAAGCACTTCCAGAGGTTCCAGACAGAGATTTTAGTGCAAATTCTATGTTTTTCCTAGGAAATCCCATTTCCATAAGTTGAACTACAATGGGGAGGGGTGGAATTGGAGATTGCTTGCGTTTCTTCACTTTCGTGGGTCGGATATGTTGCACTGTGATGGGTGTTGTAGCTTCACTAGAGCTGCAGTCTTCAAACACTGGAGTTGAAGGATGTGTAGACTCTACAGCCAGATACTGGCATACTGCCAAAGCAGCAGCCTAAACAAGAACAAATACATCAGTCCAAGTAAAAGAAGCATATTTAGTATGAGTTTGTGTGTGTGCGCCTGAAATTAAAGGTTATTGGCCAAAAACGGTTCATTATCTCTTTTTTTTTTTAAACCCATAGCTTAACAAGTTTCAATTGGAATGTGAATTAGAACGACTTAATTATTAGGTTACTTAGCAGAAAACAGAGACTCTACCTCAAGCTCTTGTTTGTCAAATATTGCTTTCACAGGTGATGGTTGCGTAGCAGCTGTCAAAAGTTGCTGTAAAAGAATCATGGGAGGCTGAGGTCCTTCAGGAGACATATCTCCTATGTCGGGAGAGGCAACTGCTCCATCCTCTTGAAACAAAAACATTATTTTAACCAAAACCATGTAATAAGTCAATCAGGAGACTTACTCTGGAGCCTATTGGTTGATCAAACAATTTCTTCTCCACAGAAATCATGTGTTTGAGATTAAATCGTGTGTGCCACAATCTCCGTACAAAAAAAGCAAATGAGAAATTTGTAGATAAACAATAGTTTTACTAACAAACACCTAAAACATGTATAGCAGAAACTGCTCAGTGACAGTGAATTTGTAGAAGTATCTTCTGAGTTCACCTTTTTCCAGTAAGATTATTATAAAGAGGTCCTTCCAGGATAACCAACTCCATATAGGCGACCAACAATCTCCCTGATCCCCCAAACTCATGATGCATACTTTCTGGATTGAGTCACTTCTCCCTCTAATACACCTCTTGGGAAGAGCTCCCTATAGGTATTCATTGCCCCTTCAAAAGGGTAAACCTTTTTTGAATCAACTGGCTCACAATTCTGCAACTTTTATTTTGATATTGTATACTTGCTGGCATAAACATTCATGTTTCCTAGATCTTTACTGTGGGTATCTCGGGAAAGTGTTCTCACTTCATTTAACTCCAACAAAAGGAAGTTCTCGTATTTGAAACAGTAACAAAACAGTTAATAGATCTCACATACTTACGCAATTCTAGTTAAAAAATAAAATAAAATAAAAAGTTGGGTGGTTTTTGGTTTTTTTCCTCCCCCTAAAAACTGATGGTAGAAGTAAAACCATGTTCCATTCATGGGAAAAACACTGATGAGTTTGTTGACTTAAAATCTGGCAACTGACAAAACTCCCTAGCAATATACAAATAAAGTGAATATATTTAAAGACATTACATGCTTCACAAATGCCCAAAGAATCAATATAAACTTTAAGGGCATCAATAGCTATCCTGAAAGCTGACAGAGCTATTTTATTTATTTTTGTATGTAGAATGAATTCAAATTATTACAACTACAATTCCTTAAACTCCTTTTAAGGTTATGCTTAGGACACTGTATCCTCATACTTGTTTCACTGGAAACTGCAAAACATTTGAAGTAAAAGGAACAGCCACTCATACTTTAAGCTTTGAAGCAGAAAAACAAACCACTGCAAAAACCCCACAAGTTTTTAAAATTACTTACAAAGCTTACTAACTATAGAAGACTTACAAATTTAGCTAACTACAATATTTCAAGCTTCAAACACTTGACAACTTAATCTTCAAAACCTAATTTAAAAAGTCAAAATGCTTTTAATATACAACGTTAAAACATTCCTGATTTTTAATTTTAGTCTTTAGTGGGCAAACCTAATGTCTGCTCTCCAACTGACATTAGCAAGGGTTATAGTCACATACTCTATCTACCATCTAAACAAACAGCAGCACACTCAAGTTGCATTTCAGAATACCTGCAGGATTTAATGCACACTCCTGAACAGCTGGCTGAGATAAGATCTGCCTTAGTGTATCCTGGTGGGAAAGCAGAGCTCGGCCTGCTTTCAGTATGTACAGCTTTAATTGCTGGCATCGCAACAGATCCAAATCCACTTGACCTGTCAGAAACATTAAGCAGCCGTTAGGGCTAGGAATCTCTTGTATTAGAGAAGAAAGACTATCATTCATATAGACTCAGTCCAAAAGTCAGTTTATATTTTAACTCGCTGTGTGAAAGCTTGTGAAATACTGATGATGTGAGGTAGTTTGAACGGCAACTGTATATGAAGTCTACACATATTCTATGACCCATGATATTAAAAACACTGCCTTCCTACTTCTCAAGCCCTGGACAATCATACAGCTGACGCACAGCACAGTAAGCGCAGTTAAGATGTTATATGGGTCCAATATTTTAAACCATTCAATACAAGTAGTCCAGCCCCAAACCTTATTTACATTTTCTCACCAAAGTAAAAACAGTATTCCACTTACAGTGCAGAGCAATTCATCTCCTAGCTAAACTTGTCTCATAAGTGCCTATTATTCAATGTTGACTAAAGAAAAAACGTAAGGTTCGAGAAAACCCTTTTCCTTAATGTACATTTGCTGTTACCAGTATTTCTCCCCAGAGTATATCCATCTATTAAAAAAAAAAAAAAACCCGACAAAAAAAACCCCCACTGTACCTGAAAGACCTTGATTGGGAGACTTCATTCTTTGTTTTTCTATTTTACTTCCAGCCAGATTTACTAGTTGAGCCCAAATGGATAGCATAGGTTCAGTGAAAGGCAAGTTGTTCACATTAAAAGCCACAACTGGAAGCTTGACAATGAGGGAAGAACCAGACAAAAAAAAAAAAAAAAAAAACAAAAAAAAAAAAAAAAAAAAAAAAACAACACACACAACAGAAAAAACACACAAAGCCAGATAAGCATTTTCCAAAATCTTACAAAATCCTTCAAAAGTTTCAATGTTTATTAACTGAAGAAGAGAAAAAGTAGCATTTGTTTTATTGCTCTTGACCAGGAAAAACTGGAGAGAATTTCTATTCCCTACATAGCTCCTAAGCCTGTATTTGCACCACATAATTGCAGGTCTACTTGGCAAAAAAGCAAGACAGTCTGAGCGAGGAAGAACTGCAGTCCCTGAAGCAGACCAGGCACTTTGACTGTGCTTTCACTAAAGTCATATTAACCAACTTGAGATTAAGATTCAAGTGAGAACACCCAAGACTTTTTACATTAGCTAGCAAATCAAGTTAAATACAAATAAATAAGCTCCTCGCAAGTAAAAGCTATAAATCACCTTGTCATGACTTGGGATTTTACCTCAAGTCAAAGGACTTCAGCTCAAATCCCTTCTCCTTTCACCTCCTCAAAAAATGAGGACAGACTTTAAAGGCCCTACAGAGGTTCACATAAATACCATTTTAGATTTGCATTCAAAGCATGTATGCGTTGAATGTCAATGTATTTACCCAATGAAGAACAAATATTTTCTTTACACCGTATCAGAGTCTTTAACCGTACCCGTCCCTGTATTAAAGCCTCAATAAAATTAACTTACTGGTTTTAGTTGATTCAGAGGGCACACCCTACATGTTCGCATGTCATAGAACTGTACAGTGATTTTCCCTTTTGGGGTGATGCGTGTCACTGTGCCTTCTCCAAATTCATCATGAACTACTTGTCCACCAAGTCTCAAGCGACTGTCTATGCCACCAATCACTGCTAACACTGCCATTAAGCCTCCCACCTCCGGATTCTCAGTGTCAGGAAAGTAGTCATCCAACAAAGCCTAACAAAAGAACAATAAAATTAACTGTAGGGAGAAAACATACTTCTATCTGCTTTAAAATACGAAGTTAATTACACATACTTCAATTTAAAAGTTACAACACATAAATACATATATAAAAATAGAAAAATGGTTTCAAAATTAAACTTAATATTGTTTACAAACATTTAGTATTTATAATTTCAAAATAAATATTGCTATAAAAAATGAGCTTATTTTAAAACGTGGAAACTACCCCTTCTGACTGTTTTCCTGCAAAGATGTGGGTGATGGAGGTTAGCTGAGAGTTGATGTACTTGTTTATGAGTCCATTCCACTGGCTGAGCGAATGGAGTGTCCTCAGCAGTGCCACTATCTCTTCTGCTAAAGTACTACTGTGAGTGGCAGTTAGAGATGCTTGGGGCCTGGCCTTTCTCCTTCTCAGAGTAGATTCTGGAAAGACAAAGCAATTGCACAACTGTTATCAATTTAACACACACATTTTCTATACATAAAAATAAGGCACTGAGGGAAAATTCCTCTACCTCTGAGTAGTGGGATATCTGAAGAACAAGTACTAAGCAGGCTGCCTAGAAATCCAAACAGTTTTTCCACAAGAAATTTCATGTCTCTTGACCTTTCATTTTTATCCCAGGATGGAAGTACTGCTTTCAATAAATGCACAGCAAGGATCTAAAAGGAGAAAAAAATTAGTGTTATTCCATTCTAAGCCACCAAATATTAAAGAAATACTCAGACATATTAAGTAAAGAACAAAGACTTAAAATTAAGTTAGCCTGCCTTTGTAGTTCCTTCTAGAATGCTGATTTCTTTCCAGCTGTGGAAATTGCAGAGCTACTGATCTTCTGTTCAGTTTGCTAAGGAATATTTTAAAAGAAGTTGTGCCAATGCAAAGTAGTAACAATTTTATTGGCACATTATATTAGCGAACCCAACCTCTTCAACAGTCAGGACTTAAGACAAACACACACTGAGAAACAGTGTAAATGACTAAAACACATAGGAAAAATGTGAATAACAGAATGGGAAGGTTTGTTCAGATTCCAGACTCAGAACTTACTAAGATGTATTTCAGAATGGAAGTTACCAAGTGTTCTGCAATGAAGGTATGATAATTAAAAACAATGAGACATAAAGATGAATGATTCAAGGTGGCAAAAAGCAACCACAGTGACACCCAAAAGTAGTTACTGTGAAACGAGGGCCTCCAACACAGTACTGAAGGAACAGGCTGGCATCTCTAAATCTACACACTCAGTGCAGGACGAGGAACGTGGGAAGGTGCAGCACTGCAGCAGCAAAGAGCAGATGGGGTTGTACATTCTGAACAGGAGTATTTCAGGTTTTAAGCTTCCTCATCTTCTACCCAGAAGACTAATACAAGTGACCAATAACAGCGAAGAACTCTCTCTTCTTGTAAACCTCTGTCAATAACAGGCCTTTCTAAAACTTCAAGGTCTCTTCTTTTTCTTGTTATTAAGTTATACGCTGGTACATCAGGAATGCTCATTTCTCTCGAGTATTCCCTGAATATCACAGATGACTCTAATGCACTAAGTCCTGGATGATGACAGAAGTCTCATCATATTAAAAATACTGGCAAGAAGTTGCTGGAAGATTACACAAAAATGCACAGGCCTTTATGATACAAGGCTTTAGTTAAAAAAATGCTGATGCCTTATCAAGGAAAAGATTAAGATGATATTTTGATCCCCAAGCCTTAAAACGTGTAAGAGTTACTCCAAAATAAGGTTGCTTTTTAATCTCATGAAAAAGGCACAAGATGCTAAGGAAAGGAAAAAGAAAAAAAAAAAAAGAAAAAAAGGGGAAGGGACAAGGGAAATACAATACCAAACTAAGATGCAAAGATGCAGCTCAAGAGAGACTGTAACTAAAACAGTAACAACAGTTTACTATGTAAGGAGAGACAGTAGATAATACACAATTTGATAACTTTAAATTGAAACTGCACACTTTTCCTAGCCATCTCTTTGTTATTATTTTCTTCAACTTCTAGGAAACATCAGATGGGAGTTTCTGGAATACATTTTTGGAACACTGTTTTGGCCTCTCATCTGTACAAAACTTTCAGGCTTTCAATAGAAAAAGGGAGTCTGTGGTGCCCTGAAGGCTCAAAAACTTATAGATATGTATTTAAAACAACAAATCCTAAATAATACAAGAAGACATGTTATCTTTTTCCCAATTAAAAACTGATTTAAGGCCATTTTCCATCTGTTTAAAACACACTTTGTTGTTGTTAAAGACAACTAAATTCTACTAAATTAATTGCCCGTTGAGGTAATTTGGAAATACACACATTACCTGTCTCTGTAGCGAAGCAGCAGTGAAAGATTCATGCCCCTCAACAATTTTCATTAGCAAAGTTATCCACTGAGATGTACTAAGAGTGCTGCACATCTGAGGCATGAGTGCTATACTTCGAATGAATCCCAACGTGCACCAACTCCTATGCTGTTCTTTATAAACTAATTTATTTGGCAAGGAAGCTAAAAACAAAAAGATATATACATATAACAGTTGACTTTTCTGCCAGCTACATAATTCTCTATATACTACATGGGGCTTTTTTGGACAAATCGTAACACTGAGCTACTCCACTGTCTTTACATGAACTATTAACTTCAGTATAAGAGCCTGTAATTAATTTTACTAAATACGCCTTTAAAACAGTGCCCATCCTTATACTCTTTCCTCACTTCAAAGTAGTTAACAGCATTACTTCTGAAATTACAAAGAAGCTATGGAAATGAATATGACATACCAAGTCATACTGTTGTCCCCAAACAGAAGACAACTGCAAAGAAATCCATTGTCTAAGCCAACCATACGCATCCTGATTGCTCTACATCTCATGCATTTCTCCTGCTTTTACTGCTTGTGTTCTAAGAATGCTCAAGATCACTTATGTTGCCTTTGCTAACAATTAAGATTTTAAGAGCTCTGAAAATGCATTTTCTAGCCTTTGGCCTTAAAGGATTAAAAACTAGTAACAAAAGATTTACAAAGTTACAAGACAACAAAGCACAAAACAGAAGCACATAGCTGAATCAGACTGTTCCTGTATAATATACCTGATTTATCTATTGTTCCACTCTCCACAAGCATACGGAGTAGACCACACAAAGTCCTAGTAGCATCACTTTGCATGACTTCAGCATGGACACCAGCAGAGAGACACAGTGTCTGCAACAGGTTCACGGTACTAGTCAGCATCATGGAAGTAGGGTGGAGATTCCTTTCAACTTGTTCTCCTTCTGAAGGGAGACACAAAAAGCAAAGGCATACATTAATATTGAGTTAACCCATTTCCAAAGAGCTCTGAAACAAACATGATGTGAGAAATTTGTCGTAAATATTTTCTCTAAGATTATTTGACACGAAGAAGATTCCTTCTTTCCAACTGCAAGAGAAAAATGCAAACCGGGTATTTTGTGCAGATATTTTCACATTATTCTCTAGCAGTACACAACTTAAGAGGAGTGCCAAGAATAGGGAAGCAGTGTGACTAGATGTATAATTAGGCCATATAAAAAACACATTTTAGAATGGCATTAACATGTTAACACGTATACCTCTTGGTATCTGTAACAAACTATTTCAGTTGGACAATACTGTTTTCTTTGGCCCATGAATATGCAACAAAAGTGATACCATCCTTTCTACCTTCCCTTCTCACAGTAAAGCTATTTTAAGAAAGATTCTGGCCAGAAATACACACCTATTAAATTAATCTTCCTTGATGAAGTATTTTCTCCTGTGAAAGAAGCTTTTTCATATTATAAGATAGCCATTTTGGAATTCAACTAAAACCCTGCCTTCCACTTTTATAGAAAACTTGCTTTTTTACCAGAGTCATCCTCAGTGTCTGAATCCTCTGTTGTGGGCTGCGTTGCCGGTGGTGGCTCAGCTAATTTGAGATCATATTTTCCCTCCTTCCCCATTCTGTAAGAATTTGTACTTCCGGTGTCCCACTGCACTCTAATCCAGCCATCTTCTCCCAGTTCTCCAATCACACGACCCAAACCTGGAGCAGGTCCATCCTGACAGAAGAGAGAGGCTCAAGTTACACAATCAACACTAATTTGTATCCAAATTTCATAAAACAATAATGCAATTTCTCTTTTTTGCTGCTAACCTAATGGTTAGGTAGTAAACATTCACTTATGTTTCAAAATCCAGCATAAAGTTGGAAAGCATTTCACAATCTTCAAAAGAAATCACCCCAGTAAACTGCAGTAACATCTGTGTTTAGATCTATTTTACTATGTACTACGTAAGTGCCATACACATTTAGCTGGAAGTCTACAGTACTGTAGGAAACAAGTGATGCAATTTCCTGGTAAACTGTGAGTCAGCAGTCTCACTAAAAAAGAATTTTCATCTCCAAAAATGAAGTTAAACAAATAATTAGCATATTTTATATTAATTCTCCAAGTCTTTGAAATGTAAAATAACATTTAAAGTTTGAACATAAAATTCACAGAGAGTCTACTGAATAGCGACTTTAGATTTTAACACACCCAAACCTGTATGAAAGAAGTTGTACCTGATCACCCCATTTCCAGTCTACCCCTCTCACCACTCTGGTACCAATTTTCATCATGGCTGCCAGCTCTGGTCCAGAAACAGGGAGCTGAACAGGTGTAGTTTCCTTTCTTGACTCTTCTAGGACTGTGGCAGAAGCTCCATGAGAAGAAGCAGTCATATCTTCTTCAGTGTTGTCAGAACTAGGTCCTAAAAAGAAAAAAAAAAATTAAACCCAGCTACGAGTTTTTATATGTACCTTTGTCACATGTAAACTTTAAGGCACATGAGGTTTGCAACATAAAAGCAGTAACAAATAGGAAAGCTGACTTAACAGGTTATACAGTCAGATGAGCTTTTAGAAAACTAGGATATCGTGGTTTTGAATGCACAGGACTTTAAATACTTAATTCTGAACAAAAATAAGTGACAAATAATAGAAACATTATAATGACGAGTCCAGTGATGAAATGGTTCTACTGACAGAATTTTTTTGGCAAAACTTCTTATAAGCACTCCAGTTAAGTACAAGTTGCAGGAACAAATATTTGCTATTATCTAAGAAAACCAAGAAAGAAAAAGGAGAACTTGAATCACAGCAAAAAACACCACAGAACTACTTAGAACAAAGGAAGCTTCCAGCTTAAATAGTCAGACTGGAAATGGTTTTAATAGGTAGAACAAATGAACCAATAAGTAGGGAAGACAGTTTTTAATGTTTCCTTTTTAAATTTTCCATTTTTAATTTATTTGTAATGTTTCCACCAGAACTACACTATCACTCCTAAATTCTAGCAGAGGATGGCCAAAGCAAAGGCTTACGAGAAAAATTATGACTGAATAAAGGCTATAGTCAAACCAACTTCCTTCTCAGTTGTGTTTACACATGTGGTTTCTCTGTCGGGGTAAGGTAAATAGCATTACGTACTATCTTTAAGCAGCAAAGTCATTCTGTAGTTTGAGTACGCCAACAGGAGATTTAAAACGTGCTTTCTTACAAACAAGAAACAAGATGACCTCCTACCTATCAGCCGCAGTGTTGTTTGCGTCAATGCTAACATGCCAGAATTAAGGAGGAGGCTCAAAGTATTAGCACCGTGCTGCAGCGTCAACATGTTGAGCATGACCAGCAGAAAACGTGCTTGTGGAATAGTTCCAAGACTTGGTCCTGCTGGATTCTCATTAGTAATTGTTTGCAGAGGAACAGGTTGCACACCTAATTCAAAAGTAACATAAATAAAGTCAGCTGACATTTGGGAGCTACAATAAAATAAGTTATAGATTTGATCGATAGTTTAAAATATTTTTTATTCCCTGCTTGGCTTTAAGAACCTACAAGCTGAAGTTCCAAGAAACTTTTTGTAATTTAGATTTTAATGGTAAAATGTTACCAATGAGTAATCAACCAGCTGTTGCTGGGAAACCAGCAACACTCTCAAACACTGAAAAGTGAGTTAAGGACAGTCAGGGTTGAACAACGCATGGATAGACAGAAAGTCAAAGTAATTCTCAGCACAAACCAAGGGAACTGATTTTAGGATCTCAGTTATTGGGAACTTTAAAAAAATGCAACAATATTCATTTAAAACAGTTTTCTCCCCAGCCAAGAGCAAGAAAATGAGATTCACCTAGTTCTTTAAATTTTGCATTAGCATCTAGCAAGATGTTCCGTACATTCTGAATAGCCCATGCATACAGCTTTCCAAAAGTTACTTCTAGCAGCATTCTGTTAAATGGTGGGATCAGATCAACATCCTTCAAGCAGTCGGTAAGAGGTTCCCTTCACAGAAAAACAACAACAAAAAAGTAAGTATTTTTTTCTTACTGAAGAACTGTGAAAGCAAAAGCAACAAAAAGTTTTACCCTATATTGGCTCCTTCTGGAATAAGCCTCTGCCATCCACAGAACATAGCATACTGCACAGATGGAAGCAAAAAATTTTTTGCTGCCAATTTCAGAATAGTATCTATTCCTTCCAGACGAACTTCTGCTCTTTCCAACTGCAAAAGAGGGGGGGAAAAAAAAAATAGTCATGCTTATGTAAACTGCTAATACACGTGAGCCTGTTTTCATCCATTTTACCTGTTTTAGTAAACATTTTCTCATTTTTTCTACATCCACCGGCTCTTCTTTAAGTGCAAATTCAACAATGGTGTTAAGGAGGGCAGACTGTGGATATAAGCCTTGGACATTTTGCTTCAGCCATTTGTATTTGTGCACACCTGTAACTGTACTCAAAAGTGGTTGCCACTTATCCTGCAAAACAGGAAGGTAGCAAGTTAAAACATTTCAAACAATTTAATTTTAAATTACTGAAAATAGAAGTTATTTCATGTAAACCATGTCCAAATTTAAAATACTAGGATGAGAAAAAAAAGGAAACTTCTAAGCCAGGAAACAGCTTAGTATTATTTGTAACTTATTATCTTGTTTACAACTGCTACATAACATTTCAAATGCATTAGTATTAAAAAAAGGAAGTAACTTTTTATTTTGAAATGAAGGTTTATCTGAACACTTCTAAGATTATCAATAATCTAAAAATTAGAGAAGGTATCTTTACACATTCTAAATACACAGTACACAAGTTTATTTTTAAGAATTACTCCAGGTTTCACTAAAACAATGTGTCATACTTAATTATTATTCCAAACAACATTATCAGAATACTAATGTCAAGTTATAGCAATCATGCTTTAGCTCATTTTTTTTCCCTCTTGTTATTTTTATTCACAAGCTTGATTCAAAATCTGATATCCTACCTTGGGTGATTTGATTGGTATGGGCCTTTTATCTATAGGTACAGGACTGTGAGGTACCACACACGATTCTTCTAAATCACTCTCTTCATTTCCAATTTTGGATTCTTCCACATCAGCGGATTCAGATTTTTTTGGCACTAGAAAAAAATTATACTTTCATGTAATCTGATAACATTTCACAGTGTCACATTTTTAGGTTTGCATACAGAATGCTTAAGATCTGCCTGTAATAAAATGGAATTGTACTCTTGGTGAACTCTATGTCCAACTTATCAAATTAGCTCTGGCAATCTCTGCAACATGTCTTTATCTTTAAAGACCAACTTCAAAAGCACTTTTGTGTTTGCTCACCACATTCATTTATTTCCAGTTAAACAGTTCTTTGACTACACTGCTTCAATAAAACATGATTTTTAATAACAGGCCACTTCTAGTTAAACTTTACTAAAACCAATTCAGAGACTGACACTGATGGATCATTTTTAATATGCTGGAACACAAAGAAGCACGCCTCACCAAAAACTGACTCTCTTGTCTGCCTGTTCTTGCTGTAGGAACTGACATGTAACCACTGATTTAGAAAACTCCATGAACCTGAAGCAGAAAGCAAATGGCTTTGATGCTTTAGCTAACAAGAGTCTCAAAGAGCAGCAAACCTTGGAATGAGGTTTATTTTCATTGTTTCAAAGAAAATATATTAATGTTGCCTTACCTCTTTTTTTCCTTTTTTCTCTAATTATTTTCTGAGCTACCCTCCGCCATCGGGGCAAGGAACTCAGAAGTTTAAATTTAGACATTATAGAGAGATCATTGCAAACTGCAGGACGTAGTTCATTGAATAAGAATCTCAAACGCTCAATGACAGGAGCACAAACTTCCTTGTAAGAACGCCCTTGTTCTTGATGGGTCTAGAAAAGGAATTGAAAGATTAGGTTACTCTTTAATATACAATAAAATGAACAATCTAACTTTTTAATAAGAAACTCCAAATGAAAAATAATCTAAACTTCAGCAGGTAAGAGGCTTACCTTAATCAGTGAGCATTTTGCTTGGTAGACAACACGACACACATCCACTACAGATTTTGGTAAGGTTTTGTGCTTTACCTGGTCAACTCCAAGGGTACCAGGATGAACAAGAGACAGGGCTACGTGACCTTAATGGGAAAAGACAATCTCTGAATATGCATTTCCAAAGTTATCCATAGCAGAGTTTAAACTGGTCCAAAATGTATTCTGGGACAGCTATACCACAAGCCTACCTACCCAAATCTTCATGCTTCAGAAGACAACATAATAACAAACGTCCTACTTCTTCCACAGGATGCTCAGGAGGGAATGTGATTGGTGTTGTTAAGTGACACTGTTTACAGTATCTCTCTATTTGACACAAGAAGTCCTACAAAAACACACAACAGCCTCCATTTAACTTTGTTTTTAAATACAATGAAAGGACCCAAAATACTGCAGCCAGCATTTAAACAACACTGAGTAACATCCACAATCTGAACTAACATTCAAAAGTGAGATACAACACGCAGTATGCACTACTTAACACACAGGGATTACAACCCAATACTACAAAGAATACCCTGTATCATTCTTCTTGTATTAGAAGTAACATGGCTCAAGGAACTACTACTGCTTTTATCTCTTCCTGAGATAGCTAGGTCACATAACACAACTCTTAATTGTCTTCTCCTGACTCATCATTATTGCTATCCTATCCCCCCAAGGACTTATTTGGGGTTTTTTGATAAAGGAGCTGAACTCAAAGGATTAGAAAATCTGAAGGTATTACAGAAGACAGTGATCAGTGTTAAGTTTTAGGGGTTTTCATAATATCCATGACTCCAACTAGGTGAAACCTGAACCCCAAGGCACAAAGGGACTTTAAGACAAAGGCATACATGCACCTGACACACAAAATACATTTGCACTTTGACGAAGAAAACTCCATCTTAGCTCAACTGGAGGTGAGCAGAGTCTGTCAATACTACTAAAACTTGACATGGAAAGTAACACTTTTTTTTTTTTTTGTAAGAATACATTTAATTTTTTTAGTTCTCCCACTCAAAAATTTAAAAGAAAAAACTGTACTCTTATGATATTAAGTAGAATACACAAATTTTATCCATTAGTCGTACTCAACCACTCCTTTTGCAAAAAGTAATTCTGAAATAGCTTTTTTGATTATTTTGCTATAACTTTTGGAGAACTTTCACCAAGAAAACTGTTTCAGGCCACCACTATCACCCTTCAGCAACATTTTTTGTGAACAGAACTACTGAGGGCTTACCTTCACAGTGTGATCCTGAATATTATTATCTGCAATAGCTTGGAGAAAAGGCTGTGAATGGTCACTCAGAGTTAATCGATGTGTATAGAGTTTTGATTTATTTGGGGTAGTGTTACCAGGTGAACTGCAATGGTCTTCATCTTTTTCCTCATTGTAACTGTAATGAATCTGACTAGTTTGCAAGCCCCCAGAAAATATAGATGATTTCAACCATTCTAAAAGAAAGAACACACAAATGTATATTCTGATGAAAGATTAATCTACCAAGACTCAGCAATTCTGTCAAATAAAATGCATACACAGCTTCAAACAAGATTTAGCAGCTCTTCCATTTGCTGAAACTTTTTCACAGAAAAAAAAAGGGTTCTGCAACTAAGAAACAATTAAGTAACAGGGCAGTCATCACCTGTTTAGAGATAATAGGGCTATTATTCTGTGATTAATATTGAATTATACCCTCTATTCACCAAACTAAGATACCTAACAAGACAGAATCCAACACCAAATGCTTCAGGCACTTTGAACACAAATTAGTGAGATAATTGTGCTATACAGAGTCTCCTTTCTCTTCCAATATTCTATTTTGCGTATTACAAAATTCTGGATATTTAACTGTTCAAAATTATCTAATCCCCATCTAAATCTTGTTAAATTACTGGACCTTGATGAGTGTAGTAATTAATGTTAAGAATAAAGACAGCAAGACTAAAGAGGTGCTAGATTTCCAGTTAAATTATTTGGCCTGTGTCTTTTTCTTGCATGCTTTGACAAGTATTTATCACTTATTTAAGCTCAAAATGAAGGTCTGCTTACTGGCACATTCAACTTCCAGAGGAGAAAGTGGTGTGCTCATTGCCAGGTAGGAAGCGTGCAGTCCAAGGAGAAGACCCAAATTCCTTTCTGTGTCTATTAGAGGTGATGACAAAGTACTGAGATCTGGTGTTGTAATCACTTCCTGGTCAGGCTAATTAAAAGAAATAGGAGTTGAAAGCTAGAACTGAGCTCCAACAAGAATTCTGAAAGCAAAGCAATACATTACTTTAGAAATTATGTATGCCATTAATATATAACATTTTTACCTCCATATACTGGCCAACACAGAAAGCATGCATGGACTCCCGCGTGTCTTCAAATTGCAAAGCAGCTTCCAAAGCAACAACTGGATCCTCACCTGCAAACTGAGCTAATGAAAGAATGAGGTAGTTAGTATAATTTCTAAAAACCTGTTTCAAAACTAGATGGCATAAATAGAAGTAATTTGTGTCTTTAATTCAGATGCTGATTCTCACCAAGTATGCTACTGCCAGTTAAAGACTGCGTTTGGAAGTCCTTTATATCATACACTTTCCCATCAATCACTGTCCAAAATCCTCCATCTTTGTTGTGGTTCTCTAGATCAGCTTTACGTATAAGTGTCACCTCCTCATTATTTCTGCAACTCTGGCCAGTGAAAAATGAACCTACAGGTATAAAACAGAACAGAGAATTTGTCAACAGAAAAACAAAACGAAAAGTTTTTTCTGAACATTCTTTTAATAGTTGCCTGACCAAATTCTTCACTTCTGTTCAAAGACTACTTGTCTTTTGATATGCTCGAAAGTCAAAACGGCTATTAATATGTTCTTGTCTACATATTCTCCAATTAAATTGTCTGTACGCTGTATGCTTTTATGCACTAATCTCCAATGTCACACTGTCAAAGACCTAGCATTGCCCAACTATACGACTGTTTTGTTTGGAGGTGGAGCGGAACAACCAGTGTTCTGGCAAATCACTGGTCTAGCTGATTCTCCCTCTAAATTACTTCAGGTTTATTACATGCTTGCCTACAAGGCATTGGCTGTACATTTAATTTCAGTCTAAATCCAGATTTTTTTTATAAGTAAAAGAAGGAAGGTTACATACATGTTAGAACTCTTCCAACCTACTTATCAGTAGACTATTTCAAACTAAAGGTAATTTCATCCAGGCAAGAAACATCAGAGTAATGTTCACACACATGTGCCTTCATCTCAGTTTGTTCTATTAGACCAGTAACTGAATTTTCACACAGTTTTTGCTCTCCCCAACAAACCACTGTCTAGCAGTGTGACCTTTAGCTCTCACGGGTTATGCCAACAATGTTTCATTCCTCCCTCCACCAATAAAATGCTGTCAGAAATGCACATTTTCTGCTTCTCTTTTCACCCCAGGCACAGCCCATATTATAAAGTGCCCGGGGAAAAGAAAACTTCCTTAATTCAGAGCTTTCACATTACTCTCCCTTTATGTTATGGACAGAATTTAGTAACAAAATGCGTAGACATACTGCTCACGTTTTCACTGCAACTTTTCACACTCAAAATGCAAAATGATGTGAACCACTTCTTTAAAAAGTTGCATTTGTATTCTGCTTAATCCTACCTCTATACATTACTTCCTTAAGAATTTATTGACAGAAATAAATACTGCCATATGATTGTCATATGAATCAGTTAATAAAAATTTGCCCTGTAAAGTAGAATTCCCTTCCTGAGAGTAGTTCATGAACAGTCACCATTTTTATATAGCTATTTTATGAAAACATAAATAAATAGTCCAGATGCTACTAGTACATACCCATTATTCCTGGCCATGCTAAATCCTCATTGTCATCCCTTTCCTTTCCAGGGGCTAAATGGTTAAATCTGTCTAGATGTTCTAGCAAGCCAGCCAAGAGGGGGATAGCACCAGCTTCCTGCATTAATCCAGCATTTTTACTGAGGAGTAGCACTATAGAAACCACCAATTCTGGAAGAAGAATGCCTAAAAGACAGAAAACACAGAAGATACTCAGATTTAATTCAAGATCTACATTTATAGCATCTCGGAAGTAAACGACCAAGCAATACATTCTGCCTTCTATTACTGCTTTAGTACAAAGCTCTTGCCTTTCTCAAATTTGCCCTCCTTCTCTTCCATCTATCAAAAAATTAAACTGACTCTCTTTTAGTCATTTAGAACTTTCAAGAACATCTACAATAAACTTTATGATTTCGTGGGAGTGGAGGAAGGGACGATAGCAAAGAAAAACCTACCTGTTAAATCTCCATCCACAACACGAGATACTTCTGCAAAATGCCTGTGACCAGTAGAAGCAATGCTGGTTGCCACAGGAAGTATATCACCAATGTGTGTGCACAGAAGAGCAGTGTATTTTTTCAGTAAAGATCCAACACCTAAGAGGTCAGGGCCTGTATACAAAGGAGGAAGAGCACAGAAAACACAGAAAACCATCACATAGTCGTATTTAAGAATCAATTTCAAAAGCTGTCAAACTCTTCTGAAATGCAGCCACTCGGTATTAGCCCTGAATTAAGAAACCACATCTTTTTAAAACTTTAGAAGTTTATAAAGTTTGTTATCTAGATCCTGTTACCTTCCAAAGAGAAATTTTCCCTTACAGAAAACAATTTTAAGAAGCTGCTTTCAAACACTTTTCAGACAGACCCAGTAACTAGGCTGATAATTGAAACAAGAAGATAAATTAAAATAAGAAACTGCTATCTTGTAAAAGAGGTATTACAGAAATGCTGGGGGGAGGGGGGCTTTTTTTTTTTTTTTTTTTATAATAACTTACTCTATGTATTAGGGACCTTCCCAACA
>JAVKLA010000057.1:10077123-10124554 GCA_034782735.1 Sagittarius serpentarius
GGAGGAAGGAGCGGCAGAGACAAGGTGTGAGGGACTGACCCCAACCCCCATTCCCCATCCCCCTGCCCCGCCAGCAGGGAGGAGGGAGAGAAACTGGGAGTGGAGCTGAGCTGTGAAGGAGGGAGAGGTGGGGGGAAGGTGTTTTAAGATTTAGGTTTACTTCTCATTATCTTTGTTCTGATTTGGTTGGTAATAAATAAAATTTGTTTTTTTCCCCAAGTTGAGTCTGTCAGCCTAAGTGGTGAGTGATCCTGCCCTGTCCCTGTCTCAACCCACGAGCGTTTTCTTTATATTTTCTCCTCCTCACCCCACCAGGGCAGAGGGGTGGGGGGTCAAGGAACGAGCAAGCAGCTGCATGGTGCTTTGTTACCGGCTGGGCTTAAACCACGACAGTCTAGGCAAACACATCCAGGCAAAGCAAATGGTAAAAATGAATCTTGGATATTGGGGGGGGGAGGGGTGTGTGTTAATTAATCAATGATCTTTGGTATTTTGGTACTACCAGTTGTTCTACTGCGTTGAGTAACAGACTGCATTATGTTCCTGAAGGTCCCAACCCAACTGATGATCCAAGTCTCTCTTTAGTTTTTAAGAAGGAAAATCTGCATTAGGAACCCTAAGAAATGGTTCTGAAGTCAAGTAATTAAGCTGTTTGCGCTATACTTACAAGTCTTATAAGAATCTTTATGTGCAATAAAAATTATCTGCCTTCTCTGATTATTAATCTCTCTTGACACTGGCTTTTTTTTTTTTAACACCTGCTTCTAACACATTCTCCACTCATGTCAAATATCTCCTTAATTACCCATATATTTTTCTCTGCCATGTCATCTTTTTCGTCCTTCAGCTCTGTGCTTACATTGTATCAATTTCTAATTTCTTTCTCAGTTATTCCTGTCTCTTGTTTCTCTTGAATGTGCTGCCAAGCTTTCCATTTTAAATTAATCTTGATTTCCTCTTTAGACTTTGCCAGAAATGACTCAGCCCCCTTTAGACTATATTTTCCTTTAAAATAAAAAAGCTAAAACCGAGGTGAAATTACATATTGTTTCACACTATGTGCACTCATTACACACGCAGCCTCCCTCCTCCCATTGGTATGATGTAATGGATTACAATGCAAAAATCACAGTCTAGAAAAAAAATAATTTAAAAAAAATCACATAGCTTCTATATCTTCAAAAACATATCCTTTGCACAGTGTCAGATGCAAAATACATTACACTGCACCTGACAAAAGTGAGTAAATAGTGTTTTTTGGGGGGGGGGGTTGTTTTTTTTTTTTTTTTTAATAACAACTTACTGTATGTATTAGGGACCTGCCCAACACAGTCTCCTGGGTAAAGTTTACTAACAAGTAGACGCTGAAAACGGAGCAACAGATCCAGAGAAGCAGATCTCTCTTTGCTATAATGTTCATGGTCCATGCAGGAAGAAATGCGACGAGCAACATCTTTTAGTTTGGCTATTGTCTGTGAAGCGATGTTCCTAATCGGTATAAAAGTATTGTAAAGTACTTAAAGGGAGCTAGTAGTGAAGACAGTCCACAGAAACAGAGGTTACACTTTTGCTAGAATTTGACCCAAATATACAAGAAACCTATGCAAAGTTTCTTTTTAGGATATTCCCTTGTTTGCACCATAGTACCCAAAAAGTCAGTGGTTTTTGTGGAGGCATTTTGTTTAACAGGATTCATAAAATACATCAATTTGCATTTTTTGTCATCCCTCACTACAAAAAACAATCTGACAATTTTCACTGAAAGGCTGCAATGAAAGTGATGACACTGTGTAGCTCAAAAGAGTCTCAGTATTGATTAAATTACATGGTTACCGTCACAATTAAGCAAAAAAGCACATTAAATTTCTTAGTAATCTCCTAATTACTTCCTGCTACATATGCTACATATTAAATATTGCTGTAGCTGACATAAAGAAGCTTTGCTCTCAGCACCCTATTGGTCATGCATTCATCATTCTTTCTCGGTGTCAAGAATTTAAAATTCAGGTTTCTTCCCCACTTTCAGTCCCAGCTACAGTCTCCCTGAGGCAAAATATTCAGTCCCAAATAAACAGGGCAAAACATTCAGTTCTAAATAATTTTATGCTGATTCTCATACTTTGTAAGGACAGGCTTTTGAATGTTTGTCCTATATCTGTTACAGAATTTACAGTAACAAGTACCAAAATCCGTAAGAGGCAGTAAGTCTTTCTAAAAATCAAGCAACTACAGAACTTTGCTCCGTAGCAAAACTATAGACTAGCTAGAAGAATGTTCAATATTTTGAATTCTGAGGAGTTAGAACGCTAGCAGGAGACTACTTGCTAGCCAAAATTAGTCATCCTTTACTTGACTAGTTCATAAAACATGTAAACAGATCTTCTGTACAATAATAAAAGACAAATTTGAAGCAATTACCTTAATAACTGCTGAATTAACTGAACTAATGGTAAACTTTGTTTTCCTGCAGATTCATAGATTCCAGTATTAATAAGGTCTTTGTCCAGCGGAGTCCTGCTCCTATGAAGCGTTGATGCATTTGCTTCTTGTTCATCAATTTCTTTTTCTTTCTGCGCTTCTTTTTTAGCTTCAATATCCTAAAAAAGTAAATCAAGTTAAAGAAAACGTGGAAACTGCCACTGTGATTCTGAAACATTTTACGAACAAGTATACACAATAACAAGATCAAGTTACTTTTACTTATGCCAGAAATTAAACAATTCCTACCAGACAAATGTGTATTGTATGTTCCTAACAACCACATGGGCACACTATTTTTTAAACAATTATAATACAAAAAAGGGGGGGGTGGAGGGGTGTGTGTGAAGGTGAACAAGAGTAGACAAACTCCAAATTCAATTTCCACCAAACCAAGTTAACAATTGATTTCTGTTCCACATATATTTAAACATGTCAGTAGCTGCTGCACAGTTAACAACTGAAGGCATTCAGTCCACTACAGAAGAACCCACGTTAGATTCGCTACTGAGCTATAGTCATACAGAACTCTATGGAAACGAATTCACCCAGGTTTTAGACAATGCAAATTAACTTGTGCAGTACTGTATGCTGCCACCTAGATCACTTTCAGTATGTATGTGAAGTTGGCTCCAGCATCTCTGACCTACGCTGTAACATAAACATGCCCTAGGAGGCTTGGTTAAGAATCAAGAGGTCCTCCATGTCTTTAAATACAACAGAAAATGCTAATGCTAGACTATGCATTAAAGCGAAACTTCATGCATGCATTACCTCTGCATCATAAACCTCCTCATTCACCAACAGTGGAAAGAAACCAAGAAGAAAATACACTTGGAAGAATAAAACAAAGAGACAAGGGAAAAGCACATTTTTGTTTTCACAGCCATACATAAATATGGCAATTTAAAGCAGTCTGTCCAGAGGATATTCCATCTCTGAGAGGTTAATGGAGAAGATAGTATATACAGGATGTTTCTTTCATCCTGTGTATAACTAGTCAGCACCCGTTAAACGTTCAAACCAGTCTGAAATGGAACCTATGAAAATCTGGGATGCTGAAAAGAATTCATTCATCTTGAATTCATAAGTAAAAGGCCGAAATTTCTGCTGGAGAGACATGGGTGAAAGCAAGGAAGTGAAGAACTCAAGAATCCCACAGAAAGGTAAAGTGCTTTGTAAAATTATGCTATTACAGAGTTTTATGAAAAAGTTTGTTACCGTTGTTAAAACCGTCACTCTAGGTAATGAAAAGAAACACTCTACTAAAGAGGAGAATATGATTCATGCTTCCATACAAACACTGGCTCAAGTTTCAGGTCAAAAGAGGATAACATCAATCCACAAACTTCAGAAAACACTTGATACATCTTCTAATTCTGTTTATACAGAACTGCAAAGCTGCTGAAACATACCTGAATTTCTGCAGTAATAGCAGCATTTAGTGCAGACTCTAAGCCCCCATCAGCCATCAAGCTGCCCACCAAAAGGTCAATCATAAATCTACGGCCGGGACTTACATTCATTTCATTTCCTGAAACTAAGAATGGAAAAAACTCTTAATGAGCTAGAAATGCAAGCACAAAACAAACAGGTTTAAATCTCAGGACTAACCTGCACTAGGTAAGAGCGCCGAGAGCGCCCTAGCCCGCTCTTCTGCTGTTGGCAGTAACACAGACCATCCACTCTGCAGCACTGCTTGAGCAGCTGATTGCACAGTATTAAGAACACCAGCATTGCTTGCTAATGTTACCACTGTCTGTTTCAGGCTATTGAGCAGGATACTGCCCAAGCCTAAGCCAAGGCATTCCGGATCCACCTGATGACTAATGGCGGCATGAAGCTGCAAAAAGAAAGGAAAAAAAAAAAGTCAAATTTTAATTACAAAGAGATGTAAACTTAGGAAAAAAAAAAAGGTCAATCTCGGAGCAACTGAGTAAGTTCACTGACCAAGACAAAAACTTTCATCTGTAAATTTGTAAAATTAAAGAGAAACGCTGGCTTGCCCAAACACATACTGAATTTAAACTAATACTTAAAGATTATGAACTATATTTAACTATATGCCCTAAAACTCAGAACTACAATAACCTAAAGAGTAACCTAAACTGTTTCTACCTTGCTACAGTATGCTAGAAAAAGTAGCACATCTTCAGTGATTTCGGATACCTTCTAAAGAGGACATTCACTCTTAAAAATGCTATTTAAAATACCTAAAAATGCTTAAAAACTTGAGTGTATGGGCTTACTGAGTGAGCATACAAAGCTTAATCTATTTACATTTTAATTTTATAGTTCATTTTTAATGAGATCCAAAAGCTGATAAGAAAAAAACAACACTAGCTGCCAAATTTCAAAGGGTAAAAAGTGATACTGTACTTATTTCCCTTTTTAAATCAGTAAAAAAGTTTTAAAGCACATTTTCATCCCCGCAATTTACTGAAACATTTAGCTCAACGACTGCTCAATGTGTAAGAAACTGAAGATACCTGAAGCCTTAGAAGGTTTAATGTTGCCACTGCCATACACTCCTTTTCCTGAGGAGGGGGCCAGTCAGAGGAGCCATCCATTCCCTCTGTCACTTGTCTTAGTAACAGATCCAGCTGCTCAAATGTCATGGGGCAAACATCCACCACAAAAGGCACCCGCAAGCCTATTGACCATTCTGAACACGATGACCAAGCAAAACTCTATAAATGGGAACAATATACAAAGTTCAACAGTTACTTCCCAAATACAAGTTGACGCTGATTAAAGAGAGGAGTGTAAAGCTAACATCTGCCTTCAACAGTAACAGAAGATGCAGAAGTCAGCACATCTGCTGAAGAGAACCCTCCATTTGCATCCTTGTAAACATACATAAAACCCTACCAATCCCAGAAAAGAACAGTCTTATCACATTTTCCAAAGTGCTGTTACGCCAGTCCAGATACCTCACTATCTTTGTTGCAGGAAACATTCTGCTTAAAAACTCTTCAATTGCTGTACCAGACCAAAAAAAAAAAAAAAAAAAAAAAACACCACACCACAAAAAACACACAAAAAAACGGGTAAACAGCTACTTCTCAGGATACCCACAGGGAGAGCCAGTCATCCCTTTTTGGCACAGGAACTGCACAAGATTTGTTTTTTGCAAGCCTTCATTTATTCAGAATAAGAAATAACAAGAAGAAAAGTCATGCAAGCACAGAAAGAGGGACTGGGATTAGTGTACAGAACTAGTCTCCATGAGAGCCAAAGACAAATTGTAATTAACAATTCAAAAATAAAACTTACCTGAGCAGGCCCACAAGCAATTCCAACGATATGCTTTGTGTCTAACCCTGGGAGAGCTGCGGGCTCTGGTTTCGTAATCCGCAAAGTATCAAAATGTTGACACTGATCATTGCTTCCCCAGCTATGCACTTCACTGTCTTCAGTCAGTGCCAAACAATGGGTAGATCCAGCTGCCACATCTATCACTTTTTTTCCTGATAGTCAAATATTGAAAATATAACTTAAAGATTACAGTCATTAACAGAAAAGTATCAGAGGTAAGGAAAACTGTGCTAGTTACAACCACACTTAACTATGAACACATTATAGATGCCAAGAGTCTCACCTTTGCCTTACTAGTGGATTGGAAGAGTACAGCCAAAGAAAAACCAAGGAAACATTTAAAGATTCTTAAGAAAGAGCTTAAGGACAAAAGTTCACAAGTTTAAAAAAAATCTTCTATTTTGTATCCCTTCCATGGAGACACTTTCAGGAAAGTTTTAATAAAAGATCTCCCCATCTGAACAGAGACTGTAAAGTTACATCATAATCATTAATTCAGAAGTTATTTTCAATTAGATCATTCATCATATATGAATAACAGTTTTAGGAGAGACAGAGCAATAAAAGAGGTTTCTTCCTCACCCTCCCCTACAGGACCTCAGGTTTCTCACAAATGCAAGAAATAAACCTCACTCTGTTACAAACTAGTCAAAAGTACTGGCACGAACACAACTTTAACACCACTACCTGTTGCCTGTGATTTTCATTTATTCTATTCACATGCCTTAATCTAAGCATATATATATTTATTTGCATGACAAAGCAAAAATACATGTTTTAAATAAGCATTTCTGTGAACCTAATAAAAGAAAAGCAGTAAGAATAAACAGAACACAAGACAAGCAGCATTTAAGGTAGTCATAGTGTCTCAAAGTCTGCTAGAATTTTAAAGGTATAAATGCAGAAGTGATGGGAAATGGGCACTATTACTTTTTTCAATGCATCCAGCACAAAATATGAGAGTACATGGTACCACCATCATTCTTAAAGTTGAGATCATTACTGTCTGGTAAAAGATTCCAACAACAGCAAAAAACTTTGGAATATTTCCAGCTCTAATAATTACCTTTCAAGCCCTCCAGCACTTTGGGATATCGAACGTGCTCTTCCGTTCCATGCCCAAGTCTCTGATTGTCACCTTTTCCCCAGGTGTAGACCTGGCCGTCTTTGGTTAAAGCAATAGAAAACTGACTCCCACAACGTACTTTCACAATGTCCAGATCTTGAAGTTTTTCTATCAGCTTGGGAGTCTTGCAACCATCACTGCCTCCTCTTCCCAGTTTTCCATAATCTCCATCACCCCAAGACCACACCTGGCCTTTAAATCAAGAGAAAGGAAATTAAAAATATTGCACTGCTTTTTCATGTAATGAAGTTATCTGTTTTGACAAGCAAGTTCTTAAAAATCTGAGATTCTACAATAAGTACAATTTTCAAATTGTAACTTAAGAATAGCAGTTACGAATTAATTTCTAATTGTTCATGAAAAGAAGGAAGAAAGATTTGAAAAGTTTTCCTGTTGAGATAACTAAACATAAAAAGTGTAACACAACATGCACTGAGAATTCATCAGTTTACAGAAAGTCCTTCTTAAAACCATATGAAGCACAGGATTTACTGCAAGTCAAGCCTTAGTGTTCTTTAGTTAAAAAACTGCCTTCTTTTATAATAAGGTGTTATTTGCAAGAACTTGCAAAATCTTTTTCCACATCAAATGGCCAAATTGTCTGTGAAACCTGTTTTCTTAATTTTCCGTTCTGGTCATTCAATCATTTCACAAAATGAAATTAAAAGTGCTATTGTCTATCATGTTCTTTTGAAATACACTACTAAATCTAAGCCCTGATGTAGGAAGTTAGAAATAGTCACGTCATTCTGCATCTACATTAAATAAAATTATGGTTCAAGAATGGTAAACCCACGCATGTCCAAAAAGAAAGTCTTGTTTTATGTTCTGATGCGTTTCTGTTCCCTATTTGCATAAGCTAGTCTCTAAGGTACTCTGATAAGCTACGGAATCATGGAAGAAGGGGACCACAGGAGGAAAAAAAAAAAAATTAAAATATGGGTTTCCATTTCCCGGAAATGAGCAAATCTTTTGGCTTTTATATATTGCACATCACCATAACCGGCTATATTTTAAAAGAACAACTAGCTTCCAAGAACTATATGCTTTCCAAGGGATGTCTTCGGGGCTTAACCTCACACAGTGAAATTCGAGTTTTGAATCTCTCTCACCCTAGGCACCTTGCTCAGGGATGCTGGGAAGCAGAATTTCAATACAGCCTCTCTTTGGCACTTCGCATGGGTTAACACAGACAACTCTCCTACTCAAAATTCTGGCTGTTGTGACAACACAAGTTACTTGCACTTATATAATAATGAATAAAATTTAGAAGTGTATGTACATATATGTAATATTTTGTGTGTACACATTTACATGGGTATTTTAAATATATAGACCATAAAAGGAAATACATATTTGCATATTCATAACAAATATATTGCATATCTATGCACGGAAATACATCTGCATACATCGTATGCAAAAATGTATAAATGCACATATATATATATATTTCCCCAAAAGGAATTTCAGCTTCAAATTCTTACAGAACTCAAGCCACTAGAAACAAGCATATTTGCAGTACAAATATCTTCAGAGCGAATGGAAGAAAAGGTAAGCTTCTTTAAAGTGCTAAGTTACATTTTGCTACTAACCATTTTCAGTAACTGCAAGAGTCTGAGCATCTCCACTCCCACAGGACACATCAATAACTTTGAGTCCTTTCAGCCCCGTGACCAGCATTGGGATGGTCTGATCTTCACTGGAACCTTCAAAACAAAGCAGTTCTGTGAGAAGCAAAACCAAGAAGGCCTGGTAGGTTCTTTTATTAGGGTTTTTTTGTTTGTTTGCTTTTGGATGTTTTGTTGTGTGTGGGTGGGGGGTTGTCGGTTTGGTTTTGCTTTCAGATTTGAGCATCATGACTAAGCTCCCATATGGTTTCTTAGGTATATAATATGGACTTAACCAATGAGATAATCTTTTGATTCACAAGGAAGGGAACAGAGAACGGCATACATTTTCCTTCTCCATCCAATTGCTTATTTTCACATAACTCATAGAAATTCAGTGGGTTTGAGACAATCCCTCCTATAATTATTTCAATTCATGTGAAACGACATATGATTCTCAAATGAGCTTTAGGTTAAGTTGGATAAAAGATCATTTGAGACAGGCACTAAACAATTCTTTGACAAACAACTTATTTTAAGGTATCAAGTAACATACCATGACCAAGCCTGCCATAGTTTCCTCGCCCCCATGTATATAGCTCTCCTTCAGCAGTAATGGCTGCACTATAGGTGCTTCCACATGCAATATGAACAACATGTTTCCCAGCTTGCTTTCCAGATAAAGCAGATATCATCTTAGGTTCCTCTAGAGGGCTATTTAAAGAGAAGGTGACATATTTCACAAAAGGTGATCTGGTAAGTAGATAATAAAAGCTGTGACATAGTTGTTAGAAAACAATTCCTGCAATTCTACCTGCAAGCCTTATTACTAGTCTCAAGATATAAATACAGCTGTAAGCCAAAAAGTAAGTTCAGACTGTTCAACAACATACAAATCACTGAAGGAATGTCTGACAACTATGATTTCTATTTCCAATTAAATTAATGCAGTTTTTTTTTAAAAAATGCTTGTCTACTATAAAAAAAGGTTCTCTTCAATTACTATATCTGAACAATTAATCTCATGATAGAACAATTAATTTAATTACATTGCTAACCCTTGTGTAGTAACTCCCTTGCTTTACAGGGAAATCAGCTCTGGGGGAAGACACTTAAAACCTCTAAAATACATTGATGTATAACCCCTACAGATTATCCCTGTAGAAGACTGCTCCTACACAAAAGCAGGACCATAATGTTACTGTTTAACACGGGGGGGGGGAAGGAATGATATATGCAACATGACTGCATAGGAAACGATGACCCCACTCTGACATTTGAGTCAACGTTTCTAGAGAAAATGTGTTGTGGATTCATAAAACCATGAATAAAAGGCCTAATAACAGTGCAACGACTACTACACCCTCTATGTACAAGGATTTTGGGAAGTAGCATTAATAAAGAACTGGGAATATTACAGGCAGAGAAAACAAGCAGGAAGAATGCAACCTCTCTTCAATAACAGATGAATGTCAAATTCTGAATGTGCTTAGTGAAAACTATTTAGTTGTGTGTATATGAATTCAGAACACTGGCAAATAAACGTTATGATTATTTTTATTACATACACTGTATCCCCATGGCCTAGTCTTCCACCATCTCCACAACCCCAAGAGAAAACTTCCCCGTTTGCTGATAAAGCAAGATAGTGATGCCCATCTGAATGTGCTGCTATCTTCACAATATTTCTGGAAGCTAGACTCTGCACAAGCTGTGGTCCCTGTGAACCAAACAAAAGCAATACACTTAGAAAAACTGCTTATATTTTCCATCACTTGCCTATATACAGAATAACTAGGTACAGTTTTCCTAAGGCTTTATCAAAACTGTGCACTTCAGCATATATGAAAATGGTGTTTATTTTTGTTAAGAAATAAAATGATTCTACTGAATTTAGGAATCAAAAGCTATTATATAGAGATCACAGAAACAGGATTAATGATAAGGTAAATGGTCCACAGCTGTGTAATCACAGATGCTTAATTAATTTAAGTCCAGACAATATACTGCTCACTCATCCCATGTATAGCCCTTCCCATGGTTGGCTTAACCAAGTTAATCAGTAGATAAGATACATGAGGTTAGAAGGTAGATAAGTAACTAAATTTAAGTTGATTAAGAAAAGGATAATAAGAAAGATAGACTGGAAATAAGTGACATTTGTGACCTCAAAATGGACCAATGGACTTCGTGATCAAGAGCAGAACTGAAACAGAAGGGTGAGAATTGGCTGACTGATGGAAATTGATGGACTTTGGTTAACTAGAAGAATAGTGGAAAATTTCGGTGGACTCTGTCGATTACGTAATCATTGAAAAAGGTATATAAGGTGATAATTGTAATATATTGTTGCCATTCACTGTGGTGGTGGCCCAACTCTGAGTTGTTATTAAAGTAAACCTAGTGCAATCCACAGTCTGGCAAAAATACATCTCAATCTTACAGACAACCTTAGTGACACGTTTCTGTTACAGTATAGTTTTGCTCAAGAAACTACACAGTTTGGGTACAGTGTTACATTACTGAAGTAAAATCCATTTCTTATTTGCCAATTTCTAAAGTTGTTACTAAGGCCAGCATACCAATGAAAGCAATTATCATCATATTCATAACCTCTAGCCTGATAGAAATCACAGAAACCAGATGCATTTCATCAGTGCAAGGAGATTAAAAACTACTACATCTGAAAGTTCTAAAACAACAACATAGAAGCTCACAAAAACCAGCATGTCTCCATCTACTCTTCCAAGATACTGTAAATAAAGGAGCAGACTTACACTACGAAGTAATACAGAAGAGAATACATTTTTAGTAACATGTAAAAACTCTCACCAGAGTATCACTGTTGTACGCTTGTGTATAAACTCGTCCATTCCTACATAATATTAGAAAACGTTTCTCTGCACAGGCAATTTGCACAACGCCAAGACTGGCAAGTCCTTCACATTGAATTGGACCACTCACATTAGCATAGTATTTCCAACCTATTAAACCCCAAGCAATGACCTCTTGCAGGGACCCCTAGAAAACAAGAAGTTCTGTAAAGTACTAATTTTGAAATACACAACTTAATAAAATGCATAGAGCAGATTATTTTTTAAACCTTTATATGCCAAATATACTCAACTCTTTGACAGCCATTACTGCCCGCAGTCAATAAAGCTTACTTATTAGAAGATATCAAAAATAAAGACTCGCATGCATCATATTCAGTTTAGTCTGGTACTGAATAAGCTATAAATATCTACAGTAAGTGTTCAGAGATTTTTTTCAAGTTTGGAAGTTTAACACTGACTTGACTTCTTTCTTTCCTTTTTTTTTGTTAAAAAATGCCAGACCCCCAACATTTACAAAGTCCCATCTTGAGTATTTACTCTGATAAACACAGGAGACAGCTCAAAATATGGCAGAATTAGCCATAGCACTGTGATAAGAAAGAATGGTTCACAAACCATAGAACTGTACTCCAAGGCTAACTGAAACAGTGCTGATGTAACAAAACATATCCAAGTAAGACAAACGTAGGCAACTCAAGGTTACCTTGTGAAAATCAGAAGGAAATTTAAACAATTCTAGGAGTCGTTTTCCTTCCAAACTGAAAATCAGTTACGCTTTTAGGAAAAATATCTTACTAGATTTGACATTGCAAACAGTTACCTTATGAGATGTAGGAGAGCTACACTGTGGAGGCATACATGGGGTGGCTAAACGGTCTAAATGGGCCATGATCACTACAGCTGTTTGTCTCAGGTCAATCGCTAGCTCATTGTCCTGTGGTAAAGTCAGATACCTTAGAAAACTTTCATTTGGACTCAGAGGGTATGTCAGGAGCTAGAAAAGAAAAAAGAGCAGTCAGAAGAATATTCAAAGTATTTCTGTGTCACTACACATACAGATACACAATATATTTTAGACATGCTGAGTATCTGTACAAGTTTAAGAGAAACTGAATTAACTCTGCACATCATTTTTCTTACAATAGAGGAAAATTCCAAATACACGTCTTGAGAAAATATAGTCAGATCGTGAATATAACAGAAAGTTACAAGTACAATAAAACTGATTTACTATGTTTTATCAACCTCAGTAATATTCACTAATAGTCATAGTTCAATTAACTTCAAACACAACTAAATAAAAACAATCCAAATACGCAGAAAAGTTAACTGGTCACACTTCTAATTATCATAAAAGTATTAACTCTGAAACACAATGCTTACCTCTAACCATACTACGACATTCCTCCTCTTACCTCAAAAAACTTAAATGTTCACATGAAAAAAATCAAACAACGGTGTATATACATCTTACGTGGAAAACACTACTGCCTATTTTGTTTGGATAATTTTATAATTATTTTAGCCATGCAAATGAAATTTGATACCAACATAATGCCCCTTTTGAATAATCCAAGGGTAAGTACCTGAATCTCTTCCTCAGTATTGGGCACATCTTTATTACATATTATACTCTGAAATCTTTGTAGCAAAGGTAGAAGGGGTGCACTTGTTCCCTGCGCAGATCGCTCATTATCTGTTTCCCTTGTTCCATTATCCCAAAGTTGAAGCAACAACATAACTGCAGACAACATTTGGCTGAAAGAGGAAGTTTACATCTTCTATTAACAAGCATTCCCAAAAACATTATTTTAGGTTATCCATATAATTAACGTTCTACATTTTGAAGTTTAGCAATATCAGATGTCACAGCTTTCCATTTTAAACAGATTATCAAAATATCAAAAATGGATTTTGCAATCTAGCTAACATAAGATCTTGATAGCCACTGCATTACAGAAAAGGTTCACATGGTCTGAACCACAATTATTACGTTGAACCCAAATCTATGAGAACTGAAGACAGGCACTGTTCAGGCCATTCCAACAGACAGTGATGGTTAGAAATCAGAGTGCTCATGCTTCTCACCTTAGTGTACCCCTCTGCACTGCCAGTTCTAGCAATATGGCAAGTGCCAAGTGCTGGTCTTGTAACGGAATGTTCCCTGGCCCTTTGGTACTGGGAGCTCCATGCACATCTCTGTTTAAAAGTCAAACAATATACATTAACTAAGTAATTGGAAACAATACATATTTGCTTACCAATAGCATCTACAACACGCCAACTAAACTTACAGAAAAATATAAAACTGGTGATGAAAGCAGCTGAGAAAAGCTGACACGTTCCACACAAGATCAATTTTTAGACTGGCAGTTAGGCTTTAAAATTGCCCCAAGCTTCACTATCTACTCTATAGCTCTATTAAACATGCTAAGAACATGAAAAATATTCCTCACCGGTGAAATTCAAATATTCTTTATCACATTCACTATAAGGATATAGTCCCAGTATTCAAAAGAATTTCTGGTAACTACTGTAAAAGGATAACTTTAAGCCTCCTTAAATAACAGGGAAAAGCAGGGCAGTGTTCGAAGTCCAATATGAGTGCATTTTCTCTCACATGCACAAAAGTCTGCATTATTTTACTATACTAGAAAGGCACAATTAAGTGTACACATATATTTTATTACCAAAGCACTCTTCATGTGGATGTAGTTTACATTAGTGAAACACTATTTTTTAGTTAAGTCTACATGCAGTGATTCAGACTACTCAAATTCTGATTTTTCTAAAACAGTTAAAGGAATTAAATCATATTTAAAGAGCATCATTTCAACAGTTCATGTATTTTTGCTTGCCTGTATAACAACATTAGAAAAGGAAAGCAATCTTTTTAATTTTCCATAAACTATTATGTTTATACCATCAGCTGCTAAGAGATGTAAGTTTGCCATTTAACAGCTTCTTCAGCAATGCTCAAAAAAAGAAACTTACCCAGTTACAACAGACCTTAGGAATTTAGTAGCTCTTTCTACCACTTCCAGCCATACAGAAGATACAGTCCCTTCATCAAAAAGGGACGCCTCTGGTAGAGCTCGTAGTGCATCAAGTGATTCTTGTAACAATTCACTGCACAGGTCTGCATCTTCACCTAAGGAACACCGTAATACTAGTTACACTCCCATCTTTACAGAAGTTATACCAATCTTTGTATACAATGTTTTGTGGATTTTTTTTTAACCTCAAGCTTGCAAGTTACTTAATAATATGTACAAAGTTCTCAGTTTTCACACAAACATTTTAACTGCAAGACTTCTGAAGAACTATCTGCTTCACAAAAAATACATTCAGAAAGGTGACAACTCTTAAACCAGCTCATCCCACTATGCATGTGCTAAGGAAACCAGAAGAACTGGTGCTGGCTGGACAAAGAGCAAGCCAAACAGCTGCCGTCTGAACAAAGAGCGTGGACTGAGACAAACAGGTAGGTTAAACTGACACAGATGACAATTCTGCCAACCTCTGCAATTTGACAATCACTGGCAAGTACACAAACTAAACAGAAGTTTCACCCTACTGCTCCAAATTCCTTTTCTAAGCTGCTACCATCATTTAGTAATACAGTCGATCGACCCTGTCTGAAGAATAAATCTAACTTTTCTGAAACCTGGCATTAAAAATATGTTCTCTTCATGAAATCTCAGTTTGCCTTCCTAAGCATAGAAGTATCCCAGCACAACACAGCACTGGGACTGGCTTGGATGGCTGGCTTAGACTGCTTCAATCCACAACAGTATTGTTGGGCATAATACCACATAAACATAAAACACAATCATGCAAATCTAACATTTATAAATGTACAGCTCTATACAAATATTTAATACACACACATGCTTTAATGGATCATCTGTCTTCTAATGAAAAATATATGCAATATGCTACAGAGTAGACCTACCTGACCTCCACGCTCTACGAAGGAACGCAAAAGCAAATGAAAGTGCTGCTCGGGATCCGACTCGTGCAAGTCCTTCTACGCCTTTGCCTACAGGTCTTGGGCTAAATAAAATTATATATATGCATTGTTTCGATATAATAAGTGTATAATATTATTATATGAATATTAGTAATTATTTTTATAGCTTGTATATTTGACAGTTTTATCATTTTGGCATATGCATGCATATATAATTACACACATTTATTTGTAAAGAATTGTAATTGTCTCTTAAGAATGAAGGGGATCAACATTAAAATGTTAACAACCAAATTTCAACTTCAGCTGCTTCAAAGAACAACTGATTCAACCCCCAACATCCAAAAGCTTCACAGAGAAAAAATAAACTAGGCTGGCATAACTGATTGCCATCAGAAAGATTTCTATAGTTCCTCAGAGTGAAAATATGATGGTGTATTCGAAATACACAGATGTAAGACACTTCATGTACTCATTATTTACTCAGGAAGTTTATACTTCTAGTTAATTTGGACTGCATAAACTATGCTTATAGGCTTTTTTTATGACTCTTCAATTACTGATAATTAATTCCATCAATTTTGTCATTTCTTATAAGTGTCAATGTTACAAATCTCTCTCTGCAGCTTCTGTGCTAGTGCATGTAAGGAAGAGGAATACTTTAAACTTTTGTTAATACCCACTAGACTTGCATACATTTCTGTTAAGTTTTCTTTTTATGCAAACAATCACATTAATTTAAGTAAGCTTTTCTTTGTACTTAAAGACAGGAGATCCCCTACTGCCTTCTCTCAGAAAGACACCAACAATTCTGTTTTCTCTTTAATCTCACATCAAAAGAAAGTTAACTGCTTAGAACTTTTTCAAGAGAAAAAAATTAAACTGGCATTTTTAGCAATCTGATAACTTAAATATACCATTGCTCTTTTTAATCAGAAGTGAAAAAAAAAAATTCAGAGAACAGACTATTCAGAGAAAGATGATATTGTCAGAACTCAAATCCTATAATAACTAGTCATGATATCTACTTACTGTCTCCTTTCATTTTTGAAGCTAGAGACAATCTAACATAAAAATTTCCCTGGCTGAATTGCTTGTTCTGTCAGACAGCAACATTGTTCAGCTACTGAATAGCTTCTTTAATGCCTCATCTGATAGATTTTTCTATTTTTAGGTCACTAAGCTATCTAGACATGGAAAGTAATCAGACGATTTCTCATTCAGTTAGTTCTCTGGAAAGAGTTTCATATAAAATGTACGATTACGGCATTTCGCACCCAAGCTAAGGAAAACTACGGTCAACTTTTACGTATTTGTATTTTTAAATTTGTTATGTGCCTTAACTGAGCAAATATTGACAAAAAATATATTAGTTATTAGAACTATGTAACCTCCATCAGCACCATTTCTGAAATAGGCTTCTCCATACTTTCTACCTAAGTAGAACAAAAGGAATACTTCAATAAAAGTATACTTGTAGCTCAAAGAATAGTATCTACAGGAACGTATTACAATAAAAACCCACCAGTATGAACAGAGACACGATAAGCAAGCATCAGCCAAGGAGGAAAACTTAGTGGCAGATAACACCACATAAAACCACCTTAAGAAATAAGATGAGTTTCTTTACTGCTGATGTTTCATGAGGAGGAAGAAATCACAGTAAGCTCTCACACACAGGTTGATAACCTTTCTATGACTTGCCTAATGTATTGACTTGTTCACGCATGTGTCATTACCTTTTCTTATCCACAGCAGGCAGAGGAATACTGCTGCTTTTCCACTTAACTTTGACATTCTCCTGAAGAACTGTTCTGTTCAATGCAATGAAATATCGTTCCAGGATAACTAGCCTCTGCTTTAGCCTCATAGCTGAAAGAGCTGTTGTAGCAGTTTGTGTGGCCAGAGTTTGCTGTTCCTTCACTAGTACATGAAGGCATTCCTTCAATTCATTCACGTCTGAGAATCAGAGAAAGGTATCATTTTACGGGTGTTCATCTTTGTTATATACAGGATCAAGAAAAAAATCAAGACAAACCGAAAACTGTGAACTGACCAGAAGTCTGAACCGCAAAACCCAATGAAACTTGCTGTTTCCATATTTAGTGTGCACATTTCTAATCCACAGTATTACATAATCGCAATCAACAGGTGTTTACACAAAGGTTATCATCAAAACTGGTTTGTGTGAACACATCTGAACCCTTGTATTTCATGTCTGAAATTAAAACATCATAGTAAATATTTATGCTTTTCAAAAAAACAAGTTAGATAGCAAATTCTTATCATCATCCAACCTCAGGAGTCAGACTTGTCTTAAGTGCAGGCAGCAACCTTTTAAGTCCCCAGAAGGATATGCTTTCATTTTGCACTGATACACATTACCGTAAGTTTCTCGGAAGTTATAAAACTACTCTCAGAAGCTCTAGGATCACTGCCAAGAGCTGCTAAGCTTCTGAAACAAATAATGTCAGAAATTTAAGATGCTTGCAAGTACTATTAGCAAATAAAAGATCTGACTTACGTACTAACACTAAAGAATTAATTCTTCACTAACCAGAAAAAGCAGTCAACAGTCCGAAGTCCTAGTAATCTAGTAATAGACGGTAACAAGTACAGTGTCAAAAAAAACCCAAACCAACCCACAATTTAAAAAAATTTGGAAACTGAATTTTTACATTCTCCGTAGCTTTAATTCCTAGGACAAACATCAATGAAGTGCACTCTTAGAAGGGTTCTTTTCTGTCCCTTTATTAACAGTCTGATCACTGGGCCACCCCACTCTACTTTGCACTGAATGACTGTACTCATCCCTAAGCCAACCACATTTGCTGCCTGGCTGCTACACAGAAGAACCTTTGTTTTAACTGACACCTGACTAAGGGGTATGGGGGGGGGGGGAATGTCTGCATATATGTAACAGTGTTTGTAAGAAGATGGACACAAACTTAAAAACAAACCACCACACAAAACCAACACTTTTTTGGAACAGCTGCCTCCAAGGTACAGAAATTTAGACACACTTATGGTAGTCTCTAGAGCTGAAAATTTTATCTTAATGAGGCATAATTTTTTTGGCAACTATAACTGTATAAAGGATTTCAAAGTTTTGTCCCCACTCTGCAACATATCTTTGCGTACCCAGCAGAGAATTCAAGTGGCCTTCTCTGCCACCAGATCGCGTTGCACAGGCACTTATGGTTTGTTGTCAGCCATCACCCCAGCCTGTTTTCAACATCGCTACTCACATTTCACCATTTCATAATGTGTTAGATTCCTCTCCCTGAGGCAACTTACATCTTTCCACCTGACTATGAGGAACAAATTATTTTTTCAACAAGTAAGAAAAGTGTTCCTTGCAGTCTAGACCTTAAAAAAAATTAGACAAAAGCAGCAGCAGCAGCTATTATACGCATTCATAGCTTGACTCAAACAGCAAGAAATATGACAAAACCAACAAGAAATATGACAAAAGAGCCACACTGTTCTTAATATTAGCCTTACAAAATTCCCCAAAGAACTCTATGACAACAGCCGAATATTAACGAGTTACATACATACAGCTACTTCCTATCACCATGTACATCACACACAAATAAAACAGACGTCTGCCAAAGGCATGTTTAATTTATTTGGGTTTGGCTTTTATCATGCCCCTTCATATTATGGCCACACAGCAGTTTACTGGGAAGGTTTAATGGATGACTGTATCAGTACCTAGTCTGAAGCTCTGGTATACCTCCAGGTTGATCCAACTAAAATTTTGTTTCATTAAACGATTTTGAGGGGAAAAAGTCTCAATTGCAAAGTGTTAGCATTACTCAGAACACCAAAGTAAAAACTTCTACAAAGTACAAAATATATTGTTCTGAGGATGCTGCTGTTTTCTTAGGTGTGCCTTAACCTTTATTTTGTAAGCAAAACCACAAAAAACCATCTTGCAGAACAATGGCTTCTATACTTCAGAGTATCGTAAAAGAACATGGTCAATACTGACATGCCAGTTTCATGATCCCTCTAAACAAACCATCAGAAAGAGAAAAAAAATCAGGGTTTTTCTTCCCTTCCAGAACACTAAAGTCCTATCAACCTCTAAATACCACCAGGATACAACAATGAAGTAAGAAATGACCATACTGTCAGCTTCACAAAGAGGCTTTTCTTAACATTGTTCTTTTTGGCAACTGATTTCTTTCTGCAGATTCATTCCCCACACTATGATCTCATGTATCTAAGGCAAAAGTAAGGGAATAGTCAATGAAGAAAAAACAAGGCACTAATTAATGCTTATGTTTGGTGCTACAGAAATCAAGCACTAGGTGCCAGACTCAGCAGAGTCTATAATGTAATACAGAGCTATGGCATTCATCATTCCTTCCTGGCTGGCAAGTTATGTAAATGTGGACACCCTCTAAAATTATTCCTGAGAGTTGAAGAATTAGATGAAAAAGCGCTTCATTTCAAAATAACACGCTTATTAAACATATGTCATGGGGACTACTGGAAAGAAACACTGAGGACAGGCAAAGACCACCTACAATCCTCCAGCAATTCCTTTATGAGGAACTTTCCCTAAAAGTCTACAACTGCATACCTTTTAAACCACTTTCAAGCAACCATAGTACTGCTGTTATCAGTATCCCAGATATTTTCATACAATAGGTGACACAAACTACTGTACAAACTCAGAATGCACAGGAAACAATCCTACAGAAGCACGTACTATGTATGCATATCAAGCAGTACCAGTTTTAAAGCTGGCCATTGTATACACACCCAATACTGGCCTCTGCAGAAAAAAAAAAATATTTCACAGCAGCACCTACAAAATTAATTCCTAATGGTTCAGCAATACATACTGAGGGTAACCTGTAAGAAACTCAACAACCTACTCAATGATCTGATAGGACAACTGGCTCATTTGACAAAAAAATTAATATTACTGTAGGTTTTAAATACCTCAAAGGTTCGATTCTGTTCTATTACAAAACCAGTCCATAGTTCAATGGAGTATGCAATGTTTCACAAAACAAAATCTCACAACACCACTTTCTAAAGTAAGGGATTTTAAAAGCAAGTTATTTTGCTTTCCTGTCAATTAAGTCAACATCAACAAATAAAGCCAAATTAAGACAATACAAAAGCTAGAAAAGGAATCAACTGAATTGTCTTCACTTTTTATGAAGAAAAAGGGCTGGAAAGAAATCAATTTTCAAGTGATTAGCCTTAAAAGTCACAAAGTCTTTATATTCAGAAACTAGTAATATGGAGGACTGTTCAGCTGCAATATACTATTTCCAAATACTTAAACATGGCATGCAAAAATATTTTTTTTCTAATGGAAAACATGATTTAGCCTCACCAAGATTCAAACCATAGAAAAATAACCTGCATGAAGCATAAACTTAAGTTTCCTGAATGTAGTTGTAATAAAATTCTCTTCTTTCCTCCTCCTCACCTTGCCTTCACAATCTCAAATGGCTACAATTTTAGGAAGGCTTTCTACCAAAATTAAATAATTCCACTCTTAAATATTTCATACATACTTCTTTAGTATTTCAAGAATGCAAAAGAAAGTCCATATGCAAAGTATAGTAAAGGCTGGAACAGGTTACAGTAGTCCTGTACCTCAGACATCTCAAAACTGAACCAAGGACTGTCTTGTTTTATTAAAAGTAACACTATTTTTAAGCGAGATATATCTATACACTTCCTCACTTTAAATCTTCTCTTATTCCATAGGTAAAGTTATCTTCACAAAAATTCAGTTCATCTTTAGAAAGACTTAAATGTATCTAGGAACCAACCCAGTGAAATTGATTTCAATAAATCCTGAAGTCTGAACAACACTTATTACTGACGAACTAAACAGACCAATGAGAGAATAGCTTGCTTATTAATAGTAACGATTCAAATTTCATCTGAGAAGGTTACAGGGAACTCTTTAAACAAAACTGTTTATATGTTTAAAACAAAATATGCCACTACACCAGCCCTTGATGCTAACCATCCCTTGCAATGCTTTGCTTTGTCAGTTATGCTATGAAAGGCAGAGACACAGTATTTGCCTAATCCATACCTACAATGTAAGAGTTGAAGTCATACCATACAAGTTTAAATTCTCAAACTACCATTAGCAGAATACTTGTTAACTGGCAACTACAGTCAGATATGTTTCTCGCTGTAGTACAGATAGGTAAGGGGTTTACCATCTTCTGTTAAAATTTATCACATCTCTCCCTCCCCTCCCCAACTAACATAACTACGTATCTTCACTTCTTAATTCCTCCTGCCAGAAGTTCTCTGCATTAGAAAGAAAAATACCGGTAGTGTTTAACCCAGATCATTTGACAGAACAGAGTTAAGAAGTGACATGTTGTTAAGGTATGCCAGCAACACTGGGGCGGAGAACGGGGGCACACGATGACAACAGCACAAACCACGCAGCTTCTTAAACCATCTCAGCCACAGCCAGAACACTAACCTGACATGAGTCTAAGACAGGTAGCCTGTCCAAAGGCATGCTTACTCCTGTTTTAGCAGCTCAAGAAAAAAAAATTAATATACTGAATGGTTTCTTAACACTTATTTCATTAGCTTTTGTAGGGATCACCACAGGCTCACTGGTAAAATTAAGGACCTTAAAAATGCCAGTATTAAACTGAGAAGTTTCAAGGACTTGGGTTGAATCACAGCCTTTAGTAAAGGCAAATATAGATGTTGCAGTGTGGAGAGATTTCAGACCTGAAAACTCAAAACACATTTCAAACAGCATTTGGCAAGAATCTACTGTTATAATTAGTACACATTCCTGTCAGCAGAACTAACGGGCTCTAACTTCCTAGAGATTTTTATCTCCTCTTTCCCCTTCCACTACATGATATTTCCACCGGACAAAGAGCAGATAGAGGATGCAGTTGGCTTTGCTTAACAGGCATCTAATGACCCTGCAAGCCATGGACACAGAATAAGTGGATTCAAAAGTTAGAGGGAAAGACAAAAATATCACATACACGTAATTTCCTTCAGAAACAAAGCTAAATATCCTCCCAAAATTGTTTTATTCCAACAAAGAATATAATTCCTAAAGGGCATTTAGCTTTTAGCTTCCTTCTGTCTGCTCTCCTATTCAAACGACGACCATCAGCAGACCTCATCTTACTAGTATTCAGCAGAATAAATAACGAGTAGTTGCACGCACATTCAGAATGCATCTCATTATGTGGCTGGGTGCTTAATTTTCAAAGTTTTATATTGTGAGCAAAACTTGTTTAAACTGATGCTCAAATACTCATGCACACAACAAAATAGCAAGAACCCAGGGCACAGGGGGGGTGTGTGTGCATGTCTGTAAAAATATATACACACACACCTCTTAGAAGTATAAACAGCAACCAAACAGATACTTGGAGCTGGACAACAGCTTTCCAGTTGCGGGGGGGGGGAGGGGGGCAGCAATTTAAAATCTGTTCCAAGTGGTAAGAAAGTAAAAGAAAAAAACAGGGATGAAGGAGTTCTGAAGAGAAATGTAAAACAGAGGAAGTCAAATTTCATCCTCTGACTAAACCATTGTTTTATCAGCATTTCTAAATCTAAACTTAAAAGTATTGATCAAGAAATTTTATTAAAATAGAAAATGTCACTATAAAGGAGATTAAAACCAGTTTTTTCAAAGCCATAACTGCTTTTAATTACTTTAGTACACTGCACAAATTTAGATTTAATTGTGTAACTAATAGCCCTTACAGGATGAAAGTTTCTGCATGTCTCCTCTCTCATAAAGCGAACACAGAAAGATTCGACTGCTGTTGGTAGTGACATGTATCTCAACAATATCTCACTGAATTCAGATGGGTAATTTCAACCTGCCCCCTTAGGTATTACCTCTAAAGCCTTTCTTGGTGCAATCAGCTATACTAACAATAGCAGAAAACAAGCTGCAGCACTGTCTGTAAACAAGCTCTCATTCATACATGAGGAAACCCCAGAAGTGGTACATCATGACACTGATTTACCAGCATAATAGTTTAATTCACTGCTAATATAAACCAGATCTGACTACACAAGAAAACCACATTCTCACTTCCACTGTACGTTGCTTATTCATGTAAGGATGTTTGCATTAAGATTATTTCCTTATTTTCTTTTTTGTCCTACGGGGGAAAAAAAGTAGCATTCCTACTCAAACTTCAAAGTAGAAAGAAGCATTTTCTAGTCAGACAGCAATTTAAACTAACTTTGTAAGTACGGCATATTTAGTATCTTAAATGTACAAAATGAGATCAGATAACAGTGAATTTGAATCATAATCTATTTAACAGTTTTTAAAGTTAAGTTTTTACACACATAGCGTTGCACCAGTTGAGCTGTTTATTTTTTTCAGGAAATAAAAATTACCTGACCTCAAGTGGTATTAAATAAATACTCAACTATACCCACAGCTGAAGTGAGCTAGCTCTACAATTTTAAGCTCTGAGAAAGATTTAGCCACTGCTTTTTCCCTAGAGAAAAAAAACAAAAACAAAAAAAACAACCAAAAAACCCAATACACAACAACAAAAAAAGAATCAGGATTCGTCTGAAGGGAAAACTGCACTTTTGGATGGACGTCAAAAATACTCAGATCTCTCAGATTTTTTATCTACAAAGACATGGTGTATTGAAGACACTTCTAAACATCCAATAGTCATATATATTCAATATTAAGGGTTAGAGCCCTTAACACTGATAGACACATTCGGAATGTGTCAAGGAATATGAATAAATAGCTGGACACACTTAGGAGCAACAACAACAGTAGAAACCTGTGCAAATTCCTCTGCTGTTCCATACATGCAGAAATTATGTGGAAATGGAGACAAGTATTTAGGTCATTAAGTCTGTTGGTACTACATTAGATTTAGATGACAGCCAACTGCAAAAATATGCAAGCAATTAACTAAGTGAGCAATAAAACAGTAGACGTACACTGATAAGCAAGGGAAACAAAATCCCAGTTTTCCCTGTTAAAGGGGCTCCAAATAACCTTCCGCTCAGGAATGAGATCTTGGCACTACAGCAGGGTAGATCCAAGAAGAAGTTGGTCGACCATACAACAGCAGCTTCAAAAACAGTACATCAAGACAGAAAGAACAAAACCCAGAGATCATTATGCCACTTCATGAAACCCATGTGGTATTCGCAGCTGAAGTAGTATATATAGCTCCCAACTCACCTTCCCTGGCATAAAAATATGGGGGGGTGGCGGGGGGGGGGGGGGCCGGGAACACCAAACATCACAAAGGGAAGAACTAAGTGTTTAGAATAGCTTTTGTATGCGCAGAAGTTCCATTAAGTAAGATCTTCAGTGAGGGAAAGATACAATTGGGGGGTGATTATGACTGAATTCTTCAAACACAAAAACTCACCCCACCAGTACTGGGCAAGACAAGTAAGGAACAACCACTCACTGCCTCTTCCAGCACAACAGCAACAGGGCGTTAGGCGAAACCAACAGATGCCAAAATCAAGTCAAGGACTAGGAGGAGATAATATTCATGCGATAAACAGTTGAATTACAAAGCTCCTTGCAACATATAACTGTGGATGCTAGAAGTTCAGAACGTTCAAAAGGGACTACACAAATTAATGGAAAAAATCAACATCAAAAATACTAAAGTCTATTAAGTTATGCCACGCACACATATGCTCCAGCAAACTAAAGGGAGGACGGGGAATCCAAACACACATTCACATTCCCCCATACCACCACTGCTGGCTGAAAGTCTGTAGGCTACAGATAACGTACCATAAACATGGGACCTAATTATTCACTTGGCTACTGCTATTTATGCTGTTGCTGTCAGGACATTGGACTAGACTGTCCTTTGGTTTGACTCAATATAGCCAACCTTAAGCATATCACAACTAATGAAAAGAAGCCCAAGAAAATGAAATACTGCTCTATTTTCTGTAGGTCTTGAACAACCACTTCAAAGTGTTTCCTCTTTTTCTCCCCATATCCAGGGCTGAACACCTGGACTTCTCTCCAGATCATGTTAGATGCTAAAAACCAAATATTTTCAGAAAAGAAAACTGATGAAAATAGTAAAACAAGATTTTTAGGAAAAAAGAACTGGTTAATGAACACACAACCTCGTAGGAACAGGATAGGGGTAAGATGTTTTAAAGAAGCACTCATCAAAAATGAGGCCTGAATAGTTCGACACAGACATTAGTTAAGAGCAGAACATGAAATGGATGAACACTAAGATGTAAGAAACAAGGAAAAACACCTTAAAGTTATATAATGACTTACCCATGTCTTTATTACTATCTTATGCATTTTTACAGTACTTGGCATAATAAGACCATTCAAAAAAAAGACTATGACCTCTTTGCCCTGTTCTGGCAGAGTAGCAATCTCAGCATAAGTTAGAACTAGGGAAAGCATTTCCCTTCTCTGAACTTGTGCCAGGATGACAAAACAAGCACGGGGCTGGGGGAGACAAAAAATACTGCTTCTCAACACATTATTTTGAACAGGTTTTTTTGTGTGCTCTCAAAATCTCTCAGCCCTCATGGGGAAGGGATGTCACAAGGCCCACTGACCTGGATTAGCCTGCTGAAGTTCAATAGCGTGATCCTCCACACTTCTTGGCAAAATAAAACTGTATTACAACACTTCTAAAATATAGATATACACTGATGTCTAGATACTATTTTCATAATGAAACACAGACTTTAAATGCCTCTTCAGTTCTTTTTGTAAAATAACTCCAAGCTCCCGTCTCCAAATTATACTTTGCTTGTAAAGGACTATAAAACATAAATGAAAACCTAGTAAGCCTTTAATTCTTACTTGATCAGCAACAATGCCTTTAAGAAACAATTCTCCTTTTCAAAAGTTCCTTCATGCTTTTGACAGGCAAATGTTCAAAGGTTCATTTTATTTTTATGAAGCATGACAGAAGAAAAGATTAAAATAGTTTTCCTCATCTTATGAAACACTTATACAAAGTATCAAAATTGAAGTGATTCTCTGTATTTTTTTCAAAATTAATTACCAAGCCACAAAAACTAGGATGGCTTAAAAGGCAGTTGTTAGCTATATTTCTGACAAACACAAAACAAAAAGTTACCTACAATCATGAACAAAAGCCACCTGTAACACTTCTATAAATAAACTTCAAGCTGTTTGTAGTAGTGTTTAAGGATTTGTACGTCACAGCTAAGTGACACAAACTTTAAGCACAAGTGGTAAAAGAATACAAATTTATTAGATAAAGTCTTCATAAGTTATATTTCTAAAGTATCTGTATGTGTGCCAATAAACCATACTATATATAAGCACTAAAAGCAAATACAAGAGATTCATTCTTTCTGAAAACTCCAAACACACATACATCCCTTTTTTTCCTAAACAACTGTTTTCTCAATTTTTAAAAATAATTGGAAGTGAGCTTAAAGGCCAGGTCCTGTCCCAAACACCTTGGTCAGCTGGGAGAAACTTGGTTAAGATACTTGGCATTTAGATAACCATTCTGTAAAATAGTTTTATTTTACTCTTCAGTAACAAACACTAAATAAAAATATAAAGCAAAAATAATGTGACCTTCAGCTTACATCTCTTCAACACATCAAATTCTCACTCTCCCTTCCACTGTAGTGGCAATTCTTTTCATTCCTCCTCCACTGCGAAGTTCTGTCCCACTACTAGAGTGACAGCAAGTCCGTCTGTCCTCCTGTCCTTAAGAAAAGGGAGCAAGCTGGCTGGCACAGAGCAGAGGACAGCAGACTGGCAGCTGACCTGCCAGTGGCTCAACAGAAAGAAACAGCTTCCCAACAAACAGGGCTACACAGATGCGGATTCTGGCGCTGAAGAAACAGTACTTTTCCCAGGGATCTTCAAGTGCTTCTGGGTGAGGGGAAAGGAAAAGGGGCACAACAGATGTCTCCAAAAGTTTGTACATACCAACATCTGAATCACGCAATATCATGCACCAGAACTGTAAAACAAACTACTGAAGTGAAGCTTCTTATGATCTGCTATTTTTAAACATGGACAATTTTAGACAATGAATTGCTGCTCTGCAGTAATAAACAGCCACGAACTTCAACTTGCTTCAATATCAAAATCAGTATTTTACAGAGCCATACATGAAGATGTGAACACACAAACCATTTTTCCACTGCCATCATAGGTAAGATTACTGTCAGCAAAGGTCAGGACAGACAGTTAATTGAACTAACCATTTCAACCTTCCTCCCTTGATTCACTCAAACTTATCTACCAGACCATGAAATCAAAAAGAAAAATCAGCTATTAAACCTTTATTGCCTTCAGAAACGAAGCAATTTCTTTTTAGTGTCTGCAACTGAAAAGAAATATTCTGAAGACATCATAATATTTCACTGTATAACTGCATCTGTTCCAAGTCAGTTTATCATTCCTTCAAGCAGCATGAAAGGTGCAAATTGACTCTTCAAGTCATGAGTCAAACTAAATCTGAAAGTAATTACAGTAAATGTTTAACTTCAATCACAGTTAACCACTTACCCAACTTACTCCACTAACCTAACAGATACATCTGTCACCAAGTACATTTGATCCAATTACTTCCTGATGCTACAAAAGGAAGTGACCAATACAGAATACGTAATGCTTCAGTGAGAATGACCAAAATAGCTGTAATACCTGGTTGTTTGCCCCACACCCAACTCTCTACAATCGATTTGGCCCTGTAAGTAGGCACTGGAGTCTCCTCTTCATCTTTCTTTTCTTTGTCATTTTGCTCTTCTTTCTTTGATGCAGTTTGGCATTCAGTGCTATCATCTAAAGAAAAAAAAAAAAGGGGGGGGGGGGGGAGACCAGTTAAGCTACTTCGCCCTTGAATTCAGTTCTACATTAGAAATGTAAAGGTGAAATGTCCAGCCCTCAAGTTTACAGCAATATTGTCTATCATTAAGAGTACAAGGTGCAAGGAAGTAGTATTTTACCATGTTAACTGTCACAGGTGCTAGGTCTCATGTTACATTTCATAAGACAGTGACCTTAGAATCCAGAAATCACTACTGTAACCTCCTAGGGAAGACGAACACTTAATATCAATACCACCACCTAAGACTTGCAAAGGATTTGCAACACAGTATCGCAAAGGATGTGCTGCAAGTTAAGATTTTGCTCCTAACTATCCACATTTCTGTAGTATTTGCTTGTTTTCATATTCCATTTCCAAGACAGAAAAAAAGATAGCAATTGCCTTAATTTCAAAATCAAGAAGAGCTATATATTGGCATTTACACTAATTTTATTCAGCAGTATTTCAACATCTGTAACGTATCTAGCATCTTAGTAATTACCAGCAAGTAATGAAAATAATACCACCACTTTCTGCCCAAGCAACAAAACAGCAGTTGCAATCCTTTTGAGATTACTGTCACAAAGACAGAACACAGACATTAGTCACTTATCTCTCTAATCAAAGGCTGTATGAAAGTCCCAATTATCTAAACACAGTAGAACTAGACAGCTGGAAGTCCCTCTGTATTCATATTGGGTATATGGATTTCCATATCCATACCTCCAGTCAGTTCAATGCACAAGATTGCCTTGCAATTAAGGGCCACGTTGGCAACTGCTTTCCTCACCCTGACCTTCTTTTCTAAAAACATCCCCCAACATTTCTCAAGTCCAGCATTTGCAACTTACCCATAAAGAGTTTAGTTCCAGCCACTTTCACCAGACTCTTAAAAATGACTGGTCCTCCATTCCTATCTGCCAATCTAGTCCACAGAAACTGCGTCCCAAAATGTCCCAGCCACAACAAGCCAGACAAGCATTAGAAATTTGTCTTTTTTCCTATCTCACCCCACGCACCCAAAACACAGGCATTTGTACCAGCATATTTCAGAAGACAATAATAAGCAAGAGGTTTACAGCTGCAGCCAGACACAGCACATCCGACTGCGGCTTGCCTCAGACTCACCAGGACCCCACTTAAGAGATCAAAGGCTCTCATTACCTCAGAACATACAAAATACACCTATCACAATGTACAAAGCATTCACCTATTTTTTCCAACTGGCCTGAAAAAAAAAATGAACACCTAATCTGGTTGTAACTGGATCTGTGATTGCCTCTGTTAAAAATTTGTTAGACTGTAGACAATAGCACCTCCCAAAATAGACCTTTTTAAGGTGCCTTAATTATATGCGTTTTAAATCAAAGCCAGTGTTTCCTAACCTGTAACACACACTAGTGCTCAGGGGGTGGCAGATGAAGACTAAAGGAGAACAGGAAAAAAAGGAGAGGAGACATAACTGCAGCATGCATACTGCAGCTGAGATTATGGGCTAAAGAAGGGATAGCAAAGTCACTTGAGAACAGGAAAAAGCAGTTTGGATCACTTACTTTTAAGTGGCAATCATAGAGAGTATAACCGTTTCTCTCAAACGCCAAGGAACAGCCAATAGTACAGCAGTCATCAGCATGATAACACATGTCCAAAACATGACTAAATCTAGCTGTTTCTATTCCAAGGCACAAGCAAATGATATTAAGAAACAGATTCCGTTATAGAGTTTAAATCAGTGACTAAGGACCCTGTTTAGTCCCAGTATTTCAGAATATTCCCCCAGTAACACCATAGTCTCACTGTTTCTCCACTCACCCACACATCTAGAGACACATTCCGCAGGGTCTGGGATTTTAGTTAGTGGGTAGAAAGGTGTTGTGACAAGACACTACATTTCACAGGCAGCTGTAAGAGAACCTGTTATGCATTAACAGATCCTTGGCAAAGGATGACAACAAAGGGCTACAAACTTAGTCACTGCTCAACTCCTCACTGCAAACAGAGAAGGTCCCAATCCAGGCAAGAACTTCAGCTTTGTTTTGTGTAAAAACAACCCTGACACATAAATCCACATGGAAAAATTTTTTTTCTTTTTTTCCATTTTCTGTATGATAAGGAAAGGGGAGCAATGACAGCAGTGGGAAGGAGCTGAGCTAAAAAAATCACATTACAAGCCCATGTCAAGTTGTTCCACAAAGACTTTTCACTACACTTGCAAAAAAACCACTTGCCCCATAAGGGACAAAGTTGGTATTAATCTAGATAGAAAGCAGCAACACAGACATCATAATTGTGGAAGCTCAGTTATGCTTAATGAAATGGATTTTTTAAAAGGGAGCCCAAAGATTTTTCAGAAAGAGGGACAGGAAGGAAGAAGTCTTGAGTGAAGCCAGCACAGGTCAAAATAACAATAAGACAGTTTTCAAAACAATGCATGCAAAAACACACTGCAGTGTGACAACCTGATTTAACTTCATTTTTCTCAGACTGAAACGTGAATACTGTGGTGAGGGAAAACAATCATGCAACATTTCCCTGAAAGAACTTTCTCTTAACTGTGTTTTGGTTTACAGCCCTAAGCCTCCGAGCTGACGTACATATGCTTAGCCAGTCAAAACTGAGCAACTGAAGTAACCATCCTCAATTAGAAGTTAGCTCCCAAACTGAAGCGTGGTAGCTCACCATGTGTGCTCTATCTTGCACAGCAATAACGTAATCCAGTGTAAATGGAGAATAAAAAGGAAGCAACTAAAGGTGGAATTACATTTCATATTCAATGAAGAAAATAACTCACTGCATAGTCGCCTCTGGTACCTGTTACAGTATGATCTTGTGCTGCTCTTAAATGCCAATGAACTGATATAGTTAGGAATCTCTCAGTAGAGAGAAAAACCCTGCAACAGTTTCCCAATAGATGTTACCATTCACCAGGCAAAAAGTTGCACAATGTGCTTTAGGAAAGGCCTGTATTTTACAACCACTCTAAAATAGTATTTGGTAGTCCAAGATAAAGGAAGTATTTCAGCTGCAATACAAAATAATAATTTGTTTTCTGTCAAAGAGCTTTTCTTTTATATATACACACACTTCAACTGAGAGTTATTCGTGACGGAAGGACGCATGCCTAACCATTTGCAAACCAAGTCTACGCAGCCTTCCAGGTGTAGAAGTCCAGATGACAGAAAATTCTGATCTACTAACCCTAATCAGAAAAGAAGTTTCTTTTCTTCTCTGGTATACTGTTTCTTAAAATGCATTCTTTAAATTATCCGTTAAATCAGCAATAAAGCATTTTAGACTCATGAAGTCAAACTGTCCAATAGGGTGACTGCAGACTTCCCTCTGTCCTGCAAAGAGAGCACGATAATTGACAGCTCTGTACCGAACGCTTGAGGGTACAGCCAATGTAGCTGGGTTGAGGGAAGCAGAAAAGAGGGAGAGGAAAGAGGCACTTCTCACTTTTAACAAGTTTGTTCTTACCCAAGAAAGGAGGCTCAAAGCAGGAGCCAGCCCATATGCCTGCTTGCTACTACAGTTTGATACGTGTGGTCCGAACAGTAGCCACCATAAGCAATTCCCACATACTGTTATTGTTGTCATAAAGACTTGATTTCTGCCAGCCTCTTTGGAATCCCTTGTGGCATTTGGACTTTATTACCTATTTGCAGGTGCGACACTGAATGAGGTTTGTGGATTCAACAGCACTAGGCTGACAAAGGTACAACTTTCAGAAAAGGGGGAACAGAAGAGAAGAGGAAGCCTTTACCAAAGGCAGGACACAGGCATGAAGCTGGCGATTTTATATTTTTGCCCCAGAACTTAAAATAGCTAATTGAAACAGAAATTCCCAACCATACAGAGGTTTGAGGAATCAAAAATAAAAGAGACAACCCACAAAAGAGAGACCTGCATAGTTGACTGATATGTCTTAAAAATTTATAATAATGCTTCTCTAACTTAAACATTTAGTAATAACAACATTATTTAATACTTGTTATTATTTTCAGTTCATAGCTTCCAGTACACAAGATATTAGTTTCATGCAAATTTCTTGAGGGCAGCCTGACTAGCTTTTAAGCACATGCCATGCTGCAAGTGCACCTGTATTTGGACATCACTACTGTCACAGCTGTGCCCTCAGATGATACTTGGAAACATGCAAACGCATTCTGCTGAATGCATTTATGAAACACGTTTTTCTGAAAGTGCCACGAAGAAAAAAACAAAGAGGTTATTCCTAACAGGGGAAAAAATGACACTATTCGCATATTCTTCCTAGAGAGGAAAGGAATGCTTTTCGCTATCAATAGCGTGTTCTTCCAGTCTACTGCCACCGTTGATAGCCACTGAGAGAATGAAGTGCCTTCTCTGAGCAGCCCAGTCAGCATCAACAGAGCTACAGCACTAGTGAAGAGAAGGAGTTACAATGGATGGGCATAAATTAAAACTTCTTAAAAAAGATTGAATAAAAAGGACTACTTACAGCAACCTCTCTTATTTATCTCCAAATTAGTCAATTTAGCAGCAAAATCTGAATATTGAGGTTAAAATATATTACTTTTAGTATAAAAGCACTGGGTTTTATATAAATGTCATTACTTGTATGTACTTTTCCCTCCCCTCCTGAATTACATTTGTAGATCATTTATGCCAAAAAGTGACTACCAACTAAACAAACTGAAATTCTCTAGATTTTAATTTCATAAAACTCACTTTGAGCTGCAAGTTCAGAGGTGCAAACTGACCGCCAGTTTTTCTGGTTCCATGATTCACTACTGGCTAGCGGAATCAAATATACAATCTGATTGACAGTGACCAAAAATAGCCTTGATTAGCTTTTTCTTCTCTAAGCTCAAGTCTACTAAGCAAGATGGTTTTATTTTACCAATCCTGTAGACCAGCACAATGGCATTTATGAAGGATAACTTCACTGAAAGAGAATTCATACATTAAGAGTTAAGAGCCTGAAAAAGCTGTATTTAAATTTCTAAACTACTGTAGCTTTTCAAGAAATAGACATTTTAGAAGTAACTATGTAGAAGAACATAGACAATCCAGTTGCAGAAAGGAACAGAGGCAATCTGTGCTATACAATACCTACAGTTAACCCCTCCAGAAGGAGGGGCAAGGGGAAGGTGATGTTTTAATTTTTACCTTTGTTACTCACTATCAAACTCTATCTTAATTGGTAATAAATTAAATTAAAATTAAATTAAATTAATTTTCCCCAAGTCAAGTCTGTTTTGCCCATGACAGTAGCTGGTAAGGGATCTCCCTGGCTTTAACTCGACCCACAAACTTTCCATTTTATTTTTTCCCCTCTGTCCTGTTGAGGAGGGGCAGTGAGCCAGAAGCTGGAGGGGCAGCTGGCAGCTGGCTAAGGTCAACCCACCACAATGCAGTACTGGAAAAAAGCAGCAGTCTTGCTTTAACAAACAAAAAAAAAACCCAAACCCCAAACAAAAATAAAAAAAAGAACAAAAAAACCCAACACACAGATGCAAGAGAGCTTTCAAAAGCCGCATCACATCTTGGACCACTGCCATTTTAAGGTAAAATAAATGCCTTATTTCTACAGTAAACTGGCAGAATTTCTATATTTTTAAGTAACAGTATCCTAAAGCCTCTAACACTTTATACCTTTTTGATCCTTCGAAGTCATGTGTACATACATACATCCAGCATTTACAGAAAAAAAACCCACACATTATTCAGAATAGGTGTCTGAAGTGTGAATGAACATGTGACGTCACAGATGATTGACTTGCTTAGCACTTCTGGTTTTTTACTTTATACTGCTCTCTACATTTTGGATCAGAACTAACAGTTTGTATTTTCCTAGTTGTTATTTCAATGATTCCCCTGAAAACAAAACCCAGTTATACTATGATATCTTTCTATAAGCTTTCTCAGAATCATTAAAAGCACTACAGCACCGTAACAAAAATCCCAGTTCTCTGTGGCTACTTAGCTATAAAGATACTGGAAGAATAGTTTTCTGTCAAAGACCAGCACGGGTACAACTCTAAAAACAATGTGTAAGTATCTGGCACAAAAAGAGGAAACTGCATCAATTTCATTTGTAAAGCAGGTATTTACTTTAATATATTGTTTTTATTATTATAGATGTTTGTTACCTTTTTGCTACATGAAAGCAAGCTGTGTTGAATCATTATACCACAACCATCACAACACCTTTATCATGAGCTGTCAGTGAATGGGAAAGCATTTCCCACAGTTCATTCCCTTCATTGCATGAAGTTTATGATTCTTTTAGAAATATAGATGAAACTAGCCAATCCTAAGAAAAAAATATTACACTACCTCCATTCATTTCATAAGCAGCTGTTGTAGTAGCCTTTCTGATAAGATCAGTTGTATTTTTGTCCAGTATCAGCAACAATATTCAAAAGGGCCAACAGAAGAAGGACAAAAAAGGTTTTCTAACTCTGAATCAGCTAGGAGCATAATTCTAGTCCTTACTACAGCATGCAGCCACTCACAACCTATAAAGCTTATATTCGATAAAAATAACATATAATTCAGTCTACTCATAAATTATTTATTATAGCTTTTCCTGTAGAAATAATTTCCTCTAATCAAAAAGACTTGACCCTCCCCCTCATTTTTTAAAGAAGACAAGTCTTAGGTACCAAAAAAAAATTCTCTCCATAAGGAACTGGGCATTACTGGTTTGAAATATCATGTCTATCCAACAGTACAGTTCAGGAAGTAACAAAAGCTGAAACAATAGTTCACTGCTACCAAAAGGTAGTCTTTCCACCCCTCTCGTAGACAGAGCCTCATTTATTTGGGGGTCACATAAATTACTGACAAAACTTATCTGACCGTTTGGTGAGCCCATTTCAGCTAGGTTAGGAAATATAAACCTTCTCCCCTTTTTGCCCAGTTTAATTTTCTGTTCAATACGGAGTCAAAAGAGCACCACAATCAGAAGGAAAAAAGGCAAGAGCAGAATCACTGCATTCTGGCATAGCCCATCAGGAAACAAAATCCACTTCCACCAAAGTAATCTCTCTGAATAGATGTATTACTCTGCCATTTGCAGGATTCGCAGTGTTTGAACTGCTCTCAAATGTAACAGAAGACAAAAAAAAAAAAAGCACTACATTCTCAGTCAGATTGTGGACAGTTCCTTAGCTGACCTTTAGGTTTTTTTAGCTGACCTTTTAGTTACTTTATGAAGATTGTAAACAAAATTAGGAACAGCAGTATCAGCTTTACCCCATTCCTCAGTCCACTTCCTTTAAACAAAGGCTTCAGCTGTAAACACAACAAGCATACCAAACTAAAGGACACTGCCAAGCCTCTCTCATAATAAGATGCCTAGTTAAGAATTTTAATTTCAAAAGGCTGGAACATATTTAAGCCTTCATGTGAAGGCTCAGACATTACCATTCTGTACACTTTTAAGAAACCAGTTTCAATTGTACTGAATTCTAAACATGAACACCTGCAAATTGCATAGACAGGTGACGATAAACCAAAGTGAACCACAATGAAAGAAAAAAATGAAGAAAAAAATAATTTAAAAATCCATACCTTTTCTTGGAGGTAGTTCACCACTTTGTGTTAACTCTGTTCCTGGATATACAATCTCCCCATCTTTTACCATTTCATTCCACAAGCCACATAGTCCATCTCGTGTAAAAGCAAGCTGTTAAAAATAATACGTTACATACAGTTACACACAACAGTGTTCTCTCAAGCCATCTCAAGCTAACATTTAAAGTATATCAGATTTTGTGGTTTGCCCCAGAAGAAAGAACGCACATGTATCGCCTCACTAGTATGTTCATTCTCTGCGTGTATGATAGGGATTTAAACGATCTTCAGGATCTCTGATTCTCTAGCAATGCTATTTTCAGACTAAAAGGGCAAAAAGTAACTTTTAGATAGGCTCAAATACAGCAAGATGAACTTTCTTTTGGGGAAAAATTCTCATCAAAAGCATGGATTCAGTCACTTCAGAACTATCCGCACACTGAAGATGACATCACGCGATAATCGGGAGGGCATGGGGTGGGGTGTCCTTTTTCCCTTCAGGAAAAGCTGTCCAAACAAAGTCAAGCTGCATAAAGTCACAAAACAGGGAGGCATGAAGAAAGTCAATACAGCCCCCTCTCCAAACCAGCAAGTGAAGAGCTGGGCACTCAACCAGAACACAGTATCAAGGCACAGATTCATAGAGCTATTTAACCAGTACAAACTGGTCCTGCTGTGGAGACATCTCTCACAGCCCTCCCTCCTCTTTCCAGCCGCTACAATGCTTCCTCCCGCATGGAGGCTAATGCACTTGCATGATCATCTGCTGAACTAGATTATGGAACTGATCAAGACTAAAACCAGCTGTGCCTGGGGGAAGAGCAAGAGGCCACCTCAGCCCAGGTCAGTTCCCGATACGCTATGTGTGCAACGGGACAAATGCTGGGCAACAGAACAAACGGCAAGACTGTGCTAGCTGGAAGCGCACTGGCTGTAACACGAGTCTCCTAATGATTTATGAATTTGGAGCTCCCTTGAAGAATCCTAATGACCAGGACAACTTGTCTTCTGCTGACGTTGTTCTCTGCTTTATAAAACAATGCAAAACAGGTGTCAACATCCCAAGTGAATTCCATAATAACCAGGCTGTAATCTGCAACCATATAGCATAAAGGAAGAGGGGAGCACATGAAACTGAAAAACAGAATACCTTTAGCATATCAAAGTGGTGCAGTGGAGACATTTTAAAAAAAAAAAAAACACCTGCTGAAGGCTTATTCAGAAGCATCTTTGTGTTATGTAACTAGCATTCAAATCCAAAGCATTAACTGAGGAGTCAGACAAAGATGTTACTTACACAACTGCTGTAAAATATTTACCATTACACACAGAAGTCTGCTTATACTTTATTTTGATCTATTTCCTACAGATATTTTAATTATTAAAGGTTACAGGTTCTAGGAGCCACAACCACCAGCAGGGAAGTCATTTGCTGAACTAGCTAATCTCAGTTAACATGAAGAATTAAAAAGACAAGTTGCATGTTTTGACACCACTGTAACACACTAAATTACCATAGCAATTTCTTGACTTCATACTGCACACTTCAGAAATTCACTCCAACACATACTAATTGTTTCAGTCGTTTTTCTTTCCGCACAAAATATGAGCTGACACATGGTACATATTTTTCACTTGCTATTTCCTGATCTCAGAGGGATAAGACAGAAAAGAATCACACAGCGTGAGCTAGACATTATTCAACTTATCAGCAATTTATTGATTGTGTAGCACCACAATTACACTGTGACCACGCTTTACTGAAAGGTACAGTCCCTGTCCTTCAGAGGTAGACAGCACATAGAGCTTTTGCAAAGATTCTGTGTTTTGCTAAAAGCTTTACATTTGGCTTAATTTTTTAAAAACTGGAATAGACTGAAGTAAAGTTACATTTCAACAATGTGCAAAAAAAAAACCTGAACCATTCACCATTGACTGAATTTCTTGCATTGTTCTCAGTCTATAAATATTTCGAAAATAAATGGCATTCACTTTCTTCTTCATCAGATGTGGTCATATACTTTAGTGGGGCATGCAAGGAATTCATTTTTCACAATTGTTTTCTTGCAAATATAGCTAAAGACAACTGTTTCACTATTTTTGGCTCATATAGGATAGAAGATTTTTTTTTTAAACATTCACCTGTTGAATGCTAACCTATGCTAAAATACAAGCTTGAAAAATAGTGAGGCAACCCTCCAGATGGGTTGCATTAATAAATTATGGTTTTCACAAGGGTAAGATTTTTGTCTGAGAACCTGTCTTTTCATACATTTTATTTTACATTCCCAGATCACCTTGGTATGGAAAATGATTCTCACAGCCCTTACGCTTACAATGTAAAGGCCTACAGGCTTTGAATTCAAGATTCTTCATAATGCAGTATTGTTTTATTTCAGAAAGCTTACTACTTTTATAAGCATTGCTGTAAAGTAGAATCAAGAATTGTTTTCTCCATTTTAACCTCTAATCCTTTCACATGGCACAAAGTTCACCCAAGTCTTTCATGCAACTAAAAACTGAAAAAGTAAACAAAATTTCTTCTGCCTTGGGTTTGGTCTTCAAATTCTTATCATTTTCTGGGTATGTTGCATAAAGATAGAGCAACCACCAAGATTAGTTGGAAAGAGTTCCCCCTCCTTCTCCAAATACCTCATGTGGAAGCTTACACCATAAGCAGCCTTCAGATAAACAATTTTGCTTTTATTCAGGTTGCAGTTTAAACATTTGCCAGTGGTATATGTGTTGAGGGAGGAGGAAAAGGAGACATGTTTGAAAGTAAAGGAACACTGGACATTTTTTGCAGCAATAATCAAAGCAACCAAATGAAGAGACAATTAAGAAACAGTATTTACAACCAATCCATCTGTTATAACTGAAAGGAACTCAATTCCAATTGTAACAAGTTCACTATTAATCTACTCAACATTCAGCAGACATATTAAACAGTACGTTACCACTATGATAGCCAAAGGTGAAAGAAAAGTCTGAGTTTTAAGTGATAAATTATTAAAGCAAATTTTATTTTCATTATCCCAAAATTCTATAGCCATAATAGAAGCTTCGTAACTCCCTTGAGAGAAATACTTCACTTAACCAACAGAAACAGGGAGGAGTGGTTGATACACCAGAGGGTCATGCTGCCATCCAGAGGGACCTGGACAGGCTGGAGAAATGGGCTGACAGGAACCTCATGAACTTCAACAAGAAGTGCAAAGTCCTGCACCTGGGGAGGAACAACCCCAGGCACCAGTACACACTGCGGGTAGCCCAGCTGGAAAGCAGCTTGGCAGAAAAGAACCTGGGGGTCCTGGTGGGCACCAAGGGGAGCATGAGCCACTGAAGTGCCCTTGCCATGAAGAAGGTTAATGGATGTCCTGGGCTGCATTAGGATAAGTGTTGCCAGCAGGACGAGGGAGGTGATGCTTCACCTCTACTCAGCACTGGTGAGGCCACACCTGGAATACCAGGTCCAGTTCTGGGTTCCCCAGTACAAGAGACATGGACATACTGGAGGGACTCCAGCAAAGGGCCACAAAGATGATTAAGGGACTGAAACATCTCTCCTAAGAGAAAAGGCTGAGACAGCTGGGACTGTTTAGCCTGGAGAAGAGAAGGCTCAGGGGAACTCAAACATATCTAAGTATCTGAAGGGAAGGTGTAAAGAAGATGGAGCCAGGCTCTGCCCAATGGTGCCCAGTGACAGGACCAGAGGCTATGGGCACAAACTGAAACACAGGAGGCTCCCTCTGAACATCAGGAAACACTTTTTTACTGTGACGGTGACCGACCGCTGGCACAGGCTGCCCAGGGAGGTTGTGGCATCTGCACCCTTGGAGATGCTCAAAAGCCATTTGGACATGGTCCTGGGCAGCTGGCTCTAAGTGGCCCTGCTTGAGCACAGGGGTTGGACCAGATGATCTCCAGAGGTACCTTCCAACCTCAACCACTTGTGATTCTGTGAAACTATCAGCTGAAGATAACAGTAAGTCAACTGTATAGCAGGAAAGTCAAATATCTGCTTAGACTATGCAATCCTGCTTTTCTTTCTTTCTAGAGTGTTTTAAGACTACCTTAGCCAGCACAAGCACATATTACCTTCTTCTTTTGCTCCCACCTATACTTCTTGCATTCATCATTTGCAAGGAGTCTATCAACACATCCAAGCGCTGAGACAGGAGAACTAGAACTTTGTTCAGAACAAATTTGGAAAACATCTCTCTTTGGTTTCTGTTTTCCAAAAAATATGACTCTCCTTCAAAAACATGGCTCTTCTTCCACTCAGTTCTTTAAAGAAAGTTGACAAGGCAATCAATAGTGCAGTGCAAGAGAAGAAAAACACATTTGGTGTCTTCATTGTTTCTGACATACTGGGGTAGCAAGTACAAGAATACCTACCTGTATTTTAAGTCTAACACTCTCTCACTAGGTTGCTTGATTTATATGGACATCTTTCCCTATAATAATTTAGTAATTTCATTTGTCAATGTTTAAAGGGATGAGCTTGACAAACTCAGTAAGTCAACAAATTAATAATTAAGTTTTCACTGAGTTTTGCAACTGGCAACAGTGCCAGAGATGCACACCGTAAAAAACCAACAAGGACCCCAGGTACCTGTCTGCCCGACCACCTACATCCTGCCTTCCCAAGACTGAGACAACAGCAGCTCCATGCTCCATCACCACTATCCACTGCCTTACAACCTTGGCGCATGTTCTTAATCCTCCCAGCCATTCCACAAAATCAAGGGCCACTTTCCATGCCCTAAATCTCCCTTGTTCTTCCCATGGCATCTCCTGACCTCCTCTCAGATAAGACCACAGCCACATATCCTCATCTCCCACGCACCTCACCTTCACAAACCCCAAGCCACTTCCACCATTTATCACACATTCTCATCCGCAGACAGTGTTTTGATCTCTGTACTTGCAAGGCACGTATCTCACCAAATTCATACTTCCCACATAGACTTAGGTCTCAGCCCTGCTCACTTACCCAAGCCAAAAAAGCAAGGGCCTAAGCAGAATTCAAAGGGAACTTCTACTGTACTTTAAACTAGGCAGCCCCCACTCTAACCTTTTGCTAATCTTATCTCTGCAGTTAAACTGTAATTTATTCCGTCTGGTACAACATTTAATTAAGTCAAAGGGATACCTAGTTTGGTTGCTAGCATATGCCGCTGCCATCCTCCAACAGGGCTGGCAGTGAAATTCCTATCCATCCCCATCAACTCTAGACAATAAGGCATTGGCATTAACATTTCCTTACATTTCAAGAAAATTAAATCTTGCAACCATAACTGGATAAGCTTCTGAGAATTCTCAAAGCACCACTACAATTTTGCTTTTAATAAGTTATTTTAAGAATAATCAGCAGCTGTGATTATGTTCTAAAGTCAACGGTTTAAGTCAGCCAAAGCTTACTCCATGTGGCACAGCAAATCATGTTCTTGTGGTTTCACAAACTTTCCTGCAGAAACCATAGAAGCCTCCGTAAAAGTTAACTTGAGATCAAGAAAAATGAAGCCAGAAAAAGAAAATGACACAAAAGGACAAAGACTGATTCAAGTAGGATTCCTGATTACATAACTGCAATGGAAATTCATGAAAGAGACTTCATAATCACAAATGTCAATATGGATTTAAAATATAAGCTACTTAAATAATCTTCACCTCAGAATTGCCAGCGGCGGGGAGGGGGAGAGAATCTGTTCTTCCACTCAGTTACTTCTGCATTAGCCACTGGCTGTATTTTAAAGACTACATTAAAAAACATTTTTCTTTAGAAACAATTTAAAAAAACCAAAAAACGTTTTCAGCCCAGTAATGGTGAAGAAAATCACAGAACAGCAAGTCCTTTCCCAAGTCTCTCTGTTGTTTCGCTTTTTCGAATCCATTCACAATTTGTGTTTCCTTTCTCATTGTCGTCCTCTTCAGTATTTTGTCCTAGCTTCCTTCCTTCCCTGCTGAAGCATGACCCTGAAACCACAGCTGCTTATCACACCTATGCAAAGCACAGTGAAACATGATTAGATCTAAACATACTGCTCTAAAGCTCTGATAGCAAAGACAAACTTTCAGCAGCCCCCCAAATGAATTTAACAGGTATGGGGTTAAACTAGAAACGTCCCCATAATAACAGTCTACTGGTCTTCCATTTGTTGCAAAAGTTTATTCACAGTTAATGGTCATATGTAATTCCCTCTAACTTAGAAGATAAATTCTCTAACTTTCTCCATTTGCAGAACAGTAGTTCTGTTTGAGCCCGAATATTTGCATAAACATTAAATTTAACTTCTCTAACCTATCACTCCACATACAGTCCTCACCCCTCCCTCCAGAAATCACTTATTTTGGAGGGACAGCATTACTTCATATTTTAAATAATTTAAAAAATCCCTATTGCAAACTTCACTTCCTCTAAAAAATGCAGGAGTTCTCATTTGCAGTTTGCTATCAGAACTTCCACACAAGTCCTTCATTTTTTGGATCAGAGAACCAAAACTAAGAAGAAAATTAACAGGAAATCAACAAAATAAAGAAAGCTACTTTCACTAACTTCTTGCTTTTAATAGTCAAGAGATCATTTATTTACATTATCTTCTTATAAGCAAAGACACTGATTTGGATGCTAGAAGAGTGGGATTTTCATGAAAATCAAAATGTCGAATGCACTTTGAAAGGAAGGTAAAAAGATTTCAGACCAATGCAACTCTTACAGGTGGCCGTTTCATTTTAAAAAGCTCACTCATCTCTGGCAAAAGAAGACGACAGAAAAAGCCTGCCAACCATGAACTCAATGCAAGCTGATGAAGATGCATCACATTCTTCTTGTAGACAGCTCTTTCACCTTGACTGTTGCCTACAGTTTTTTGCCACACTACAGGAAAATGAAAGGTTTTCACCTCTAATCCCTGCTATTAAGCACAATAGTTCTCCACAGGATCCAGAATAAGCAGACTAATTAAACACCAAACACACACATGCATCCCATTAGCTGACAGCAATTCTAGATTTTTTGTTATTCAGCCATCACTAATTAAAGTTCTCTGCATAAGGATCTAAATTAGTGGTACAGTACATCTATTTAATCGGAATTATTTTAAGCACAGTTTGATTCAGCAAACTGGGGATGTAGGTTTAAGTAAAAAATTTTAATCTTCCCTTCCGTTTGTGTATTTTTTTTATACTTTTTAAAAAAAAGGATGTCTTCCTTAGAAACAACCATTAAAACACAACCTTCCATTACACACAGATTTTGCTATAAATGTGATGGTTTCTACTAGTAACAGGCATAAATAGGTAGGTGTTTTTAAATGTATTAACTCAAATCTAAAAAAATAAATCGGAAATGTGATACGCTAACCTTTCTAGCAACAACATTAAACATGACCCATCAAAAAGTGGCCTGTACTAAAATCCACCTGGTTTATAACTTCATAGGATTATTTTATTAACAGTGATGTTATACACATATTATTGATACATGTAATATGAGAACATACTACATATTGTACTGATGATGTTACCCCATTCTGAGCTGAACTATCCTAATTTTTCAGCTGCTGTAACAGTCTGTTCTTTCAGACAACACAGAATATCTTAATTTTGCTCCAGAAAATTTAGGATTTTAATAAAACAGATGTTTCTAATCAGTTCAAAATGATACTAGCAGCTGTAAATTATACAGCAATAGGTCAATAATTACAAAGTTAGTAAAAAAGACATTGAATAGTTACACGGTGCACTTCAGTCTTTGTAGAGCATTTTGGCTTCCTACAATAACGTTGATTAGTTTCAGATATATTAATATAAGTAAAAAATATACCATCAAGATATAGTTCCACTAACATTTCACACCAGTTAATCCTGTAGGCTAGAGGCTCACCGCTATTACAAAAGGACTTGTGTCTTTGATATTCTCTTAAGAACAGTAATAATATGCTACATCACATTGGCTTTGTCTCTGAACAGTAACATCCCAAAACTAAGTAAGAACATTCAAATTTGGCCTGGATGCCAGCTGGAACAGTGACACACGCAGGTGATTAAACACAATCCATGCTAAAATCCACATGTCATTCTTTTATTATACTAATACCATTATATTATAGACTAATTAATGCTCATAGTATTATAAGAGCCTGTGTTACATTATTAATGCAACATTGTCTTGAGCTAAAGCAAGAAAGAATCCGATGATTTTCAGAGAGATTTCACTTGCTTAATCCACAGTAACGGCCACAGCCATCAAGTCTAAAGACTGAACTCTAGGGCAACAGTGACAAAGAAAAAAAAAAAAAAAAAAAACCACCCCACAAGTCAGACTTTGGAGACTACTAGCCCACCAAACAAAACATTTAACTTCCAATTCTAGCTATACTCCCCAAATTTTGCAGCAGCAAAGAACATTTAAAAACAAAAAAAGCTAGTTTAAAGACTAATCAATCTCTGTATGTTTCCTAAGGTAAGAATTCCCCAGTATAATTCTGTTTCTCCAAGGACTTTCACCTACCTACTCTTGAACTGCTGTACAGTGAAAAGTTAAAAATCTAGCTGCGAAGAGTTTCAGGGTCTAATTCCAAACAATAATTTGTAGTCAGCTTGACTGATTCACACAAATTAGTGTGTCTTTCTTCAAACCTCTCCTAGGTACTGTGCTCATCTTTTCAACTCCTGTTGACAGTCTCTTGAACACCAATAAGGTCCTTCTATAGTTAGCTGATAAAAACATACACAGTAGGAAATCAGCATATTAAGTACACACAGAACTCAATTGAGAGATAGGATTTATACCTATAAAGAAATTACACACGCAGCTAGGTCATGCTAGTCAACCAGTAGCTAAAATAGTTAATCACGCAATAGAAAAATTCCCCAGAGCCCAAAACTGCTTTACTTGATACAAGACATCTACCATTTAATACATTAAAAAGAAGCAATTCAAGATTCACATGCACATTTTTTAAAATACTGAACGCATACATCCAGATAGAGTTCTGTGATGAGAACCTGTGTAATACCAAAAACAGTTAACCTAACAAAAAATTATATTGTACTAAGGAGGCCTGGTTAGTTTTTAGCTTCCAGAGAAGTGATGTTTCGTCCAGTAGATCACAAATGATTACTGTTCTCTTATTTCGTTAATCTCATTATTTTGACTGCATCGTGACTGGAAGAAAACAAAGGGAGTACCCTGGTAATTAAGAGCCTAACTTGTTATTACTCATAAAGAACTCTTATAAATAAAAGAGCTTATTCATAGAAATTTGTTACAAACTAAGATTTTTATTATTAAAAGGAATTATTACAACACATTAACTACACAAAAGTCTCATTAAGACAAGTATTTCAATGCATTTATAAACACTCAGTTGAAAGTAATCCTTAAAGTTTGCATAGCAACTGAAACCCTCTTGTCAAAAGTTTACGTAAACAGAAAGAAGGGATGTAGAAAAAGGGCACTACAAGTGAGAGGAAAAATCTGACAAATCACATGAACAGTCACATTTTTCACCCTGTACAATACAGAAGCAATATAGGCAATGCATAGTCAGCAACTATTACAAAGATTGCCACTTTTTCAGTTAAAATTTTCCTCTTTTCTACAATCGCTGAAGCAACATATTTGTAATCTAGAAAACAGCCCCCAGGGAACACAAAAACATTACTGCATTTCATAACATGATTATCTTCAAATTGTTTTCTACTACGTTTATTTACCATATTAGCCAAAACATCTAACTTTGGATCCAAAGTTTTACTTTGGTACGAATAAAAGATGAAAACAGAAATAATCTAACCAAATCAAAAGCAAGCCCTGTCATTTTATAGTATTTAGATACAAGACCTACTAAATAATGTAACCTCTAAGACCGTATCTGTCACTTCTGATGCCGATTTATCGTTTGATGTAAAATATTGGAGAAAGGCTGCTTTTGAATCACAACCGCATGGTGAAAAACCCTTGTCTAACTGCAAGACCAGCTGCACTCAACCATTCAGACTATCAGCATGCAATTTTGGGTGAAGTCACTGATGATGCAATTTTTTAAATTTTTTGCTATAATTATTATTAATCTGTAACAGAGGAATAACACTGGCTGGCCCATCCCAACAAGAATTTCAGAGTTTTGAGCAGGAACTTGGAAAGGTTATTCAAAGTAAGGTAACTATACACAATATCTGCAGGAAGGAAGATGAGAGAGCCAGACACAGACTTGCTCTACCCATTTCATCCGAAACAAACGTAACAGACCCAGACCACTCTACTTCTCTACATTTTCCAATTAATTTTCAAACCTGAATTGGGAAAACACGATAGCATCCTTATCTCTGTATCATGCAACTTTGATAAATGAACAGATCATCTTCTAAGACAAAAGAAAACTTTCACCAAACATTTCAACAGACTAGTTCCATTTCAACCACGTATCTTTGACAAAAAATTAACTCCCTTCAAAAAGGTCAAAATTTAAAGGAAGCCTGTACCCCTTATACAAACAACTACAGTAAAAGCTAATCTGAATTCTTTAAAATATAAATTAGATTTCCATCACCTTTCGCTTCAGTTCTCTTGTGCATTAAAGCTGCCAGCTTATATGCAGGCAAGAAGTCTAGCAACAGCCTAAATGAAGAATTTATAGTTCCAGCAGCAATGCTACACACTCAGCTATGTGCTTTGACACTGCAAAGATAACAGAGATATGTAGTCCAGCTTGCTTCTAAGCAGACAGGACTGGACTGACAATACAGATCTATTTGCAGCTCAAAATAAGTTAGTGTTTCTTCAAAATCAGTTTTAAGTCAGCACACTCGAAAAACCCTATATATCTATCTCAAGAGTAACACTGCAGTCTTCTGTTTGTCAGCTATTTAGACTAAAAGCATCCTTGCTCTGCATCTGAAAGGTCACAATGCAATACAACTACCTAACTCCTTACCTGTAAGTCTGTTTTCAACCATTTGGAGTCAAACCTAGCTTGAGCAGCCAGACAAAAAGATTCAGAAGACATGTTTCCTTCTCCAGCCTTCTCTCCAGGCTGGCTGAGCAGCCCAACCTGCCACAGAATGAGAAAAATAACAATCTAGCACATGAAATAAACCACACAAGGTTATTTTTGTTCAGACTACGATGGATTCATTTGATCTTTAAAAATTCATCGTGAATAAGGACCTCCCTCGTTCACATCACCTGAAACTGCACAGGGAGAGGAACACGCATTAAGAACACTATTTGAACCCCCCCAAAAACCCATTTCCCTACCCTATAACATTCGTGGAAGGAAGCCTCCCTTCTGCGGCACTGAGCTACATCAGAGGCCTAACGCTACCCCTCAGACCCATACGTGGTGCACGAAATAAATAATTGATCGCAGATTACGCAAGCCGCAGGCCAACATCAAGCGATTATCAGGGTCACCCGCACCCCCTCCCCCCCCGCCGTCCCCGGCGGCAGCCGAGGCCCGCGGGCTCCCCCTCGCCGCACGACCCCCTCTCCCAGCAGCATCCCCCCCCGCGCCGCCCTCGGGGCCCACCGTCACCGCCCGTTACGGTCAGCAGCGGCGGCTTTAACCCACCTCGGGCAGCCCGGGGGAAGAGGGCCGCGGGGACCTCGGACGGCTGACGGGGCCCGGGCGGGAGGGGCGGGCGAAGGCCCCGCCCGGGCAGGGGTCGCTGCACACGGC
>JAVKLA010000057.1:10124907-10155078 GCA_034782735.1 Sagittarius serpentarius
CCCTCCCTCACCCGCCCCCTCCCTTCGCCTCCGCCAGCAGAGCCTCCGACCAGGCCCTCCCTCCTTCGCTACCGGAGACGGGAAACCCGGCCAATTCGCGGCTCAGCCCCTAGCACGCCAGAAGAGCTCTCGGCCAATCGGAAGAGGAGGGGAAGGCGGGACATCCTGTCCCGGAGGGGGCCGGAGCGAGGGGGCGGGGCCGGCCGGCCTCGGGGCGGGCAGAGGCGTCGGCCCGCCTCACAGGTGCGTCTGCAGTCCAGCCCATTATGATAAAAAACAAAGTCTCCTTTTACGTGGGATGCAGAGGTTAAAAATAAGAGGGTTGGGTGCTGTGTTGTTTTGGTTGGGGGGGTTTTAAGTCATTTCAGGGACCATGTGCAAACTATACTGTTAAGTTCAGTTCTAAAAAAGGAAGCTTTTAAATATTTCAGAGCAGAAAGGTAAATAATGAGTTCAGAGCCAAACAAAATGGAAGAAACAGCCTGACAGAGTCGAGGCTGGAAACGGGAAGATGATGCTGCTCCACACCAGGGAAGAAGGATGCTGGGGAAGAAGACAAGGAACTTGCTAACGGCAGGCCATGACGGGAGTCTGGAGGCCAACGTAGCCAGCCGATCACCCAAGCGATAATCATGCTCTGGCAGAAGTTTGTTGGGGATGATGAAATAAATATATCAGTAGTTAGAAATTCAAATTAACCGAAAGTAAAGTTTCTCACAATACGTAGACTCCAGTTGCCTGGCAGGCAAGGGATTAGGAAGGTAGTGGCAAGGCATGGTAGATGGGACCGTGGTTGGCTTTGGCCAGTGTGAAGCCACAGACTGAATGTCAATGGAATTCTAACAGAACTGAGACCATTTCCTGGCATTTAGGTGAAAGCACACAACATTTAGTTACTATTATTTACAAAGCATTGTAATAAAGCACAGTGAATTTGATTCTTCTGGGTTCATTTTCACAGTAACGAGTGTAACCACGACCCAACCACTTAGCCTGTCGCTTACTACAGACCTCTCTTGGATCAAGATACAGTGGTCACTTGAAGTAAAATAATGTACAAAATTTCTGAAGAGCCTGAAAAATTATATAGAAAGATAGAAATACCCTGTTTCCTCAAATTACTCCCTGAAACTTTATAATACAAACCTTCAAAACCAAAAGTTGTTTCCCTGGAAAAATCTGGCCAATGCCTACATATGAAACACTTTAAGTAACTTGAGGTGACTGGAAGTTTTGTCACGCATATCATGTGTTTAGTCTGGCTAGTCCATGGCTGAGCAAGAGCTAGCACACCAGGATAGGAAATACTTTAGTCTCTTCTTAACCAGGTAGACTGAAAATAAAATAAAACTGGCACAGGTTGCCCAGAGAGGCTGTGGATGGCCCATCCCTGGCAGTGTTCAAGGCCAGGCTGGACGGGGCTCTGAGCAGCCTGGTCTAGTGGAAGGTGTCCCTGCACATGACAGGGGGGTTGGAACTAGATGATCTTTAAAAGTCCCTTCCAACCCAAACCTTTCCATGATTCCATGAAAATAGTAATATTGTCATATTGGGAATAAAAACTGCTTTGCAAGGTACGGAGCCCAAACCAGAAGGAAGTAGTAAAACTTGGTTGAAACCACAGTGCCCACTGATTGTGCCTACAGCTTGCTTTAAGTGATTTGCAAGTCAGATCTAAATGAGATACTTTGCATGTGCAACATTCGCTGCCATTTTTTGTTTGGCTCTCCAAGAGGAATATCTTTAGACCATCTGCATTTATTTCAGAGACTTTTCTTACTTTTATTAAATAACAAATGGCAATAGCCTTTTGCTGGCACTCTTGATGTGAATAATTTGAAGAGTGCGCAACTAGCTAACTTGTTAGACTTGAATCCCTGGCCCAATTAGCAGGTATGCACTTGCTTCAACAAAAATCAAAACATATTTGGGTGCAGTAACCATGGAAATTCAAAGCTAGAGGTACTTCTGAAGAATTTATGGATTATTTTGTATTTCCAGATTTAGATTTCACTTCTGATGAATAATTTTTGTTTGCATTTGAAATGCACAGTAATAGCATGATGCAATCTCAAATGGCATTCTCATTTATAAAAATACGTACACACCAAATTTTCCAGAGAAAATGGTATGTCTGGTAAAACGAATAAGTACTTTGATAACATTATTAAAAATAATTTTATTTTTACAAATAATCAGAAAATTCAAAGACTCTGGAACCTGAAGTTTGTCTCCATACACAGTATTTGCAGTATTAATTCTATCGATAACTGATGTTATTTAAATAACAATGGCATGTTGTTTCACTTCAGACTGACCAAGGTAATAAATGTGATGTACGGGTCTGACAGACTTCGGAAGGCAAGTTCAAGCCAAACAGTTGAAGTGTTACCACTCCAAGCCTTCTGCTCCACTCTTCTGATGCATATTTCCATCTTAAAGCAGTGTTACATGATGTGATAATCAGTTCTCCATCCACCATCCTTTGTGCTCCAGCTTGCTAAAGTAACCTACTTTACAGCCAAGAAAATCATTAAGTGGATCTGATGGCCTTGCCTTAGAGACACCGATGTCATCAGGAGCTGCAGGGCAGACCGCTAGTGAGGTGGAAGTAATTTCAGCTCTGTGCTTTCACTGCAAGTCTGCCAAAACCCTTGCACAACTTTCTTGATTCCTCCAGAGAAATGGCTGGACATGGAAAAATCTAGTTTCTGTGGATAGCCACAGTCAATCATTTACATGTATCAGCTTGTAGGCGTATGGTCAAATCACTATTATTATAGATTAAAGCAAAAAGTAAATACATCAGAATGAAAGGCACACTAAAACCAAGGAGTCACATTTTCTGGTCCACCTCTGAGAACACCTGCAAGCAATAGAGTGCTCTAAAAATGTCTGGCTCTGGGCAGGAGACCTCTCTTGTTGTAAATGTGGCAAGGAAGCTGTGCTAGCTTTCACAAGAGAAGAGGTGCTGTACAGGTGCCGGATGTAGAGGAAAAGAAGGATGGCGGGATCTGTGTCAACCGTGAAAGGCTGAAGAACATAGGGTTGGTAGCATGAATGGCACCCTCCCCTCACCTTCGTGCAGTGCCAATTTGTAGTACTGTTAGGCAGGCCTAAGGAGATGGGGAAGAAGAGACACTAATTAAATAAAATAAAACTATCACAGTAATCTAAAGCAGAACAGGCAGAAGGAGGAGAACTATCTTTGGGCAATCTGGGCAGCACCAGGTTTCTTTTTATTTCATTTGTGACAATGGGATCGTAAGTATTGACAGGATCAGTCTCAAAAATTGAGGCAGGTGCATTCTCAAGTAACTAAATCCAAAACCATAAGAACCAATAAACAAATGGTGAGAATGAACTTTTTTTTAATCAAAAGGGACCAAAAATAAGCAAGTATATGTTTATATAAAAATAGTATCTAGTCCTGCCTTCAGGCCTTTAGGTATAAGCATGAAATCTTTACAAATTAATAATTATTTTAAATGCATAAGCGCTAGGGAATCCGTTCTAGTTATAACAGCAGTGGAATGTAGGGCATTTTTTTCTCTCATTAGTGAATATCAATAATTGTTATGCATGCAAACGGGACACAAAACCATCTTTGTAAAAGCAGTGCCTAACTGTTCACTGCAAGACAATGCCTTTTTTGTTTGTAATTTTTTTCAAGAGCCATTTGTGTTGAGCTCTCTCACTGAGTTTGGAAGCCTTTGTGTATTATTATCCACAAAATGCAAAATCCAGTCCACTCTGGGCTTAAAACAAGCCTCAAAGAATTTCCTGGCTTACTTCTCAGTGATGAAGACTTTCCCAAAGAATGTGAGAAACTTCTGCAATTAGCCTCTATTATTTTAATACTCTCTGAACTGAACTGTTAGCCAAAATTTTGGTTTTGTACAATTAAAAGCTCATGATGAGGCCCATTATTTCTTTATTATATTATTTGCAAAGAATACCATCAGTTCAAACTGGTCAATAAATATTATTATGCCACACCAGTGCTTTCTGCAGGGGGGAAAGGGGACAGGAAGGACATAAGAGGATTCTCCTCCTTCCCACGTACACTAGTATTTCTAAATAGTCACAATGTCACTTTCTACTAACCATTTTTATTACTGAATAAATATTATTTACATAAGGAGAAGAACAATCAAACAAAGGAAGCAGCTTCCATGTTCCAAAACCCAAGCCTCTTGCAATCAGTAGCCTAACCCTCTTTCCTCATGCCTCCTCAGGACAATGAAACAAGATCTTCTGTGCCTGGCTTTCTGCTCCTTTCTCACTTTCAGTGGTAACAGCCCTGCTACTTCTCATCTTTTTCTCTAATATATCTCTGTTCCGACCTATACCATGACATTCATCCACACTTCCAAGATGGTTTCACTCCTGCCTTTACTGGGCAGTGATACATACCTGTTAGTTTGGAAACTCTATTGTTCTTCCATTAAACAGAATTAGTTTAACCCCTCCCTGCCTTTTTTTACCCTAATTTTAAATGACAAATATTGCTTACACCCAAAATTTCAACAAGTTCTTCTCCTGTGACAATTCTTCTTTGCGAAAACAGTCTTGTGTGAATCTCAGTATATTGTACAGCTGACAGCTCAGTTGCAGAGGTGGTGTTGGAAAAGCAATTCAGAGCACAGAGAACTGAAGAAAAAAAAAGGAAGGATGGAGCAACTAAAAACTGTCACAATGAAGCCACTATTTCCACAGGTAGCTAATTAGAATCCATTGTTAATTACATTTTGCACAGTTAATTATTTTTAGAATTAGAGTGAATCCCATCCTTGTTAAAGCAAGCAGTAACGTTTTCATTGACTTCATTAAGCTCAGAAATTCATCCACATATATCCTTTATTTCACTCGTCCAATGCCAACCACACTAGTTTTTAGCCTCCCAGAAGAACACAGTCCCAAAAGCTTGTCTTCCATTACAGAGAAGAAAGGTTGTTTTGCTTCCCCCAGGCCAGCTCCAGCGTTTCTATCCAGGGAGCCTCTTGCTTTACAGCCCAAACCAGTGTGATGCGATTTCATCCTACATCTCTGAACTCAACAACAGTAATGAATTCTCTGTGGCTATTCCTGTTATTTCTTTAAATTATCAATTCAAAATAATTGCTTCATAAAATATTTGAGATGGATGTTGTTCTCTGACTTGCAAAGTAGCTTTGGAAGTGCCAGCTTGAGTACGCTCACTAGACAGATCTTAAGGAGACTTTGGAAATAAACAGTACATAAATACTCAGATATCCATTACAGACCTGTTGAAATTAAAAGCATTTGGTATACAGTAAGGGATATATCAGAAATTCAGATGGAAAAAGTATATATTCCATATACTAAAAAATAGTAACCTCCATAGGCTCTCTATCATTTTCAAATTAAATACAATTATTAACTTGGAGCCAAGCAGAAAATGTTTGCATTTAAAAGGCCTTTTCAATTACAGGAATATTCTGTGTAAGATTCGCTAATAATACCATCTAAAGAAATATTACAGTACTAAGCTACATTCATAAAACTGTTCACCTACAAATATTAGATTTCTGAAATGATCAAGATATAATTTAAAAATCCACCCAAACATCAAGACAATGCTGAGGGTAGTAAAAATCAACACGGTATTACACTGGAAATTGAAATATATCCTCACTATTATACTAATCTATCCATTGAGGGCAGAATGATTCTGTATTATCATAATACCATGCAAATAGATTATCAGTATTCGAATATATTCTATCTGACAGAAGGCTAGTTGCCTAGTTAACATTTACAAATTAAGCCATCAATGGGCGATGCAACATGCTTCACAATAACTTAACATGATGGAGGGATGTTCAGTAGGCACTTTGAGCAGCAAGAACATTTAAAATGTTGAGTTTAAGCACATAAACAAGAATGTTGCATTTTTTTCCTAAATTATTATGCAAAGCATAGCTCATTGCAGAAGGCTTAGAAACAAAATGGAAATGATTTGGCAAAGTGAGAAGAGCATTAAATCTATTAGATCTCTGAAATAAAAAGGTCTTATGCCCTTTAGTTAAGGTAGGTGGATGCAGTAGGAGTAAACTTTACTAGATAGAGATGGGAACAGTATCCTTTAGCCGATAATCAGAGCATGAGAAAAATCTCCCAATACATAAGAAGGAAGCATGATGCTAATTTTAATTCTTTCCCTTTAGAAGCTACCAAGTATTGAGTTTCTCCTAATGCCTAGAAGGTGGCCAAAACCACTTTAGCTTTTATACATTGCTTAATATATAGGGAAACACTTTATGAATGCTGATAGGAATCTTTACTCATTTAAGCAGGAAAGGAAGCAGTATTTCTATAAAGGATTTGTTAACCTAGAGCCATATGGTATCCTTTCATACAAAAATGCTTCATAAGGGAAAAAAAGCTTACTTTAAAAAAAAGTTAGAACAAGCTGGGCTTACGCCATGTTTTGTCGTTGCTGCAGGGTGTTGGGAGAGGCATTAGCAGTAGAATAGAAAGGTCAAGGACGGGTTGCTCAAAGCACAAGCCCAGGGATAATGGCTGAGATGGGGGGAGGAGGGAAGGGAATCAAGACAAATTGTTAGGTCTGTCCTTAATATGTAAAATGAATACCAGCCCAAAACACCATCAGTCTACTTGGCTTATGAATCAGGCAACTGTCCACAGCTCCCTTTCCACAGATGTGTAAAAACAGTTGTGGGGAATCTCTGATGTGTTTCTCCAACAAAAGGGAATTTTTTGCATCTCTTCTGTTTTGCCAGTCCCCACCCCACCTAGTACAATTTCAGAAACTGTTTTATCCTCAAGGGAGAATCGCGTGATATTTCAGACATGCTAATGTTTATTGCACCTTTAAAGTTTGGGGAGGGGATGTCAACGTTGGTGATCTGAAATGAAGTAATTAGTTCAAACAGGAAGGAAAACCATCTACCAAGACAATGCGTGCTTCAGCTTGTTCCAGCACTAGTCTTCTGTTGATTTTGTGGTATGTTCGCTGGAAGAACAATAAACTTTTGCAATCAACAGCATTCGCACCTGTTATCTTTTCTGCTTTCGGTGCAAGAGTATTAACACCATGAAATACTGTATAGCAGTTGGACCCATCTTTTAATGCTTTTTTCAGAGCTGTAGTTTTGTGTTACCTCTTAACCAGATTACAGATTTGTCTCTATGCCGTGTCGTTTCAACATACCAGTTAGTGGTATTTTTGAAAAAAATCAGACCTTGAATGTCTTTTTCATCTTTTCTCATTCATAATCCTTTGAAGAATACTAGAGCCTGGGAAATTGCTGCTCTGAATCTTCTCTTCCATACCAATTTCAAATTACTGCTCCATTTACAGACAGTGTATGAGATTTTAACAAACTTTTATGAAACCTTTGCTGTAAGGTTAACTGACTGCTCCACTGTGAAAGTTGTGATGTCTGTGCTGTGGTGGTAAGACGCCAGCTTTATCACAACCAAGTTCAGGGTCCTTCTTCTACAGGATCCCAGCCACTCACACAATGGCCCCTAGTAATTGTGTGCACTTTTGGCTCTGTGTACACTTGCATTTCAAAACACCAAATGCATGTCTTCCTCCTCCACCACCTGGAGAATCTGATTCCTGCTCCTACTTGTGTCCCAGATGGACTCTAACTTTCGACATAATACATTTGAGACAGCAGTGGTTTTTAAAGTTTTTTGCCTTTGTCGCTCATACCATCAACCCTCTCGATTACTGATGGCAATTTAAATTCTTTTCAGTTGCCTGTTTATTCTCTTTTCTCTTTGATACTGTTATTTATTAACATAGCCTCAAGAGAACCTGAGAAAATCTGAGCTAGCTTTGAAGGTAATATACATTTGAAAGCGGAGACAAAAGGTAAATCTTGTTTTACAGCCTGTCACATTTATGATGAACTAGTTCTGAGGCTGACATTAATGAAGTTGTTTATTAATATGTTATTTCACAGGTAAAAAGATCCCTTTACTTTTATGAGTTACTCAAATCATAGAAGCTTCCTTCCTGTTTTGAGGACAAACAGCTGCAATCCTATTTGAAATCTGCAGTTCTATTTACTTCTTGCTTGGGAAACCCAACTGCAGACAGAAAGTCTGATGTAGATTAAATCAGATATAACTTATTTACAGTGGTATAAACTAGATCTAATTGGAGGGGTGTCACCAGGATTATACATATAAAATACAAAACTATCAGAGATAATCCTCTAGAAACATACTATTCTCCTCCCACTTACACTATTGTAAAATACAGGTAGGATTCATTTTGGCTAGCGTTATCCATTCTAAGCCAGTCCTTTAGACTACTTCTAGTGCCAGTGACAAGGGATAGGCACCTCAAATGCAACTCATTCCACCCTAAAGCAGGATGGAGGAACTGCACTCAGAAGTACAGGCATCTCTCCACTCACAACACAAGAAAGACAGACAGTGAAGTGAATTCTACAGCAAGATAGTAAGGCTGAAAGAATGGACTTACACTGACGGTGCTGAGAGTAAAATCTTGTCTTGGCTCTTTCAATGATCCTTAAGAAAAATATGCAATCCTTTTGGTTTTTATGAGAAGGAAGGTCACAGGACTCTAATCACATTTGTAAAATCAGTTCCGATACTAAGTTGACTCCACTCACTCCAGTTATGTTAGTCCTGTTACATTATGTTAGAGCTGGCTTACTCCCAGGCAATTACAAACAGGATTCAGTTAGCATTTTATGTGTTGACAATAGAATTCTCTGTTCAGAAAATGCTAGTTCAAAATCGTCACTACAACTTCCCTGAAGTATCAGAACAGTTTTCCAGCAGAGAATTATGCTACCCGAGTTTAAACAAATTTTATTAACCTAAGCCACCCCAGCAAAAATAGCAATACAAATGCAATGCTTCTTGTCATATTAAGTTTTCATTGTTTAATAGTAAAATAACAAGTTAGGATAAAGTATTTCACATGTACATAAAAAAAAAGTTAGGAAAAAAGTAACTCAAAAATATAAGATGACAAGGTATTTTAACAAAAGAGTTACTCAGTCCGCTTGGGAACCTGCTAGGGAAAAAGCACATCCTTTAAGCCTGTAGCCACAGATCATGTATTTTCTCAGACCTTCAAGCAGACACGAGTTTCACTAGGAGGTACCTTTTACTGGGGACAGCACATTCTGACCTTTAACCCTGGCGTGAAACCCTGCTGGACTGGGGCATTAGAGCAGATTGTTCTCTGGAATCTTCCTGCTTTCTTACTTCATTCAGTCTTTGGATACAAAAGGTGGCTACAAACAGAAGTGATGTCTATTTCCATTATTCATTAACTGGTTAATTAATAGTAATTTGCTTCTATCTTTCCTTCTGGGTACCAGATACAGGAGTTATTCAGACCACCGTCCAAAAAGCCCATTAGGTCCTTTTAGGTCCTTTTACAAAGCTCAGGGAGTTCTTCCACCACTTAATGCAGTGACATCGCTAGAAGAAACACTCCAGAGAGCAGAGTAAATGTGGTTTTGCACTGTAAGACATTTTTGCCTGTTATGCAAATATTACATTCAAATTTAGCTCTCAGGAGCATCCCATGTATTTCCTTGACAGACCCACCCTGGACATGAAAAGAAATGACAAATGGTGTATAGCTAGTTTCCATTAACAACCCAACTGGTAAATAACAAACGATCCATTTTTTCACTGATCAGTGCCATTTATAATGAAAGCATCTTGCAGAGCCATCTCAAGTACTTAACAGAATTCATCCTCTAAGTTAAAGATTACAACTCTTGAGCAGTCCTGATTTTCTGTGTTTCACTCGAGGCTATTGGAATGCCATACAGACCACACAAACTTTACTATTTTCATCACTATAATGTATAGTAATTTGTTGTGGACTTCAATAATAATATATCAGCCAATTTTTGTTTGATTTTTTTTTTACTTTGGTGCAATTCTGAACTCAAATTGTATTCCCGGATTCCTCCTATTTGTGTTAGGAACATTAAGGTAAGCATCTATTTTGAAATACATTCAAAAGCCAGTGTATTACCAGGGAGCACCAACAAAGTTAAGAAAAGTACAGAAGAGCCACCCCTGATCATCAGAACAGCACTAAAGGAAAATTGAATACTAGAACTAAACAGCACAGGCCAAAACTCCTGAAGGAAAAGCAGGCTGGTAGCCATCTGTTTGACCATTATCCACTTGGATGAAATGTTACAGCTTGCCTTCACAAGTCCCGTCATTCAAACTCTGCAAACATTTTCTGTCCTACTGTACTGCTGCGTCACGGCTAAGTTTGGAACAATTTTATTGCTGCATATTTTGAACAGAGCCTCTCATAAATTACTTAGATTGCTAAAAATATTCACTAGGTTTTACGCTATACTGCATAAGCAGATGAATGACCTCCAGAGTACCTTGACAAAAATCAATTAAAAATTTCTGAGTTGCAGCAACCAAATGGCCAAAGCTGAGACCACATCTGGACTGCTAAAAGTTTTAAGCAAACCCGGTAATCTCAGTGTGTAAAAATATTTCAAGAAAAATCTCAGATGATCTCAATGAACTTGAAAAACCCCTCTCCTGTTCTAGAATAGGCTTGTTGGAGTACAAGGATCAATGCCTGGGAGAAAAGCCAGAGATTTATGCAACCGTTGCATTTGAAACTGTACAACAATTAGGGTTAACAGCTTTGCGTATTTTGGAACTCGTCCACTTCACCACACCCAGGACATTGTGGAGATCAAGGACAGGAGAGGGTGATTCTTACCCACCCTACCATTATTGGACAGAAGAAGGATTTTAGAAGCTGCAGCACTGGCTGGGTGCCTTACAGATAATTAGATTCTTATTTCCAGGACTCTACCCTTACATTTAGAGGTGGAATTATACTGCATCAGTTAAAAAAAATGCACTAAATAAATATACATTGCTAAAGGCCTGTTAATTTCTAGGACACCTGAGAGACCACTCACCAGCAGGTAAGAGGTATGGTGACTAGAGTCCCATTTAAGTGGTTGATTCAGTGTCTTTCTTGTACGAGAGGTCTTCTGCCTCCCCATGCAAAAAGAGCAGCTGAAGTGCTCACCTTGTGTATTTTTATTAGAAAGGGTCACAGCTGTTAGGTTTCCTGGAATTCAAGTCCCGCCACTTTTGCCTCTCTGTCCAAGGCCTGTTTATATAATTTAAGGGAAGCTGAACTAGCCCAAGCCCTGGCTCAGAGACCATGTCGCATGATGCAGCTGAGTCTGTCAAGAGCAAAGACCCAACAGCCTGGAGTACGGCCAACGGGCTGAATAAACCTCGCCTGAGAGCAGCCTGGAAGACGCACGCTCTGGGGGGGGCCAAGCGTTCATTCACACAGTGGGAGAGGCTCTGGGGGCGGTGGGCTTCTCGGCAGAAGGAAGATGCTTGTCAGCATTTCAGGGCAGCCGTGAGGCGGCCAGAGAACTGGGAGGTGGAATTGAGTGACTCAGGTGCTGTAGTCCATGAGAACAAAGCTACTGAAAACGGTGGAGCAGGAAGGAGTAACACGAACCAAGAAATGGCAAGGAGCTACTGGCTTTAGAACTAGAAAAGCCTAACACTGCAGATTCTAACAGGGTATGAATTAAAATTTCAAGTGCTAGTCCACTAAGGTGCCTAACCCTATTCACAGCAAACTGCTTTCGAGGCTATGCTTCCCTTTCCTCTTCTTCCTCAGCTCCCACCCCACTTCTGCAAGTGGTAATTTGCCTTCCTTGTTCTTAGGCCAAATTTGACAACACCCAGATTATGTGACAGTGCAGGTTTCTCTGCATGGTGTGAGCGGGGCACTCTTCCTGTCCCTGCGTCATCTGCAGGGTTCATAATCTGCGCGTTGGGAACAGCACAGAACCCCACTGGAGCATGTCTATTCCATGATTCCACAATGACAGCTATGTAGTGTATATTCGTGATCTTGGTATCGCTCAGTTACCCCCCAACTATTTCGTCTGATATGTACTTGCCTAATGCTGTACAAAACTAATTTCTGGTCAAAACAAGGTCTAATGTCTTAAGAAAGCTATGTCTATTAAATATATACAATTACTTTTATCAAATTTGTCACCTCAGCAACGATGAAGATCTGTTTTGCTTAACAAGGAAGTTTTCCAAATCTCCTTGCATCGATCCCTTCTCTTTTAACTCTTTTGTACTGTAACGCTATATCAGTTTTTCCCCTGTTATTTTGCCTAGGATCAATGTCAATCCAACAAATCTAATTATCCAAAAAGGGTAGATGAGATGTCCTATGGCCAGACCAACACTAACACCCCATCTTTCTTTAATTTCCACAGTATTCCCAGAGGTATTAGCATAAGCAATGCAGAGATCACCTCATATATCTCTGTGGGATGTTATTTAGACCTGCTGATTCCAAAGTGTCCATGGAAAGGTGATCATGAAGACAGCCTAATTCCACATTCTTTGGCTCCTGGAAGAGAAGAACAGGGATTTTAATGACACCATGAGGCCAGAGGAGCACTGAAGAGGGCATATAGCACGGTGGGATACACACTGCTCTTGGCTGGAACTGCTCGTATAGGCTCTACATAGTCGAAAGACTGGAGTTTAAGTCTTCAGCCCCAAAGTGCTGAATGTACAAAGCCTGGAAGACAATGACTTCAGATAATCATTATGTACCTCGTGAATGCACCACTGACAGGCTGGCACCACAGGGCTTGGGCACAGACTCCTCAAAAGCTATAGGCAGGAGACTGCCAAAGACTGTGCCCCCTTTCCTGTGTACGTTATGAACTTACTACACAAGGATAAATGGCTTGCGTAGTATGCTGAAGAGATCTGGGGGTATCTCGTAAGAGTTTCTTCTTCTTCGTGCCAGAGAAGATGGAAATGGTGCTGCTGCACTAGCCCCTCATCCATGGCATAGCAGGGAAGTACCTTACCTACTGGATAAAGACAGGGCTAATAGTTATCCACACCTGTTGCCCAATATGACTTGGATTTGCACTCTTAAATCACAATGAAAAATAGCTTTAAATTTTTCTTCATGATGTCAGAAGCTCAGCCTATTTCCCTTGCCCATCATCCTTCCAGAATCCCTTCCACTTTATCAAAACACCCACACATTTACGCTTCAGACTGATTTAGTTCTTAGTATTTCTTTCAGCCTCTTTAAACTACATTTCTGGACCAATGCCAGTATCAGCTGTCTCTCTAAGGAAGTGAATTTAAGTCATATCCCATCTTGTCCTCCTGCTTTTATTTCTCTATCACGCTTTTCAGAAACATGTATTCATTTGGGACTGTTTAGAGAGCTCAGTGCTCTCTGAATTAAAATCTAGCTATTGTTCATCTTCTCCTTGTCTTGTAACTGCAGCTATTCCTGCAACAGCCTTTAAGAATTAATCAAAAGAGGACAGCCATTTATAATTGCAAAATGCACACTGAACATTGTCCTAATGTTTGCTAACCTCAGCTTAAAATCATATTTTATAGTAGATGAAGTATTCTTAATTACTGTCAAAATTATCGTGATCTTCTGAACAGGGAGATGGCTGGATCCACTTTTGGTATGAAAGACAAAAAAGCTCGAGATCTTGCCTGCTGCTCCTCTGGGCTGGCTGGCAGTGTAAGATGTCTCTAATAGTGCCAAACGTTCACTGCAAAATCACTCTGGAGCTGACTGGGCAACCTTTTTTCCCACCAGAGCCTCAGAAAGGGAAGGTACCTTGTTCTCTGACTTGAGGAAGCTAACAGGCTTTATCCTCACCTTTTATGAAGGAGCAGAGCAGAGAGCAGCATGCGCCCTGCGTTAGTCCCAGCCCAGCTGCCGCACCGGGAACCTCTCATTCACAGTTCATGCTCCTTGACTTTACAGTTGTTGCCGTAATGCAGCGCATTTTCAGCAGCATCAGATACTGCTCCTACTTCATCACGCTAGAGATCAAGCCAAGAAATATAATTATTGATTTATATGTAGGATACCACTGCGAGCAGGAAAACAAATTATTCAGTGCCACTGCCAGCATTAGTCTTACTAAAATTGTTGGATGAGTTCATTTTTTACCTCCCTCCTCTCAGAGATGACCAGCTCCTTTTCCAGTCGAAAAAAGAAGAGAATTATTCTAGAAAAAAAGACCAAAACCCCGTCGTGTGCCGACTCTACCCTCCCGTAAGAAGCAGCAAGGGCCCTAACTGGCTGCCCCTCTAGCCAGCATGGTTCCCCCCCGTTGTGCTACCAGGGACTCACCTGCCCATGCTGCTTTTAGCTTCTGCTATAGACAGACCTAGCCGCTCAAAGGCACGTCCGTTCTCCTCAGCAGCATCTGCTCATTCACTAAAAGCAAACCTCCTGCAAATCCTGCTCCTCAATAGGCAAGCGAGGGCTCCAGAAGAGAGTTCAGCTTTGCCATTTACTGGCAGCAAAGAGGCCTTGAGCAGCGAGGGGATGATTAATTGCCACCTCGCCCTGCTTGCCTTTAGCCTCCTCCAGTCTCCTTCCTGCTGCATGCGCTCTGGGCCTTCAGGGAAGGGTCTGAAGGGAACAGAAAAAGTGGGAATTGCCATTTGACGCTTCCTTTCCTTAAATATTTTCCCTTTAGGCTTTAGGAATAACAGGCTACACAAATATTTGCACATAGGTTGCTACTGTAAGGAAGCATATATATTTGATTCTGTCTCAGTGTCTGATGCAATGATACTTTAAAACCTTAACTCTGTAACAATACACATCTTCTGTTAGGTTTTCTTTGAGGCAGAAATAGCATCACAGTAATATTGCATATGGTTAAATTCTCAGTACAGGATTTGTATCAAATAATATGACCCTCTAACTCAGTCTCCCTTGCGTTGAGGCCAAAAATGGAAGTTTGAGCTAAAGTGCATCATTCAAAGTTACAAGAATGTGTTTACCTAGCACGCATCTTAACAATCCTATGAAAGACTGCATAGCTGATTATTTTTTTAGCACAGGCTAGACCATAAGCATCTTGCACATTAGTAGTGAGCAATTACACACAGTGAGTGGTAGAATTAGGAACACTCCTCTCTGTTTTCATGAAGATTACTCACAAAAGCACCAGTTAAGAGCGACAGCCTACCCATCCTCTCCTTGAAACAGAGCAAAAGCCCCAGGAGGCAGCAGGCACTGTAAAGCCCTGAAGGTCTTTCAGAAAAGGAACAAGTAGGTGCTTTGTTCTCCTCCAGACCTTTCCCTTCTCACAGATGCATCTGAGGGTTTATGTCCCATCTGAACTTCAGTGATGTTTGCAATAACATAGTTTCACCAGTTACAACTTCCAGTGAATGAGAAATCCTTTGACTAAATCTTACGATTTAAGCATTAGTAAGGTAGCTGAACATAAAATATCTAACTTATGATGGCCTTAGTCTGCATGCAATGTAAATAAAAAGCTGTAGGCTCCACTATCTTCATATAAATGGCACCCCTTAAAGTAAAAGCATAGGTACAAGTAGCATTGTGTTTTGGTATGGAGATCAGGATCAGGAATGTTGACTGTCATGGCTGTCTGACTATGTACGGTCTGTCTGGAAGCCACACTTTTCTCCAGGGCTCAGAGGACCATGAGTAAGCCAAGAGCAGTGCTGGATTTCCCTCCTTCCTCCGTTTCTCCTGAAGTAAACATGCCAAAAGGCTTCTGTGTGAATCTCGTGTTGTAGTGGAGCAAGATTACCCAGCCTCAGACCTGCTAGGTCAACCGTATTAAAAAGACTTGAAAATGTGTGCTTTGAACTGTGGGGTCCCCCCCATTTCTCTGAAGTCTAAAAGCACCTCACAGTCGGTTTTTGTTCTAACCAAGCACAGGGGGACCCAGAGAAGAGTATACGGGAACTCTCTTTCCTACGACCTCTGAAGCATGGGTGTGGGCCTGCCTTCTGCAGAGACAGGCTCCCCGTTTCGACCAGAGTTTCTTTTCCCTCTTCATACTTGCTCCCTCTTGCTGACTCCCTTTCTCCCCACTTTGCCAGCGACTCCATTCTGCTGGTCGTTCCGCAGGAGCCGTGGTCCCTCCTGCCTCCCTGCCACAAGGTCCAGCATGACCGAAGCTCAGCAGCTGGGGAGGAGGTGAACAGGCGGCTTTTTGCCCTGCTGCCCACTGACACGACTTTGTCATAGGTATACAACGTGCAATATTCCCACGTTGAAGCATAGGCAAGTTAAAAATAATTCTGTCACAGGGATACTACTTCATACTCATGCTGGAGTTCTCCATTTTCGTAGCCACGTAGGACAGGATTAAAATATATCAAGACTTGTGCGACAGCCAAAATCTTTCAGACACCTTTCCCTTCCTTTGCCATAAAGGAGGGGAGGAAACCTACACGCTGGTGTAGTCGGTCTATGCAGGTACAGTAAAACATGTAGGACAGAGACAGCCGCTGGCCTAAGTAAGCTATTCTGAAATGGCATACAAATGAGATTTGTCAGGGTTTGGGGTCAGCTCTTGCCTTAGCTCAGAAGTATTTTAAATTAGTTATCTCTCTGAAAGAAACGTAAAGTGTTCCTTTCAGATATGTGTTCAAGAACCGATTTTTTTGCATATTTCACAAAAGCTCCCTGTGTATTTGAGCTTCTGAGCTTTCCAACATCTTGCCCTTGGGTGAGCCATAATTTATAAAAATCCAGTTCCGTGCTGGGCAAGGAAGGGAACAGGACCCTGGGAATGAAGGGCTGCAACCCTGAGAGCTGGAAGTATTCGACTGATCGTTTGCAGCTGATTGCTGATCTTAAACATTAGATTTCCTTCACAAAGTGAACAGAAAATCATTTAAGGCATTAGAACAAGGTGTTAAATATAGCACTGATGCTCTCCTCTTTAATAACCATCCTTCCCTCCAAAACAATGGCCTACTGCCCAATAATTCAGCATAGTGCTGCTCGTCAGTGCAAGTTTAGGACTTACCAGCCCATCCTCCCATTTCGCTGGTGAGACAGCTCCACGTTGTGGGAGGAACGTGAACGGTGAGCAACAAAAACAGGGGATGCTGAAAACAGAAAGCATTACACAAAATTTACTCTGCTATTTTACTAATCAGTTTTTCATGGTGGGAGTGTCAGACAAAAACTCGAATCTCTGTTTCTCAAAGGCGATAGACTTATGATAACAGCATTGTTTTACTCCACTCTTCCCAAGCATGTCAGTGCTGTTAGAGAAAGATACAGCACAGAAATGGGGAAAGGGAGAGTCATCCAAGTTCAACCAGCTATTTAAATACATGCCCAGCTAAGCTGATGGCAAGTTTAGATGTCTTGGAATCATAGGCACAGATCAGCATCCAGAAATAACTAAATCTGAAGCTAGTAAATGTTTTCATCTTGCTGAAGCGATGCTTTACCTAGAAAATGCATGTACTAGAATCTTCTGTGCTGTCATTTCACACCTGTTTAGTTTCTCAATCTATTTTATACATTAAAATCTAAACTGGCACATGCTTCCCTCCCTTATTTTTAAGAAAAGGTAGTAAAGGAGGCACTGTCTCTTCGTTACGTGAAATGTAGGATATGAGAGCCAGGTGCCGTAACCTTTAACAATGAAGTTGCTCAGTACCATGAAATTTTGTTTGTGTGTGGTGATTATGTGACATTTTGTTGTGTCAGTTTTGTACCTGGCAAAAACTTTAATTAAAAAAAAAAAAATTCTTCCACCCTGTTAGTAACAGTGGCCAGCCTATTCCCTGTGACACCTTTTCTCTTGAGGCCAAATTCTGCCACCTCTGAGTGGTGCCCAATTTTTAATCTCACAATCACCCCCTCTCATTGCCATTGCTGACCTACACATTTTCTCGCTGGTTTTGAGTCTCGCTTCTTTTGTAGTTGCCTTTTTCCTGCTCACGATACTTTCTTTCCCTTATCGCTGACAAGCCAGCCATCACCTTTTTCACTGCCCTTTAATCTGCCATGTTTATACTCCATCAAAACTCAGTGAGCGATGAGCCTCTCCCTCCTTCCCACTCTGACACTGCAGCTTGGACCCATCTCCTTGTCACTTCGTGGCATGCTTAGATGCTGAAAACCAGATACTGAGGCAGCATCTTACAAATAAGATGAACCTTGAATGAAGGAAAAGGCTTGTGTGAGGAAGGTTTGCCTCTCAGTCAGGCTGCTTAAACCAGAAATTCAATATAATGTTATGGTTTCTCCCAAAACTCTTAAAGGATGATAGCTTTAAAATGATCCACAAATCAGTTGAGTTTCACAGCTATTTAATTTTGTCTAATACTATAGACTAGCAATCTACATAGGGACGGAGACCTCATCCTTCTTCTTGACAAGAAAAGCATAGGGGCCCCAGCAAGGGAGGCCGGGGGATGGATGAACCCACATGCCAGATTGTCCTTGAGCTGCTCCGCTAATTCAGAGAGTGACAAGGCATAGATGCGCCCAAAGGGCACCTCCTTTCCTGTCATCATGTCAATGGGTCAGTCGTATAGGCAATGGGGTGGTAGAGTTTCTACCAGCACGGTGGCCCTTCTCACCTCTTCTTTCTATCTGCATCCTGCCCCTGGGATGAGGAGTGAGGGTGGATGACACCTGCCTCTGTGGGCTCCTCCTCTGGGGGTAGGAAGGGAGGACATGGCAGAGGTCCTCCAAGGGTGCAGGCACGCTCCTCTCTGGTGCAGCGGTTGCCACTGCTGAGCAGCTGGTATCTGTTGAGTGGGCTCCTGGCTAGGCAGTAAAGATTAGCTGCATCTGACTGGTAAATTCCTATATCCTTATGTTTTGCACCAGGAGATGCCAGTCCATGATGATGCCAGTAAGAAAGTCACTCAGACTCTGTAAAGTGTCATATAAAATCCTATTTATTAAATCTAATGCTATAAAGAAAGAGAGAATAGTATAGATAATCTTACGTCCCTTTAGATGCTGGAAACCCCGAGTCACGCAGCATCGAACGGGCCTCTGATCCACCTGCAGCACACTGTGCAGACCCCGTCCATGGAAATGGTTACACCATTTTGATCATTCAAGCTATTATGGGATTTCCTTACAAGAAAATAACTCTATTCATAATTTCTACTGTCAAACAGAAAGGATGCTCACATGAGAACTTCTTGCTGCACTGCTAGACAAAGGCAAGGACGTGGAGGTGGCGTAATGACTGGTACCGAGTGGGAGCTGTTGCGGTGAGCTGGCTGAGGCTGTCCTGCAGCCGATGGGTATGTGCAGCACGGCACAAGCCTGAAGGCCAACCCATACAGGCAGCAAAGCACAGACCTGGGCCTGTTCAGGTTGACCGTTATGTGGATCACTAACTCCTCAGTGTACGATGGTCGGCTGGTCAGGACCGCCACACCTTGCCCAGCTCCAGCTGAAGGGTCCAAGGAGCTGGGGGACAGAGATTGCTCCGGGTGCAGGGGATGTGAAAGAAACCTGACGGGCGGCTGTCTGCCTCTGCATGCTGACCACAGCTTCCTGCAGGCTTTGGAGGTCAGCCAGGAGCAGCAAGACCCTGTGTGCAGCCTGGCAGTGGGTAAGCCGTTGGGGACAGACCCTGGCACAGCCTGGGGAACAGGCTCCGTGGTACTCAGCTCCGGGCTCGGGAAGCCCCGAGCTAACTGCCAGGGAGCAGCAGCAGCAAAGCTACTCTAGAAGGGAAGGCGAGCCAGGAGCTGAGGCTGGCCACAGCGCAGGCGTTGCCTTCACCAGCACGGCACAGTCCCTGAGCTGGGCAAGCAGGGCAGGGTGGCGACAGGCAAAGGCAAGGTGACAAGTCAGGTCCGAGGTGAGTCTTGGAGATGCGAAGAACAGTTCAGGCATGTCAGGGACCTGGCCGGGAGCACACACCGCTATGACATAGCTTACACCCGCGCCCGAGCTTCAGTGGAGCTCCTGCATCAATGGGCAGGGTGCGCGACCTGCGGAGGCCGGTCAGGGCAAGCCATACCTATGGGGGCCCTCACAGCCCTGACTGCAATACAGTCCAGCCGTCCCACGGGGTATTCAGGTGTTGAAGAAAACAACAGTCCCCTCCATCTGGACCCCTAAGTCACCTGACATCTTTCATCTTCTCCAGGAAGCCGAAGACATCTGCCTGATAGTAGCCTCTTTCCTGATTTCTGCCCTTCTTGTACAGGTACAGTGATTCACAGATTTATGATACAATCATAATGCTATATCAGCATATACTTTCACTAGAGGGCCATATTAAAATTGCACTGGAAGGCTGAATTTGGGCATTTCTTGTCTGAACCATCACTTTAAACATACTTTGTGTTTAACCCAAACTGGCCAGACCATCAAACTAACCGACTATAAAAATACACGCTACAGTTAAGTTGCTGATTCAGTTTGCAAGTATTTCTTATACCGAAGAAAAATAGTTTCACAGCGAGGACTTTGTTCATGTAATTCTAGCATATAGGTAGGGGGTCAAAATTAATGATTACTGTTGCATAAAAATTCAAGAAACTACTCTTGATTTCCCATTTCTCCTACACTTCCTTTCAGTGTAGAAGACCTACTGCAGTTAATATTTAAGTGTCTGACTAGAAAGGAGATAGAAAGGACAGAGATTCACCCCTTCAAAAACATTAGTCATTGGAACATAGGTAAGCAACCAGAAAATACTTTGAAGACTAGAACAGGAGCAGAGTTTGAAGTTTGAAAAAAAAATCCAAGAACAAAAACACACTAAAAAAAAAGCAGAGAACGAACGCCAGAGAAGGAGAGGGACTGTCAATGCTCAAATAACAAGTAAAAACCAGCAGCCAAAATGACAGTTTTCCCGGCTGTTAGGTTTTGTATGAATGATGCAGGTGGTAGTTCTTGTCACGTGATGACAGGAGATAGACCTCTGAGCAGCAGCCCAAAGGACAGTGGGGGCTTATCAACAACAGTGCATTGAAATATTTACACCTAAGTCACTGCTAGGCAGGGCTGACAGGCTGGACAACTGCCTAGAAGGGCCAGAGAAGACGGATGGATGCTACCTGCAATTTCTTCAGAGTGAGCATCTGTCCCCACAGGTTCCCTAGCTCTTCCCCCAGGAGCCAGCCAGGAACTAGCATGACTGGGCCCCTACAGAGATATTTCCTGTGACAAAGGAGAAACCCCTGTCATACATGCACACAGCGCCATTTGGACATTCAAGTGTTGTCATGCTATTTTGGGATGCAGAGAAGTGCCACTTCCTCCTCAGCAGTGTGGGAGAAGATGCATCGAGCCAGCAGTCCTCAGATTGCTTTTCTACATCCCCCTCACCATGAGTACATTCTGGATTTCGGGTGCTCTTCCCACATAAGAGTTGCTTTTGGTTTGGACGGGTGCAGGGGGAGTGCTGCCTGGAGTGCAGCAGGGGACATGGCAAGGAGAGGGCAGAGGGAGAAGGGGGCGAAGGAGCTCCCGACAGCCAGGCTGAGAAAGGAAGCAGAAGAAGCCTGTAACTCCTGCAAGCCACAGAGCCAAACCAGCACCCCTCAGCAGGGATACCAGGACCAGAGACAATAGGAGAAGGCGGCTTTTTCCCAACAGCTCTCAAAATCCACGAGTTGCCTCAGCCACGCTTCTTGGAGCTGCCTGTCTCCTCACCCAGAGGGAACCTTGCAAGCACTGCTTCACCTCGTGGCTCTGTTCCCAGGCCGTCTTCTTGCTTTCCTCCCTCCCCTACTCATCTCTCAGCAGCGCCCCAGGGACAGGCCACCTTCCCTCACTGGGAGATGTATTCCCCAGGTCCCTAATGGAGCAACCATTACCAGTTTGAGAAGAGCTGTGCTAAAATGCCACGTCCTCTCCAAAGGTCATAAGCAGTAGCCCACAGCACAGGGTCCAATTCATTAATTAAGATGTGTGGCTTTACTGAAGAAAATTGTTGTCAGGCAGTGAGAGAGCCAGGCAAGATAAGAAAAGCACACACACAAAAAAAAAGTTAAATTGTTGACTCATGTTACTTATTAATTTAAGGCCTCAAGAGAAAGCCACTAATGTGAAAGTTCGAAAACTGAGGAAAAAATACAGAAGGTAGTTAGAAGACAGCAGCTCAGCAAGAAGGAAGCTTAGCCTGCTCCAAGGAGCAACAAAGGCTGGTGCTTTCCCACGTGACTGTGTGGCCAACGAGAACATGTCACCCTGGGTGCTGAGTCTTGCATGTTAGAGCTAGCTATCTTCTGCGTGCATTCACCTGTGAATAATCGCTGTGTACTTAAAAACCTGTATACTCCTGCTTGCAATCCTCTGTGCATGGAAAAAGATGCCCAAACATTAGTGAACCAGTGGAAAAGGCGGCTCACAGCCCAGACACTCAGGTGGCATTGAGGTGTGCCTCTTCCTGCTCAGCACGCTGGTGTTGGTAGATCCATGTGCTTAATCTTAAATATTGAGAAGAGCTCAGTACTGAATCTCGGAGGCTAACTGTAATGCATTCATTTCACAGTTCAGATGAGCAAGTGTTTGCATGTATTTGCTTTAAGCACTACTGCAAATAGCAGGCTGTTTTCTTACTTGATAGAAAAAAAAATTTCCATCCACTTTGTCTCAGCATCTCGGCATGGTGGTCATTTCCTCAAGCTACTGCGTGGCCGTAGCCTACCTTCTAGCAGCAAGGCAAGCCATGGCTTTGACTCTGCTACTACTGTTTTTCTCATTATTTAGATCATTTGGTAAGAGTTTGTGTTTTACGAGATAGGTGCCCAGGCTCTAAAGGTAAGGGCATTTTTACATCCTGCTATATTGTCAGCAACCACTTGACCACACTCTCATCACAAAGGCAGAAGGAAGAATGGGCTAACGCTTGGCCCCCCATGACTTGTGCAGGGCAGCTTATATGCACAGTGCTCCTCAGCCATTCCCACAGCAGGAAGAATTGGCCTGGGCATAGGAACCTGCAGAAAGAAACAGCCTCTACCCCAAATGTGTCTTCCTCCTAAGCCAGGCAGTAGTCCCGGGTGCGGTGCAGTATTAGTGAAGTATACTGCTGGTTCCTGAGCTAAGATCTCCATTTTCCTACTTGGTACTGCAGCTGGCATATTTTCTTCTCCCTACACATCTGACTAATGCCCATCTCAAAATCCAGCTGGCCTTTTGCTTTTTGAGGAGAGGGAACCCTGACAACGGTGGTTGAAAGCCTTCCCTGCTCTAACCTGGCAGGTGTTGCTGCGCCTATCATTGTCCCCGAGCTCAGAGTGGGGCAGAAGAGGTTAAAAGGGGGAAAAAACCCCACCCAAACCAAAAAGAACAATCAGACAAAACAATGATTTATTTAAGGGCCAAAAGAGGGAAGTCTCCCAAATATTAATTTTGGGGGTTGGCAAAACTGAAGTCAGCCAAACAGAGTCCAAAAGAAACATTAAGGTAGAGAATTATTCTGTTTCAGCTACTGGCTAAATCACAGGGAGGAAGGAGCTTCAGGCGTTGCTGCTGTTCTATTGCTGAAGTAGCAATTATCTTATCTGCCTTTCACAGTGCTATTATGCAGTCAGCCTCGTCTGAAGGAAAGATGTCCTGAGACAAAAGATTTAAAAATACTCTTTTGTTCGCAGCTTCCTTTTGAAAAGTGTTGTTTTGTTCTGTTTCTTTTTTAAAGTCACATTTATTTGACAAAGGAACCTCATGATTTCATTGAGTTTAAGATTAGATCATTAGACCTGAGACAATATTATTTGTTACAGCTGTCCATGACTCTCAACCAGAAGATCTCATTTCAGCAGTAATCATTAAAATAATCATTAAAATACTCTTAATCATTAAAACTAGAGATACTATGATGTACATTAAAGACCACTTCATCTCTTTGCAGTCCATACATAGGAAGACTTGCCCTGAAGGTTGATGCTACTTACAATATTTGCTGGACATCTCATATAGCCAGTAAATGTTTTCAGCACTTCAAAGTTAGTGACAGCTAAGCACAGGGATTCCTGTTCTCAGATCTCATTCTGACAATGTAGCAACCCTAATTCCTTTTGTGAGCAAGTCAGTTGTTGTCAGGGTACCACTAATCACAATCTTCATATATCCAGGGTAAACGTAAGGCTGTGCCAACTAGCGGTAGAACTGTAAGAGGGACTCACCCCTTTGGAGTAAGTATTTGAGGAGCAAACACTATCAAAGACATCTTTAAGACAGATGTATGTCAAAGAGACCCCAAATGCGTAAGTAGAATAGCTGAAATAAGAAGAAACTCAGGAATTCAGTCTAGTAATTATCCCGCATCCCTGGTACCTCATCTGCTAAGGACCAGAAACCTGACTTCCAGTTTCACCTAAGTTAGTTAGCATTCCTGTCGGCTGCTTTGCGTAAGCTCGGACCAAATTCAACACAAGCATTTTAGTCATCACTAAAACCCACTTTATGATAGGATCCATGACATACAACAGGGCATTAATATTGACCGATCATATAATAGGCACCTTAACTGCTATGAAAAATGACTTTTCAGTGTAGACATTGCCAGGATTTAGAGAAGATGAATGAATTTCCCTAGAAGGTGACAATGCCTTTCTGACATTGCCTACGATCTTAATGTTACACTTAATATAAATACAGCCTGGTCTTATTAAAAGGTGCAGATCAGCATGTGCAATGATTGTGAGATAACACTGAACATCTGCCGAACACAGGGAGACTAACCTCATGCCAACTGGTTTCCTTCCAGCTTAGATGAGTAACTACCACAGCTGCCTTTCATTACAACTCTCAAACCAGCTCTGTTTTAAATATTAAACTCAGTTTTAAATATTAAATACTAAAGTAGCTGGCTCTGCAGCTGCTCTGATGGGGAGCAGAGGAACTTCATGGAAAGCCTCCTTCTACCATGCACTGTCTGGTAGACTCTCCCTAGAAATGGTTTGCATCAGCCCATCACCCTTGCATCAGCCCATCACCATTTTTTCTGCTGGGACCCTGTTTAAGCCCATTAGGTGGGAACCCCAGCTTCTCAGTACTGTTCTCCCAGAGCAGACAGGCTGCTTCTTTGTGCCCTCAGGGGCAGTGGTGAGTGAAGTCGCAGACGTAGCTTTGCTGCTGAGAAGGCACATATTTAGTAGATAAAACGTATTACTAGGATGGTGGCATACTGTAAACACCTAGAATTAAATAACTGGGTCCCAGGAGCTCAATGGCTTACAGTTTGCAAATGCATGGTCAGTTGAAAGTGAAGCTTCCAGAGGAAAGGAGTTAAACATGGGCCATTCTCATGAGGAAATTGGTACCCTATTGTTTAGTTTGATGACAAAATATCCTAGTTCAGATACATTGCAATGCATTTACAGTCTTCCAACAATATTGCCTTGAAACCCCATTCCAAAGCTCCCATATGAAAATAAACTCTACAATAAAACTCAGGCTTTGGAGTACAGGATGTACTCAACCTTACAAAGACTGATCTCTGAGCAGGCAGCTGACTGCTCTATTCCCTGAGATGTCTGCTAGAAAAGATGATTTGCTGAGGAACAATGTAGTAGAAAATCCATATGTATATTGTTGGAACTACCCAGCAAATCTTATGAGAGAGGTTACTTGGTTAGTAGGAGGAGCGCCTCTGGTGTTCTTCATTTGAGAGAATTTGAATTGTCCGAGTCCCCAAGGTATTGCCTAAAACTTGGTCTCCACTCATTAAATTCAGCAGCTGACCAGCTTAACGGGAAGAGACCACCAGCGTAGGTGATTCAATGATTACTACAGGCTAGTTTGGTATGCAGCTTATGAAGTGATGTGGATCACCATGTCAAAGCTTACAATAACAAGCCGACAACATCTGTAAGTCTGAAACATGGTCCAGAACTCCCTTTAGCTCAAGCAGAAGATTAATGTGGCTAATTAACAGCCCAGGTATGGGAAAGACAGGCGAATTCTTCACATGCGAGATTGTGATAGAACCTGGGTTTTTTTAAGATAATAGTGATGACCATACCTTCATTGGAAGACTTGTTCTAAAGGTTCGTGCTAAAATGCTAGTGTGTGCTAGGCTTTCACCACCCTTCTAATATATGAAGATCAAGAGCTGGATATACATATACTATATTCATCACATTAACATGGTATACCCAGCTTCTGGAAATCAGCATAGAAGAGTATGTCCTGGTCAAAGTTTGCAACTAATGTAGGTGGATTCTATCATCTGCTACAAAATTAACTGGAAAATCTGTGCTTTTTCCTGTGTTCTGTAGTCTAGAAGTGGAGGATCTAGAAGTGATTTCTGCACAGCAAATGTGAGTAGATGTGATGTTAAATAATGTGGGTTCTCCGGAGCGTGATCATGAACAAACACCAGAACTAGCTGTCTAGCTTCTGCCTGCTGCACGAAGGACAAATTCCCTCTGAAGAGATCTGTTTTCCTGGCAGGAGAGCTGAAATGGCATGATCTGTCTGCAGCACACCTGCCATGCTTTCTGTGTCAATAAACTAACATCAGTCTTGCACCATCTCTTCAGGAAGGATGCTGAAGTTCTCCAAAACTCCAGAATTATGTGTGGCCACTGTCATTTAGCAGAGAATTTGTTTTCCATGGGCAAAAGTGACAGCAAGCCTCTATTACTCATTCAGACCAGACTTTAAGAATTGCACATCGGTAACAAGCTCCATTGCATGAACCTTGGACGCTTTAACAAAGGAAACTTAACCTGCCCTCACTTTACCACTCAAGACTGCACTGGATTGTGCTGATTTGCAGCCTGTTGTTCTGCCCTGGAAGAGAGCTGGTGTACCCCAAGGACTGCCTTTCTTCTTTTAAGCCATAGGACAGAGAGACAGCAGAGGCTTGCGTGACCTGTATTGCAGGTAGGATATAAGGCAGCATTTTGTTGCAGTTTCAGACATTCAAATTCAGACATCAAGGCTGAGCTTGATTTTCTTTAGTTCCAGCTCAGGAGTCTCGTGGCCACTGTGCAGTAGAGCTCAGCGCTGCGATTTCATTTCACAAAGACCACTATGGACTCTAAAAGCCCAAACCTGGGCCCAAAGACTCTACAATGTCTTCTCTGGTCCTGTTCAACAAAGCCCTTATTAATGGAGTAGAGAGCAAAAAAGCTGACAGGACCCATCAGTGCAGTGCAGTACCTTTCAGCAGGTTTCCGTTCATTCTCCATCTGCAGGTATGGATGCCCATAACAAATCAAGAGCTGGATTACCACCAAGATTCAAGTTACTTCCTTGCCAAAGCAGGACCCACTCATAGCAGTGATGGCCGACTTATACCAAAGCCACTTTTATACTCCAGGCAACTGCTCAAGACTCCTTAGAAAGGATTTTCAGGTCACCTTCAGGCCCAGGTTCAGTGGACCATTACACAGGTCTTCATATAACTGCGCTTACTGTGGTCTTTGGTTCTCAAGAGCCGGAAAAAATAGCAAGGATTGCTACGGCCTTCTTGCTGGCTTCTTTGCAGTCTCCGTTCCTTACTGCTTCGGTTGCTGGCAAAGTGAATCTTTACAGTGCTTCTGCCAAGCAGAATTACTGCTGTTGCCTCGGGGTCTGATACAGCTGTTGGTAAACTTCCACCCTGCTCTCCCAGCTATTTTGTAAGGAGCTTCAGATTATCTTCTGGGCACAGCTACTGTGTTTTCATTCTATGCCAGATACAAAATGATCTGATTTTCCTCTAGCCTAGATAAAACACTCCAACAACTGCTTTAATTAAAAAAAATCATTTTACGTACATAAAACAAACATAACAGAGGAATCCAAGCCATTACAGAGGGAACAATACACTCCTTTATATCATGCACAAGTATTTTTCTTCCCCTTCAGATCAGGGAAAAACCCATCCTAACCAGAAAAGTTCCACCACCCCCACAAAAAAAATGGTGGAACATCTACCAACTTTGCTTACTCCCACGAGACTTACCTCAGTCACTCATCCCTTCCTCTGGGTAGGAGCCCTACATAAGTTTATTAAATACTGCTCCTACCTCTTGACTGATCCTGAACACCCATACTCTACCAGAGCAGAGTTAGCTACTTTGATAAAGCAACCTGTACACTTTTTATACCAGCACTCACATATTGCTTGACTTAAGCGATGTGGCCACCTTAGGAGTTTATATACTGTACATATGTAATGGTTTAAGAAAGGTCATTTAATTTCCATTCAAGTAACGATAACAGCTGTTATCTTTGAGGTACCTTTATGTTTTGGTCCAAAATGTTTGTGAACTAGACAACGCAGAATTTTTTGCATCAAGTGATCTTATAAGACATTAGTGAAGTCAGGTTCTGTTTTTCAAGATATTTGCAAATTTAATATTTATCAGCACTGTGCTTATTATTTTAGTCTATGACTAATCCTTAAGAACACTACAACTGTTATATGGCAAGTGTCATAGTAACTAACTAAATAAGGCAGATTAAGTGTATTTAGAATTATCTATCCAAATACAGACTTTAGAAAGGCATATGTAAGTTTTACAATTAGGAGATTAAAATGACATGGCTAGAGAGAAATAAACTGTTTTCTTGAGCTCTCTGGTACCTGTTTTTGTCTTAGTTCAAGCACACCAGAGAGAGATCTTGCGTACAAAAACCGGTCGGGTTTGAGCTTTGTTTAGAAACTCGCCTGATAATTAGATGCAAAGGCTGTTAAATATATATCATTTTTCCACTGTGCAAGCATAAATTATTTCCTGTAATAAATTTCACTGTACATGTTACTAGGCTGTATATAGATCAGAAATGGATATTTATAATTAGCCTGTATTTGTCTTCACCTCTATCTTTGTTTCCAAGGGTTGCTATGGATAACCGTTCTTCCACCTCCTGTGTTCTCACTTTGCAGGTCTTGTGAATCCTCTCTTCCATAGCATTCACTATTTATCGAAAGGCCTGATGAAGCAACCTAAGTGAAAATATGGGCAATATTGCAATAAGTATTACATCTTCTTGCTGTTAAACCTCAACAAAAGCATACTGCAGCCCTCCATGTGCCTTCCTAGGACAGCTGCAGCTGCCTTAAGCAGTGTAGGCAAACTGAGAAATATGCTAACAAGAGAAACATTTTCAGGACTTTGCCTCTTCTCTAAACCCGTATTTCCTGGGAATGCTAAAATTTATGCTAAGAACTATGTTCTTAGTTACCAATGACAAAAATGTCCGCTTTCGTTTACACCAAGCCAAGATACCATATCCCATTTCCTTCGATGGATATTGCCACAGTAATCCATTTATGGACTGATTTATTTCAACACATATCTGGGAATGGTAAGAACTGCAATGAAATACGTGCTACAAAATATTTCTGCCTAGCAAGGAAGATTGCTTTCAGCTCAGCACTTCATGTTTTGAGAGACTAAGAGACTAAGTTCTAAGTTTCGCGAGACTAAGTTCTCCCAAAGAGAGACGCCTGGCCCCGTGATGGCCCAGGGGTATTGCTACCAGAGGGACCTCCAGCCCTTCTCCGTGGTGGCGGGATGACTGATGTTCTGCCCTCCGAGAACCTGGAAGTTGCTGAGCGGTAGCTGAGAGAAGCCGGGGCACTCGTGATTTTGAGTGGCTGACCTTGCCCTGTGCCGTTAGGAGAGAGTGAACTTTTTCCTGGAAATAAATGTAGATCCTGGGATTTACTGCAGGACAAACCCAGGGTGATTATGTGTGCCACAGTTTTCAGGCAACGTGCATGACCCCTGGCAGTGGCCGAGCTTTCCCAGTCTGTGGCCAATTGTCCAGCTCTGCCCGGCCCACCGGCCCAGCCGGTGCCGGGCTGGATGCAGCCGCAGCTCCGGGTCACGCGTGGGGGCTGCAGCGGCGGCCTCCAGCCCCCGCCAGGCCTTCGGCTCGCTCCTGCCCTGCTCTCGGCCGAGCCGGGGAGCCCGCACAAATTTTAAAAATCCCCAAGGGAACGCGAGAGCGCTGGAAAGCAGCGCTGCTCCCACGCCAGAAAGCCCGGCCCGGCGGGGCTCCCTCCGGCCTCCTGCAGAGCACGTCCCTCCGCACATCTCCTCCCGTCCCTCCGGCCTCCCGCATCCCCCCGCACGGCCTCCCGCGCCCCCCGCCCACGGACGCTCGCAGCTCCCTCCCGCGGGGACCGCAGCTTCTGCTCCCTATTTCCCCACGCCGGGGATCCCCCCCCCCAAAAAAAAAACAACAAACCCGCTGCAAGCCGCCAGCGGCGGCCCGGGGGCCGGCACGGCATCTCTCTGCCCGGGGCCGCCTCGCCCCCCCCGCGGTGCCAGCGCGGAGAAGGGCGGCACAAAGCCGTGACGTCAGAGCGGCGGTTGCGGAGGCCGGGGGAGAACTGCCGCTGTTATGACGTCATC
>JAVKLA010000057.1:10156138-10174614 GCA_034782735.1 Sagittarius serpentarius
TGTCGCCTGGAGCGGGGGACACCTTCCAGGCGGCCGGAGCGGGGGAGCCGGCCTTGGTTCGTCCCCTTAAGCGCGTTCGACATCGGGGGTGGGTGACGGGAGCGCGGCGGAAGCCTCGGCGGCAGGTGGGGAGCAGCGAGGGGGTGCTGCCGGGGTCGTCAGCGACAGCCCCCCGAGGGACAGCCAGCTCCCTGGTCTTCGGCCCGGCCGGAGCACCGCGCGGGGGACTCCCCCGCACGCGTGTGCGCGCACGCATCGGTGTCTCTTGCGGCATTTTCAGGTACTTGCGGGACGCTTCTGCCCATTTCCTTGGCTCCGGTAGTTTCTTGCCGTGAGCGGCACCAGCGCGTCTTGTCACTTGTCTATTCCGGCTCTTCCAGGGCCACGCACGGCCCGTGCCATCAGTCACGCGGTGCTCTCCTGTTGTAGAGAAGAAAGGCGCGGCAGTAACGAGGAAATCCTTTCTTTCGTTCGTTTTTCACGTTGAAATCCCATACGTCATTATTGTTCCCTGAGATGAACATGATCAGGAACCGACGGTGCTACCTAGACAGTTGAGCCAAAACGAAGCTGTACATTCACAGAGTATGAAGATCTTCTGTGTTCTGTTGTGAAATTGGAGCTTCCCAAAGCATGCAGCCTCTCAATAGCGTTCGCTGGTTGCATCTTGGTGCTTTGAATATAGGAAAATGCAATATATTTATTTGTTCTTAATATTGTGCTTTTGTGTGAGGGGAAGGTTGTAAACGCAGGTTGCGTGAGGCCTTTTAATTCTGTTTCTGTGCTTGATAGCCATTTGTTTTGTGGGTGATGGTGTCTGTGTGTGTATGAGCATGTGTCCCTAGGTTCTGAGAACTCTTTCATCTGAAAAATCCTCTTTAGTGGCCAGGACGTGCTAGGTATTTTCTCTGTATGCATGTCTGTATGTAAATATATACATATACACACACACATACATATAATTGTAGATGGTTAGTTTTAGAGCAGCAGTGCACTTCCAGTGCCTGCTGCATCTAGTATGTTCAGGGTGGATGCAGTGGAGCAGAGCAAGCTTGCAAGTATATTACTACCAGTTGGCAGCCTGATCTAACAAGTTTATTTTGCCTTTTCTGCAATGACCTTACAGTTAAGGGCCTCAGATAAACTACTGTTTTACCAGCATAGTCTCCCTTTCCCTCCAAGATAGCTGTAATCCATTTCTGTTGTTCACAGAGAGATCACGTTTGCATCATAAATACAAATTTTTTTGTAAGGGAAACAGTGAGAAAACGCAAGAGAAAGGAATGACTTTCCATCCCAAGGCGGTTGGAGGAAGTTTCCATTTTGCAGTATAGTTGGGTTGAATTACTCCTGAAGAGCTTTCAGTGGAGCACGGAGTTAAGTGGGTGATGGGTGTCTGACAGCTGTAAAACATCCTGTTTTGAAGATATTACTGACGTTTGCCAAGCAATTCGTAGTATTTCCTATTGCTGTGCTCAGTGTGGAGACATCCAAGCAAATACCTGAGGTTTCTCTCTATTTAATGTTGTGAAGCAGTGCGGTTCTGCCTTGAATCTAGCAGTCGGAGCTGTGAGCCCAAGATCGTCGGCATCAGATGATGTCTTTTTTCCATTGGCTTCAGTAGGTGTTGTATAATTAACAAGGAGGCACTTCAAGTCTTTTCCGTCTTCTCTATTGAATCAATAATATAGTATCAATGCAATTAGTAATCCTTGCTTAGTTAGAAACAGCAGTGGGTGACAAATATTTTGCAACGTTATCTTACTTGAGTCAATATTTTCTGTAATTTGTGCCCCCAACAGTGTTCTTATTTTATATGCAATAACAAAAGTCTAAAAATTACTACACCCACTCTAAAGCTGGCCATTTTCATGAGTCATTTTCCATCTCATTTCAATTATATAGTGTGATTTCCAAGCGCTTAATATTTTAGACATCTCTAGAGTTAGAGATTACTGTGTTTTTCTTTCATTTGGGATTTCAGAGTAGGTACAATATTGCTTATTGCTCCAGCAGCTCTTGAGGGAGCATCTTCCCAAATAAATGCAGAGCTGAATTGCTAGAAAGAGGAGCAGAATGTAAGAGTGTCACATGATGCCAAGGTCACGCTCGGTGGAGGCCAGGCTTTAGTTTAGTAAGCGGTCTTTAGTCTTAATGTTCTACGGAAGCAGAACTCACGAAATGTGATGCACAGGCTCCCCTGGCACATCCCAAGGCAAGAGCCTGTAATCTGATGGTGAAAATAATCATCCTTGAGCTTGGGAGGCACTAAGGGACAATCCAGAGTTTTTACTCCTCTCTGAAACAGGGCAGTATGTCAGGAAGTCAGAGGCTTCGGTCGTAGCACTTTCCAGTGCTCAAAATGCAGGAGGATCGGTCCCCGCTATGGTACTGCCAAAACAATTTCTCTGCTACAATTTCTCTGATGCAATGTCACTGAGGTTATGTTGGCAAACTAATTGATCCAAATCATGTTTTGTTTCCATAGATTTCCCATTCTCCTAGTAGTGGTTCTAATCTGTATGTTTAAATGCCACCCTCAGAAGCATTTGGTGACATTTTGGACGCTCTTCTACGTTATACAGCATTAGTATCACATAGGTACTTCAAACTGGGAAACAGAACTTCTGACTAATACGTTGCCTTAAGAAGGTTTAACTCGGACACCTAGGCCAAGTCTGAGCGCTCTCTCTTTTTTTTTTTTCCTTCCATTCAGTTGCCTTGAAGAACAGGGTTAAGATGAAGGTCCTTAATAGTTCGGACTGTTGAAATTATTCTGTTTCGTAGTTCCAATATTGCAATTTCATATTTTTCTAATATGTCTTCCTATACTTCCTCTTCCAGGTACTTCGTACTTAACAGATATAGTATGGTGGTCGGGCACTATTGCAAGTAAGTATCTTAAAAGGTTTTATTTTTTTGAAGGGAAAAGTTGTGCTTAGATGGTGAAATGAGACATCAGGAAATCTGGGTTCTTTAATCTCCTGCTCACTTGTCACGAAATTCCCATCCCTCAGAAATATCCCACCTTTAGTAAACTCTCATTCTGGCGACTGTGTCTGATGGTGTTTGAGAAGGCAAAGAGCTGGGACAAACCTGAGTCAGGCATCTTTCCACATTCCAAAACCGTTTGGTTTTTGCAGCCCTTGGCAGCCACGCGCAGCTCTGACTCTGGGTTCCTGCACGGTTTGTGTCTCTGGTCCGCTCGGTTTTTAATAAAAGCCAAAGCTGAATAAGAAATGTCACTCTGCACAAAAGGGCTTATTGAGCACATGTTATTTTTTAGATCAGAAAGCACTTAGCCAGCCTCAATTAAAAAAAAAAAAATCCTTTTTGATTTCTAGTTTGACAGATATAGCTTCAGTTTTGCTTTTAATCTACAAGATTAATGTGAAGCCTTGTGTTGTGCTGATATGACATCAGTGTAATTTTACTCTTAGTATCTTTGTAAACTCTGCTCCCACTAAGTTCCCTTTCTGATATGAATCCAGAGCATGGGGAGCAGCTAGCTTTCTCCTCTTGCAGTTCAGCCCTAGTTCTACTCACGAGTTTAAAATCATACCCCACTTTTAGACTCTAATCCAGCCTTTTGTGAATTATTTGGAAATGTTCTGATGCTGTTTCTGAGAAGTATGAGTCCAGTTGTGCCCCTTGTTTCATGGCAGCTAGGTAAGTTTCTGGTTTTGTTTCTTTCAGCTATGCAAAAGGAATGGAAACTGATAGATCTGTTGAAGGACAAAGTTCACAGCAAGTGTAAAAGCCAACAGAGCTTCAGAGGAAAGTCCTCAGCTAATTTAACCTGAGTTTAAGTAGTTCTTTATCAGCTTCCTCCTCTGCCGGGATCACTACTGCCTAAGTAGCAATAAATCTGTGCATTAATCACTGTTGTTTATCGCTCTTGAGGCTCCTACCTTGAATCTCCGAGCAGAAGGAGTTAAAATAAGAGAGGTTTTATTACAGGAGTTTGTCTTGGTGAATCGGAGAAAACTATTTCATGCTTGAAAGAGCTGACTGAGTTGCATGAAGGCAAAACAGCTGAAGGAACAGGTACCAGTTGGCTTTTGTCCAGTAGCTAGGTGCAGGTATTTCAAAACAAAGCCTCACTAAGTTTACAAAGGAACCAAGGGAAGAATTGCTTAAGGATATTATAGATTCAGAATTGCAACAGAGTCACAAACAGCAATAGCAAGGGCCAGGCAGGCCCCTATGGGATGCAGAGAAAGGCGATGTTTGGGGAACTAGCAGTATCCCCATTTATCTGGGCAAAATTATAACAGCTGACATAATTTTCTCAAGCAAGGAATTTTGAGTTTGGATGACTAACAAAACCCACATAAACTCTATCAACTTGTTTCCACAATATTTGTTCAGATGGTGAACAAGCATTTCTGCATTGGCATGCTGACAGCATAACGCTGCCTAACCATTTTGGGGCCTTGGGATCCACTGGATTACTGAAGACTTCAAAGGAAGGGCCACAGACTCTGCTAAGGGACTTTTTCTTACACTGTTGTCAAAAGAGTGATTGCAGCATGTGTACAGGTATTTCAGGGAGCATTAAACTAATTAATTGGCTAATGAATTAGTTTCAGTGCAGGGTTTTGATAGCAGTATAGATGCGGCTGGTTTTTATAGTGGATACATCTGTGTTAGTGTTTTATTGCAGATGGGAAATACACTTGTGAAGCAAACCTCCTGTTTGTCTCCACGGATTGGGCTTTATTTCACGTTGTGGAGCAGTGTTGGAGCTCCTGAACTGGAGTTTAAGATGAAACTAGGCTGGAAGATGCACTCTAAGAACATGCCTAATGCACACCAGCTGCAAACAGACTTTCAGTCCATGGGAGCAGGCTGAAGTTAGTCTGAAATAAACCCCCTGACATACACAGAGCAGACATCTTTTGCTGTACGGGTCTACTGCTGGTCTTCTTGCTAATATAGACATGTCTGTGTGCATCGAGTTTTGTGTTGCAATAATTTCGGGGATATTGGTACTCCTTCAGCAAGTTTAAAGCTTGGTCTGCCTTCGAGACCTGAAGCCATGTCTTGACTTTACAGCATTGATGTATCTGGAGAGGAATTTCTATCCAGAGAGGACTGGATAGGTTGGCAGCAAAGGTCCTCAACATCAGGTAGATGGTAACAATTACTGAGATTCTTTTTTTTAACTGGTCTTAGTTAGTCCTGGTCCGTCATTTGTGGTGGTAAGAGACCGTTACTCTTACTCCATGGTGATGCTGAAAACTTCTGGTAAGCTCAGTTGCATTACAATATGAGCAGTTTGAAGCTTCAGAGACCTAATCTATGGATCGGTGTTGGTGCTGGCTGTTAGGGCTCTTCCAACAGAAAGTTAAGGCAGCTGACCTCCAAAAAAGCAACCTTTTGTCAGAGTCACTTGGAAGTGTATGTAATCTGCAGAAACACAGCGTGCCAGCTGTGCCCCACCCTCCGTGCAAGATCTGCCCCAGTCCCCTCAGATGCCTTGAAGATAATGCCAAAGTTGCCACGAACGTCTCCTGAAAACCAAGCCCAAGGCTGATAGCTGAGTTACTCTGTTCCCAGGGGCAGGGAGACCATCACGGACTCCTGTGCTGTAGAAATGATGCTCACTTACTTCTCTGGGTCACTCCTGCACGTAGGGAAAGACTCAGTGAATTGAATTAGTACAATTTTGCCATGCTCTGCAGTTTTGTAAGTTTGTTTGTCTCTTTTATGTTTCCTGTAGGTTATACAGGTCTTCAGCTCTACTGATAGCATGAGCTAATTTGGTAAATTAATTAATGTTTGCACAGTGCTTTGGAGGTGTAAAGAACAGGATGATGGTAACAATATTTGATAGTTGAGGGCAATGCCAGCCTGAGCGTAAAGGCAGCTTGGATTCTTGAAATGTCTTTAAATGCTGATAATGCCTCTTAACATCAACTGGAAATTTGAGCTGTATATAATTTTTGTTCAATCTCAAGGTTCTTGCCAGTTACCACAGACCCTGTAACTATGCAAGCATCATGTTGACCTATTATAAACTTGCCAGCACTTGCAACACCATCCAGCTTTTCTTTTTTAACTGAAAACTTGAACACATGAACTGTTTATCACAGCTGTGGTGTGCAATAATGTGGTATGTCTTGGAATTTGTTTTTATTGGGGGAAAGAAAAAAATAATATTGTGAGGCTGTTACCGTGACTTGTCAGGGATCTGTTCTTTTACAGCAGTCAGGAATTACTTTTGATGTTGTACAGTGTTGTGAAAATTTGATGTGGTCTACTGTGTATTGAAGAGCCCTTGTGCATGTGCTTAGTATTTCTTTAGTAGATTCCTTTCCTCAGTACTGTCCTTTTCCCCACCCCCAAAGGTAACCCTGCTCTTAGGAGCTATAACCAAGTGCATTCTTGTTACATGTATGCACATTCTAAAGGTGAAATCATGGGTTATATATACTTTTAGCCCTCCATACAAATATTTGGTATTTGAGTGTAATTCATGAGCGTCTCTAATTCATAGTCCTATTTATATTCAACTAAGAGAAGTCGCAAATGAGATTATTTACTGTGCCCTCTTGGATCTTCTTGTGTGGCAAATGTAAATCTTATATCAAAAATAATTAAAAAATATAGAAAAATTCCAGCCATTTTGTTTAAGTGCAAAATTAACTCAGCTAACAAATCTGTAATATCTGTTCTCCAGTTAGGTCAGTCTTTCCCAAACGGTATTGGGTAAGTTTTCGTTACTTCTTTTTACAAAGGGATTTAAAGGCTTATTTCTGGTTCTCTTGACAGTGGCTCTGGGTCAAATAGGAAATTTCTTGGCTTACACTGCAGTCCCAACTGTATTAGTGACGCCCTTGGGAGCTCTTGGTGTTCCATTTGGGTAAGAGTTTGCTTTTCTTGTTCTTATCTGAATGTTTTTACTACTTAATAAAATGTCAGATAGGCTCAGTGATCACTGGAGGTCCACTGACAAGATGTCAGGCGGCTTATGACTGTTAATGATGTGTTATAATGTCACCTATTCCTGTTTTCCCCAGTAAAGGTGGGAGGGAGGCAGTGGTGAAGAAGGGGTTCCTGAGTATCTTCTGCTTTAACTATCACTATGATCTGGAACAGATAAACATCTTTTGGTGGTTTTTTTTGTTCGTGGTTTTTTTTTTTTCCTCTCCCCCTTCACTGTGGTTATTCTGTACACTTCTGCCTTTTCTCTTATTCACAGTTCCTTTACTATGTAGATCTTTCCTTTTTTCTCCCATTCTTTCTCTCCCCTGCTATCCGCAGCCCACATGTGTTTATTGATGCTGATTTTCATTTAGTTGGGTTTGGCCACTTTCCTGAAGCAGGGGAGTCCCTTGCATATGCATGCCCCCAGCTGCTTGAATGTTATGTTCGTGGGGCAGCGTGGGGGGAACAAAAAAGGCAGTGAGTGTTCCTAAATGGAGTTTAATATGCAACTGAATGTTTTGTGAATAGCTAAACTACAGTTGTGAAACTACTGTAGTGAAAAAGTCCCGTTCTTTAAAAACAAAGCTGTGCATTGCTTCGAGAGTTTTTTTGCTGCCTATTGTTGGCTGCTGAACTGTGTATTGGACTGCCCTGGTCATCTACTTCAGAGCACAGGCGGCTTTGTATGGGCTTCGCCGCTGTCTTTACACTATGAAGCACACCGATGGTGCTCTACTTACCGCCTGTTATTTTATCTTAGGCCACACAATTTTGTGTATTTTGGTCAGCTACGTGCCTGAGCTGAGCCCTGTGATCTTTGTAACCAAAGGTCACTTTCACCTCATGACTGTGTAGCACCCATAAAATGGGGCTTTGTGACAGCTCACCGAATCGTTGATGGGTAGATACCTGCATCGGCTGCCAGGTGCCTGCTGTGGGGGGTTGGGGTTTTTTGGAGAGGGTGATGTGGTGTTGTTTTCTGGGGTGTTGTGGTTGGGTTTTTTGTTGGTTTTGCTTTTGGGTTTGGGGGTTTTTTTTCCCCTGAGATGAGACATCAAGGACTGAGTAAGACCGAGACTGGATGAATTTTCCCTAAGATAAGCCAGAAATGCATTTTGAGGATCCACCAACATTTGGTCGGCGATCCACCAACATTTGATACTGTTCCTTTAAGAGGGAAAGTCATGTGGCATATCGCTGTTAGAGCATTATTAACAGGATGTAGTCAAACATTTAATTTTCTTCCTCTTTGTGAAAGGTCCATTTTAGCTTCTTACTTACTGAAAGAAAAACTGAACATTCTTGGCAAGCTGGGATGTTTGCTGAGCTGCGCTGGGTCTGTTGTTCTCATCATCCATTCCCCAAAGTCCGAGAGTGTAACGACTCAGGCCGAGCTTGAAGAGAAGCTTACAAATCCAGGTACTTTGTTCTTTTATTAACTCATAATAATTGCGTGAGATTGATCAAGAGCACGCAGGAGGAGGAGGAGGAGGCGGCCTACCACTTCTACCAGGTAGGAAAACTGACTTCTGAAGAAACCGTGACGTGACAGAGGCAAACCAGTACAGCTTTTGTGTAGGAAAATTATGCCTTGCTGCACTTGGAACTCGTCAGATTTATTGGTACATGTGTGCAGAAAGGAAAATGTGGGTTCTTTTGAAAACATTATCCTGCACAGCAAGCTCAGAACAATGGCCGTTTGAACTTGTAGTCTTCTAAAATTATGAAAAAGTGTATCTTGCTACTTAGAGATGAAAGGTGTAATTCTAGGATCTCAATTTAAGTTGTTTTAAACAAAACATAAAGTAATTATTGTCTTTTGTTCTTTAATTCTGTGGGGGTTTTTTTATGAAAAGTTTATACTACGTACCAGTTATGTTTCAAGCAGATTTCTTTGCACAATAAAAGTGTGTAGAAATAGGCTGTTGAGACATATGCTGAAATGCCTGTTCTTTCTCACAGAGAACGTGAAGCCCCCCTAGCTGCTGGAGGACACATACTAGTGCTAATATGTGCCAGACCCACTTTTATTTTTCTTGCCTAAGAGCTAAACTGTCAACTATTTCCCTTAATTGCTTTAGGTGAGAGAAACTCAAACCTAATAACATCAGCTATCAAAAAAATTCACAAACAAAGAAAAGAAAACAAATACCCTGGTCTAAATTTACCATTTCAATCTGACCAAAATGGATTGGAAATACATTTCTTTAAAACTGTAAAGCATGAAATGTTTTTCACCACTCTAATCTGTGTACTGATGCTATAATGTAAATGATAAGGCCTCCCGGTTCTTCCAGCTGTACTCATCTCGCTCACCTTAATGGGATCTACCCTTATCTTTAAACTCTTTGCTGGATCCACACACCATGCTTTATTGAACTGTTATGAATGAGATGCTATCACTGCTGTCTGTCATAGGGGGCTTTAAGGAGTATAGTCCTCATGGAAGAGAATTAAAAAAAAAAAAAAAGCCATCTTAAACCCAGTTCAAATGTGCAACAGTATGTATTTTACTACATGATGATTTGTTTTACCCAAAGAACATGACATCATCAGTTGCAGGTGCCCACACCATCTCTAAAAAGCTCGGTGATTTGGATCTATATTCAATAGCAAAACTTAATCCTGGTGTATACCTGAAGTTCACTGGTATGACATGATTTGCCTGCTAAAATCTTGAGAAGACCAAGAGTTCTCACCTTGCTGTTATCTTGTTTTCTTTCTGTTTTCCAGTTTTCGTGGGTTATCTCTGCATAGTGCTGCTAATGCTTCTCCTGCTTATCTTCTGGATAGCTCCAGCTCATGGACCTACTAATATCATGGTTTACATCAGTATTTGCTCTTTGTTGGGCAGTTTCACTGTTCCCAGCACGAAAGGCATTGGGCTAGCTGCTCAAGATATCTTTCACAATAACCCATCGAGTCAAAGGGCTCTGTACCTCTGTCTGGTACTTCTGGCAGTATTAGGATGTAGCATTATCATTCAGTTCAGATATATCAACAAGGCACTGGAATGTTTCGACTCCTCTGTGTTTGGTGCCATCTACTACGTTGTGTTTACCACCCTAGTCCTGCTGGCTTCAGCCATCCTTTTCAGGGAATGGAGTAACGTAGGAGTTGTAGATTTCTTGGGAATGGCTTGTGGATTCACCACAGTATCTATTGGAATTGTTCTTATACAAGTCTTCAAGGAATTCAATTTCAATATCGGGGATTTGAATAAACCTAACATGAAGACAGATTAAAATCTTTTTTTGAGGGGAAACTGGATGGCTCCGGGAAGGATGCAGAGCCTTTCATTTCTAGGTCACTGATTCAAATACGATTCAGGTTGGTAGTTACCCTGTGACGATTTGGTGGCCTACGTGAAATGAATTGGAGGCCTCCATCCAGTTTCCAAGGAACAGTTGTCCATGTACCCCAGTCAACACAATAAATGACCTTAGCTGGAACCACTGATTGAGTCAGCATAGAGACCGATGTATTTCCTTACTGTAAAAGGTAATCCATCAGAAAAGTTCTGGGGATTTTCTGACAGACCTGTGTGTGAAAGCTTGCATTGGGGCTTCTGAGGTACTGTTGCTGTGGGCAGAGAACATCAGTTTCTAATGCACTCAATCTGACACTTCTCATGAGTGATGTATACCTTAAAACATGGGGGGAAGAAGAGTGAGTGGAACAATTTGTTGATCTCAATATAGCAATGTGTTCACCGTCAAGGCTGTGAATTCTGAGACAAATGTTGGTTGAACTATGGACTGCAGATTTGTCCTTTTTAGTGACTGTCTCGGCAACTTGGTTTGCCATGCGGTGAAGACACTGGGGAGTTTTAAATTGAATTCTTTATACAGAGCAGTGGACCCTTAAAAAAATCCTTTCTTTCATTACTTATCAGCTGATGGTAGTGTCCAGGTATGCATTTTTCTTTGTAACTTACGTGCATTAAGACATACCGTGTTCATCTGAGATTTTTTAATTGGGAGCAGACAGAAAGACTCTGAAGGATGTGGAAATGGTGCACAGACTCATTGCCTATATGGTGGCTTATTTGTAAGCAGCTCAGAACTATTTCAGTGCCTTTGTAATCCAAAAATACTGCGTAAATGTGAATGTATTTGTTTCAGAGGGCCTATACCGGTTTAATAATTAAATTTCACTTTCTATAGTATTGGGTATTTAAATTCTAAACATGTAAAGCATCCAGAAGGAGCCAAACATTTTTGGAAGAATTTACAAACCTGAACTGAAACCCTTAGATGCCTTGACGGCTTCTGAAAAACCCATAGTGCTAATGGAAAGAGCTAATGTACAGGAGGACTGTTTAAAGCAGTCCAGCATACCTTTATTTTAATTAAGTGACTAAATACAGGAAATCATTTTGTGAAGTAGCTAATAAGCAGGGACCACAAAAAAAGAAATTTGAGAGAGAAGAGGATGAGATTTCTCATAGCTCAAAAAAAGATGGTCTGATCCTCTGGTAACTTGGGAAAAGGAGGTTAAAGGCTGAAAAAGCATAAGCATTCAGAGAGCTGAGTTTCAGGTAACCAACAGGGATATACATTCAGATCCAGTAATTTACAGATCTGTGTGAACAGTTCAGCCATAATACTTTGCCAAGTAGTACAGATAGCTTACGCTATGATTGGAATGCTTCTGAACGGTTCGGTTTAAACCATTTAGAGACTACTCATATGTCAAATAGTAAATTTTCATGTTCTACTTATATTTGGAAGTTAAAACATCACAAGTCAAAAACTTGTAAGGAAAGCTTCAAAAGTAATGAATGTTGGTTTCCATTTAAGTACAAAAATGGAAGGGTACAGTGGAACTCAACATCTCTAGTTCAGAACGTCTTGTGGAACAAACAAAAAACCCCAACGTGATTACAAGACAGTATTTGAAAAAGTTCATGACACTTTATCAGGAAATCATGAATGTAGCTTTGTGGCTGGCTGACAGGAATGCGGACGTTGATTAACGAGGAGTGATACTGTCCGCTCTCGTGATGTTTTTTGTTGAGCTGGGTTAATGTTACCTTAAAACTCAGCCTCCGTTTTCACTTAAAAGGAATCTTACAAGCCCTTCTGATGGCAGCAATAGTTGTGAACAGTGAATCCTGAAGATTTAGTATTCTGACGGGACGGTTCTGAGGGAGCAAGAGCCCCGCTATGTTATTTGGAAGCTTGTTTTAGAACTCCAAACTGAGGGGAATGACTCTGAGTTGGCAGAAACGTACGTTGTTATAGGCCAGCATGGAAACTGGGTATCTTGGTGAAATAAAATAGCGCTAGCAGAGAAAAGGCCATCTTCATGGATTTTCAAATATTGTGTATGGTTTCTAGAAAGTTTGATCATTGTAGATGAGGGGAATTGGACCATGACAGCTGGTTAAAACTAACCTCTGTCCGGTGTGGACTGGAAGATGGTGTCTTGGTTCTCAGCAGACAGTTACGTTTTGTCATATTAATTCACTTTTTTTCTGATTGAAACTGGCATTGTACATAGGTTATGAGACCTGTAGTCACCTGCTTTTTAAAACAATGTTAGCTGTTTTCTGAAGCTGTCAAGTTGTCTTTTCAGAGTTCAAATTCGGAGTTCATGAGTTGCATGTTGGTTTTGTACTAGCCTTTGATCTCTGAAGACTTCCGTGAAAATCTTTAGGTCAGAATGGAAATGATTGTGGTCTCATCTTAGTCCTCCTTTGGCCGTATTTGTTTGCCTTGTTTTGTTTTAAAATTAATTTCTATTTATTTAGAAAGTGCCTATCCTAGTATGTTAAGTGTGTATGCAAATTATTGGTAAATATTAGACAGGGCAGTCAAGTTATTTTTGGTCTAAACCTTGCAATTTTCTGCACCACACACACAAGTTTACTTGATAAGCACTCACTATGCAGAGTAAGAATAAAGTAGCAGCCGTGTTCTGTGGTCCTCTGACCATCCTTGCAGCTGATAAATGTCTGCATAGGTTTCTTCTCCCCAGCTGCTCCTCGTCTGTGATGAGCTTTCTAGAAATGTCTAGTTAACCTTGTTGTTTAAAACAGAGATGTCAAAAGCCAGCACATAAGGTGAAAGAAATTCTTGTGGCCTTGCACATCATTTCTGTCTGCAGCCTTTTACACCATGAATGCTAAGTAATGGAAACCTTTATTTTTGCTACTGTGTTCAGTATGTAGCAGTGTTCTTTTGAGTTCTGCTGTGCCTGGATCTGGTTCAGTTCTAACTTTAGAAATGTATTAGCATTTTCTGTTGTCACTGTTGGTATGATTCTTCCTCCCTCCATCCCACACCCTCCTCCTTCTAGGTGTCCTACCTTTTTTAGTCCCGTTGCTTTTCTGATTTAAAAGAAGGCACTGTTAAAGTTGAGTTTTAGCCATTCCCTCTGTTTTTTTTCCCCCCACCCCCACTCCTTTGACAGGTAAGCACTTTGACTAAGACAGGTATCTGAGTTCCATCATCTCAGGGAGCAGATGTGCATAGTTGTCTCCTGAGCTTTGGTGTCCCTCGCGGGTCTGCCCTTTTCACGTTCTCTTTGCATTATGTCTATTGATAGCTACGAGCCAGATGTCTTCAGTTCTGATTCCAAAGTAGAAGTGGGAGATGCTACACATACAAAAAGTGGACTCATTACAGAGGTGGGATGCATTTGAATTAAATTCAAATCCATATGAAAGGCGTTTCACTCCATATGTCTAGCTTCTATTATACTTGTCAAACATATTTACTTGGTACTCACTTGAGGATAGCTCTTTGATCATTATCCCTTCAGTGTATGGAGGATTTACATGTGTCAGTCACGATCTTTATTAGGTGTCAAACACAAAAATCCCTCAAACGTTCAGTAGGAGAATAGAAACCTTTTTGATACAACCAAAAAAAAATTTGTTACACCTTAAATACTTACGTAAAAAAGAAAAATACCTAAACAAGTTATCTGCTGTATTGACTTTCCAGGACACTGGATGTGTAAATAGAGCCTATTTATTAGTGAGCTGCAACTAACATCAATAAGAACCTCTCATATCACAGTTTGACAAGTGAGGCTTCCTGTTAGTAATCTTGGTTTATATTGAACATACGTATTTTTCTGAAGTAACTAGCACTGAAAAATGAAAACACTGGATTAATTTGTTGACACACTAGAAACTGAGGTTTAGCTTTCCTTTTTATTTAAAAAATAGAAGGTTTGTGTTTGAAGAAAGATTTGGGGTTAATAAATACGGGGTGCTTTAAATGGGCAGTTGTTTGCACGTTGTACCCCTCTCACCTTCTTGTTGCGTAAGTATAAAACATCAAGGATTCTACAGGTCTTCCTCGGTTGTCTTGAGATGGTGTAACTGCTGAAGTTTTACTGTTAAATTAAATGTCACAAAATGTTTATCTATTACCTGTTATCTTTTCTTTACAGAGATTAGTCTTTCTAATAACTCTTTGGTGCTACTGAATATGGGCTTAAGTGATGCAGAATTTTAGTGTGTACCATGTTAGGCACCAATGATGTCAACAGTTATTGTTACTAGTGCCCAAGTGTTTCAGACAGCAGTGTTGAAATGTTAAGGATTAAGAAATCTTTTTTAAAAGCTGCAAAGGAGTTTGGTTTTCTTAATGTTTTTTGTTGGGTTGCCCCCCCCCCCGCCCCCGACAGTTGCTCTACAGATTGGAAAATATTACACAAACGGGGTATTTTTAAGTTAAATCCTTTTTCAACTGTGGAATTTTCTCTCTCTCTCTCTTTTTTTATTTTTTTTTTCCCTGGAATGTAAAAGATAGTTCTAATGGGATATGGGGAAAAGGTGGATGGCAACAAACATACAGTGTCAGGTTTGGTTGCTTCAATGCTATTGCAATATAGTTACTACAGATTACATAAAAATGGTTTATTTTATTAGCTTCCAAATAATGTGTATATAGATTTGTTAATGGCTTACAAGTCAAGCTTACTCTCTTTGCTTTTTCAAAAATAGTTATAGGCATGTTGTATTTGCCTTGTGTAAATTATAAAAGGCTATTTATTAAGTTTTCTGATAACTAATTATTTATTAACCTGTATTGTTTTAAAATAAATGATTTATTTCTAGCTCAATGCTTGTTTTGTGACTCCTTTTTATCACATGGTGGGGGGGGGGGAGCCAGTTTCCCACACATGTAGCTGCTGTACAGCCTAATCCCAGTTCATAAGCCCAAACTATTTCCGTTACCCTTTCATAAAATAGCAGCATTGATTTTACTGAGAGTAGCAGATTCTTTCCTGGGTACAGATCAGTTGCCATACGAAGGGCTCAGTTGTCGTATAGTGGTGCCTACCAGCAAGCTGTAGTCTTAACGTCTTCATTGTACTGAAGTTTGCCCGTATGAACCCTTCTCGGCAGAAAGGTTTGTTGGGGCCTGAGTCACTTCAGACTGTGTCTGAAGGGTTATCATGTGCTCTGTTCATGCATTGCTCTACACTGGCGGCTTGCTAGAGCTTTTATTTCAAGATCTGCTACTCCACAGTTGGGCGTGCATCGAGTGGCAACAGCTGTCGGGAAGTCTGTGTCACAAGAGCTTCCTGCAGGAAGAATCGCTTGGAAAATGACAGTGGCTGCCCATCTAATCCTTCATCTGAAATTCCTAGCTCCTCGTATCAGGTACAGGCATATACATGACTTTCAGGCATGGGTGTGTTTGGGGTATTTTTTTATGGTAGGATTTATGATTAAGAACTGTTTCAGTCTTTGCACTTGTGTTTTAGGCAATGCATCAGTATGCTGGTCAAAATTAAAAGTTATTTTTAAACAAGGAAATTAGTTCCTCTCCAATATAAAATGTTGTATGCAGTGGAAAAGATTGGCATGGATTCTTTACTGGGCATGTCACTGCAATTTTATTTTTCAAGGTGTTGATGATATTAATACAATGTACAAAGACAGACTGGAAAACTAGAGAAGCTTTCCCTTCTACATGCAGCGTCTCTGATTTTCAAGTAAAGAGGATAAGGAGTGTGTATTTTGAGAACACGTTTTTAGCAGGAACATTCAACTCTATTCTCTTCTTGTGCACCTCTGGAGTCAGGCCTCTAAGGCAGCATTGTGGTAAAGGCAAGTATGGCATTTACACCCCTGTTACTGTTGAAAGTCTGAGACATAACCAATCCTGAGCACGTGTATCTCGCCAATACAGTTCATATGGGAGGAGTATTAGAGACTGATTTTTCACTGAAGTCCCACTGATTTTTCTGAGGTTTATTCTAAGAGCGAAGTCCCTTAAGTTCCTTGTGTGTGACGGTGCAACTGTGGTTAGAGCAGACTCGCAGACACGGCTACTTTGTTTTGCTCAGCTGTCTGCATGAAATGCAGCAGGGACGTGGCCACCAGAGACCCTGTTGGAGGTGCCTGTCTCCCTAACCAATTTTCTGCCAGGTACGGACCTCACTGGTTTTACCACCCTGGTGGGATGCTTTACAACTCTGCCAGCCGGCACCCTTCTGCCCGGGGACCGGGTGGCGGAGAGCAGCTCTGGGCCGCTGGCGCACGGTGGCTTCCATCGCAACCCCTTCGCTGCGTGCACGCAGCTGGAAATGACTGCACAAGAGTCAGTCGGTACGCAACACAAGCTAGACTTACCTGCTAACCCAGTAATGTTTCCTGAGTTTGTATGGGTGGTATTTTTGCTCTTTGTCCTTTGAAACCTTATGAGATGTTTATACACGTGGTAGATACTAAGCCCTGAAAAACCCTGTCCGTAGCCTCGCAAAAGTACCTATGCTGGCTGACCTCTCTTGTGAAAGTCATTGAGCACAAAGATGGTTTGCGCTGCTGAGTTACCCTGCAAGAATGGGTTAGGTTAGGCAGGTTACCACCGTTCTGGTATTCGGAGTTCTTTCCAGGTGCTCAGCAAACATGCTTGAAATGCCATGCCGTTGTAAATTATTCAGAGATGCTCTGAGTATTTTCTGTTAGCGAGTGCAACCCCTGGCTGTGAAGTAAAGATCTGATGATTTGTGGTGAATTGAGAGCACTGAAAAAAAATTTGTATTTTATATGACGGTATGTTAAGCGGAACCAGCAGTTGAATAAACATGAGTAAGAGGATCAACAAAGTGACTGAAGTTGCGCAAAGAGTCTGTAATGCTTAAAGGAGTCCAGTTAATATTTTCAGGTGTTTATTCCCTTCATTATTGTTCTAGGTTTGTTGAGAGGTGGTTTTGAAGGGAGGAGAGTGGAAGGAGAAGACTAAATTCACTTCCTTCAGACATCGTTACCGTTTAACTGAGGAGTATGTATGTGTGTTTCCAGCATTTGGCATGATCACAGGCACATTAATTTCTTTAGCTCCTTTAAACTGTCTTAGATATCGGTACTTAGATGCTCCTGTTTATACTGTACCAGTTTAGGTTAATTTCTTTTTCAATCCATTTGAGGAACCCTTTTCAGCAGCTTTTGAGCTTTTTTAAAGACTTCACATTTTTGGTCTCTTGTAAAATGCAGAAAAGCCAGCCTCCTACTGTGTAATTACGTAGGTAGTAACTGCATATTGCTTAGTGGTTTTTATATATTAAAAAGGTATTTTTGTATACACACACGTACATATAAAACTACTTCACAAGTGCAAAGTTCATGTCGTGAATACTAGACTAGTTTTACTCTGGGGAATGGAACGTTGCCTTAGAGAATAAAACAGGCCCCAAATTTATCCATTTGCTTTGAGTGGTGTAGAAATTTTTATTTCTCTGACAGAGCAAGGGACCATTTTTAACGACAGAGAACACAGCAGGTAACGTGACAAGGAATAGCTTTGTTATGGGTACCCTGTGAGGGAAAGCCAAGATTGCTTCTCCCATTTTGTTTCCGAGTTTAGCAAAAATGAAGCAGCTGCTCGTGCAGACTGTGATAACGTCAACACAAATCCTGGAGCAAGAAGGCTAAAGAAGTAGGAACCGTTGTCACTAAGGGATGCGACACAACAGTCTCGTCCTACGTGAAGCGGCAGAGTTGCACCTTCCACGGGGAGCTATCACACGTGCGTGGGCAGCGCCGGTTACCTGGGCCTGATGTCACCCGGCAGCTGCCCGAAACCGACTTCCAACAGTTTTGAAGAAACCGAAGAGCCCCTCGCCTCTGCGGCTTGTTACGATTGTTTCAAAGGCCCTCGGCTGCAAGCCAAGGAGAAATACTTGTCTGCGTGTCAATTCTACTTCACGTGGGATTAAAGGGGTCTTGGTTGTAAAGCGTGCGGTCAGAGCGTGGGACCTGAACTAACGTACGCCGCTGCCCCTGCCCTGTGAAACGTCTCTCTCCCTTACTGCACGCGGTGGGTAAGGGTAAGGGTAAGGGTAAGGGTAAGGGTAAGGAGCTCGCTCCTGGGAGAGCGGCAGAACTGGGTAACGCGGGTTTTGGCGGGGGCAAGACGCGGGACTGAACTGGGCGTGTCTGGAGGGTGAAGCCGCCGTCCGCCATCCGGTACCGGGCATTTTCAAAGCCGAAGCTGGCGCTGGGTAAGGCGGAGGCCTTTCCAGGACGAGTTCGTCCCCGTCCCGGGGCGGGGGGGGGGGGGGGGGGGGGGGCG
>JAVKLA010000057.1:10176049-10196283 GCA_034782735.1 Sagittarius serpentarius
GGGAGCGCCGGTGCCGCGGTGGGTGCCTCCCTCCCCGCTTCGGCTCCCGCCCCCTGAGCCGCGCAAGGTCCCTGGGCGTTCGGCGCTGCGGGTGAGGAACGAGCAGGCCGGGGCGAGCCGTGCTCCCGCCGGGCGGGTGGCGGTGGTTGCGTGGCTGTCGCCGCTCCGGGCGCGGAACCTGGCTGCAGGGGCCCGAGGGGACCTTCGCCCTCTTGGTGTCTCCGCAGCGGGAAGCTTTGCTGCGGTTCGGGCTCACGAGGCCAGGCTTTAAAAACGTGAATCTGGTGTTTGTTAGGTTCTCCTAACTGGGCGGCACTGGCAAGTTGCAGTACGCTGGTTCTGCCAGAGCTGTTGCGCTTCTTAACGGAGCGTGCGTTGCTGTTCATCGGGCAGCCAAACCGGTTTGTCTTCGGTTTGGCTCAGGACTGAGTTTAGCCGAGTTTGAGGGTTGTGCCGCTTGGTTCCAGGTCTGCTTCAGGAGAACGTCAGAGCCCTGGCAGTGCTTTAGTTTGAGGTCGAAAAATAAAATAATTTTGCGTTGTAGTTCAGAATGATGATTTGTGCTTGTGCTCGTGCTCATGCTCGTCCTGTGAAGATACAGGCTGGGTCCGACGCTTTACTTCCCGATTTCTTTTTCTGATCTTTGCTTTTTCAACCAGTCAGCTTTCTCCATTTTTCAGCAATATCTTTAACATTATTATTAAAACGTAATAAATGTAAGTCATCATAGCTATTTCTGAATGCTTTTGATGTACTTCGTCGTATACAGTTAGGGTTTTTTCCCCAGAAGGGTAATAAGTTCGTTGATAGGAAATTATTGCATAAGTTTTCATCAGTATCATTGTATTTAGAATTCAGTGTCACACAAGTTCTGCTTTCATTAAAGTTATTAATTCTCACGGTAAAATCCCAGCAAACAGAAAGCAGTTTATAACAGATTATCAGTCATGTCAAACGAAAAACAGTGACTGATGTCTAGGTTCGACTTTAACTTTCTGAGTTATCTTAAATTTGAAGCTGCCTGCCTTAAATACTAAAGGTAGAACTTCAGTGAATGTGTGCCCGTGACTCATCCTACTGAGAGTGGAGCTAGTGTACTAGGTACAGCAAAGATGAAGCAAGTCGTATCATCCACTCTTACCTTGAGTCTATTTTGATAGACTTCTACGAAATACAGTATCAGCTGTAAAGCACTGCCTGTACTTTGTGTGTAGTTAATGAATAGCACTCTCTTAGTGAAGATACTTTTTAGTTTAATGTGAAAATGCTTTAATTGAAGGTCACTCTTTTTATAGCAAAGAATAACTATAAATAGCAAATACAAATAATAAGATGTACATAAATTTTTAGTGTGGCATTTTTCTTGTTTTCTCCCAGTTTCTTAAAATGGAATGCTTGTTGCTTTTGCTTCATTAATAGAAATCTGCTAGAAAGGAAAATTTCCCCAGTGTAATTAAAACTTTTAAAATAGGCAACTTTAGAACTATTAACATGTTTTGCTTTCTGAGTACTTGTGCTAGTGCCTCTAACATTATATATATAACATTATAAATACTTTTTTCCCTTGCCTATGTAATATGTAAATAATTATATGTAGAAGTTTGCCAACTCATTTAACTTTGACAAAGCTGGAAAACTATATCTGTATTGGGGCAGACTTACAGTGCAAAATTCAAGGTACTTTTTCCTAAATAACGTATACAGAATCTGTGGGTACTGTATGCATGCATCTTGGCCTTTTAAAGATGCGTATGACTAAGTTTCGAACCAGCAGCTCTTTTATCTTAATGCTATGTTATATCTGTCCTTTCAGTGTTCTCTCTATACCTGTGTTTAGAAGATATGTTCATAAGTGGACAGAACGTAACTGAGGAAAAAGACTTGGATTAAAGAGTTAGCTATATTTGGGGGATTTTAGTAATCTTACTGACAATATTTCTGTGTTCACATTCCCTGCCACCCTGGAGTTCTGTATATAAACATCCTCTAAAAACTCACTGTACCAAAGCCAATAATTTAAACTTTGTGTTAGTTTTTGTAATAAAAGTGCCTTATCACTTAGGTTACAGAACAAAAAGGAAAGGACTTGGATAGTATTTCAGTTGAACTTTAGCATGTTACCTTCTAAAGAATAGCTTAGATGGCAAGTTAGTTTCTTTGATAAGTGAAGTGAAATGCAAAGGGATGAAATAACTGTAACACTTCAGGTGAGAAGTACCAGAGGAAGATCAAATTTAAAATCACACTACTTTGCTATTCAGGTGTTTTTAAAACAAAAATCCTCTCCCTTTTTAAAGCATAGATGAGACAATGTACGGTCTTGTGTGTCATGCATGAAAATGAGATCAACTTGAAACGATGGACATAATTTCTTTAGCTGAATTCTTAAAATGCCAATTAATATTATTTTTTAACTTATATTTTAGAAACCTAACATTGAAATATTTAAGAAGCGAATGCCTCTGGATTTTGGAACAAAATTGGTACGTATAATGAGCCTTTGAAAGGCTCATCGCTGAACATTTGCATTCTTGTTGTTAGGGAGTGTTTCTGTTTCCTGTGGTTTTATGCCTGTGGAAAGGAAGAAGGGAACACATAATAGTCAATGTGACACATACTAGTCAATATGTATTTGTTAAAAGGAACTTGTTCATTCAACCCCTTTTTCTCCCATGAAAAGCTTTATGGCTCGAAGGGCATTAAACAGGTGCTATTTCAATGTTAGAAACTTAAAACTTCTTATGGAGCTCTTGTGAATAAGCAGAATTCAAAATAAAATACCGCAGAACAATTCAAAAGGTGTTGAATGGCTGTACCTGGAGTAACTATTACTAATGTCTTGTCAAAACAGACCTTTGTTTAAAAATTGTTCTGTGTCAGTCATGTCTGAATCTTGTGCTGTTTAGTATTAGTGATCTGGCTGAAAGGATGAAGTAATAATGGCATTGAGCACAGAAGGGTTGCCAGTGTGTAAACTCAGATGAATATTTTCAGGAAACATTTCTGAAAAAAAGAGATGCTTTTTGTAGGAGTAAATGAAAGTTATTACACCGAGGCAGGAATAATTTACTATCCAAATACAGTTTAGAGAACAGTAGTTCTGTAGAAAAGAATTTAGAGGTTATACTAATAGAGAAGTTGAAGAGTCAACAGTAGATGACTGCTCAGGAAGGGCTAAGGAAACCACCTGTTTTGGGTTGTATGAGAAGTACAGTCTTCCGCGGTGTTGCAGAAGTAATAACTCAGCTAAAATACTGTACACGGCTTTGGGAGTTGCACTTTATAAAAAACCCATGGGCTACTGGGAAGGGACCCAGAGGGTGACACAGCAGGAGGTGCCAAGCACCTAACTTGCAGAGTAATGTTAAGATGTGGGTGCCAAGATAAAGGGAGTTGGATCTTTTCGAATTCCAGAGTGGACAAACGTTAACGGGCTTTGGTACTCAAAGTGAAGATCTAGATGAAGCTCATTAGATAATGAGAGTTCCTAACAGCATCAAAGCATGGCTGCGGTGTTTGTGAGATTTCCTTCGTAACTATTTCCTGGGAGAAGCCTGGCTGAATTACTTGTAATGAGGAGCAGCAGTGAATGATGCTGTCCATGGCAAAGGGTTGAAGTGAATGGCCTGTTAAGGTCCTTTTTAGCTTAGTGACATCTTTTTTGCAGTTCAGAAGATCAGGTTTTTGACAAGGAAATCATGAATTCTGGCATTTAAATGTTTTAGCGTATATTTAGATTACTTCTAGGAAAAAAGACTGTCTACTGAACTCTTGAGGACTGGTGGCCAAGTAGGCAAAGTTGGAACAATCCACCATGTTTACTTTTACTGACTATAATTATTGCTTCCATACAAGGTACAACTTGCAGAAGTGATAATAATTTTCTTTGGCTGATAACTCCCTCATACATATGCTTATCTGCTTTTAAATGTAAAACACTATTAATCTCATGTCACCACTTTTAGTGTTTCTGAAGATTTAGATAGCTTATTTGTTACAATAAATATGTAACATCTTTTGAGCACTGTGTGTATGCTGCTTTTGGGAGAAAAGGACTTTGGAGGAAAGAGACAAAGAAGTGTTTCCTTGCGTTTTAGTCCGGAGAGTGTATCTTGTCAGCATTTATGATACTTCTTGGTTACGTCTTTTAAATAAGCAAACAAACTTTGTGGCTAATCTGGACTTGCTGATGTCCTGCAGTTTTTTTTAGAAAGCTTTTTCTCCATCTCTCCCTGTCCAATAACCTTCGAACTCAGTATACATTCCCTGTGCTGTCTGTCATTGCACTGTTGCACACTGAGAGGTAAGACTCATGATACTAAAAGATCCACAGGCAGTTCATAAATGGGTGGTTCTTCAAGGCTCTGTGAATGTTGTAGCTTCTGCAGATAGGAAAGTCTCATCCCCTTATTACATCTCTGAAATCAGAGCAGCAAACTAGTATTCCTCCATGAAACTGCTAGTCTTGGATGGGTGAAATATTCTCTGTGTTAAAATCAGCTGTGAACTCGATTAAAGAACACTTGTAGAGCTACACCAAATACAACTAACACCACTGCCAGCTTTAACTCCTACGTTTTCTGGCTTCTCTCCTGTTTATAACTTAGTAATGGCCCTGGCTGCTGGAATGGGACAACTTTGGCATGTCCCAAAGCTGAAACGTGAGGGAGTATTTATTCAGAAACTGCTCATTTCATGGCATTTTCTTGTTTCCAATGCTAATTTTTCTTGATATTCATGAGGACGCATTAGTTCCTCTTCTTTTACTGAGTCTTTACTACAATTTCCTGAGTGTACAACTTCCTGTGCATACTATTGCTTTGACTTCACAGCTGTACATGTCAGTTCTGCACATGTGAGTTACGTATGCACTATATGCAAAGTGAGCCAAATCTCTTCAGAGGGAAGCTGGGTTCACCATGATTGCGCAGCAGAAATGGTCAGCGAATGTAGACGTCTGTATAAACCTTGGATGGAAGTACGGCAGTCCAGCCCAAGCAGAAATGGGACTGGCCATGTCTGTGAGGATAAATAAACTTGGCAAGAAGAGCTAGCGGTAATTTATGTGGAGAAGTTAAGATCTGAGTCATTACAAGAAGTGGTTGACAGGGAATCAAAAATTCTTTAATGTATTTGCGACACGGGGGAGAGTAGAACTACTAGTTTTGAAGTGTAGCGTCCTTAGGGTGTTTTTAAGTCTAAGTTCAGAAAATTACCTGTTGGCTGGCAAGTTTTCCTCATTCTTCTGCCATCATATTCTTCCTCTACTCCAAAGAAAATCAGCCTGTGCTGCTTCCCTTGTCTCTGAAATGCAGTGGGTGGAAGATGCCAGGATGGGACTAACTGATGCTCTTTACCGCTTTCAGAAATGTTTTTGTGTAGATGAAGCTATGCAAGCCAGGGATAGGGGCGGCGAGGTGGGGGGGGGGGGGAAGAGGTTTTGCCAGTATGGCGAGTTCTGCTTTAGTAAAAAGCTACACTAGTAAAAATACTCCCATTAGTAATATAACCAGCATAGCAACTGTTGAAAACACTGGTAGAGTAGAAAAGCTCAGCAACAGAAGCCCCCCTCCCTGAGGTGATGCTATACCAGTATTGCATTTTGCACCAGCTGGAGCTAGAACACTCTTAACTTGATTAATTGAACAGCGTGACTTATGACTGCTAGAAAAGATGGTAGAGAGAACAGTCACAAAAGTCTCCTGATGTCTTTCCCTTGCATGAAAAAATGTCTTTATTCTTCAGGGGACTGAGTCTTGCTTTGAATTCAAAACGAGAGAAATATTTGATGCAGTTAGTGAAATGGCTTGTTCTGGTCTGTCTCCCGCAATAATGATTTTGTCTTTTTTGGTTTTGTTTGATAGGTGATTTTGTATCATGCAAGAATCTACTTAAGTTTAATTTTAAAAGTTGCTAGAAAATGAAAGTAGACCCTTGCAGTTCATTTATTTAAATTTTTCCTACAAAATAAGATATTAAAAATTACTATGCAAGGATTAAGGGAAGAGGATTTCAGAATTTTGAACTGTGGATCTTGCAGCATTTTCAATAGTGCCATGCTGAGTGCTTACTAAATGGGTCTGTGTTCCCACACTTTTTCACAGCCTAACTGGATGCAAGAAGATCTGTGTTCGGTTTTCACATTAACCTACCTGTAGCACTCTCCTAGTTTTTAATTAGGGACGTAGCAAATTAATCAAAGTCAGAAGCAATAACGTACAGGGAAAGGTAGTTTTGGAGGAAAACACACTTTTAAGAAACAGGTGCAGGAATCGGAACTGTGCACTGGCATGGCAGATTTGAATATGATTTTATCCAGTCCTGGATTCCCCGTGGGCGCGTCTATCTCTGCCTGGGCAAGAAAGAGGGTGCTTGATATTGCGGTGCCTTGACGCTAGCGTTGTGTTCCTGCTTGGGGAAGCTGCTGCTGTATCTCAGCATTAAAGCTGTGGAATTCAGATTTCAGTAAGCACTGAAATGGAAACATTTTATTCCATCCTCTTCTTTCCCCCTTTTAAATCAAAAGCTTGTTAATGCAACTTGTATCATATGCCATGCTTCTGAATATCTGGAAAATAACTGCTTAGGGAACTAAATGCTAGTCTTGGCACACCTGTGATTGGTGTTCCCAGGAAGTAAAAATTGTTTTCTCTAGGGTTGTTTTCTCCCTTTAGAACTTCCTTCTTTGTACTGTCATAATTATCAGTTGTCTTGAAATCAAAGCCTAAAAATAGTTTCCATTTCCCTTCATGCTATAGAGAGGTTAATCACCTTGAAAGTACTTGGAGCTTTTTTTTCCTCCAGTTTAGAAGTTATTTATAGAGATACCTTAAATGCAAAATCTTGTGTGTTAGATAGAATCCAGGATATCCTCATTGCAGCTTGTACCAGGAGAAAAGATGTGCTGATATAAATTTTCTTGTTAAACTGGAGGTTGAATATGTAAAATCTTGATTTCTAGTCTAAAAATTGCCGTCTTCTGCTAGGCTGTTGTTGAAGTCTTACCTAACTAAATTTGGAGTCTTAGCAGGCTAGGTGAAAGCTCTTGAACTGTAAGCTCTTAATATTTATGGTAGCTAAGCTGAAAAGATGCTTCATACAGGTATGGGAAACACTTTGTAAAATATATCAACAAACAGATGCCTTACTTCTTGTTCCAGATTTCCCTGGTTGTTAGAGGAGAAGTGCATGTGCATAAATCTCAAGCTTGTTTGTGCTCGGGAAATTGCTATATGATTAAACACCCATGCTAATATTCTGTTTCATTTTTCTAGTGAGTCTATATGGAAGAAATGCTGTGGCTGTTCTCAAACTCTCTTACAAACTGATTTCAATGTAAGTGATTGTTTTGATCATTATCATCAGTTACCTGGTGTGCCGGATATAGATCTGTGTACTTACTGAGAAGAAAAATAAATCATACATCTTTAAGTCTTCCTTAACTTTTTTCAAAGAACGTTTATTTGTTCAGGTTTCAGTTTTTATATGCTAGGTCAGAAGCCCTTCCTTCTGTGTGTTCAGACTTGTTAGTCACTCATCCGTGGGTCAAGCTTACATAGGCTTCAAAGATTGGCTTTTTTTTTTTTTTCTTTTTTTTAATAAACACTCATAGCAGAGACCATTCACAGGAGAACCAGTCACATAAGCTGCTGAAGATTTTCCTATACAGTATGTATTTCTGCCAGTTTAATTCTGTGTTTATTTTGCTCAGGTTTCAGTGTTGCATCATCTTGTGTTGAGTAACAGAAGTTCTACTGTTCACTGATCAATGTGACAGTCTTCAGTAGTTTACGAGATGAGCCAGACTCGTGGGAGATATGACTTCTGTATTGGTCTGGTGTTGGCTATGAGTTCCAGCATTTTCATTGGAGGAAGTTTCATCCTGAAAAAGAAAGGCCTTCTCCGGTTAGCTAGGAAAGGCTCCATGAGAGCAGGTAAATACATGTTTAAGAAACTTGCTGACATTTTAAGTTTTGCTATTTAACAGAAGATTACTAAATTTATGACCTTGTTTTGATTTTGTTTGTTACAGGTACATGAAACCTAAAACATATAGCTGATGTGTTTTTTTTTTCTGGTGTTACATACACCTGACTCTGTGATACATACTATTTAATTTGTGTGTAATGCCCTCTGGGGACACTTGTTGAATGATTCCTTTGCGTGTCATTTAAATCTGAATTGTACTTGCAAATTGAACTTGGAACCAGCACTTGTAACTACATCTGTGCTCCTGAGTGAGTGAATTTAGGAGAATGTTAACTGCGTTTCAGTGTCAGGAGATTGTTTTAGAAAACTAAAATCATGTGTAATGATCACATGTAACAAATAGTGTCCCTCAAGGGTTCATACTGAAACGAGTACTGTTCAATATCTTCACCAGTGACACAGACCATGGGATCAAGCACACCCTTAGCAAGTTTGCGGATGACACCAAGCTGCGTGGGGCAGTTGATTCGCTGGAAGGAAGGGATGCCATCCTGGGGGACCTTGGCAGCTTGAGGAGTGGGCCCGTGTGAACCTCATGAGGTTCAACAAGGCCAAGTGCAAGGTCCTGCACCTGGGTCGGGGCAATGCCCAGTATCAATACAGGCTGGGGGATGAAGGGCTGAGAGCCGCCCCATGGAGAAGGACTTGGGGGTACTGGTGGACGAAAAGCTGGACATGAGCTGGCAATGTGCGCCTGCAGCCCAGAAAGCCTGCCCTAGCCTGGGCTGCATCAGAAGCAGCGTGGCCAGCAGGTCGAGGGAGGGGATTCTCCCCCTCTGCTCCGCTCTGGTGAGACCCCCCCTGCAGCCCTGCCTCCAGCTCTGGGGTCCTCAGCACAAGAGAGACACGGACCTACTGGAGTGGGTCCAAAGGAGGGCCACGAAGATGATCAGAGGGCTGGAGCACCTCTGCTGTGAGGACAGGCTGAGAGAGTTGGGGTTGTTCAGCCTGGAGAAGAGAAGGCTCCGGGGAGACCTTACTGCAGCCTTTTAGTACTTCAGGGGGGCCTACAGGAAAGGTGGGGAGGGACTCTTTAACAGGGAGTATAGGGATAGGGTGAGGGCTAACGGTTTTAAACTGAAAGAGTGTAGGTTTAGATAGGATGGTTGCAGCATCCTCAGATGATTCAGAGGGTTGAATCTGAGTATGTTTAATTTAGTACCTGTCATCTCTGCTTCTAAAAGGTGGTTGATCTCGAGATAAGTAATTCATGCTCCCTGGGTTGGAGTGGGAAAGTGTGACTGCATTTCACATGTTTGTACATGTAATCAACCACCCAAACCACACGTGCTTTCCAGAAAGTAGCGTTCTCATAAGGACACAAAACTTGGCTTTTCATGTCAATGAGTTTAAAGAACGGTTTTTCAGGGTAATGCCAATATGGTCATCGGTGCCATTTCTAATACAAAAGAAATAAATTAACTAGTTTTCAAAGTAGGCTGTAGGAGGCATATGCACATCAGAAATTTGAAGATCGTATTTCAGCCCTTCTAACTGTAAAGCCTGAGTATCAAAAGATTTGCCTATGTTTTTAAGGGCATTGGGCTGCAAAAATTACTTTGGTCATTGGTGACAGAGCTTACTGTTTTTGTCGATGTATGTTTTTAATGGAGTAACAAACATTCTTTCAATTTTAGGTCAAGGAGGTCATGCGTACCTTAAGGAGTGGCTGTGGTGGGCTGGACTTCTTTCAAGTAAGTATCAGAAATACAGTCTGTTTTATATAACTTCATTAAATGACTGGGTCACAGATGGCAGCAATGGTTACGAAACATGAGCAACATGGGGATTCTACAAGGTATGGTAATGCTGTCTGGTGATTTGATGGGTGCAGCTCTAATGATTTTAATATAACATCTCTCCCACCAGAAGTTCTTTCGTTAACTTTATTTTCTTCTTTGGGCAGTGGCACTAGGCGGGCTTTGGACTTCCTGTATCTCTCTGCTAGCACATGCATTCTGGTTTTTGTCTTAGCAGACAAGTGCTTAGATATACAAGGTTCTTTAGAGGGAAGCATATTTTGGGATGATGTCTATTTTCTGAACTCTTTTTTTTTTTTCATTGCTTAAACTTTGGACTTACTGGCTGTGTTCTGGTAACTGTGGCTTCATGTATGCATTGCCCTATATCCTGCTATTGCAGGTTTTTCCATGCAGAAGTTCATGACTCAGGTTGGCAGGCTGGGGAGCTACCACACAGACACCAAAATAAAACACCTTCTAATTTGGCTCAATTAATTTTAATACCTGTTGTAGTCCCCCAGCCTGTTTTTAAGATATAGTAATGGGGAGGTTTATATTCTGCTAGTACTGTTAGTTGAAAACTATAATTAGAATTTTCCATTGTTTCCTTACTGCATGTTTGTGTCTACAAGAACACTTGCACTGATTCACAGGTTTGTTGCGTAAGACAGCCTAACGCCTTTTTTTATTACTATTATTACTCTGCAGTGGGAGCTGGCGAAGTAGCTAACTTTGCTGCCTATGCTTTTGCACCAGCTACATTAGTGACTCCTTTAGGAGCTCTCAGTGTTCTTGTAAGGTAAGAAGCACCAACAGCAGTGTGATTTCAGAGACAGAAGTAAAATACTTATTTAGAAATGCACCACTGAATTATGCTGTAATAAATGTGGTTTGTTCTTAACTATACATAAAGTGTGCTTATAAAGGTCAGGAGTAACTTTTAAGTTTCTCCACATGTGAAGCAACTGTGCTCTAAAAAGGTTCTAGCAGTGCATCTACACACTGTGATCTGTGAAGAGCTATCATCTGCATTTCAAAAACACATTGCTTACAACAGAGTAGTATGAATTAAGATTTTTTTTTTCTTTTAAAAGTTATTTTTACAAGTGCTTAGACAGTGTTTTTGGGGAGGCAGCATAAAAAAAGGGGTTCTGGGGAAAGATGTCAAATATTAACAGATATTTCTGTCCATATCAAGTATCTTGAGATAGAAAATCAACTGTGTAGCTATTTTCAGTAAATGCCTAATTAGTAGATTTACCCTAACTGATTTATGGACGTTAATAGCGTTCCTGCTCACCAAAATCTGCACGCTGTGTGTGCTAGTGATGTGTATAGTCAAAGCAACGTGTAAGCTGATGAGCAAATGAATGCGTTTCATTCCTAATTCTATGTTTGCTTGTGCATTTTTTGTCATCTTAGTGCCATTCTGTCATCCTTCTTTTTAAATGAAAAACTTAATCTACATGGAAAAATAGGGTGTTTGCTAAGTATACTGGGATCAACTGTGATGGTAATTCATGCTCCACAAGAGGAGGAAGTAGAAACTTTGAATGAAATGTCCCACAAACTAGGTGATCCAGGTAAGGAAAATGCTGTCTTGATATGCACGCAGCCCATCATTTCTTTATTATAGTTTCATTTCTGCTGCTTTCAAGTTCCAGGAAGATACCCCACGTCCGCTTCGTGTTGTCAGAAGGAAGTAGAGATTTGAATTCTGTGACATAATTCCATAGGCAGCTTTGCATGGTGCCGGTGAACTTGTCTGGCCTTGAACAAAGTGTCTTCATGTGAACCACTGAGATGACAGTTCAAACAAATGCAGCAGCACAGCTGAATAAACACAGCTTCTGTAAATTTTGACTGAAGCCTGTCAGTCTCTAAGCCCAACTTTGAGCTAGCCTTAAAATGAAAAAGTAGGTGCTGTGGTAAGTGTCTGCTGAGAAGTGTTATCTAGGAGACTAGCTCCTGGGCTTACATGGAAGATGAGGCACTCACAAATACCCATCTGCAAAATACTATGTATGCAAAGACAACTCCCATTTTGAACACAAGGAAATAGCCAGCACAGAGATTAAAAAGCTGATCTCAAAGAATGACCCGATTATTGGAAATCTGCTGATGAACGTAGCAGCCTGCCAAAACATAGCTCCCTAAACGGCACTTGGACACAAGCCTGTATCCAGTGGCATCTGTACCTCAGTGAGTCTGTGTGTAAAGCAATACAGCAATCTAACCCTGTAGTCATCTTGCTGATGGACTGGTGAAGGTAATACAACATGCCTGAGTTTCATTCTTTCTTTTAGCAAGCTCACTCTACAGCTGTTTTAACTTTGATGTTGGAGGAGTAATGAGAAAACATCCTGACCTCTTCTGTTTAAGCTGAGCCAATCGCATTGTTAATGAGTGTTTTCTCAGTACCTCTAAAATGCTCTTGATAATGTACATAACAAGATTTTTTTTTTTTTCTCCCCAACCACAGGTTTTGTGGTCTTTGCAACCCTTGTTGTCATTGTGTCTTTAATTCTAATATTTGTGGTGGGACCTCGCCATGGACAGACCAACATTCTTGTATACATAACAATTTGCTCTGTAATTGGAGCATTATCAGTCTCCTGTGTAAAAGGTTTGGGCATCGCTATAAAGGAACTTTTTGCAGGAAAACCAGTGCTGAAACATCCCTTGTCTTGGATTCTGCTGCTAAGCCTTATTGTCTGTGTGAGCACGCAGATCAACTATTTAAACAGGGCTCTGGATATATTCAACACTTCAATAGTGACTCCAATATATTATGTAATCTTTACAACATCTGTTTTAACTTGTTCTGCCATCCTTTTCAAGGAATGGCAACACATGGCGGCTTATGACATTATTGGCACCTTCAGTGGCTTCCTGACTATTATTGTGGGGATCTTTTTATTGCATGCCTTCAAAGATGTTAATTTCACCCTAGCAAATCTGCCCCTCTCTTTGCGCAAAGATGATAGAGCAGCAAACGGTACTCTGCTGAGCACGTACGACTGCTTTAATCATGATGAAGAAAGTTCTGCCTGTCTAGGTGAAATACAGTCCACTGAGAGTCTCTCAGCCAGGAGAAATGGAAGTCTGTCAGCCTTCTGAAAGCATCTACGTGTTACTTAAGAACAATTCTGTGACTCTGGAATTTTTTTTTCTGCTGTGACCTGTCTGAGCTTGTCTGGAAAAAATCATGTACTTTTTAACAGTATGTGTAGACAATCGATAATTTTTAAGTTCAGTTAGTTTGGATAAAGAACACTGAAGGGGGTTTTATTTGCCTTATTTTTACTTTAAAAAATACTAAAATGACCTCAGACCACAGTTGGTTTTGTTGCTTAAGTTATGTGTAAATACTTTCATTTCATTCTTCTGTTTTAAGATGTATTGCACTATTGACAATTTTATCAAAAATAAATCGCTTTATTTCTGCATTGGTGGTAAAAAGATTGCAGTGAACTTGGATCCTTTGTACTTGTGCCCTGACTGAACACTGAGTGACTGTAAACACATTAAAACAGAAGCTGCAGTAACTGCTCTTGTCCCAGTTTGTAAAAGAGGAAAGGGACAGCTCCAACCAAGCAAGACTAATCCTTTGAAAATAACCACTTAAGCTGTATGCTAAACTTGCAGGATTTACATCAAAAAAACCCCCCAACCTTACCAAATCAGAGTAACTGGCTGGCAGCAACAAGGCAGGAGCTCCTGCCATGCCCGTTTATGCAGGAGGAAGGATCCGAGTCTTTAATACTAGCCAGGAAAAAGCTACTCCATCTTCTGTAAAAGAGGGCTGGTTGCGTTTGCTGCCCTGGCTCTGGAGAGCTGCTCTGTTTTTGATGTTACAGCTTGAACTCGCAGAATTGCAGTTTTGTTTGCAGTAACACAGCAACTACGTTTTTAAGAAAGGGCCAAAAAACTGGAACATGTCATTTCTTAAATTACCACCAACCTGCCTCACCCCTTTAAGCTTGCAAAGGCAGAAAATAAAACTTAGTGATACAGTTTTTATAAGAATATTTCTACCATAGATGTGAAGGTTGAAGTTATCTGGGACAGAGACAAGTAGTAACTGCTGTCAGTTGTCAGGAGGGGCAAAAGGGTGAATGTGTCAAGCAAGAAAAAGGTTCTTTACATTCCGGTTGAAGAACAGGATTTGAACTTGTGTCTAATTTTAGGGGACATCATGTCAGCAGCGCCCAGTCACAGACACACATAACAGACAGCAGCAGGGAAGAAGTGAGTCACTGAACCCGGGGTTGCCACTTCCAGTACCAAAGCACCAGCCTACCCAAAGAGGAGGTTAGTGTTTCATACAGTGAGTCTTACTTTATGTTGTGATAGGCACTTCGGCCTCCAGACCCACTGTTTTTGATGAGAAATAATTAGAAATGAAAAAGTTGTACCTTTTGTGCACCTTGCTGCATTTTTCCTTTTAGGTAGGAGAAGCAGTTATATGAGGTGAAGAGGTTTTAGCTCCCATCAAGTCTATATAATCCTGTTGGAAAAAAAAAGTAACCTACCTTTGAAAAATGGGAAACAAACATCTTGTCTGAATTCTCTTAAAATGCATACAAAAAGGAAAAAAGTGATCATAAAATAATTACCAGTGCTAGTAGTTTTAAGATGGTAGAGACCACTTCTCTTACTGATGAAAGATAACTGGTAAGAATTAGAACTTACTTCACTCACATCATCATTAGTTATTTTTAAATAGTCCTTAAACAAAAAAATCAGACTTTATTAATTAACCATTTCTGCACCACAGTGCCAAGCCAAAGCCTCCGGTGTGAGACTTGTCCCTAAAACCAGTGATTATCTAAAGAAGTTAAGAAAGTTGTTCATTTCCTTAATTGAAGCCCGAAGCACAGGGAACCGTTTGGTTGACTGGAAGTCTTCTGAGAACTAAAAATAAATGTTTCTTAAAGAAAACTGTCTGTTAAGGACCTTGTAAAAGAAATCCTGCAACAAGCTGGCGTAACAAAGCACAAGCATCTCCTACTTCTGTCTCCCACACACCGGCAGCCTTGTGCGTGCTCTCACCACAACAGAGGCCACTCCAGAATGGCGGCTCTCAAGCACAGATGTCCGGGGAAAACCTGGGGTAGTGGCAGTTTCCTTACAGATTGCCTGGCAAGTCTCTGTCCTTTGTTTTGCTGAGGAATTTCAGTTAATTTCTTTCCTCAAAATCCAGATCCCTGCCACCCCACTACCTACGCATTCCTCATCTCCTGCATGCCTCCTCTGTCAGACGCTCATTTCTACCCATTACGGGATTCGATTCCCTTTCTGTGAAAAATCTGAAAGGAGCGGAGCAGGAGAAAAGATGAACTGTAACCTAAGCTGGAACTAGTAAGAGGGAAGGGAGAAAAACGGGTTCTCAAAGGGATTGACATCTAATCTAACATTCTCCGTTTCACACTACAGGTTAGAAACATTAACCAAGTAACACCTCCAGAAATCCATACCCTGGGTAGAGCTTGTCATCACCCATCTGTGTCTGTTCCAGCCATCTTGACCCACGTTTGCACTGGGTTGATCCTAACAGCCAACCAAAGAGCTCTGTTAGGGGCCTGCAGTAAGCAAGCAGGAGTTCCTACTTGTGGCTGAACAGGTTACTTTAAAATTCAACTTTTACAGTTGCAAAGTTGTACAAACAATTTTACTGATGTGGTGTTTGCATAATACAGTAAGTGTAATTAAACAAATACTTTCCGTAAGTAAATCATGGTTAACATCATTAGAGCTTATGTACTGGGGTAGATTGCACCTGATCACTGTAGTCAAGATTCTTGTAAACAAGAATTCCTTATCACTTGTAAATGTGTATTTTGGTACACGGGTACGTATTGCCAACCAAAATATAAATTGTGTTAGAAGCTCTCATTAGAAAAAAGTAAACAGTCCCCATTCTAATGAATCAAACTACTGCCTTTTAAAAAGACCAGAATACTATCAGTCACCTTCATGTTAAATAGCTTTGAAACAATCACCTTAATTAGCCTTCATTTCCATAATTGCTGATCTCAGAGAATAGTTTTGCAAAGAGGAAAAATAATCAACTTACTAGAAAAATTATTCACAAAGCACCAGCAGAGTTTGTTGTTGTTGTTTTTTTAATAAAGGCTAATTAAGCAATTAATGCTCTAATAGAAACAATTAGGAATTGATTTCTAAAAATTTTTTTTCTACAGAGCCCAGTTTCTTATCCTCCACAGCTATTATTTTGGTATCTTCAGGGTAAAATTATGCCAGTGCAGTCTAAAATGGACACTTCAGTACAGGAACGCAAAGAGATTTCAAAAATCTTTTACAGTCGCAGGTTTTTAATCAAAGTGTATAAAATTTTTGCCTAGAAAAATAAGTATGGATTGTATACAGTTACTGTGCTTGGAGACTGAAGAGGACAGTGCACCACTCAAATGGCAGAGGCATACTGAAAAATGCAGATGAGAGTATTCCTTAAAACTGTTGGTGTGGGGTTTGTTTGTTGTTTTTTCCTCATACTTTTAGCCTAAATAGGAGCAAAAAGTATCGTTAGGTGGGAAGTCTAGTTGCTGGCAAGGGACTGATGAATAGGTGGCTGGAAGCAGCGCACGTGTTCCACGGGTGTGCTCTCTCCATCGCCGGACTTCAAATATTTGTCCAAAATAGCAATTATTTCATCATTCAGAATCTGGAACTTGCGAATTCTCTCAACCATTTTCTTCAAAGGCTGCAAACATCAAAAAAACAGACACACAGGCATTAGCTTTGGAGATAAAAAGCCTTAGACACAAAAGCAGCAAATGCTGTTACCTCACTTCTCCCAGCAATGTTATGAATGTTTCCCTTCCACTGCTAATCCAGAGAAAATCCAAGGTGCATTTTTGTTTTTGACAGCGCTGCTTTTTGTACAAAAAAGGGCAATTTACAGCAGCCTTGCTGTCATCTGAATGCATGTATAGGAGATGGAAAGCATTAACAACATCCCGCGTGTTCAGGAAATCAGAATTCTTACTGACCAGTCTTCAAGCTCCAGTACTAATGCCTTAATCTTTTGTTCCTAAAACCCCTGGTGCCCTCATTTTCAGCATTTCATTCTGGAAAGCGATTGCTACATCTACGCTGCATCTGAGTACAAACAGCTCTGATTTACTGTTGTCTTACTACCGCAAGTACAGAACAGATGTTGTCAACTCACCACATTCTTTATAACCTCGTCTTTGCCATCATGCTTTTGGACTTTCAACAGGTGGTAGCAGAAATCCAACACATCAAAGCGACGCTGCTGTCCCAAAAGCACGATGATCATACAGCCAGCCCAGTGCAAGCCGTCTCCAAAGCACTGCCTGAGACAGGAAACACACCACATAAAAGCACGTTTTGCCTAAATCTTCAGAAACATCTCCACAGGAAATGCTCAGTAATCAGCCATTATACTAAACTACATATGTATCGCTCTAGAGTATGTTAGACATTAATCTAGAAAATACTGCAAAATCTCTAGTAAATTAAGTTCTCTTTCCAGATACTGCAAGCGATGCAAATGGATGCCTAACAAAAAAAAAACCAAAGCCCCCGACCCTGCCCAGCTTTACACAGTGTAGAGTTACTCCAAAAATATTTACTCCCCATTAGACTCCAGCAGCATCACATTTCATTTTCAAAGGAAACAACACTTTCAAAGAAAACAAAGTGGGAATTCAACACCACTCTGCTCCTTTGGGCTACAGGCAAGAAAGGAAGGAAGCGTCCTATGCTGTTGCCTCCGTAATTGCTCAGTGAAAAGCACATTTCACGCTCAACCATTTTTCAAAATAAGGATGTTACCAAAATTAACAAAATCAAGACCAACAGTTCCTGGTTAACTCATGCTAATCGTTGACTTCCAAGTGCTCATTCTTGCTCTTAATTCAGAGAGAGAAGAAAATACTTGTTAAAAAGAAAGAAATAAAATAGCTGAACATTGGTGCATGTAAATTGAGCATCCGTGAGGGTCTGTTATTGAAAGACGCGTGCTAGGGCCTGTTTGTCATGGGATCATTCATTATACACTGGCAATGCTTAAAATAGAGGGTTATTTTCATTAAAGAGACACAATAATATCTGTGTTCATGGATTATGAGCCCCTCCCAGTGATCGCAGCACTTTCCCTTGTTTTCGCACTAAGCTCGCGCAGACGGGCAAACCAACCCCCCCATTCTCACGCTTCGCACCCCCCTGCCAGTTACAGGGAGGACAAGCACAGTACTGTTGCCCGCAGGTGGGTGCTGGCAGCTGGCGGTACGTACTCCACAGTGAACTCGTGCGTTCCCACGGGGATGCAGTAGACGAACTGCATCGCGCTCCAGAGGCGATGGAATTCCACGCACTCGTCCACGTGCATCACCCCATTGCTGGGCAGGGGCCCGCGCCAGATGGGATCATCCAGGAAGGAGCGGATCCTCGTCAGGATAACCTCAAACATGGACAGGCCGCAGCAGAGGCGTTCTTTGGTCAGCAAGTCCCCTTCCCTTGCGATTGCTATTTGCTAAGGTGGAGAGAAAAAGCGCAAAATCCTGGTAAAAGCTACTCGACCACAAGACTTTATTTAAAAAAAACAAACAAACCAAAACCAACAAACCAAACCCAAACACACCATACTTCTCAGTTTCACTTGGTTTATTCTAGGAGAAATATCTCCTGACTTTTAAGTGAGGTCAGAGGCCACTAACCTGGGTTTCAGTTCCATGGAAAAACATTCAGAGAAAACTGTAAAAGCCTTCTGAAGCAGACAGGCCATTGCTGTAGTAAGTAACACTAACTGCGGTAATGCTAATCCTGGACTAGTCGCAGGGAAGTTTAAGGAATTCGTTGCCTGAATGGAGGCAGAAAGCAAAACCAAAGGGTTCAGCACTCTGCTGCTAGTACAGGCAGTAGCTCCTGCCTGTGCTCCTCTGCATATCTCCCTTGGCAGCAGCTGCTGTTAGAGATGGGGAAGCTCCAAAACCAGGACAAACAGGCTCAGACAAAACCCATAAATGGCAGTGCTGGGTTAGGGCTTGCCCCAGCTTGTGCCATCCCATGGAGAGCTTTCTCCTACAGTGCAGCAGCGCCGACCGAGCTGCAGCACGTACGATGATAAAAGCAGTCTGAAGTCTTTGCTTCAGCGCACTCTGCTCTTAGTTTCTACTGTTCACATCTCAATCACTCGTAAACTGCTAAGGTTAACAGGGAATTAATGTACCCCTCACACTGACAGAAAATAGCGCTGCAGCTGCAAAGGCAGTTCAAGAATGTTCTCTTTGGTCCTTCTGTTTCCAGGAAAGCTCAACTCAGCTCATTTTCCAAGAGTTTCTAATCATCTGGCTGAGAGAGGAATAAATTGTTTTTATATATATACACACACACACACGCGCGCGCGTGCGCGCACAAGAAAAACGATTGCTTTTGGTGGAATTAAGACCTCCCAGGCTGGCCCTTATACTGAGAGGGTATCACATAGAAACATACATACAAATTAGCATTTTCCCCAAAACATGTCAATTCCAACCCATTCTCAAATGTTTTCAACTTCTTAGCTTTAACAGCTATACCAAATCCATGGTTCTGAAAAAAAATAACCTGTTTGTGAACAAGCTGGATGTGCAGGTTGAAGTTCTGACACCGCTATCGGCACGTGTGAAAGGACAGGCTTTCTAGTCTTCAGAAATTTTTTAATTGCCTCTGACACAAATGAGAGAGATTACCTGGGGTGTTCCTAGTCTTTCAATGAGAGGAACCAAATGTAGTGGAGCATATTTTGATTCTAGTCTCTTCATTTTAGCATCGAGTCTTTCACCCTCTGGAAGGAGCAAGCAAAAAAAACAAAAAGAAAAAAAAGAGCACTAATCAATTGCAATTAACCAAGAAAATTCTTATTTTCACACAATCTTTATTCAAGTGCATAAGAAAACTGGGTATGTTATTTTTATAGGTAATTTCAGTTCTGAATAGCTGGTTAATCTTCAATGTGCTTTTAGAAAAATACATACTTATCTTTTAAAATGTTGCATTGCATGTGCAAACAGAAGGATTTGTAGTAGAATACATTTAATTCATTAACTAAATTCAAGAAAGAATACAAGGCTCTTATGCTGCTGCTAACGTATTTGACTCCTACTTGTACTAAGCCAACTAAATTGTCCTTATCATACAGAAAATGCTTGACTCTAGAAGATGGGATATAATGAGGGTGGCATCTTGTGTATAGCAAGGCTTAAAAAAGCAGCTGGCACCCCCTCATCACTGGCAAGTAGAAAATGTTCTCCGGCAAATGGGAAAATACTGTTTACAATGGCCTGATTAGTTTTATGCAGAGATGCAAGTAGCTACAGCAAGTCTGGAAATATTCTCAAAGACTTGTAGGTGATGGTATTTCTCTGAGCAGAACAAATCAGCTGCTCCAGCAGTGAGAAATGGACAGGAAAGGAGAGAGGGGAGCATACAGAAAGAAGAGAAGCTGGCGCGGGGGGGGGGGGGGGGGGGGGG
>JAVKLA010000057.1:10196383-10243136 GCA_034782735.1 Sagittarius serpentarius
GGGGGGGGGGGGCGGGAAGGTCACTTTCTGATGACGAAGGATGAGGAAGGCAGATAGCAAAGGAAACAGTCCTGCAAACATTCACTACTGCATGCCCAGTTTAGTAAAAAGAAATGTGAAAAGTCTACTGGGACCAAGGACCACTTGTATTTACTTACTTGCTGACAAACTTCCTACACCCTGTGCGATCAAGCCTACCTCGTTTAACTGACAATCACATCTGCTAAACAGCACCTTTGGAAAAGCCTCTCACCACCCCCACACAGAGGGGTAATCCTGCCCTGGGTATCCATCCCACTTTTCCTTGTCACGGCACTCCTCCTCTTCCTCTTGTCATTTGCACGGAGCCTCACAAAGAAGCACGTACTTTTCAGCCAGGCAAACAGGCCTGAACCTGTTACCTTGGTCCCGTAATGAACAGCGGTGTTGTAAAGGATGGCTGGGGACGGTCACCGAAACCGCAGCAGCAGGCCAGAAAAGCAGAAAGCATTACGCAAGGAAGGTATTTTCCCCATAGGCGATACCTTTGACGTGAACTCTGGGCAGGATATTTTGGAACGGTGCCGCGTGCAACAGGTCACACACTTCCTCTAGGGACTGGAACAAAAAGGAAACGAGAGACATTTAGGACCAAAGAACCCCCAAGCCACACCAGATCCCCAAAATGGGCTTCCAAAAGCAGGCTGACGCCGTCGCAGAAACACCAGAGGGCAGCCAGCCCCCGTCGCAACTGCAGGGAGCGGCTCCCAGCCCTCGGTCTCCTCACCGGATCGCTCCCAAAGACCATTCGATTTCACCAGGTTACCCTGGATTCCCAAATAAACTCCAGTAGCTCTCCTCCCACCCTCAGCTGGCAGTTTGTAAAGGACAGGGTATTTATTAAAAAGACTAATGCAGAGTGAGTAATTTCGGTGTGAAAGAGGCAGACAGCTCCTGCGCAGACAGAGCGGTGAAGAAGATGACTCACTGCTTGGTTATTTTTACCAACGCTATTCCCACACCCCGTTATCGTGGTGGGGGCATGTCCCCGCCAGGCAGTATTTTACATCGGGGTGGGGGGGTAAGGAAGACAGATGTCTCCTGGTTCTTGGCTGCTGCATGTGCAGAGAAACTGGAGCGATGACCAGAAGCAGATGCATGACTTTGCTAAGCCCCTCTCCTCATTTTTGGAGCAAAGGCCCTGCTGTAGCCCCTCAGCGCTAGTATCAGAAGAGATGTTCATCAGCCACACCCTCAGCGAGGCCAGGGTACCGGAGTCAATATGCCTTTCCCACATCTAGTTCCTTACGGTTGGACTTGATGCTTTTCAGGGTCTTTTCCAACCTAAATGATTCTATGATTCTGTGTTAACACTATGAAAATGCAAGTGCTAGGCAGTCAAAATTAACAAGACCCACCCACTAGCAGACCTGCATTTTGCACCAGGGTAAAGTTTAGTTATGATAGACAACCACAATGGAAAAATACTGAAATTCAACATTGGGGTACCACCGAGGGCAAAAGCAAGCGGAGGGGCAGCAAGGAGGGGTATATTACTAGAAACTGTCACCAAGGCAGCATCCCAAAGAATGTACCTCCAGTGCTGGTGTCACTTCGCTACACCCTCAAGCAGTGAGGGCCTTTATCCGCCTGGCCTTTCACTACGTACACTGTTGGCCTGAACCCAAAGTAATGCAGTTTCTCGTTTTGTTTCAGCTATCCCATTACTGAATACGGTTTCACTGCTTGTCACCTGTCCCTCCAATTACTCTCCACCACGAGGGAGGGATGCTCTAAGACCATGAAGAGGACTCTGAAGAACAGCATGTCTTCATTACTTTATCTAACATCAACAGCTTTAATACACCCTAGGGAAGGAGTCTTACGTGAGGAGTTATTTTTGAGCAGTGGCAGGCCCCCTGCCAGCTTGCTGAGGAAATAATGTAGCTGGTTTGCAGTCAGCAAAGATCTCCACGTGATGGGCAGCCCACCCCCAGCGGCAGGAGGCACTTGCACAGTGTGGGCAGAGCGTCCTGTACACACAGGCGGGGAGAGGCTCCCCACCCAAGTCTCAGAAGCACAACACAGGTAAAGAAAGGGAAGACATCACAGCTGTTGCTTTTCCGGCCCATAAGCAATGCCCATCTGTCCCTCTGTATGCACCCAAAAGCACGAAGACCAAGACGTGACACGCCTGGCCATTTTGTTTGAACAGCAGATTGCATAGTATGAAAGAAGAGTCAGAAAAGAAAAGGAGAGATAAGGATAAAGAGCACTTGTAGCACTGTGTCCTCAGCAGCAGGCAGCTTCACATGCTATAAGATAGAGGCTAGGCTTATAGGAAGCAACTGGACATATTTCACAGCTTTGTTCAAACTAGGACAGATGAACGTCTGGCAGAGTGGGCACCACTGTCAGCCATCCTAGCAGCAAGAAGGATGTCCAAGAAGTCCACGTTAACTTTGTGATGTTTCAGATGAATACAGGAATGACAAGCAGGGAAGGAAAATAACAGTACCAGACGCACAACTCATTGACATAAAGAGAGTAGCCACACTGTGGCTGACTGTATTTGATCATAATTTATGATGAAGGTCATAATATTTGATCCTCAGGCACCGTACACGAGGCAATGTCTCTCACCCAGCAAAGTTAGGCATCCCTGCTATCTCGCAGACATGAAGGCCCCTGCAAGACCATAAGAGATCAGAGGAAACAGGGAACTGTTTCTACCCATCTGCCCATCAGCAATAGCACACTTGCAGATTTCAACCATGTTATTTATGACGTTAGTAACAAAAATTTGACAGCACATTTTGAGAGACAGATGGGTTTCACGCTAGCACAGCAGGCACCTACCAGACTCTGTTCAATGAGGAGGCAAAACAGGACGGCATTTCCCACTTCCCGCAAATTCTGGAAGCAGACAGTCTTCAGTTCTGCATATTCAACGATGTCCTTCAATTGATGGTGAAAAAACTCCAAGATACCTGAAATCAAAAGAGAAGCAAAAAAATTAAATCTCAGGAGCCAGAATGAAATCTAGTGATGATCACACAGGCACATCTGTTACCTTGGGAAAGCAGACAGACAACAGATTCTGGTAGTGTGGATAAGAGTCATAGAGATCAGGACTAATTTTTCTTTCTGTCTCAAAAGCACTCCAATTTTCTGAACAATTTGCCTATTCAAAGGCTGCACTGAATGTGCGTGCATACAAACATACACTGTATCGGAGCACAACTGAGGGGGCAGGTTTAGAGTTCTCCCTCCATGTATCAGCACATGAGATTTTTTTATCTCCAGATGTGCAGCGTAGAGGAAACTGAAAGGAGCAGTATTTAAATACATTAAAAATCAGAGGTTATGAAGTGTTAAGCCAGTGGTGTGCTGACCTTTTTAACTGGACAAATCATCATGCAAAATGGAGTGCCTAGCTTCTCACTCCTGGAAGAAGAGCCAGTATACGAAGAAAGTAATTTCCAGGAGCAGTAGGAGAGACTAGGGCTCTCGTCTGCTATGAGTCCTGTTCTAGCCTCTGTCCCCCAACCTGCGGCACCACCCGGCATGTTCAATTCACAGCTGTTATTCTCAAGGATGACAGAGCCAGCAAGGAGCAGAGCACTAAAGATACAGGGAACAGGGTTGGTGTCAGGCTACGACTCTGACAGTGCCACAGACAGCCAGAGGTGATCTGCAACCTCACAAAACAATTACAGAAATCGCACATCAAGCTCTGCTGGCAAGGCTACATCAGATCCTGCTGACAAGCACAGTCAGAACACTGTTTCTGTCAAAGTTTTGCCAAGAGCTGTTAAAAACCAGCTAAAATTATGATTTTCAAAACCACGTAATTTACATAAACATATGTCTTTTCCACCAAACAAACCTCTCCTAAACAACGGTGACGCGTAACATGCTGGTGGATTTCCCGCTCCTTCCCCCCCAGCCCCAGAAAGGTTGTGCAGTCCCTTGGTTAGAGACAAGCCCAGGAAACCCCGGGCTCGGCAGCTTCTGCAGACACCCGGTGTGGTTAGCACCGCAGAGGTTAAAGTGACGTGCAGGATGGGCGAGGAAGAGCAGAGAACCACAGTAGGTCAGACAGCTCTCCGGCTTTTTACAAGTTAATTTTTATCAGCATTTTCCCATCTGTCTGCACAAGCCTGGCCCCTTTTAAAAAGCCATCAAAAACCTCGATTGATGACAGAAGAAAATGCATCCTGCAAAGCTTTCAAATTGCGTGCTACAGACGGCAGTTCATTTCCATTACACTGAATTAAGTCAGATGGTTAAATCTCCTCCCAATCACATCTAAAGCAATTAAGAGGAGACAAGGAAAGAGAGCACAGATGCCCCCCACCCCCCACCTTCCCATGTGTTCCTTGGACGCAAGTGATGAACACTTCCCATGCAGGAGATTAGACTTCGGTATTTACCCAGCAAGGCAACAGCTGAGAGGGAAGCGCACAAACATCAAATACAGCCTGCAGCGTATCTATTCCAAGGAAATCCCTGAAATTCAGCAGAGGAACTTGAAAACGTACAGTGAAGGAGGGAACTGTGTATCTAACCCACACGTTTCTACAGAAAGCCTCATGTTATTGGAATTAGTAACACAAAACATCAGTGAAGTGCATGGCGAGGGGATGCAGGGCTGGCTCTGTTACATCTCGAAGAACTGTTTGTCAAATAGAAAATCTGCAGTAAATGAGTGTTCCCACATGCGTTCAGTGGAGATAAATTTCAGACCTAACTTTAGTAGTTTAGTGACTCAACAGAAAAACAGAACCAAAAAACTAATGGAGAAAGGTCAGATGTAGCTAGTGCTTGCCGAGACTGATTTATTGAAAGGAAACAGGTTTAAATCTAGCTTAAAAGCAAAGAAGTCATGCCAGCGTATCACCAACTCCTTCCTTCCCATAACATGGGACTATGTAACAAAAAAGCTCTGGAAAAGACTCGGTGTTCATTCAGTGCTGCAGCATAAAGGCCAATTGCAATTCCCAGGTGTTTGAGCAGCAGTGACCACTTGTGTTTGTTGTTTAAACGCACCTCCCACCACGGCAAAGGGATGCTGCAGTGCTGAATACTGGGACTCCCGTTTTAAAGATTAGGTTGAAAAGGCAGATTGCTATGGCAGAAAATTTTTCACAAAAAAATTTTGATGCTAAGAAAAAAAATGCAAAGTGAGGGAATTGAAGCAAGTTTTACCACAAGTCTACACTGCGTTTTAGTTACACGCCCTAGTATTTCTTTTGTGTTTTTCTCTGTTGATGAAAGGGCTTCCACACCTAGCAAGAAAGGTCTTCTAAGGATCAACTGCTAGAAGTCAAGTCAAATACTTTCCTCATACCAAGAGTTTCTGGAAACAAAAGCCCACCGCATTATCCTAGACTTCGGTCTGTGCCATAGAGGAAATCAAACTAGAGTATCTACCAACGCTTCTGGTCTTAGTATCCATGGCATGTACACAGAGATGGTTGGTGAACCAACAGAAGGGCTGGAATACTCCCCGAAACACAATGAGTAACTGTAGACTTCTCCACATACCCAGCATGGTGAGAAAGCACTATCTGAGCAAGCCGGATATTGGCCAACAAGGACAGACATGGGGATGTCCTTCCCTTTAGCTTGCATGGCAAGTGGGGAGCAACTTGGTGAGAAACGGAAGCTGAGCAGAGCAGCAAGGACAATTCTGCTACTGCAACATGGAAATAAAACCATCGGTCATGACAGGGATGGAAAAGAGGTGGGGTTCAGGCTACCCTCAATCCCCCGCCCACCCTGTGGATTTTGGGGGGAGTTTCAGAGAAGAGATTGATGTCTGGAAAGACAATGAGAACACTTTATCAATGTTACATGGGCAGTGATATCCCGAGAACAACCCATGTCACCTACGGCAAATACAAAGGAGTAGAATGGCACAGAGAGAAACCAGGAGCAGCACAGAGGCCTGTGACCAACAACAAGGAACTTGTACTGAAGGTGCAACTGAAACAAAGCAAGACAGTAAGTGCACCCAAAAGCAGCATGATAGCAGAAGTCAAAGAAGCTTGAGGTTCATACCATAAAAATTACGTACTGTCTTTTATGGTCACCTCAGGTGACAGAGTTCCTCTCAAAGTCCCTTATTTCATCACTCAAAGCCCCAGTCTACATATACAGATACATAAATACACACACCCACACACATGCATTCATGATGAAATTGTGTCATTACTTTGAAAATCTGACACCCAGTACTTAGCATGCAGTTGTTCCAAATGCTGCCATCAATGGTGTACTACCTCCCCTTAGATGAAGGACTTGATTTACCGGCAAAACAGACAGAAGTTTACAGAGCTACATTGGCTATTTTTGATGGAACAGAAATTACACTGAAAGCACGATCTGCTCCCCAATGGAGTCCTGTGGCAGAAATACATTATCATGTTTTCATTAATGTTTGAACAATGGCATTCTCGATTACACTTCCTTATACTGTACAGTACACAGAACTGTATTTTTATGAAAGACTTCACAAGCATACTGAAGCCCTGGAAAAAGAACAAGTGTCTTAGGAAAGTTAATTTCACTTAACTGCATGCAACCTTCTTGCTTCCCCTGATTTTATTTGTGGGTACAATTCATAATTAGTTATATATACATAGCATGAATTGGTTACGTATACATAGCATTTTGCAAGGCAAGTGAATCAAGGTTTTTTTGCTCCTTCTCTCCAAGAAAGCAATTTTAATTAAACCCCTCTATTCCTGAAGGTGGGATGATGATGGGTGTCACAAGAACTGATCTTATAATCCCAGTTTCTGATTTACACAGATCTCAACAGAAGCAAAGGCTGTTGATAGAAAATAGATCCAGTAAAGTATAGAAGATTAGTAAAGGATTAGCTTCCATCTCTGCTTCCAAAATCCAATCTCAACAGCACTCAAACAGCAGATGCCAAGTTTCAGCCGTGCAGTCTATACACTAATTAATTTCGGAAGTCAGACCAAATAAACGCATGCAACGCAAAGCTGATTGGATTTCTTCACTCTGGTCACCTTTCACTTTCTATAAAACAATCTCAATTCACACCAACAGGCTCAAATCAAACACATTCCAGAGCTTGTAACTATTCTGGTACCTAAAAGATTACGACAAAAATTAGCTATTAATTCTAGAACTGAATTGCTGACTAACAACAAACTAGATCTTGAATATAATTCTTGGCCCAGTGGTGCTTTGGGTAATTTTCTGCAGAGCACTGACTTGACTATTGTCAAGTAAAATCCGCTAATCTGCAACAGCAAAATGGCTGCCAAGAAACTAGGTGCTATGATGACCTGTAGTTTATGATTGCTTTCATACACACCTTCAAATGATAGCTACAAATGCCTCTTTGGCTCACAAGAGACCTCATTAACTCTGCATACCAGCAGTTATGCCGTTCCTTTCAACAGAAATTTGTAAGGTGTAAGCACATACCTGTATCTGGGAATTATGACCACGGAGCCTGTGCTCTGTGTTTATTTTGCTAGGAAGAAATGTCTTACTGTTCTGCATGTCTAACGAGTCCTTACTGCCCTTTCACAGTCATCTAGGTGATTTGGCTTGCCCCAAAATTCTTCGAAGTAGTCTGTGATTCCCTCCCAAATCTTTCTCCAATGGACAGGTTCCAGAAAATCCTATGAATAAATTCCCTTCATATTCTTCCCCACAAGGACTCAAGCCATCACGCCCCCAGCAATAAATTAACTTATTCTACTCATCCAAGTTTGATCAAAAACCTGGGATACGGGAACCATTACGAGCTCTCCTGCTGTCCCTCAAGCGGTGCTTCCCCAGCAGCCTCTAGCCACTACTGCCCTCCACCACGCTTCCCAGCCCAGGCTAGCTCCAGTCCCTGTCAGACTCTGGCCTGAAATATTCCAGAAAAAGGAGGGATGGAAGGCTGGTTTTTGCCAGGTTGCTGTGCTGAAGCAGCTCAGAAGGTGTTGCCAGCAGCCCAATCAGCCCAGGGAGAGACGAGAACACAGCAGCCGGCAGCACGGGGCACTGGGAGGCTTCCCCAAACTGCCATGCGAACACACGGCATACCAGGAGATCATGGCCTGGTGTAGTGAGTGTTTTGCCCTGCACCAGCTTTGGGTGTTTTGCTGCTTTGTTTTTTTGGGGTTTTTTTTGTTTGTTTTGTTTTTTTTTTTTTTAAAGAAGAAACGTGGAAATGCTATACTTTGGAAAAAATACACAATTAGGCTACTTTCTCACCAAGTTTATATCTTGCTAAGCTCATATTTTTTTAAAAAAACTTTCTTTTGGAGGGAGGCTACACCAGTGACAAAAACCTAAGCCTCATCTCACAGCAGAGCTGACAAACTACTTTCCTCATTGTGTCCAATGACACTTCAGAGTGGCAGGACATGAAATGCTCATTTATCAAAAGCAGGAATGCCTTATTCAAATACTCGAAAAAATAGCAGCAGAAAATGTTACCTCCGAGATGAGATTTCAAGTTTAAATTCTTACAGGCTTTAGTGACTTTAAAAGGTCCCTTTAAAAATCCTTATGCTTCATGTATTTTTAGACAAATATTTTTATGACTACAAGATGAGCAAGTTCCCCACTGCTTTAGACTGTTCCTATGGAAACAAACCCATTGGCCAACTGGAGTCCTGAACAACTCTGATGCCAGTGTCTGTACCCTGCTCCTTTTAGCAGGAATAAATCACCATTTAGAAATCTGCAGGTCTAGAGGGCTGATCATGTAGGGCTCAAGGAATTGCAATCAACAGAGTCCAAACAATGCTCTCCAAATGAAATGTCTGAAGCGTATGAAATAGCTAAAGGCTTACTTACTGAGCATACTTAAATCACTTTGCATATGGAGAATGGACTCAGGAAATTATTCTGAACTGATAAATGCATGTTACATCAAGACAGATGAGAATCTACGTATTTAATCTGTAGATTGGAATCACAGTTTTGGTCTGTATGTGCAGGTAGTGGCAATTACAAAGAAGTGATTAAATGAATTGTTATGAAAGAACAGAAGCAGCATACAGACATGCCCCGTAGCACTCAGACTTACTACTACAACTACTAACTTCTGCAGGAAGCTTTCGGAGGCAGAGGAGGGAACAGACAACAGTTGGCACATATTAGCTTGCATTTTCTGTGGTGAACCAAGTAAACAAGGTGTGGCAAAGACTGCTACAGAGGAGAATTTAGCACAGAAAGGAGAGGACTGATTCAAATAAAGCATGGTTTGAGCCTGCCCTTCTACAATCTGGCAGTTCGTCTCAAGATGCCAGATGAGGGCTAAAATCTACAGCACGTCCCCATCGCAGAGAACATGTTCCTTTATCAGTCAGAGCTGCTCCAAGGGCAGACAGCTCCACGATGGGGAGGTGTCAGAAAGCACAACACGATTCTTCAGCGGTGTGAGAGAGGGATGGAGGTGCCCTGAGCTTCCACATGCCTTTTCTGTCTAGTGTCTTTGAAAGGAAAGGGAGCGGCGGCGTGACAGGGCTATAAAGGCTGTCTCTGCCATTTCTTCGAAGACGCTCTCTGGGAGGTTATTAAGTGTCCACTGCTAGAAATAGTTCAGAACCAGAAAAATACACGTGTCGAGACAAAACCTGTCACGAACAGGGACAGTGAAGGAGCAGAGAATCAGGTGGATTTTTGAGATCCAGTCCAATTCTATCTGCTATGATCTTCCATCGTAAAACCAGGAGTTAGTCTGATCTCTCGGTACAGTAGGCATCTAAACATACGGGATTTCTTTTGCAAGAGTAAATATGATGTCAAAGCACATTGTGATTTCTACAAAACAGGAAAGTGATGAATGATTTTAAAATGTTTTCCTCAGTCCTGTGAAGGCTACCATTGCACAAGTAGAGTTTTGCCTTTCCTATAGGATGGATTGCCTTTTAACCTCAAGAGAAAGTTTCTGCTTAAGTCCCTGGGCATCTCCTGCCACATACTTACTCCTTACAGGTGAGGATTTCTGGCAAGAGACTATGAGCTTCCTAATGTCACCTGTAGCATCACAGACCCTGGTGATGCATGATCTATATTTGAGAATACCTACTGCTGTTGCGGTCAGACCTTATCGAGTGGCTAAAAACCTCAGATAGATTATTTTTATACTGCTAAGTATCATGATTCATCGATTTCTACACTCCAGGGAGAAAAACAGGACGGAAACAGTAAGTCCTCGATTTCATTTAACATTGGTAATGAGCGTCAAACAAGCTGTGGGAAGCGGAAAAAAGCCAACCTCATTCCAGTTGGAGTGGCATTTAATAAATCTAAGCGACTCTGGAAAAATAAAGATATACTCAGGAGGTGGGTGGCACATGGAAGGATTAATTTGTGTTAATTAGAAGTTGTGGAGGAGGACTATTTTGAAGGGGGGGAAGCAGTTTCAGAATTTCAGTGAACAATGTGATAAATACTAATTAGCCAATTATTTCTCCATAGTGGCAAGCAGCTTTCAAAGTCATTTCTTCTTCTGCAACCGTCACACCTCCTGTTAAGTGGCTAAGATGCACCCTCAGACATAACTTTTCTGGCAGGACCAGTTTGCCTCTCAGCAGTATCACCCCTTTTATCTTACATTTGATATGGGTAAAGGAAGAGGGAAGAGAGGCTTTTCCAGAGAGTCAGGGTTATCTAAATTAGACATTTAAAGAGAACAAGTGTGAGAGGCTAACTTGCAGAGGGAAAAGCTCAACATGCTTATAAGACTAGAAACAGAAACTATTGCGAACATCCCAGCTCACGATCAATTATTCATAAGCCTGTCGCACATAAGTCTTAAAACTTTATCAAATACTTTCAGAAAGCCCAGCATTCAATGATTCTTGTTATGACAAAAAAAAAACCACAAACAAAAAAAAACACCAAAAAACAAACCAGACTAAGTGCTGATTATTAGGAGAGAGAAGAGAGGGAGGGAAAGACAGAGGTACACGTGATCCAGAAGACAGTGATTAGTATCATCTTACTAGGGCTGCTAAGGTAAAACCAAACGTGAACTAACCTGGAGAACCATACTCATGTCTTGGTAACCTACAGATCTTAGGCATCACTTCCATTAGGGTCTTGACATACTGAAGAATCGTCCCTTGTAACTAAAGAGAAAACAGATGTGTGTAAACATGTCAGTGCTATTGAACTAAGAAACTTTACAACAAATCGCATTCAGACTACACAGGAATTGAACAAGCTCTAAAAATCTTGCATTTAATTGTCAGTCATCATCTTCAAAAAGGCAAATTTTTCCAATGAATACAGTTGCACTTTCCTCCATATGGCATTAGCCACCTTTTGCTACAGGAAGAGTGGCACAACAGCTAAGGCCAGGAAGCTAGAAAAGAAGAAATCATGATGTTCTCTTGCAGACTGTCTCTATTGTCTAATCAACTTTTAGACTTTTGGTAAAAAAAGTTGCATTTGAATGCTTTCAAAACCAACAAGGGAAAAATCCTTAGCATTAGGTATGTCTGTAATAGCTCAAACTGGCTATTCTGGACATACCAGTTAAGACACAGTCCCAGCCTACCTACAGTCTGCCTTCCTCCCACTAGACACCTATCTCATGCCTGTCTCCCTACATCTGAGCATCTGCATCAGGCATCAGCAGGATACCTCTCCCTCGGACTTTTAAACCTTCTTTATAAATGCCCAAACGTTCAATGCTACCTTTAATGAATTGAGACAATTTACCACCTAAATAAATAACAATAAACCCCACCCCAAAACCAACAAACCAACACTTGACCCCAAACCACGAAAAATATCTGTGTTTTCCTCTTTCCCTGAAGATTAGACCACAGCACCACTTCAAGCAGGCTCCAGCCTTTCTAGAATTTAAAATATGCACTTAGAACATTGTGGGAACTACTGTAAACAAACTGCTGAGTGTGTCAGGTGTCTGAAGTGAGATTATGAATACCACAGCTATCCCCCAGTATAGCTGGATTATCTTGGCAGCATGCTCCTTACAGACAACAGGGGCAGGGAGGAAAAGACAATTTCTTTGGCTTAAACTTAACTGCAATGTATTATGACTGTATACACAGATACTAATAATACAGCAAACAGCCAGTCCCTCAACCTACTTCTAGTTACAGAAAAGGCCCTTTCCAATACAGGATACCCAGGCTGTATGGATAATAACATCATCTGGTCTGAGCAATCTTCTAAATAGGCTTGGTGCTATCCATTGCTAGATCAAGCAGAGAGACTAAACCTCCCTTGTTATTAAGGCATCATCTGTCAATGATGTTGTTAATGAAAGCCCTGAAGTTAGGCAAGACAGAAAGCACACTCCAGCTGTTCTCAAAAAATATCAAGAAAGTGAATTTACAGTACAATCTTTAAATTGAAATCAACTGATTTGAAACATTCATACTTTTCCAGAGTTTACCCAGGACCTAACAGCACAGGTCTCTACAAACTAAATTAATCTCCAGTGAAGAATCCAAGGTTTTCAAAACACTGCTCAGGCTACCAAGGCGCATCTTTTATTGCTCTCACAGAACACTGAGTACTCTCAAACACAGCTTATATTGAACTTCAATGGAAGTAACATTTTAATTAGTTTTATCTCAGTTCTTACTTTCACTTTGTTTTTCTTGACACATTTCCTATTGGAAACCATTTGGAATAGCAGAAAATGAAAGACAACTGGCATACCAGGCTCTTGACAACTTTCAGCAACTCCTCCATCACCACAGCAATACCCTGATACCCAAGAAGTCTACAGATGACTTTAAAGTGAGGGGGACCAACAAAATTCCTGTAGTTGCTGTAGATGCTGGAATATGCCAGATTCAACGCCTAAAATGAGAGAACAGACATGATTAATGACAGTTTCAGCTGACTGCATCTTATAATAATCCCATTTAAACAGCATTTTAAAGCATATTAATAACAACTTTGTACCTCTCTCTCTCTCTGTCTCTCTCCAGGAAGTTAAAATACAAAGCTTCCCTTTTGTAAGGCAGGAACTCCAACCAAAATCTCTGTATTAGCAAGAAAAACTTGTAAACACTTTTTTTTTACCACGCATCTTCCACTTACCATTTATAAAGCCATGAACTTTTCCCCTTTTGTATTTTTCTATTTACACAGGTATAAAAGGATAAGAGTAGTCAATGCCAGCGTTCAGATCCCTGAATTTAAAGCACAGCTTCTACTCCCATATGGTCCATTTTATGTTCAAAACATCTTGAAAGAAGTTACTTCCATTTTCAGTTCATAATACATGTTTTAAATCTCTGAGGACTCAACTACAAAAAAACAGCCTTCTGCAGTTACTGCTCTCTGAAACTGATTAATAAGGATCTCTCTTTTTCAAACCCCTTAGCTGTACACAAGATGAAAGCAAATCTAAGTCTGGGATGTAATCTCATGGAAATTCTTGCAGAGTTGTATAAATAGGACCAGGTACTTTGCCATATTAATGGCTATTTCTTCAAACTGAACACAACTGTACAGGCTGATGCTGTGTAGGGATTTTAGGAACTATTTGCTGAAGCCGCAGATCAAAGAGGAGTTAGCTAACTTAACATCCTCCATTTCTGTAAATGGGTTCTTCTCCCAATATCCTGAAATTTAATTTTAAAAGGGAATCTTGTCAACCTTTCTTGCAGAAGGTTCCATTGTGTTTCCTTTTCTTTTCTGCAGTTTTCATTCTCTCTAATACATGGATGAAAGACGGCATACTGCTAGACTTTCAATTCCACACACATCAGCTGTAACAGAAAATCTTCCGTCACCACTATCCAGGAAGAACATTGACCTTCCCTTCAGTGCAGATCCTGCCCCGATTATCCATGCAAGTCAATACCAGATACTGTAATACATGGCATTGCACAAAGAAACTACTAGGAATTCAGGTCATGAAACTCTACCAAGCTCTTGGAGGATTTTAGTCTCATAAAAGACAAGGACTTAAAAATCATCTTTAGAAGAGATCAGGACAGAAGATACACATTTTTATTTATGTTGTAAATCTCTACATAAACACCAGTTTCCAACATGTTTTGAACTGTGGTCTTAGAAATTTAGAGTGATATATAGCAAATGCAAATTTGGCAACAGGTTAACACTTCTCAGCCACCTTTTGTGGATGCCTTAGATGTACCCTCATGGGCCAAAAATTGTTGCACTATGAAAGAAACACACAAAAACACAGGCTCAGAAAAGACCGTCTAGGTCATAACAAGAGAGAACCAGCGATCTAAACCCAACTTTCTGAATCAGGCAGCCCCTGACCTAAGTGGGAAACTTTGCATATGGTATTAAAACACTCACACATAGAAAATTACATAAATTTTATCATGCTTCAACAACCACAGAAAGTTATAACCAACAATTTATTTCTGCAGTGGGAAAATTCAAGAAGTTGCCAGTACTGAAATTTACCTAAAGGTTTAGTTATATTTCTTACGTGCCTGAACTTCTGTCTCCATCTGTATGATGAAACTATACAGCAAGACAGCCTGACCTGCAGAAGGTGGGGTTTGGGGGTTTTTTGTTTTTCTTATCTTGAGGGTCCTGGTGAACAAGAAGCTGACCATGAGCCAGCAGTATGTCCTCGTGGCAAAGGCTGCCAACAGCCAGCGGGGCTGCATTAGGCAGAGCACTGCCAGCAGGTCGAGGGAGGTGATGTGTCTCCTCTGCTCAGCATGGGTGAGACACACCTGGAGTACTGGGTCCAGTGGTGGCCTCCCCAGTACAGGAGACACATGGACAGACATATGGGAGAGTCCAGCCATGGGCCTCAAAGATGATTAAGGGACCAGGGCATCTTTCCTATGAGGAAAGGCTGAGAGAGCTGGAACTGTTCAGCCTGGAGAAGAGAAGGCTCAGGGGGATCACATCCATGTGCGTAAGTAACTGATAGGGGGAGTAAAGATGATGAAGCCAACCCTGATCAGAGGTGCCCAGTGACAGGACAAGGGGCAAGGGGCACAAGCAGGAAATCCCATTTAAACATCAGAAGAAACTTCACTACTGTGAGAGTGGCCGAACAGAGAGGTGGTGGAGTCTCTGTCCTCGGAGGTGTTTGAGACCTGACCAGACATGTCCCTGCAACCCGCTGCAGGTCACCCTACTCTGGAGGGTCCCCCGGCCTCAGCCGTCCGTCAGTCTGGGAAGCTCTGTTCTAAGGACCATGCGCTTGTGTTGGTGTCATGGAGGAGGGTTGTTTGCAAATACTCAGCCATCTTTTATGTGAATGCAAACTACAATAGACACAGTCCTGCTATTAGATCGGAGCTGGCTAAAAGGCTAAACTCCAACCACAGCCCACCGGGTGGACAGCCGAAAGCTGCATCCCCCAGTACAATGTATGCATTTCCATAGCTCTCCGCATACAGAAAAGGGGCCTGGGGCATCCGCAGGGGAGAGAACTGGTAAAACCGTAAGAAAATATGTGCAGATGAATGTCCCAATACACTAAGCATTTATACAATTGTTCCTAAAAGGTGAGATTTCATCTTTGCTTTTGATGTTTCCAGTTAGGTAGGTCTCCACAATAAATGTGCCCAAACTATCTATTTCGGCTGTAGCACAATGAGAATTTTACTTCAGCAGGTTAAAGCATTTTACTGCCATGAGGTCAAGGGGAGGGAACTCCTCTTCGCACAGCAGAAACATCTCATAGAAAAGCAAGCCCTAAAACTGTAATTTCAGTATTTAAAAACTCACCAATACATAACAGTAAGAAGCCAGCCAATCTAAAAATACATCTTTCTTTAATGTAACCCTCACGGGGAAGTACCTAAAATGGTCCACCTGTAAATGCTGGATTAGCAGAGCTTTATAAACTGTGACAAGGGATTTAGAAAACACCATCACACGCCACTGCCGCTTCCCCCCCATGACGCACAAAAGCATAAAATGCTTAGGGAAGAAGCCACTAACAAAGGGGGGTGGGGGTGGAGAGGGTGGGAAGGAAAGAGAGAGTTCATTATTTTTTAAGCTATGCTTTCTCCCTCCCCTACTTAAATTAAAAAAAAAAAAAAAAAAAAAAAAAAAGAGTTGCTAGTTGCTGATGTCATCAAAGTGCTAACATTAATCACTCTCAGCATCACTGGTACATGCACCAGAGCATATAACAGGGATGTTCAGGCAGTACATTGTCCAAGGGGAGGCAAGCAAGAGTGGGAGGAAAAGACTTTTTTTTTTTCCCCTTGTATGTTCTTTGAAAAGCAAGGCAACCGCATCTTTAGACAAGATGTGCACTTGCATGAATTTAAGCGGAAGAGACAAAGAAACCGTGCCAGCAGCAGCATCAGAGAAAAAAAACTGAAAGCACCAAGCAATGAGAATTCAGCCCAGAGAACCTGAGGGGAAGAAAAAGCAAACTGGCAAGCAGAGATCAGGCAGGAAATAACTCATGTGAAAAGGGATACAGAAAACTTAGTGTTTATATCATTTTCACAGCAGCATCACCATATGAAATTTCCATCAGGAAGTGACGGTGAGTACTGACTTTATATTCTGTAAAACATCAAATTGGTTTTCCAAACATTTACATGTCAGTCATTATGTGTCTTCTAATAACTGATGTTTTATAACAATAGAAATGTATTATTGTTATTTAATTAAAATCCAAACATTCTACTTACAAAATGCTGTGAGGATAAAACTATTGTTTCTAGACTGTGTTAGGAAGTGTTCTATAAAAAATAGATTATAATTTTAAGTAAGTGGGATCTACCAGCTAAAGAGAAGACAACTGAGCAAGTAAAAGCTCCAGTCTTACTAATGCACTCAGTTTTAATATCTGCAAAAGTTGGCTAGATGCCAAAATATGTCTGTCTAGTAAGTTTATTTGATAGCAAACTCAGTTCCTTTATACTGTTGCTGTATCAAAAAGGGTGCACTTACCACATGATTAGAACAGCAACATCTACCCAGACCAGTCACATCTAAGGTTTTACATTGTAATGAAAGTAAACATACGTCTTTTTCTTCCCACTTCCCAATAACTATAATCCAAATGCCTCAAGCAACAATTTTCATACATAAACAGTCTTAGATTTCTTACTATTAATGTAACTATCAAAATATCACTAAAATAATATATATTTTGTCAGCCTCCTATCTAGTATAAAATACAATAAAAGTATTACAGAATAATTTCAGATTATGTTATGAGCAAATCTTACAAGCTTTCCTCATCAGGAGAATTTTCTGTAGTCAATTGTTATTTAGCCAGGAGACTTAACATTTTAAACTTGATCATAAAAAAAAATTAATTTTTACGATGAAGTCACAAACAATGAAATACAGTATTACTGTCATGGGTGTTTATCTTCATAAAAAAAAGAAGAAACTTTCACAGTGGAAAAAACTTTCATGTGAGTGCCACCAGAAACTGACTATTAAACTAAGAAAATCTGATAAAATTGCCGAGGTAGGCTCTTCTTCAAAAGTTACCCTCACAACAGTAAAAGTAAAAAAAACCATGCCAAACAAATGAAAATACCCACTGGCTGTTATTATATATTCTGTAATAGATATGTTTAGAAAATCGCAGAAAATACATGTTGTCTTTTCAGTATTTACAATGGCAACACAAACTGAGAATCTCAAAATACTGAGTTTTTCGAATTTTAATTTTATTATGAGGAAGAGTATAAGTTCAGGGCAGACAGACCACAGAATTACATACAATTACTTAGAACAGAAAGGAGTAGTAGTCCTTTTAAAAAAGCCCACTATTTATCCAAAAGGTATGCTATAGTGAAAGCTTTGTTTCACCAGTGAAGCTTAGCTTAAGAAAGCTTTTCCAAGAGGCTGACTAGCTTCAGGACTAAGTATTGTGATATTGATGCCACCAATGCAGTCATCACAGCCGCTGCTGCCCTAGCAGTGGCTACAGATGTGCTAAATCACCAGCAAAAAATGGGACAGTATCGGTGAATAAGAAACTAATGTGAAATGATATTGAAGACAAAACAATATATGGTGATGTTTCCACATACTCTTTTGTTCTTCGATTGATTGTGACTGGCAAAAATGAAGACTTATGGATGGTAGAGGAATTTATCCCTCAATATCCACTCCTGCCACCCCTCTCTTGCCACTTAACATAAGAAAATTCATTGCTCACAAAAGCAAGCTTTGAGATCATGTAAAACATCAAGTAAGTAAGATAAAATGCAAGACATTCAGACTAGAGAGAAAAACAACTGCTGCATTTCTTTTTCAGTCATCTGAAAAAAAAAACCCACCAAACCCCTGTGAAAGAAAGTGCTTCCCCAATTGCAAATTCTGCAAAACACACCATCTCTCATGGAGACAAGATACAACTGGTCACTTGTACAGGCAGCAGCTCTAGTTGAATTTCTATAAGCATATGTTTATCCTTCCACTTGGGAAAGAAATAAATGATTTAAAATACCCCAAACATTATGAACTTCCAACCCCCAGTTTTACACACCAGTACCAAAGATAAAAGCATAGTTCCTTGATAAATTCCTTTCCTAAATTACAGAGAATTGCGATTAAGAGCCACACGACATCCCCGGTGCTGCAGCTTCTCCGTTACCTCCCTGGGAAACAAACACCTTCCCTTTCTACAGCAAGATCGGCATCGGGAGAGAAAAAAAACCACCTGAGCAACACCCTGATGGGAATAACCGTCCAAAACATCACAGGAAACACGGCAATGGTAATTTGGCCAACAATGGCCAGTTGTGCCGACAGCTTTTACAGCATCATGTACCACCCTAACTGGAACAGCATGCTATCCAGTTACTCGAGAAACAGCTTTCAGAAGGAAGAGAGGGTGCCTGCCAGTCGCTCCTCTTTTGTTGTTGAAAACCTAGCTCCGCTAACGACGTACATCGTGTGCGTGACCTGCCAGTCCGCAAATCCCTCCAGTGACCAGTGCAGAGTTTTTAACACGCTGGAACGAGACCCGGCATCTGCGAGCAACACCAAGAAAGAGCTGGCGCTGGGCATCTGGCTCACCAGCAGCATCCTGCTCCTCATCATTGCCGCAATTCTCCTCTACGGCTGCTTGCAGCTCCTGTGCCGTAGGAGACGAGAGCGTTTGCAAGGGCAAAATGGAACCTCCAAACAAGACCACGGGAAGGCAAGGACCAAAAGCGCAGCGTACGCCTCGGAGGAGCTCAGCAGGCAAAGCCAACTGATACAGGACACAGAGGAAAAGCATCCAGGTGGCATCCAGCTGGCCACAATCATAGAGAATCCCTCAGCCTGCAAGGAGCCCATCATGTCAACTTCCAAAAGCCATGAACAAGTGCCAACGACAGGTCAGTGCTCTGCTATAAATTAGAAACCTTTTGTCAGGAAGGAGATTTTTACTGCATACGACAACCCAACTGCTTCAAACACATTGTGTGCGTTGTCGGCCCTCACAACAGGGAGCTCCGACTGCTCAACGCAGTGCTCCCAGCTGTACCTCTGGTATCATGTCCCTTTCCAACAGCCCATACGCAGCCAGAGGTACTCAGAGGTAAAGGTTCAGATTCCCAAGAAGTGAGCACTTCAGCTGCACTCCATAATTTAAAAATGAAGGAGGTAACAAATAATGGGTTTATATTTTGAGGGGATTTTTTGGTTGCTTTTCTTTAGTCTAAAACAGCAAACAAATACAAAAATGAATCAAAAGTGACCAAGAGACTTTTTTCTTTTTCCTAGCATAAATAAAACTGAGTAGAGGTTTTCAGATACCAACCCAGATTGCTACACTACAGGCAATGGGAACATACACCCCGAGTGCAGCGGTTTGCCAGTATGAGTTTTACCCCCACAATCCCGACTGCTTCTCAAACTACACACTACAAACTACTACACTCAGACTACACACTGAGGTCAGTCTCAGCATGTAAGCTAAACTCACCAGGATTTTAATGGTATCCTTTCACCTGTCTTTGAAATTTCCCCTCAGGCTAAAAACATATGCAAGATAGTGACTCTGTAAGGACATTTCTAATGAAACTAAGGAAATATCCTGGGTTATCGTATTTTGCACTCTTCTGCACCCATCACAAGCCACCTCCTGCTCCCACCACAAGCCACCTTCTGCTCCAGGGGCAAGTGACTCCCTGTAGAGGAAGAAGAGTTCAGAGAAGCAACTCCTGGCCCTTCCTTCTCTCTTTCTCTTTCAGTTTTAATGATAAAACTCACTCACCAGCTGCAAATTTCTATCCAGCCATACAGTACATTTTGTGTAATGAAGGGGCAAGGAAGTAAAAACATGCCAATACACATTTTATTTTTGGAACAAGAAAATCTGCCAATCATCTCACTCTGCCTTGAGCTTCACGGCGAAGTGCCAAGAAAGGCCCTTCGGACAGAAATCTGTTCACACTCACAACATGAAAAGTCTTGCCTGGCTTACATGTGTAAGTCACTGTCCCGGTTTCAGCTGGAATAGAGTTAATTGTCTTCCTAGTAGCTGGTACAGCGCTGTGTTTTCAGTTCAGTATAAGAAGCATGTTGGTAACACCCTGATGGTTTCAGTTGTTGCTCAGTCGTGTTTAGACTTAAGGACTTTTCAGCTTCTCCTGCCCAGCCAGCAAGAAGGCTGGAGGGGCGCAGGCAAGTTGGGAGGGGACACAGCCAGGACAGCTGACCCAAACTGGCCAAAGGGGTATTCCATACCATGAGATGTCATGCCCAGTATATAAACTGGGGGAGTTGGCTTGGGGGGGAATGGCTGCTCAGGAACTAACTGGGCATCAGTCGGCAAGTGGCGAGCAACTGCATTGTGCATCACTTGTTTTGTGTATTTCATTCCTTCTATTATTAGTATTGTCATTTTATTATTGTTACCATTATTATTTTCTTCCTTTATGTTCTATTAAACTGTCTTTATCTCAGCCCACGAGTTTTACTTTTTTTTCCCCTGCTTGTCTCCCCCCATCCCATTGGGTGGTGGGGGAAGTGAGTGAGCGGCTCTGCGGTGCTTAGTTGCTGGCTGGGGTTAAACCACAACAGTCCCCCTGTTTTAAATCTCTTAAGTGCATTTGTGTTCCATAAAAACATAATAAATCTTATTATTGCTGTATAGTATGGTACATCTGAAAAAACAAAAATACACCGTGACTGCGGGCATTTTCAACTGCTATTAATACAAACGTAGGTGTAAAGTCAGCTCCTGTTGACACAGCTCGGTTGTACCAGTGAAGGCTGGAGAACTGCTGCCTGGGCAGCTGCCAACCCTTTCCACCGTGCCCGGGAAGCCAAGGGGGTGTACAATTTTGGCAAGAGACTGCCCGCTGAATATTTCACACCGGGCAGTGGGTCTTTTCAGCTACTGTATTTTGACAACATTTCCCACAACTTGTGAAAGACATCAGCTCTCATATTGCTAGGAAGATGGGGATTGGCATAACTTTAAGGCATCATCTTTACTTTTTTGTACTAGGATAGGTATGACACACAGAAAGGCATGCTGAATGGGGGCGAGTATTACTTTTAGAAAACACTTCAAAAGGCATCTTTATTGTGTTAAGTTAGCAACAATGTGTTCTCCACCCCCTACATAGCATTTCCTCCAGCTGACATGTTTTTCTTTGTCTTACACATCAGTCTTAAATAAACTGTGAAGACGAGTCTTCTGCTCTTTCAAATGAAGGTATTTCATAAAACAGACACTGAAAAACTCTTCAGAGCATGAAGCCAACACTGCAGGTTTACTGCCAAAAAGGGGTGGCTGGGTAGCGGGGACAGAAAAAAATGCTTTAAAATGATCTTGTAATCAAATTAACAGTAACACTTCTCTGACTAGGATTTCATCAGACAGAAAAGAGGATTTTAATGTTAAAGGGATGGAGCCAAGAGACATATATTCTCATCTCTGCCAACATCTTGGGCCCTTGAAAATCTGTTTACTTCTCTGCATCTCTGTTTCTTTATGTGGGTTTTAAGGCAGTCCAATACACATATTTACATGCATTTATATGTTATACAGACATGCATATACACCATACTGAGAACAGGGAACAGTTCAGTCTTAAAGCAGTTTTGAGGCAATTCACCTACTGAATTTTGTTATTTACATACAAACATATATATACAAAAAGACACATGTATATATCAAATTGAGAAGGCAAGGAGCTACTATGGAAGTGCTCCCAGGAATGGGATTTACCTCATCTAAATAGAAAACCATTCCACCCAAGGAGTTTACTGTGCACTACTTAGATAAACATTTGTATCACCTCACAAGCAATGGACTATCTTGCACCCACTGCAAATGAACAATGCATAATGAGCGTCATCTGACTTCTGCACTAATTTTGAAGAACTTATATCATCGCACACTCACAGAGCTACACGATTCTTTGTCTCTCACTCAAAGTTGTATTACAGATTCATTCAGGTTCATTCTGGCAATTCTGTGGTTTGGTAGTTCACTGTCCAGATTTAACAGTGATCTAGCAAGGGGCAAACATTCTAAGTGATTACTAAACTGATAACAAGATGCAAGATAACGCAAACCAATGTTAATTTGTGCACCTGCAGTAGATAAAAACCATCATATTCACATTGAGAAGTATTTTCCAAATGGGTCTTTTTTCACAAAACAAATGAGTTAGCATCTACAAAATGCAGAAGACATACAAACATGAAAATCTTTGGAAAATGTTGTATAAGCCAGAAAGGAAGCTCTTCAATTCTGGACTACACAACCTCTATAAAACCAGGTAACTTCATTAACATGCAAAATTAGTTTCAAATCCCCAGAAGAGGCACTGTTATACGTAAATTAAGTATTTTATGCATCCAGCCCATGTTGCCAAATTTCAATTTGCTAACATTCATTTCATTAATCCTACACACACTTCACTTGAGTAAAGGGATTTCAATGACCATGCTCGATTTCAATGACCATGCTTCAATGAGCTTTTAAAATACACCAGCTCACTTAAAAGGCTGATGAGCTTTGGCAGGTCGGCTTCTTCCCACCCGACAGCTCTGCTCCCATGTCTGCCAGGAGAAGTAATTTGTATCTGTGGGCTTCTGTTTTGCTAATTGGATGAAGATACTGCTCAGAATACTTCAGATGCAACAGAGAATGTGGACACAACTGTCTATGCTAAGCACTGATACACATTAATATAGACCAAATGCTTTGATCCATTTAGAAATATGGGAGAATATCTGAACACTGAGATCAAAACTAAAAATGTATTTAATTACTCTTAAGCAAGCACATTGCTCATGCAAAGCTTCTGCACAGAAAGCGTTTAGCCGTTACAGTCCAATACACACATGTATGAGTGTACATATGCACAAGAAACCACAATGCTCGTCTTGACCTAAATAAACACGATGGTTTGCTAAAAAAAAACCCAAAACCCCAACCGCAAAAAAATGCCAAAACCCCAAAACCAACCAACAACAACAACGTCCAGTAAGGAAAATAAAAAGTCATATTCCTTGGCTATATGATCCATACAAAGTTCTCACCTGAATATCTTGAGGAGTTCAAGAACTCAAAAAAGACAACAAAATAAAAAATACATAGCTACTCCATACCCCGCTATTATCCAGTAAGAAGGCAATTCAACAATGTAACTGTTAAAGGACCCAAACAAGGATGTACTCTGTGACAAGCCTGGCTATATAGTACACAGAATAATATCATGCAATTACATCATATGCTAGAATGTGTAGCCTCTATCACATAAACATTACTATCCGTTACTTGCTATATGCAGTAGAAATGTTATCCTAAAATTCCATTCAGATACCCTCAATTCCAAAATACATTAGATTCAAGAATAAAAACGTACTCTTGTAAAAATCTAAAACTATAGAGAGTCAGGAACATTTGCTAAAATAGGCATGTCTAGTTATGAAACTTGCTCCAGAAATGCATCTAAGAACACCCTTGATTGCTTCTGCTTATATAGAAAAATAATCAGATTTCTGAAAACGTATAGCTCTCAGAGTAAAGATTACTAAACTTTTTAATAATGTAATCTGACTGATAAAAAAGGGTTCCCCAGTTAATCTTCTGTCACTCACCCCATTGTATCATCACTTAGATAAATTAAGTTAGCAATCTCTACTAAATTCAGTGGGGGTTTTGCTCTTTACCCTGCATCTGGTGAATTCCTAAAATAGTAAGGAACACAATAACCCTAATGTAAGAAAATCCCACTTTCCTATAATTTACTGTTCCCTGTTGGAGAACAATTATATAAAACACTATTCTCAGTACCAGACAAATCAGCTGTTACATTCTACGGTAAAGACATGTGAATCCTTTTCCACCTCTTTTACATTTTAAAAGCATGAAAGTTTTACAAATGCAGCAGATACATTAGGACTGAAATTTGTAACTTCTGAGCTATCTCTTCAGATCTCAAAAACTAGCTTGCTGGGCAAATCACTTCACAGGGATTGCACCATATAACTAGGATATGATGTGTGGGAAAGAACAGTAAGACAAGGACTAATTATGCTCATGTTTAAGTAGGAGCTAGATAATGAAAGTAGCTAGACATGCAAATGACACTTACAGCACACTTGTATAAATTACAAGGATAATTGAGCACATAATTTTAAAACTTTCTTTTAGTCAACAGTCCTCTAATTTGATCCTTATATTTTTATTGTTCTTGTCCATACCTTCATTTTGCTTCCCCGATACTCAACAAAACAATGCAAAATTAGGAGTGCTAAATATTCTCAAATGATTTGCTGAAGATAACACTGCTGTTTTTTACTGCTGTTGGAAGTAGATCAGTATTTCTGACTGATATTAAAAATGCAGATGTATGTTAATGCGCTATGCCTTTAGCTGTTGTTAAGACTCAGGTAATAATTCTGAAGTGTAAGAAAATAAATCTACAGTGATCAGGGAGAATAAAGCTATCCTTCCAACATACAATACTGTCCAAATTAGCATAGCGTTGCTCCTGTGAATACAGGCTAACTTTCCTCACTTGGGGTAGCTCCTTGAAAGTCCACAGCTATTCTCTTGTGCCAAGTACTCTCTCAGCTGGTCACCCATGTAAGCTCTCCCAGCCTCAGTACTGGGCATTGCCTTAAGGCACAGAGTACATGCCTGCATATCATGTACGCTTCTATTGAAAACTTGCATAAACCTTGGACTCCTAATCTGCAAAGCAAGAAAGATAATGTTAATACAGGAGATGAGATGGCCAGAAGGCCGAGTTCATCACAACTTTGAGGTCCTTGGGTTGAAGACGCCAAAGAAATGCTAAATTTTTTTTTAAATAATTTAAGCAGTTGGGTATCTGATAGTTTAGGATGGTCAGAATCTATATTCCTCCTAAGTCAGATAACATCTGAAGCAGTTTTTCCTATCTGTTCCCTTTTCTCCTGCCATCACAGTGTTCATCACTGTAACTTAGGAGCAGCTGCACCAAAGATAGGCTCTTGTTCTCACTTCACCAGATGACTAATTAATTTTCTCTTTGAGTCTGCTCTGCCACTACAAGCAACTGTGCAATGCAAGGTGGTTGAGAGAAGGACTTAATTTTAGCTATGTCAGATAAGACTAACCATCAGACTAATGGCTTGCACTTTGCCTGAAACATATGGTGAGCTTCACAGCAAGGTCTGAAACAAGGGCATTTGTTGAATTTAAAATACTGACAAAATGTATTTGAGTCCATTTTAACAACTTTCATATTCCATAATTTCTATAATTAAAAAAGATACCTTTAAACATTAGCAAACCATAAATATAAAGGGAATTAAATCCAACCTTTGACCCATAGAGGTACTGCGGCTGTGCATTAGGCTGCTTATCTCTCTGAAACTCCTGAGAAAACGGTAGCACGGTCCGAACAAATCTATAAAAAACAAAATAAAGAATTCATTAATTACACTTGGGTTAGTAGGTGTGCGCCTACTGCACCTTACCCTGTATAATACTGCTTTTGTCTACATGTAAAATCAAAGCCAGACCGTTAGCCTTTCAGCTCAAGTTGAAACTGGGGAAGCACATAGCCTGCATTGCCCAAAAGCCTGGACACAAATCATAATGCAATTCTCCATCACTTACTGGGACCCTGTTCTTCCAGTGGTGTGCAAAATATTTCTCACCTCTTATCTAGCCCAGCCCAGCCCAGCCCAGCAAAAAGAGAATCAACTAACAAAGCAGCAACAGCCTCTCACAGAGAACGAGCAAGTTCCTTCTGCTTCCAAAATTAAGTCCTTGAGAATGAACTACACCTTCAAAGAAGAATATGACATTTCTATTTAATGTTTTGGAGCCCCCCCCCAAAGAAACTCACAGCAGGAGAAATACTTTAGGTTAATGCCTTTAAAAAAAAAAGTCAGGAGGAAGGGTATAAACCAGTCAGACTGTATTTGGATTGAGAAGAAATAACAGCCTCAGAAATCAAATACTGGAGAAATACTTCCAAGACACAGTCCTTAAGTTTCACTAGCTCCATACAAGCACAGGTAACTCTTGTGTGTTCCCCAGTGCTCCTCTACATTCTTGGGGGTTTCTCCATCTCTGCTATTTTAGAGTGGTAGCAAAATAGTCTTAAAGCTTTCTTAAAGACTTGAAGCAAGCACCCTTTTTTAACTTTCTTGGGTGAAAGCTGCTGAGAGAGGAAGAAACAAGTTAAGAAAAGAAGTAGGAGGAAGAGAGAATCACTTGTTCTCTTATGGAGGGGCTATGGCTAAGACTGAGGATACAACAGGCTAAAGAGTGCATCGTTCTAGGAGGTACGTGACTAATCCCAATATATCATTCAGATAAATATTAGAGATTTCTTCCCTCAACACTAAGGGCTATACAGAAACCTTTACAGTTCAGCATTATCTACCATTCTTCAAACTTTTTCAACATGTGTGAGTGTGATTTCTTTTTGACATCCTGCTGCTTGGCTTCCTCCTGCTCCTCCTCCAGGAAAGATAAACATCGCTTTGAAGGACTGAAGCTCTTTGGATATCAGTGTTAAAGCTAGGCAAATTTTTACTTTACCTCAGAATACTGCTGGATGTAGGTTTTGGCATCCTCCAAGATAATCAGTTCTTTTCATTTTTAATCACTGTTGATGATCTCACAGCAATTAACCCATTTTAATCAACGCAGATTGTAAGCAGAGACAATTAAGCAGATGAAAAAGCCTGCTGGCTTACCAAAGCTTAGCAAAGTGATTGCTAAAGGACAACATGAGCCCCAAAGTAAGTATTTTAGGGATCAAATAATTTTATATCAGTGTTTCTGTGATACCTGCCAGGAAGGTGTTTTTAGTGAGCACTTTACAAACTAACCTAAATGATTCTATGATTCTAATTACCATAATCTGTTTAAGAAAATAAGGAGAAATCTGAAACAGACCATTTTGGTCAATGAACTTGCTGCCTTGCCACTCCAGGCAGTAGATCAGACAGCCAATCTCACTGATAAACTTGCTGAGCTTCATCTCAGAAGTAGTAAGGTATCTCAGTCCTCCCTCACCGCTCATACAGAAAGTGTCCCTCTGCACTTCCCTGTCTAATTGGTATGAACACTTTTAACTACCAGCCTTCTCAAATTAGTTTGTCCTGTCTACCAGACCTAAGGGTAGCCCTACACCTCCTCTCTTAGTGAACGCTAGATCTAACTCAACCTTCTTGAACATAAACCTCAAGGTAGAACAGGAGGCTACAAACTGAAGTGTGAGGAAACAACAGATGAAACAGAGCATGAAGTAGTAACAAATATCCACCACTCCATTGCTATCACCTTTCCTTTTGGCAGAAAGACTTTTTTTTTTTTGTTCAGTGTTTTTTTGTTTGTGTTTTCTTTTCAGGTGGGGGAAGGTAGTTGACTACTGTCACCCCTACTTTGCATAAGCCTATATCCCTGCACCATTTGGCTCTTTGTAGCAGAAAGTAGGTAGTTTTTACTGCCAGTGCTGCTTTTCAGGTTTGCTCCAGCAGTGCCTGAAAGGGCTGAAAATTTTTCTGAACAGTGACTATCAGAGTACATGCAAGACAAGAAGACACAGCTGCTCTCTTGTGAAGACTAGGCTGAAAAGCAGTACGCGAGAGAGACAGGGAGCTCACAAGGAGGAGAGGCAGGCAGGAAGACTGAAAAATAAAAGCTGGTCTTTTTGTTCATTCTGTGACAACTCTGTATCCCCAGAAGAAACATGTCATACTGCATTTGGAAGAGTGATACACACGTGAATTTTTAGCAGAGAATGCACCTTTGGATAATGTGTTGAGAGGAGATGGAGCTACAAGTCTGACTACTGTCTCAAGAAGCTTGTATCATTTGTGTCAAGAAAGCACAGAAAATCCTCAATCCAAATAAATGTCTAGGCTGTCTCACTCTTTCTCCTCTATTAGCCCTCAACACAAAACAAGCTATCATGGAAGGAAAAGACCTCTGGACAGCCCTAGTCCTCCTAACTCCATGAAGATACAGGGCAATAAAAAAAGTACAGACACAGGCATAAACATGACAAAGATTCCTGGTGCAGAAAGACCTTTGGCTTGGAAAAACATGCAACTAAGGGCCAACATGAGAAAGCGCTCTTAAAAAAAAGTCCCAAGCAGCACAGAAAAGACAAGTGGGAAATCGCTGTTCATGGTCACTTTCAGTATACGAACTGGCAGGCAACAGCCTGAGAGCAAACTAAAAGAGGTACTTTTTCGTACAGCACACAGCTTCACGGCATTCTCCTCAGTACAGCACATCATCAATGCCAAAACCTCACATAGCTTTAAAAAAAGGACTGGACAAAGCAATGGAGGAAAAAAAATAATTACCTGTAAAGGAACAGAAATGCACTAACATCCCACCATTTTTGTTTTACAGAAACACTTGATCATTGCTAGAGGCTGGCACGCTTCCTGGGAGAAAAATCAGGAGCCTCCTGATTTCATACTTGGCCTCTGCATGGCTGCTGCCAGCATCAGGACACTGGACTAGAGAGGGCTTTGACCTCACCTGCAGTTCACATGCTTATGCCATTATCCAAAAGTTCTCTCTCTTCTGTGATTGACAACAAGTGGATTAAAACCACCCTTGGATTTCACTGCTAATGCCCATCCGCAGAGGTCTCCTCACTCATCTCCCCATTCCTTCTCTACAAAATGTTGTGCCCAAGTCTGGACACAGTTGTGCAGCTGGCCAGCACTAATGAGACTAAATTTCAGAAAACTGGCAACTGCAATTATTAAATTGCTAAATCTTCTAATAGCAGGCTCACTGTTTAATCTCAGTACATTACCAGATATAAAAAAACCCACTCCTGAGTCCCAAATAATTAAACATGCAACGTGTTTCAACACTTCTGCATGAATAGCCTTAGCCTTTGAAGCAAACCTGCAGGGTTTCTAAACACTTGAACTCTTTTACAGGTGTCTGAAATCATCAAGTTCAAGCATTCTTGGGAAAAGAGCTTCAAAAGGTACTGGATACAAGTTAATCTGACCAAAACACTAACTTTAAAAGGAGAAAATTTACACCTAGGCTGTGGTCAAATTAATAAAAGGCAAGCCACAGGTATTACACATTTCCGGGGAGCTCTACCTCCAACCCTCCACCACCAAGTAGCCGCTCTGCTTTTCATCATGCTTATTGCTCTTTCTTCCAGCCTTTTGCTGTTACTTCTCTTCCCTTGTTTACATGTAGCTTTCATGCAAGACATTACCTATCAAGAGTCAAGAATTAAACTAGCAGCTCTCACTGATTTTCTCACTGCATACTCCTGTATTTGCACATAATAACGTGTACAGTTGAACGCAGAGAGAGGTCATCAATTTAAAGTCCATGCTAACAGCAAGGCAGCAACAGACATAATGAACATGCTTAAGTATGAAGGGGCTAGAAACTCTTTGTTCCCTCCCACAGCAAAAGTATCAATGGGCACCACATAGCATGTGCAACACATACATTCTCTCCACACTGCTGGTTTTGACTGAAACCAAAGCAATTCTGTGATGAAAATGGAGACATGGTATACATACTGCCGAAGATCTGGCTCCCTTTATTATCTCTCAAATTAATTATCCTGAATTAACTACCCAACAAGCTTGAGGATCAGCCTAACTCTATTCGTGCGTACAGTTTTTAAACAGACAAGCAAAGTGCTCCAGGATCCTCCTGGTGTCCTTTGGTGTTCCACTCTCACTTCCCAAGTGCTGTGGTCTGCAGTACGGCAGTCCTTATAGCCAGGATGAACACAGACTGAATAGGAGCTATTGAATGTCTTCTATTAAAGCTGACAGGTGAAGGATCAGCATTTCATCAAGACTTTCTTTTAATATTATGCTTATATGACTCTTAATACATTGCACTGAATATTCCAATATTGATCTCCAGGTACATCAACTGCACAGTAGCTTCCTCAGAAATACATTCAACTCTCTTGAGCAAACAGATTCATGTAACAGAAGTTTCTTGGCTAAAACTTAACCACAAAACACACTCCTTTTTTTCTTTTTCTTCCTTCCCCCCCCCCCCCCCAACAGAATCTTGGATCTAAAATGCAACATAACCATCATGAAACATGTCAGACAGGGAAAGCTCTCCAAGAAGACAGCGAAAGATGAGAACAGGCTTCCTCCTCTTCCTACAGCTCAATATTCAGTATCACTTTACTGTCACTTCACAGTGCTTTAACTAAAACCTGAGTAAAGGCTAAAAGCAACACAAATCCTAAAACCATCACACAAGCAGGAAGTCCAGAAATGCAAAGTCCCAAGCACTGCGCCTTCCACTCATTCAAATTTTAGGTCCTACCTTCTTCTTTCTAATTCCATTACTCCCTCTCCTTAAAGGAAGCAACTAGTTGCAGTGAAGACTGAACTCTTCCCTTCTCTAGTAAACAATCCTTTTCTTCACATTAATGCAGAATCAGGAATATAATTTTATTTCCATTGTCTCACAGCTGAGCATCCTGTTTACCAAAATATCTTCCTGATATGCATTTTTGCAGTATTTTTGGACACACTTTATTTTTCAGCATATCATAGCTAAGTCATTAAAATGTCAGAATTTGGATGCCGCAGTGCCATTCAACTTCTATTGTGGACAAATAACAGGCTTTCATACATTTGGCAGTACTTAATAAAATGAGTCATGCTGCTTCATTTCCAGTAAAGCATTACAAGTGGAAAACACACTAAATGAATGGAGAGAGACTTGTCAGCATTTGCTAGGAAAGAAGTTGCAGGAAGGTGGTAGAAGAACTGCTGCAAACAAAAGGCTGCCATGCTAACCTGTTAGTGGATCCATTGTAGCAGTAGTTTGGAAGGAAATCATAATTGAGTTCCCAAAAGACATGAAGAGTGATTCTTCCATACGGGGCTGACACATTGTGATTGGCTTCTCTGAACATGGCATCAAAGCTGTCCAAGGTCATATATCTACTCAGAAACTTGTGAGTCATTTTGTTTATCTCTATCAAGCCATCCAGCTCCTACAAAAAACAAGAGGAAAGAAAGTGAGCAGTGCATTTAATAAAGTGGAGAAACTCAACAAAGTACATAAATAACCTTGACCAAATAGAAGACTAGAAAGAAGTCAAAATGAACAACTGACTCTCCCCCAGTCTCTAAATGATAAGAGCTGGAAAGAATCAGTGCTCTTGGGATTGTTCTGTAGCGATCTCCCACCAAAACCCTCTGAGAATTTAAGGGTATTCATTAAATTCCGTCCACACTGCAGATGGGTCTTAAACACAGATCTATGCCAACTCTTCTTCCACTGAGCAAAAGCTGAAACACCAACATTTAAATGAGCTCAGACATAGGCCAAGAAGCACCTTCTGCATTTCCTACTTTACAAGCTACCACAAAGTAATTTCTGCTCAGTAGGGCAACTGGTGAAGTAACTTCTGTAGTAGTACTGGTAGGGATGACATCACATTTACTCCAGTGAAGAATGTACTAAGATGCAATAAAAGACCAGACCAGACATTTACCAATGTTGTGACAGTATCTACAAAATCACTAGCTGCAGACTACACAAGGTTTATTGTGTACTGCAGACTACAGCAGGTTTATTTATTTCTGGGCAAGGAAAGAACAAAATTCTCAGTCTCAACAGGACTGGGACTTGCGGAGTCCCACGTACCGCAGCATACTCTGGAGTACTGCATCAGGTCAGGCCAAAATGCACTGTTTGAACAGCGATGCAGGTTAAGGCATGGGGAAAAAAAAAATCATATCACATCAGAATTAATAAAGTCCACAGTATACCAAAATGGCAACAGAAGATTTGCCAGTATAATTTATGATGTAGCTGGAGGTGACTAAAAGAATACCTTTTGCAAGACTAAGCTGCTTCTCTGGTAAGAGGTTTTGTTAATCTAGACTTTGTAAACCAGACAAACTTCAACCATTCCATTGTATGATTTCACACTTACAGAAAAATTAAAACATCAGAGAGAAAAGTTTTGTTATTTTTCTAACAAGACTGCTTAAATTATTTCCCATTAATACATAAGGTTTAGGATAAAACAAGTTTGCCTGTTAGTTATTCAGCCTCTTCTCCTTTCAGGAGTGACTGTACAACTACTTGCTGAGAGAATACTGCAGCGGACATCTAGCAAAGCTAGAGAAAACTTTTTTGCTTCTGCCATTAAAAACAAATACAGATTTAAAATGGGAAAAAGGAAAAGAGAAAAAAAAAAGGCTAGATGTCTATCATTCTCAATGAAAAGAAATTAAAATTAAATTATAAAATAAATTAATTTAAAACAAAACAAAAGTAGCATCTAGACCCCAACTGCTGTGTTAGTGTTCTGGCGAAACTGCAACACAACACTCACCACAATGGAAGTCAAATCTTCACTTTCAAATCGACCAATTGCCAGTTCCATTGACCTGTACATGGCTGCTGAGATTCGTTGAGTGATCAGTCGGTTCAGGTCTATTGACCTACCAAGAAGCTAAAGAAAAAAATGCTATGAAGTTTTGTACTGAAAGTCAAATTACGAGACAAGCTGTAAAAGGACTATAAGACTTCACAGATTAACAGACTCTCACATGGTGAACTTGCATTCCAAACACACAGAAACAAAGCAGATGGACAAAATTTAGAATTCAGGAACAAATGAGGTACTACAATTTACATCCCAGTTCTCACAAAAAGAAGTAAAAAGACATGTTGCATTTACATCTAAGTATTTATATCAGCATTTTATGCTTCCATCACATTGTGCCGACAACATATTGAAAACTGGTGAAAGGCATTACTAGGAAGACAACGCTACCACATGTGACATTCTTATTTGGCTTGTGTTTGCTTAACTGCAACACACATTTGCATTTATACAGGATCTTTAAAGTTTTTTCCCTAAATTATTCCTTCATATGACAAAAAAGCTGATCTCAAATGTCAGTTATGCCACTTAGATGACAGAACATGAAGCACAGAAAGAGTTTTATATACCTGTATAAATCAACACCATTGGAAAATTGCCAAGCAACTGGAATACAACTGAGTATGAGTTAACTCACTTGGACATGTCTCTGTTTCAGCAGTGTCTCATAGCGGTTGGACTGTAGCAACTGAATGGTTGCTCCCTGATTCTTGCATTCTGAACGTAATCGTTTATCCAGAAGCAGGCTATTAAGAGAGGAAGAAAACGCTTAAAGTATATTAGACAGCAAAGCAGAGCAGAAATGCATTAATAAAAGTTCTCACTACTGGATAGCTACCTGCCAGCCATTGCCTTGTAGTACGCAAATATTTGGTCTGCCAGCTTGTAGACAAATTGGTCAAAACATAGGTTTACCTTGGGGGGGAAAAAATTGTGCATTTAGAGATACTTAAAATTAAAAGAGGGGAGCTTATCCAAGACCTCCTACTGTTCATCAAACACAATTAAGAAAGTTAATGCATCCAAATTTCCCTATACAAGAGAAGATGACATTCAGTTTTCAGCATTAATGTGAGGAGATTTGCACAAGTCTACAGGTTTCCTCACAACATATCACCCAACCAGTTACCCATCTTCTGGTCTTTCTTCACAGCTTATTATCTCCAATTGTTCTGATTCTCTTATAATAGGTCTTGGCCTTTAGCATCATTTTCACATTCAGGTACAGACTATTTTTCTTCAGTAGGTAAGGTTACTTTACCTCTGCCTCAATCTCATCGTAGAGGAACTGCTTCTTAAATTTAGTAAGTGCATAATGAGCACTGTCATTATAAAGGTCCAAAGAATAAAGAACATACCTGAATGAAAAAGAATAAAAAAAAGCGTTACATGTCTATAGAAATTATGATTCTTTAGGATGGTGCAGTCAAGATGTTGTAAGCCAGTCAATATTGTAACCTACATGTGGTTCATGCAAACAGGGTAATTTTTTTTGTTTAAGTATAACAATTTCTCCTTTTATTAATTCAAGTCTTTTATTAATTCAAGAAAGTGTACAGATAAGCTTGCAGTGTGAAACTTTTTTTCTAGATGTAGCTTTCCATCGAAATGGAACTATGCTTTTACCACTATGCGTTATATTAGAAATCTTCGAGGAGTAAGTAAGGAGAACTCACTCAGGGAACAACGTATTTGGCTGGTGCAACGATACTTATATGAAAGGTTTAATATTTTAATTACTCACTTCAAAAAGTAAAATTTAAGAATCTGGAAATTAGCAAATGGAAGAGGAAAATCTTAGAAAGGTTTAGAATACCTTCTCAGTGACTGCTTGTTAAAACCAATTAAAACAGTAACATTATAATAAGGAATGGCAATCATTAAGAATAATCATTCAGTGGAAGAGCACAAGTAGGTCTTACTCCATCATTGATGCCTCTTTGGTCTCCAGAATATGGTCTGTCAGAATCCAAGGCATGGACATCTCAATGGGAAACTGGATTCTTCTGCCCATGGTCAGCTCTAAGAAGAATTCCCTGAACCACAGCTGGGACAGATCACAGCATTGCTGCAGGGTTTCTTTCAGAATAAATAAGGAAGAATTACACTTCTTAGAGAAATACATCAGGAAAAATATAAATGTGATTCTGATGATGCAATGTGAAACAAAAAAAGCAGGCATGAGTCACTAGAGCTATACCTAGGCCAAATATGTAAATAATATTCAAAACGTAAAGGCCATTACTTTTTCAAAGAGTTTTGAACTCCACATTGGCCCCCAAAATGGTGCCTTATTACAGAAAAAAGCACGGAATCAGACAGACTAACAGTTAAACAGAAAAACTATATACACCAGTGAAGGGGGGGTTCTAGTTTAATTTCTCAGTTGGGGCCTGAGAAAGCTGTACACCGAGCTTGGGAAGCAGCAAGCGAGGGAAACAACATTGTACCGGATCCACCAGTACCATCGCTCCTTCTGGAGCGCTGAATTGCTCCACGTGTTCCTGTTGATTAGATGGGCAGAAAATGACAGACGGACACATGAAGGAGGGATTAAAACAAAAAGTTTCTAAGGCTGTTAAGGGCACGGAGGTGTGCTTCCCACCTCTCCAGAAAACACTTGGCACAAGCCTTCTTTTGCAGAAGGCTTGAGAACCAAAACGGGAATGAACTTTTTACATTACGATGTTCTGAAGACCTTTTGATGTGCTGTTCCCCAGTAGCATTATGATTGACATTAACAGGCTCCCCCTTCTCAGAGGGTAAAGGAGCCCAGTAGAAAAACAAAAATGAAAGACAACACAGCATGGTGATGACAAAGACTAGATACATTCAATGTCAGTAGGTGAATTCTTTAGGACAGCATGTTTCCGATTACAATTAACTGAATATTAAGAGTAGTGAAATGACATCAAATTTACCACAACAGAGAATTTGTTTCCTCTGTACTTAAAACAAAAAAATCCCCCAAACCCCAAAAGTGACTTCCTTTTTAAAATTTCAGTGTGTATAGGCTTATCTGTCCCTTGTTTATATAAATACGTACATAAAAAAAGAAAATAGAAAAGGGAGGTAACAGTATGAAATTTGACGCATTATAAACAAATGTATAACAAGTCAAAATAAAAATCCCACCACAATACTGAATATCACATCTCAGAAAAAGTTTGGACAGACCAAGGTTTTTGATAAACAAACCAAAGGTAAGTTGACTTAGGCAATCGGAAACATTTTCCAGGTCGTGTTAGAGGTGTTAGGACATGCTAAGCTGGACACTGATCATCTACATATCTTACCACTGAAATTTATCAAATGAGTGTAGAAGAAAGACTCGCGATGGAATTTTTCTATGTCCAATATGGTGGGCCCCTCAAGGCTACTTCTCAAGGTTTTCTTGGAACCACTTTTGTCAGCAATGAGGGACTCTAACATAGTTCTCACCATGTAAAGCTGTATCATTAAAGGAAACAATTGTGGTGGAAAGGGGGGAGGAAAAAGGAAAATACACATGGTACATTAGTTGAGCAACACCGAGAATTACTATCAGTAAGCGACTGCTCCACTTCAAAATGAAAACTGGCACTGTGTGGATAAAAGCCTTTCAGGCGAGAGGAACAGATGCAACACTAGCCTACGCACCAGCACAAATGCCTACCCATGCCAAGGGGACCTCCACTGACACTTAGCAGCAGACCATTTGCAGTGGAACAGTTCACATCACCACAAAAAGTAAAAGTAATAAGTAATGTCTTACCACCAAAGTCTAAAAGAGGCGGATAGATGTAGGACTGCCTCAGAAACTTGTGTGTCACATGCAATAGCTTTTCCAGTCCCAGAGACTTGAGCTGCTTCAACAGCTCAGCAGAGTTTAAGGACTCTGTCATAGTGCGAACCATGTAGAGCTAAAAACCAACAGACAGGGGCAGGCAGGGGAGAGAGAATCCGTTAATAAAAACACATGGGTAAATAAGAAAGGGGAAACAGAAGCAGAGAAAACGTGTTAGTTTGTTAAAAATGAAAAGCAGCACAGTAAGCATGCAGAAGAGGACATACAGAAAGGTTTCGTCATTCAAAATAATCACCGCAATCTGGTGCTCCCTCAAGTGAAGGGAAAAGTTCCCATTCATTTCAGAGGATGCTTAGAGAGCCATTAGCTTCTCAAATGATTTCGCAAAGATTTCCAAGTACTACCAATTCATACACAGCCATTTTAGAACTGCATGAAACTGAGAAAAACCTATCTAAAATAGATATATTTGACCTCCCTTCCTCTTGTCAGCCAAGACAGACAAGCGTGCCAGCCCAAGAACAGAAAAAGCAGACAGAACTGTGTACTCTAACCAGTCTGTTGCAGCCAGTGAAACAAAGCCCTTAAACATACCAAGCACAGGAAAAGCACACTGGTGGTGATATTTAATTTTCTTCCCCCCAAAAAATTAGAGATCAAAACATTTTTTTCCAATTCCCAAAACAAAATCTTCATTAAACCCATCTTACCACAATTTAAGCAACTTTTTATTACCCAAGATTATTATCAATACATGCTCTCTTCCCCACAGATTTTAGATATTAAAAGAATGTCTTTACAAACCACAGTTGCCTTCAGTTTTTCACCCAAAGTGCTCAGTACCTCATTTTCTCAGATGAGCTATGAATACCAGACCATACACTCTCCAAACAAATCCACAAAGAAAATATAAGAGAATTATATGGAGGTAACAAGAATGAGCATCTAGGTATGGGATTTCAATGACTACCACAGAAAACACGCTTGAAATATCTCTTGTTTTCGCGGCAGCAGCAGACTAAATAGATTTTAGGGAGCAGCTTTATCATTCATTACTGAACAGTAAGAGGGATCCTGTCAGAAGTCAAATACTCTCCCATGTTTTATAGGCAGTCATTTATATTTTAAACATATTTTAAAACTACATAGACATCTATTGAATAACGGAATTTAACAAAAAAAAAAAAAAATCCAACAGCCATACCAGAGATGGGACTCAGTCAAGAAACAATTCAAATAGTTCAAAAATATTATCTAAAAAATATTAGGAGCTCAATGAGAAAATATTTCTTCCCAGGAATTCAAATTAAAGAGATTAAACACTTGGAAAAATTATGTGTCAGAGTAGAAAGTGACAGCAACCCAGACAGAGGATTTTGGTTAAGTACATATAATTTTGTAAATATAAATCTAATCAGAGTATATTTTTAGCATTTAAAAAAAAAAAACAAACCCGCAATTTTTAAATAGTTCAGGCCAGAGAGAAAACATTTAATGCAGTAATTGTTGACAGATATCACAACCACCAGACAGGAAAATACCTGAGTGCTGGAGGGTCCCACTGCACGCCTTGGGACTTTGATGTCAAAACCACTTTTGGGGTCCTTCTCTCCCCTTAGAGCCGGGTCATTGAATGGCTCGTGACCCGCTTCCCAGTCACAGACTGTCTTTCTGATGGCCTGCAAAACACTGAACATAATTCACAATACTTCAGACTGGTACGCATCCAAGTGCACTGATGAGAACATTTTACTTTTTTTAAGCAGTCTTCCACAAACACAGAAACCTTGCAACAGCATTCAGGAGCTCGGGGGTAACTCGGAGCAACCGCAAACAATTTTGCCAATGACTTCAAGAATGCCACATCCACAAAACAATCCCTCCATGCTGTTTATCAAAAAGGGCAGTCCAGAGCCCTTCTCCTCTGTCAGAAGAAAGCTGACCTCTGAAACTGGTTCACCAGAGACAAAAGTCACTTGTCAAGAATTCACCTCTGGGATCCTTAGCAAGCACATCAAGCCATTTTGTTCTTGTAAACCACAAAAAGCAGATTATTCAATCAAACCAAAGCAGATTATTAACCAAACTAAAGAGAGACAATTCTGGCTTGAAATGAAAAGCAGCAGAATTCCTCTTTCCACCAGAACTCCAGAATTCAGCTGGAATTTATACCAACAGCTTCATGCTTCCAACTCCAAATACTGAACTGGACTTCAGATACTTGTCAGAAACACAGCCAGCCGTATCCTGTGGCGTGCTGAATGATCAAAACAAATGTCTCCTCCCAAGCCTGAGCAAGTATGAAAGGAATACTTCCCTGTTTCATGGAAGTCCCTGGGACAAAAAGACTCTCCCTGCAAACTTGGTAATTTGGAGTAGTTTGTTTATTTTTAGCTTTTGATGGTACTTTTGTGGTAGTCAGAGCATTTAGCAATAGCCTAATTAGCCAAGGACTTTCACCTCTAAGAGCTCTGCAATGAAACATGGGAGTAAACAAATGGAAAACAAGCCAAGATTAAAAGCAAACAATTAGGACAAAAAAATAAGGTCAGGCAATGCTACCAATCAGTGTGGGCAGATGGGGCACTTGGAAGAGAAGCTTAAGGCTAATAAACCAAAAGCAGCAGAAGCTGAGAAAGAAGGCAGGATGCTAAGAGGGCAGAGATAAGACAATGGGGTGGGATGTAGACATGAGATACAAGCAGAGGAAACACTGGAATCATAAGGAAGGTATCACCTTTCTTCAAAATAAAAATACTAGTCTTGCTTTCTGTATTAAAGTACTTATCTTTCCTTAAAATAAAAATAAACTACAGGGAACAAAAGACTTTCTGCGGTAGTCCTAAGTGGCTCAAGACAGCCTAGACTTTTACCGTAGCCATGTTGGCAGCCATTCATTTTTGACTTCAGACTTCTTCAATTTCCAATACATACTCAACCAAGCTAACTTTGAATACTAGACAGGCTAGTAGGGGAGTACAGACTTAAAGAAGCAAAAGTTAACAGCTGTGCAATTCTGCAACAAACTTCGTAAGATTTGGGGGAAAGAATATAGGAGAAGATGAAAAGAAGAATGCTACCTCTGAATGACATTTTTCTTCTTTTTAATGGCTTGTCTTAATGGCTCTCTAAGCGTGACCTGGGCAAAGTCCTGAAGCGCTGCATAAATGGTATGGCGAATGGCATGATTGAAAACACTTTCCATCCTTCCCATCAGCACCTGAAGACCTTTGATCATGGCAATCACCTGCAAAAAAAATATTTGTGTATTTTTCTTATTTTGCTTGTATAATTGCTCAAAAAGCCCTCTTTTAAATACAGAAAATGAGAAAAGGGGAATTAACAAGTTACAAAAGACAAAGGATAGTTCTCCTGTGCTCCTCCTACATACTGAATGGAGGAAAACATGCTCTTTCAGGGTCAACACAGGGAATGCTGTCTTTTTGCACTGGGTATAGAAAACGCTTATAGAGAATGTTCTCCCTTGTATAGAATTAATCTTTGGAAAATCCCTGTAAAAAAAGATTTATCTTACCTCAACTAAAGCAAACTTCTCCTCACTAGTGTAATTGTATCTTGTTGCTCTTTCATATTCTTCTGCATTGTCAGGACAGTCTTTATTAGAATATTTGTCAGTTGGGTGTACCAGCTTCCACGAATACTGCAGTTCACACAGCAGAACAGAGAGAAAAAAGGGGGGGGGGGGAACAAAAAAAAAAAGGCCTGAGAAATGCGAAACATAGCTGGACACAAATAACATGCTTTAAGAAATACTCCAGTGTTTTCAAGAATATCTGAAAAACAGTATTTGGTTCTATTCTCAAAATCTGCATAAATTCTGAAACTACTATCTAGTGGAAATGCCAAACAATAATCTGCCTAACAAATTTTCTTGAAAGCCAACGATCCTGTATTACCTCAAAAAATGCAATTCACACTCAGCAGTTAATACACTTCAGGATACTTTTTACTGAGCAAATGCTACCATAGGCATAAGTTTCTTCTCCACTTCAAGCACAAGAAACACAGAGAGACCTCAGAGCATAACAAAAAAATCCATCACACCCACACACAAAAAAAGAGAAGTTTCCAACTTGGCCAAATCCTCACATTTAGAATTCAAAAGACAACTGGAAAACCATATGTTTTGGGTTTTTTTTTTTAACGTTTACTAGGCTTAAAGGTGTGGAAATAGCTTCTTATCTGTGACAATATCATCTGCACAGCATGCTTTTCTCTTAAATACTACCTTTTCAGTCACTGCAAACACAGCTCAAAATGTTCCTGAGCAGCGTCAGGCTGATCTAATATCCATCAGGGTACATCTAGTAAAAAATCCTAGTCACATTCAAATACAATTTTCTCCTATTTTGAGTTCAACGAATAGTAAGGTCTGGCTGATACTATCTTTGCGCAAGTGTTAGATTACAGAGCAATATAAATCTGCCTACTATAATGGATTAATATTTGCACCAATTTACCCACAGCAAAGAGCATCACACCCTGCAACCTAAGTGCTACAAAGAGGACACTGGGGAAATTACTAAACAAAGATGAAGCATTTGGGGGGCATTAAGTTGACAGGGTTAGGTTGGACATCAAAAGTATGCTGAAACTTTTTATCCGAACATGTTGTGTGTAACAAGGTTCATGGATACTGAGTGAATGCAGAAGACAAGTAAGTAGGATACTCTAGATCAGAATAAATTCTCAGTAGGACAGAGAGAAGGTGAACACGAACTTGCATGAGAAGTACTTAAGGGAATCCATACAAATCAGACAAAGAAAAGCAGTGATAATAGGCAAAAAACCCTGCTGCAGTCCTCAGAGAAAGTTTGTTCTGGAACTGGGATGATAAAAACAGAACTAAGAAAAAGAGACTTTCTACAGAGATACAATAAAATAGGAGGATAGTCACTGTGAAGACAGAGCCTGAATGCAGCAATTTGCAATGACAGAAATGAAGGGAGCAAGTCTGGGAGTTGCAGAGGCCAAAACGGATGACAGCAACTTCTCTTAAGAATGAGAAAAGGAGAACAGATTTTCACCATAAAATACACTGTTGATTTAACCAGGAATAGGATAATACAGCAAAAAGCATGACTCATCTATTGGCTTTTAAAAGAGGCAGTTAAAAATACAGAAGAGAAAGAAAACCAGGTCTCTAGCTGTGCCCACTGTGACCGCACTGGCTTCACGTAGCGCAAATGGCATGATGCTCCCTCAGACAACAGAGGCAGAGAAGGAGCAAGTCTGGCTTCTCTCATACAATACGTCATCTGTTTCAACCCTTCCTAGAACATGCTTTGGTGCAGGTAAGACATACAGCTTTTATCTAAGTGTCTGCAGCATAAAAAGGACTCCTGTAGCCTCCTCTTCAATTTCTGCCTTAAGCAGATTGTTACTGGAAAAAACACAGTCACTTTTCTAACTGGCATCTGATTTTAAAAATAAATTATTAAAATATTGTTATGATTTAACCCCAGCCAGCAACTAAGCACCACGCAGCCGCTCACTCACTTCCCCCCCACCCAGTGGGGTGAGGGAGAGAACTGGAAAATAAAGTAAAGCTCACGGGTTGAGATAAGAACAGTTTAATAGAACAGAAAGGAAGAAACTAGCAATGACACTAATAACAACAATAAAGTGACAATAACAATAAAAGAATTGGAATACACAAAAAACAAGTGATGCACAATGCAGCCGCTCACCACTCGCCAACTGATGCCCGAGCAGCGCGCCTCCCCCTCTCAGCCAACTCCCCCCAGTTTATATACTGGGCATGACATCCCACAGTATGGAATACCCCTTTGGCCAGTTTGGGTCAGCTGTCCTGGCTGTGTCCCCTCCCAGCTTGCCTGCGCCCCTCCAGCCTTCTTGCTGGCTGGGCAGGAGAAGCTGAAAAGTCCTTGACTTAGTCTAAACATGACTTAGCAACAACTGAAAACATCAAGGTATCAACATTCTTCTCATACTAAACCCAAAACACGGCGCTGTACCAGCTACTAGGAAGACAATTAACTCTATCCCAGCCGAAACCAGAACAAATATAGAGAAACAACTCTGCAGGTTCTTTATTTCCCCTCCCTCATCTCCTGTCAAATTTTCCTTTCCCCACATTTACTCTCCTTTTGACTAAAAGCCTAATCTAAAGCAAATAGGAGTGTTTACATCCATTTTTGTGTCTTTGCTTAAGACCTTACTTGCTTCAGTTTACTAAGCAATGATGTCTAAACATAGCCAGTTGAAGCTGTTCTATCACTTCCTGGGTGACTGCATGTTGGTATGGATATTTCTAACAGAATATAATTTTAAACCACATTTAGAGGAAAATAATGAAGTCTTAGTCTACAAAATGTAGGCACCAAGAGCAACACAAAAACATGTAGTCGAGGCTTGCAGGTGATCACCTATCCATTAAATATAACAAGTTGAATGGACTGTATGAGATCGACTGTATGATATTGTATATGCTACTAGATCTTCAAAGCAGCAACATTATTCCTAGCCTCCAAGAACTTCATGTGCCTTCCTCTGAAAACGTGGTTTGGAGCAGGAAGAGAAAAGGAGTAAAGGAAGAAGGAAGAGGGGAATTAAGGGAACAAAACACAACACACATTTTCATTCCATTAAAGCAAAGCCTGTCCAACCTCACCAAGCCACCTCTTTTTCATCTGGTTTTGCTCCCCGGATAACATACCACTTCCATGACATGTGCACTCCACTGGGAGAGAAGCTGCAGGCCTTGGAGAGAGAGATCAAAGAGCTTCCGATACTCTGCATCTGTTTTTTGAGCTTCCTGTCGACCAGATCCAGTCACCACCTAGAACATTATTAAACAGCAACAAAAAAAACCAAACCCACATCAGAATATGCTGTATCCAGCATCCATAGCCACATTTTCTAGATTTTTTTTTAAGCATTAAAACACCATCATGTACTAACGCCTGCATTAATATCAGCTTTTTCTTCTAGAGACTTGCATAGTTAAACTTCACAGATTTTGGTCAAGCGATGGAAACCACTGGTTTTCCTAATCACCAAAATATTGTTGCAGGTGAATTCAAGACACTAGTTAGACATATTATATATATGTTATAGGTTCTATATATGTATATGTGTGCATTTCTTTTCTTTTAGTCTCATTCAAACTGCTATGAGCACCTGTTTGGAGTAAGGGCTAGATAACCTATTCCAAAAGAGACATGCCAAAAACTCAAGGATATATATGCTAGATAGATAGACATAAGCAGAAGAATACTGCAGTTTGTACGATGTACCATTATTATTTTAAATTTAAATAGTGTAAATATCATGCAGAGACTCGGTACTAGCCCTGCAGCCAGCTTTTCTTGGTTCAGGTGATCAAGCTTTGTCATCTGCCTAGCCTGAGGTTTACCTGCTCTTCAGGTATTTAACTAAAACTGTTAATCAGTGATGTGAAATTTGCTTGAATAGCTCTAATCCCACACACCTCACTGTTGCTGTAACGAGCCAGTTCTGATATGAAACGCATATGGTCTTCTCTGATTTGGATCATCTGCTCACATATATTATACTGGGGACTGCTGCTGGAAGATGTGCATGTCCACCTGTTTCAGACAACAAAAACCCCCACCTAAATCAGTTTAGGCAATAAATAGTACAACTGATACTGCAAAGAACGAACCACAATGCATGACTTTGTAAAAAAATCTTCCTTTGAGGCCTTTCATCTCCTCACACCTCTACCTCTGACCCTGCACAATCCATTAGTGATGGATTGCCCTTCTGAGTTCAAACACCACATCTTCCAAGTCTTAAGAAAAAACTTTTTTCTTTTCTGTATTTTTTTAAAGGCTGCTGCTATGAAACACAAACCAGCATCTCTCTTCAGGAGCAAACACTTAGGGACAGAAACAAAAAGTATTGAAAGGCAGGGCAGAAATATAGGTATAGGCTGCAAGATACACCTAGCTACCTTCAGATTATTTTTCATTATTCTTGTTTAACTATGAAGAGCCTACAGTATGCTCCCAATTATTAAAAAAAAAAGGCATTATTAAATACTATCAACATGTTATCAAGAGGGACACAAAAGACATGCTACTAAGAATGTCATGTTAAGTAGCCTCATATTTTTAGTAGCTCGGTAGGCCCACTGCTGTTGATTTTCTCTTAGCAATTACATGCAGGTTACGTGTTTTTTCTGCAGGAATAAAAATGCAAAGCACTACATTCTAAATTCATGTAACTGCATGGAGGGAAGGTCTTGGAGGAGCACGGAAATGTTTACTAAAACAAAGCAATAACCATAAACCATGGAACCATTTATGTAAAAACTGGCTGCATTTTCCAGCCATTTTGCTGTGCTGCACACCTAGCAAAAAAAAAAAAAAAAAAAAAAAAAAAAAAAAAAAAAAAAGAAGGGGGAAACAAGCTAAGTTGCTGGTCCATATACAAGATACACATGCCTATTTACCCATGCACTACTACTGCTCACCTTGCTTAGTAAAATCCTTCATTTCTTTTAAAGAAAGTTTCATATTTAAAGGAAAAAATAAAAATGAAATTAGTGTAAGATAAAATTCATTTCCTCCAACCCAGGTGATAAGAAATGTCACAGATGCAAGAATGAGCTCAGCAGCATAGAAAGGTCTTTAAACAACCTGTTTCTTTAGTTGTATTTATTACATGAAGAACATTAATAGTAAAATACCCACACCAAAAAGTAGACCAAGGCAAAAATCCTATTAAAGTAATTACCACAGACCCACAGACTAATAGGTGATTATGAAAATAACTCCAAGGGTCTGACCTTCCCCAGCCCTGATGCTCCCCTCTTTGTCTCCTTCTCCCCCTTACCTGGATTTATTTTCCTCGTAATGGGCACTGGTCTTAATGTATCTTGCAAGTTCAATCTGCATGTCACCAAACAGTGGGACAACCTGCAACTGCTGTACACAGCAGGGAATAAATCAGATTAGATAAATTATTATACACAAATCTTAGTGAAAGGAAACCATTATTTACCCATATGAAAGTCCAAAGTGTTCCTGATCCTATTTAATTATATTTAAAACGCAAGGGGAATTACCTTTAAAATCACGTATTAAGAAACATCTCTCAACTAACCTTAAAGAACTTGTCTATCTTGGCTAAATTTATCCTTTTCTTTGCATCCAGCTTATAGATGTTACTGACGCTTCCATCCATCAGGTACAATCCAAAGCCCATAACCTGAAAAAGAAAAAAACCAAACCTCTCTGCAAAAGGACCTCAAAGATAAAAACCTGCTGCAGTAAGGCCATTCTTCATATCATTAAAAAAAGGTAATATTTTAAAAACACATTCCTGAAGCACCCACCATCCACCAAACAGAATATATTTTCAAATACATACATTTCTGTAGTATTCTTTTATTATATGTATATTAATAGTTTTTACACTAACATTAGCCTGATCAGCTATCCTTAAAAGATGCTACTTGTTTGTATCAAGGTTTAGCATACAAAAAAAATCTCACTGAAACTAGAGTCTTTTTAGACAGGGGTTTTTTCACTTCCATTTTATTACAATTCTGTATGTGCAAACTGATCTGTGACAGAAATTTAGATCTAACATCTCTGAGCTATTGCTTTTTATGGCTTTTGCACATCTTCAAATTATACACTCAAGAGCTCAGAAGCATCAAAAAAATATCTAATTACATTTTGTCCACATTATTCATTAACATAAAGTTATAATTCAGTATTTACAATTGGAAGAGCTGAGCATCAGCAGCTTAATGTGTTCTAAGCATGCATTTACCAAACAAAAGGCCTAAATATGAAAGACATGTTGCACATCCCTGCAGACAGTATGCAAATGTTCTAGAGTTCACTTACTGTTTCATGATGCTTCAGTTTGGTCCTAATAAACAGAGCTCTTCAGAAGTCAAACACTGAAGGGACTCAAAATATTTGTCATGAGGCAAATTTTCAATTCTTACTCTATACCTTTTTTTCCACTGCAAGACATGCAGCTGATGTCAACCACACTTCATGTTGCCCAGCACCTTATTACGTGCACGTATTCCAGCTAACTTACCTACTTACTAACCCTAATTTTAAGCTGCTTCTTCCCTAATGTAATGGGTTTACGTGGCAAGGTTTTGGTAGTGGGGGGGCCACAGGGGTGGCTTCTTTAAAAGTTGCTAGAAGCT